>CM070682.1:31943858-32543858 GCA_036346265.1 Melocanna baccifera | reverse complement strand
CATAATTACTTTAAAAGCCATTTTGTAAACAACTTGTTTTAATAATTGAAATTGGATAAGTACTTTAGTGAAGGTTAAACTACCAACACTAATACCTCGGACCATCACGACCAATTTTCAAAACCTCGAGTTACACCCCGATCTGAACATCACGAGAGTTATACTACTCCCGAGTTTTCTCCAATTCATTTTGTTTTGAAATCAAAACCAAAACTTCTACCATGTGAATGCATTCCTTGCTCGCCCTTAACAGTAGGCACGGCTATTCGAATAGTTTTACTCTGCAGAGGGTGTACAACTTTACCCACAAGAGATAAGTCATCCTTGCAGTCAACATGCTTCCTTTGGCATAAGACTTAGATAAATTATCACAAAGCTTTTCACCTACTCCAGTATAGTTTAAATGCCACCCGCTAAGGTTTCACCACAACTCGAATCCACGAGTTGGAGCCCCTCTTGCGCCATGTGAGTCTGAGAAACCACTGTTCCTCACTATGAGTAACCAGTATACCCTGGCACCCAATACACCACTGGTGATATCTAAGCTAAACTTTTGTAGGTTAGTTAGCTAGGTCGTACCCATATAGACTTGTGGTTGTACTGTTTTGCTCAGTTTGGACAAACACAAGCGTCGGTCCTTAATCGACTGGGTGGCTCATTCACAAACCCAACAATTCTCGTGCTAAGCGCACCACCAAACCTTCCATCCACCCTTGTCAACTTTTCCCTTTGAATTTCATTTTTATTTTCAAATTAACAGTGGTAACATCCATTACCACTTTTCAAACAAAATATTTAACAATGGTAACATCCATTACCAATGTTCAAACAAATCATTCATCAAAACATTTGATAAACATGCTACTCATTTGAACATTATTACATTGATTTGCTACGCTAAGCATTTGCTAGTATTTTAAACATTCAACCAATATAATGCTAACTCATTATTGAGTCAAAGGGATATCCTAAGTTGACAATGGTACAAGGTAAACAATTTTCAATGGAAGGTATAACAAATTGGGTCTTTAACTAAATTTTCTAAATCAAACTATCACTTGATATAACATAAGCATGCATTAATTTAAAATAACTACCTAAACATTTTTCCAAATCATTTGAGCAAGTTGACCAAAGGAAACTTGCAAAACATGGGAGCAAAATGTTCAAAGGAGACTTGCCTTCCTGTGTCTGGTTGAAATCTTCCACAACTTGCTCTTGCAAATCCTCGGACAATTCGGTCTCTACACGTAAATCGAGAAAACCAAATAAATAAAATAAAATAAAAATTCAAAAATTGAAAGTAAACATACCAATTGAAAGATTGAAATTTTAGATGAATTTAGAAATTTGAATGGATCAATTTGGAGTTAAAATGAGAAAGATATGGCTATTTGAAAATCTCAGATTTAAATAAATCCAGAAATTCGGAAATCTCTGACATGTGGGGTCCACTGGTCAGCGATTTCATTTAAAATGAGTCTCTGACGTATGGGACCCACTGGACTCGGGACCCACTTGTCGGTGAATAGCGCTTGAGAGGGTGGTCGACGGGTGGGACCAGTGTCAGCGGATAAAAACGGAGAAACTCAACCTCGCGCGAGCGGGGCTCGAGCAGCAGGGAGTGGGGAAGAGAGCGGCGCTAGCCAAGTGAGCGGGGAGGCACTGCCTACCCCATAAGGGTAGGTAATCCTCTTAAGGCTTAACAGCGGGGAGATCGGCGGAGCAACGTGGCGCAAACGTGGCTGACGTGGCTCTGACGTGGCAGACACGTGTCTGCCACGTGGCATGACACGTCGGACAAGATTTGACGTGGTGATTTGCGCGGCTGTCGGTGGAGGTGGATCGGACGGCCATGGGCTTGACGCGCGGCGTGATCCGGTGCGTCGATCCAGATCCGGACGGACGGCAGAGATGAGGCGGTGGAGACGCGGGCAACCGGCGGATGGGCGCAGACGCGGGCGGTGAGGCCGAGGCGGGGCGCGAGGTGGACGGCCGAGATGGAAACACGTCGCGCGTATCCGGCCGTCGGTGAAGCAGGCGGTGGGGATGAGCGGTGCGAGGCGGAGTCCGAGCGATCGGCGACGTGGCAGGCCCGCGCCGCGCTTGACGCGTGCGCGCGGCGGCGCGGACGCGACGCACGCGACCGAGGGAGCGGTGATCGCGCGGCTGGCGCCGCGCCGCGACCGAGCGGCGCGCGAGGCGTTGATGCGGCGGAGGCTTACCGCGGCGGCGGCGCGAACCACGGCGGCGACTACGGCTATGAACGCACGCGAAGCAGGAGAGAGAGAGGTTGCGAAGGGAAGAGAGAGCGGCGAGGGCTTGTTTTATGCACGGCGGAGGAAAAAAGCGGGCGCACGTCCTCGCCGGCGTTAATGGCGGCGATTACCGGCGCCAGCGCGAAGCAGGCGTCTCCTCGGTTGGAAGCGGCGGGGTTTAATGGCGGCGACGAGCGGGCGCTCCGGTTCATTAAAGCGAAGAATAACGGCCGTGAGGCGAAACGCGAGCTCGGCCGGCGGCGTGAATGGCGGCGGCGCGGAAAGAAAGCGGTCGGGGGCGAAGCGTCGGGACGACGGCTCGGCAGTGGGACCACGGCGGTGAGTCCACGAACTAGTCTATGACAGGTGGGGCCCGCTTGTCAGCGCAAATCAAAAAAAAGAACTCAACCTCGCGCGCGGAGTGGGGCTCGAACGCGCCGAGGGAGCGGGGGAGAGAGAGCGGCGGTGGTAACCAGTCGGGCGGGAGGCTCAGCCTACCCAATAAGGGTAGTTTACCCTTTTGAGTATTAGCCGCGGAGTGGCTGGCTGCTGTCGGATGCGCGACACTTGGCGCCGCGAGAGAGAGGGGAGGCGGGATGAGGCGTAGACGGCGGGGATTAGCTCGGCCGGAGGGAGAGCGAACGGATGGGTGACAAGTGTCAACCCGAGGAAAAGTTTAGATATTTAAATCTTTTATATATTTTAGAAATCAGTAGGAGACTTTAAAATACTCAGAAAAATACCAAATAAATTCCAAAAATTCCAGAAAAATTCACATAATTCACTGATAATGTTTTAAACATATTAAAAATATTTCCAACTTATTTTGATATTAAATTTTCTTTTCAACAGAAACTTTAAATTCTGAAAATTCCAGATAATTGGAAATTATTAATTTAAAATTATTTCTTCAAAATAAAAGCAAAAATTGGGATGTTACACAAATCCATGAAGCTCAAAAGTCGATGAGGATATTAATGAAATCAGGAAGGATATGAGAAGAGGAAAAACTATTGGGTTTAGTGAGGATGAGCGTGGGACCATTTGGTTCAAGAATCATATCTATGTGCCAAACAGCCAAGAAATCAAAAAGATGATCCTACGTGAAGCCCACAAAACCCATTACTCTATTCATCTAGGTCATACCAAGATGTACCAAGACTTTAGATAAAGATATTGGTGGGTTAGCATGAAGAGAGATATCGTTGAATTTATTGAAACTTGTGACAACTGTTAGAAGGTCAAGGCAGACCATCAGAAACTCGCTAGACTTTTGCAGCCCTTAGCTATCCCAGATTAGAAGTGGGAAGAAATTAGCATGGACTTCAACACTAGACTCCCTAGAACTCAATTCGGTTATGACTCCATCTGGATAATCATAGATCGGTTGACCAAATTGACTCATTTCATACCGGTCAAGACTACCTATTCAGAGAGTAAGTTAGCAGAGCTAAACATGGCTAGAATAGTATGTCTACATGGAGTTTCCAAGAAGATTGTATCAGACCGAGGAAGTCATTTCACCTCTAGGCTCAACTTCAGTACAGAGCGAGTTAACCAGATATTGGAGGATATGCTAATATGCCAAGAGCCTGTGGTCTAGATTTTGGCTCCAGTTGGGACCAAGCCTTTCCTTATACTGAATTCTCGTACAACAACAGCTATCAATCTAGTCTGCAGATGGCCCCTTTTGAAGCACTGTATGGAAGGAAATACAAAACACTGCTTCTATAAGAGCAGCCTGAAGGACATCAAGATCCGGTGCCGAACCTACTCCAAGACTCTGAAGAAAAGGTGAAGAAGATCAAGAAAGGCTTAGGATAGCCTAGTCATGATAGAAGAGCTATGCCGACAATCATTGTCGTGACCTGACCTTTGAGGTGGACGACTTTGTCTATCTGAGATTGTCCCCTCTCAGAGGAGTCAAGAGGTTTCAGACCAAAGGGAAACTAACACCACAGTTCGTGGGACCGGTCAAGATCTTGGAGCGTAGAGAACAAGTGGCCTATCAGCTACAGTTGCCCCTGACCTTGTCAGGAGTGGACAATGTCTTCTATGTATCCCAGTTGAAGAAGTATCTTTGAGTACCCATAGAACAGGCAGCACTCGAGACTCGTGACCTTCAGGATGATCTTACCTATAGGGAGCATCCTATCAAGATCCTCGAGATGACTGAACAACATACCAGAAAGAAGACCATCCAATTCTGTAGAGTACAATGGAGCAACCATATCGAGGACGAAGCCACCTGAAAATGAGAGGACGATCTGAAGGCCAACCATCCCCATCTCTTTTGCTAGACATTCCAAATCTCAGGGTCGAGATTCTCTTAAGGGGGTAGGTTTATGACATCCTAAAAATTTTGCCTTTTATTTATTTTACCTAATTGGATTTTTCTAGATTTAAATATCCTTTTTTCTAAAATCTTAAATTAAGCCTAGAGAGTAAAGTTATTAAATTAATTGTATAATTGTGGTTAAATCAAGCTAAAACTATTTTATTTGGGTTCCTTGCCTTTTCTGAATTCTAAGTAATTTCCTAGAATTTATTTGAAGTTTTCTGATATTTTCTAGCATTTATTTGAATTTGTGGGCTTTTCTAAAAATCTAAAATACAAAATAAAAATTCAAAACTTCACGCCTTTCCTTTCGGGCAACGTGTGAATGGACTGGATGCGTCCTTGTCACCGCCCGGGCTAATCCACTGCCCTCAGCCCATCCTGCCTTCCCTCCCTCTCCACCCGACGTGTGGCAGCCATACGTGCTAGCACGACCTCCGCACCGCCCGATCTAGCCATGCGTCGCGCATCCAATGGCCCTGTTGTACCCCGCCCGACGCCATTATTGCCACCCAGTCTGCCTTTGACTCTACCTCACCTTCCCAATTTCGACCAACTACCTTAAGGAAAGTCCTTCGTGAATCCATGAATTACTCGAATTCCGCACTTTGGCTTCCTTTCTGGCACCCCTCTTTCCCCCTTTGCCCCATTCCCAAATCATTTCACCATGATTAAGATGAGCAATTGTCGTAGCACCTCCCCTCCTCTGCTCCTATAAAAGCCCCCAAGTATTACCCCACCGCTCTCCACCCCCAACTTGCCCTCTCAGCGTTTGAGTAGCCCCACACTGAGCGTCCCTTGGGTGCACACTGACGCTTTCCTCTGGTGAGGGATTCCAACCGAGCCAAGTCACCTCAGGCCTCAACGCCATCACCTTTCCCCTCCCCGTGCCCTGGTGAAGCTTGGCCACCGCCTCGCCGAGCCCCTACGCCACCTCAGTGCTACATGGCAACCACCTGTAGTGCCACCTCGATGAGTCAGTCCATGTGGCCATCACGTGGCATTCCATGTCAGCACCAAGCCACCCACCAAGTGTCAGACACGTGGTAGCCACATCAGCAACATTTGCCATGTCACCTGCCACGTGTAGGGCTGACGTTAGCATGACGTCATAAATCACGATTTCCTTCAGAAATTTAGTTTAGCCAAAAAAAATAAATTCCTTACTGACATCATAATTCTTTTTTTTAGAAAAATAATTCCATTAATTCCTTGCTGACATCATAAATATATTTTTCTCTAGAAGAATAATTCCAAAAATTCAAGTTTCTCTTTTTATTTAGGATTCAAACTTCCTGAGGCTTGTTCTCCTTTATCCTAATTCCGATTGAGCCTGTTTAAATTCCTAAATTCATCAAAAGTTGGTGTTCATTTGAATTTATTTGAATTTAGAGAGTTATTTTCACGTATAGACTTTGACGATTCTCGAGAGTTTTATAACGACGTTTCGCATCAAACTATAGAGCAAGGTAAGTCACACACGTTTGATCATGTTGATCTCAGTTTACAAGTAAATTTATGTTATTTTTAAATTATTTTGTATGCTTAATTTCTATTATCTGTATTTTAAATTCAGATTTTCTTTAGTTAAAACCTATTTGTTATGACTCCTTTGACTTTGCAAATTCTTGTACCTTGTCACATTAGATTAAAATTCTAGTTAGTACATTAGTATGACTAGAGAATTTTTGTAGCAAATGCTTAGACCTGTATAGATATAACTTTAGGTTGGGACAACTTTTTCACATGAAATGTTAAGATTTTAAAATGTATTATTGACTTCGGTGAGTCAAGAAGGTCTTTGGAATATGTCAATGTTTTAATATTGATTTTATGTATGATTTCTTGGATTTAGGGGAAAGCTCTCAAGACCCTCATGTGATCATGCAGAGTAAAGACACAGGAATTTTTATATAGGTTCGGACCTTCTCCTAGAGAATAACAACCCTACGTCCTGTGTTGCTATTACTGAGGAAAAATTTACATGTGTGAATAGTGCAAAAAATCTAACACTCTTTCCAGAACTGATCATCCCCCCTCATTCAACATCAACCCTTATGTCGGCCAAAAGACGCCTTAACACTTCGCGAGTTAACTGCTGGATGGTGGCTATTGTCAAAGAGACATGGGCAACTATTCACCATAGGACAGCTGTTGTCAGAGAGACGTGGGCAAGATTATGTGTGGTTATTGAGCATAAACACACGTTTTAACTGCCTTGTCAGATAGACCCATTGTGAGGGTAGGTTAGTCGAACATAAGAATAATTAGAAAGTCGTAGCATAACTTACGACTAAATAGTCATAGCAGATCTTACGACTAGATAGTCGTAGCAAAACTTACGACCAAGTAGTCGTAGTAGAACTTACGACTATGGAGTAGTTGCAGTAAGACTTGTGACTACTCTACGAATTTCTCCCTTATCATTAAGAGGTATATTCCGAGAATATGGTGACGTAATAAATAGAGGATTATTATATCCATATCATCTAGTCCCCAACTTCAAATGAAAATAACTTGAGCAAGGAGTCGTAAATGATTGAAAGCATTGTCCTTTTATTTCTCGACCAGGAGTGCGCTTGGGCAGAAAGGTAATTTCATTTGAGTTGTGAAGACAGACGGACTTTAAAAAGAATTTTAATTACTTCTCATAATTCTGTCCGCCCGTTCGTTTCCCGAAAAATCCATTCAAATCTCGAGACAAGTAACCAATGTTTAGATAAAAATGTCACTTTTGGGCTACCTTTCGGCTCCATTTTCCTCAATTGCTTCCAGTCCTCCTTTCATTTTTGACGAACAAGTCATCTTCCTCCTTCATCCTTTTTCTAGATCCAAATCATCCGGTTGAAAAAATAGCGAAGTCCTCGTCCAACTGCACGGTGTCAGAGATGGATAGGTCTAAGCTAAAGGCTTTTGGAAGAGGATGAGAAGATCCGTTCGTGGAAGTTTTTGAAGTGGAACGAAGCTGCCAGACAACACTGGCCATCGGGGGAGATTGGACAAATGCTGGTGTTCCAAGCCTTTTGTGAGTGCGGCCTTCGTCTCCCTGCTCATCCCTTTCTCACAGTGGTGCTCGAGTACTTCCGGGTTGAATTAGTGAATCTAGTTCCCAACTGAATTACAATACTGAGTGTATTCATGTACCTCTATGAGCATATTTGGGAATCCCTCCAGACCTGGAGCTCTTCTGATATTATCGTGAGATGAGCCATCAAACTAGAATCACTGTGAGCTGTGGATTGAAGCTCCATGTCGGGAAGTCAGAGCATATATCCCGATGTTTACCTGGTCATCGTGGCCAGGGTGAAAGAAGAGGTAATTCTACTAGGAGACCACCAGTGAAGACTATCTTTCCTTTATGGGAAAGGCTGTTGAGAAGAATCCGTCCTGGAATTCAGTCTTGAAGGACATTACTAGGATTGCTCCCTACATCTCAGTTATCAATGAGCTAAGGGATAAGGGACTTACGGGGTGGCATGTAGTGAAGGACTACACCACCCATTGCATCAACCCCCTGAAGAGACAGCTCATCCCATGTGGATGTACTCGGGTACAGCTGATGCTACCAGAGATTATAAAACTGGTATGTATAGTCGTACCCATAGCGGTAGATTTAAATTCTAAGTATTGTATACTAACCTCTTGGTTTAAATGAATCAGATCTTGATTTGGAGGAGATTGACTTCGGTGTCAGGAATATCTGCGAGAAGGCTCTATCGCTGGAAGCGGAGGCTCCTCATATTTTAGTGGATGTGTCCATCGAAGAAAGAGAAGAACGTCTAAAGGTAATCAAAAGACTAATAATGCCCTTTAGGACCATATAGTCGTAGAAGAATTTTCAACTAGATAGTCATTGAAAAACTTATGACTAAATGTTATTCTCCCTTTCTTCAGAATGTAGTCGTGAATAACCGTTAGGGTCGAATTGATGGTTATCGAAAAAATGACGAAGAAAACAAACGCTCCTCCAGCGAAGAGGCTTCGGCTGATTAGAGCCACTGAGAAGGGGAAGGAAAGTTCGAATGCCACTATTCCCCCTACCACTCTTCCATCCATTGCTCAGACTGGCGCAATCTAGAAATTCATTGCAAACATAAGTGCTGCATCTAAGATAGGAGCAGTTGTATTTAATCAACTGACTCTCAAGATTAAGATACCCTTCTACTATAATACCGGAACCCATTCAGTATGTACTTCCCTAGGTTTTATCAAGCGACTCAACAAAGAATACTGGAAAGATTTCGTGTCTTCTATAAAGGAAATTGCTACAACAGCAGAACCTGTGATCAAGAAGGGGTTGGCTTTTCATGTAGTCGAATCTGGTTTTGACTGTCAAAAGAGTGAAAAGGGTCAAGGAACAAAAAAATCTTGATCAAGATTCTTGGCCAAACATGGCCGAGAATGTTCCCATCCGACTAGAGATGGTCGAAAAGAAAAAATTGAAGAAACTGATCTACAGGAAGGTTTCTTCAAAGTTCAAAATCAAGAGAGTGAAAGCAATATGCATATATACATGCAAATAGTTTTTCACTTCTATATTTTATTGAAAAATTATCTTACTTTTGTGGCATGCAGCTCTGTGTCTCTATCAAGCAAAGATGACACTAGGAAAGAGTCTCTCATGACCTTGCCTGCAATCACAGAAGAGTTGAAAACAATGGTCAAGCAAACAACCATCACAGCGATGGAAGCCGACACTGGCACCGACGACCACAGAGATGGTCGTTGAAATGGGAAGGAAGGAGAACTTTCTGAGCAATGCGTTGAGAAAATCGCTGAAGACGCTCCTTCTTGATCTCAAGAAGGTAATCTCTGGGAAGAAGATGAGCTTCCTAATTTTTTCTCATATGTTTTTAACCCTCTATTTATAGCGAGGCATTATCTTGAATGACCTTAAGCCTCACACCCAAACGATCGATAAATTTTTGCTGTTGTAGTGAACAGAGGATAAATTCTCTCGAACAAAGGATAAATTTTCAACGATGAATGTTTCGAAAAGGTGTGGTGGAGAAGGATCGATGAACTAGACTAGCTATATGACTCTACAAGCATTCTCGTGAACTTTTCTCGAAGGGAGATGAATGTAAGTATCTAGTACTTAGACATTCGTACAAGATCTTTTCTGGTTTCTCATTGCCTCCCCGAATATAGAGAGCATTGGAGAATATGACGACTGTGGATAAGTACCACAGACAACTCACACTCTTGCAGCAAGAGAATGCCAAACTCTCTGATGATGCGAGAGCATGGTAAGTTAATATTTTTGCAATCAAATTTTGTTTCAATTGCTCGATCAGTCTTCTCATATTTGCTACCAACCTTTCTTGGTCCAGGAGCTATGTAAAATTTTTGATGGCTGCGCTTGAGAACGAAAAGCTCGAGACGCAAAAGCTCAAGAAGGAAGTCACTAACTCGAGGATATGTCTAATATAGGCCGATTCCAAGGGCACGGCCTTAGAAGAAAAAAAAGTAAGTCCTAAACTCAAGATTGTTTATTTTCTTGACATCTTCCTTGTTTTCCCTAATTTCCTTCCTTTGACAGAAAAGGAAATAGAAATAAGCAGTCTCTGCGTCGAGGTCGAAGAAAAGACAAAGTGATCAGAGCTCTTTCCAGAATGAGCAAGGAGAAAGATGAGAAGATAAAAGTCGAAGTTGAAAGTCTTGATGCGTGATTTTTACGTAAGAGAAACTTCACCTTCAACTAGATAGTCGTTGAAGAACTTACGACTAGCTAGTTATAAGAAAACTCTACTTTCGATTAACTTTCGAGAACTAGTATCGTGATAAGTCACATGACCTGACCATTGTTATTCTATTTATAGGAGCTATAGTTGAAATAAAATGACTATCTAAAATCTCAACTCGAAGTGAAGTGGAGATGAAGTCGGTGAGGACAATTCTCCATGACAACATTGAACTCTTCAATAATTTACTCGATAAGTTTGGTTCTGAGAGGATGGATCTTCCCAAAGACACCATAACCACTCATATGAGTATAATCCGTTCGAAGCTGCTCTTGGTTAGAGTCACTAAAGTTTTTGACCCTTGTCGACCAGATCTTTGATTCTAGAGGAAGTATGGCTTAAGCTCCAAAGACTAAGAAAAAGGGAGTTTCTCCTATTGCCTAACTATGAGTCATGTGAATTGCCTATAATACCTAAGGAAGTTTTTGTACCTAAGCCCCCGAGTGCTTCACCAGCTGGTAGAAGACTCGAGTTTTAATCCCTTGCATTACTTGGCCATTCGCGTGCTCAACTGTCCCATTGCTTTAAGGATGGGTGACTGAGGCACAGTAAAGCTTGGTACCTAGTTGATCGAAAAACGCTTGAAATTTCACACTAGAGAATTGCTTACCGTTGTTTGTAATTATATGACTTAGAACTCCAAATCGAGTAATTACACTACTCATCATGAACCATTTTGCACCTTTTGTTGTTATTCTGGGAACTGGTTCAGCCTCTATCTATTTTGTGAACGTATCGATAGCTACAAAAAGGAATTTAAAGCCCCCCAACGCATTTGTCGGCTATGAAACTGGCATAGTACGTACTTCTTAACCAACTCTTTAGCATCATTGAGAGCTACTGGCCAGTAGAAACTTTGTTAAAAGGCCTTACTGACCAGTGTTCTGTAGGAAGCATACGCCCCACAGATGCCTCCATGTATATCATTACAGAGTCACAATCCCTCTTTCTACGATATACAGAACACCTTGTGTACTCCGCTTGTAGAGTACCCCTTCGACCAAGGTATATATCTTGGCTTTGTGGGACAGACGATCTACTTCAAGGTCGTCTCGGGTATAGAACTCTTTTGAAGATACTTATAGATGGGAGACATCCAACTGTCTTCGTACTCAATAGACACTATCTCATTAAGAGTTGTCTCTGGTCCTTTGACCAAAAACAACTTCTAGAGTTGCTCTAAGAAGACTCCTAAGGGTGCTTGTAATAAAGAGGAAGCTATTCGAGCCAACTGGTTTATAAGAAAGTTATCCCTTTGAGGGATATACTGTAACTCAAAACCGAAAAAGTGTTTTTCTAGCTTGAGAATTTCCAACATGTATTGAGACATTGTCAAACTCAAGCATTGATACTCTTTGCTAACCTGATTCACGACTAGTTGAGAGTCCCCTCTCAGGAGCAGTCGACAAATCCCAAGCACTTTAGTGGTTCGTATATCAGCCAACAAGCCTTCATACTCAGCCATATTATTAGTAGCTGGAAAGAGTAATTAGATGACATACTTTAAGATCTCTCTTGTACGAGATTCCAGGACCACCCTAGCCCCCTAGCCACTTAATGTAAGTAACCCATCAAAGTACATCGTCCACTAGTTGTGGGAATCATTCTGTTGGGGATCCTGAACAAGTTCAAGATTTGTCCATTTGGTGACAATGTCTGCCAAGATCTGGGATTTAATGGCCGTTCGAGATATGAAATAAAGGTCAAACTCTCCAAGTTCCACTGACCATTTTACCATGCGTGTCATTGTTTTCCTACTTTAGAGGATCACTCCTATTGGAAACTCAGACGGCACAATAATTTTGTGCACTTGAAAATAATACCTTAATTTTCTCGCAGACATGAGTAGGGCATATAATAGCTTTTGGACCTACGGGTAGCGCTCCTTAAGTCTATGTAAGACTTCTCTTACATAATATTGTAACACCCTGAACGTTGTTTTGGCGTCCTAGGGAAAGTTTAGCGTAATCGCCGGTTTCGGTAAATTGCGGAAAGGGAAACTAAAAATTGTGGAGTAGTCTAAAATAAAAAAACAAATATTTTTTAAAAAAACCTTTTTCGGGCTGGCCGGAGGGCGGGGTTGCCACCTTGGGCCAATGGGCTCAAGGGGTGGCCGGCCACCCCCTCCCCCAACCCTAGCCTCCCCTTCCCCCTTAAATTCCCCCCATGTGCCCCCTCCCCCTTTCCCCTTCCCAGCCGCCACCCCCTCTCCCTCCTTGCGCCACCACCCTCCCCCCATTGGTGCAACCCTTGAAGCAAAGAAAAAGAAGGAGAAGAAGGAGAAGGGAAGGAAGAGAAGGAAGAGAGGAGGAGGAAGAGGAAAATAGGAAAAGGTGTGATTCCAAGGGCTAGGTAATTTCTCCCCATCCCAAAAACCCTCTGTTTTATGATGTAATTAGGGTTCTTAGCCTAAGAATTGGTTTGGATTAGCAATTAGAACCTCCGATTAGTGATTCCTTGCTGTCTACCTGTAGATTAATTCACGCAGTGTTATTATTTACGCAGTTTAGACCCCCAAAACGATTTTTCCTACAGGTTACCCCAAAAGGAAAAACATAGAGGACGATGATACGCATCTCCTGTATTTTTTTTAGATTTTGTGGTCATGGGATCTGGGTGCAGTAAGGTTAGGAACCTTGCTGTCTGTTAGGGGTGCAGATTAGGGGCAGACAGTTGTTCAGGTGTGAATTATGGGTAGTATATGATTTTTATATTTTTGGTCGCCATTGAGAAAAATGTGGGGAATTCAATAGTCTAGCTGATGTAAAGAAATCAGAATTTTTAGAGTCTTACACTGTGGTTGAGACGCGTTAGAATCTGGCTTCCCAGATTGCCAGAACAGAGAACGTCCTCTGTTTTGTGCATTTTGTTACACCTTCCTAAGAACAAAATAAAAATATATGACCTACATAAAAAGTGTAGGTATTTAAGTGAGGAATCCAGATATATATCTTTTGCTGTGATTAGTTTTATATTTTTAAAGATAGAAAAATGTTAAGCAGCGCCGCTGCAGTGGGAAGATTGTAGAACCGTTACGCGGGGAAGGATGTTGTGGGATTTTGGGGCTTAGCGGTATCTTTTCTTCGAGAGTCGCGTTTTCATTGTTGTAATGTGTTCTGAGAGGTACCTTTTTGGACAGGCGGTTTTGCTTCTGAACGCGCGTGATTTCGTCATTTCGCCGGTAGAGGCAAGTAAACGTAGCGGATGTGCTACTGTTTAACCCGTTATTCTTACTACTTGTAATATGCATGATTTTTGTAATGTTAAATAATATGCCATGGTTACATATTTTCTAAGTAAGAATGTGGTAGCAAGATATTAATCAATTGCCATGTTTAGATGAGTTTTGATAGTATTGTGGTAATTTGCTTATTGAGCCAATTGTGGTATATGAAAGTAAATACATGATAGATATGATGATATTTCCTTGTTGTTAAATTCATGAGGATCATGTTGGTATTATTGTGGTCTTTGTGGTATTAATCTTAGTGAATACTTGTGGTTGTAGTGTTGCAATCTTGATGAATATATTGTGGTCTATGTGGTAGGATTCACTATAGATCGATTGATTATGATCTTGGTGAACCGAATGTGGGTTACATGGCTGACCTTCGTGGTTAAACTTCTTGTGATTTATGATTATCATATCATTCATAAACATGTCATGACATTTGTATTGTTGATATCGCCGCTTATAGCCGTGATTGTACCGGTACAGCATCGTGCATTGCCGTAGCACGATGTACACTTTTATCTTGTTGGGTAAAGGTGCAGTGGAGCATAGCATGCATATGCATTGCATTGTGGAAAGATCATTTGCATACTTATGCAATATATTGTGGCGAAGTTATTTTATAAACAACTGCAACTTCATAATTGTAATGTAGAATTGGCTCATGAGAGTCACTTGTGGTATGAGGAAAGTGGCTGTGGTCGTGGATTGGGGTTCATCCCTTGTGGTATGGTAGGGGTTCTGATTGTGGCATGAGATTCTTTTCTCTTGTGGTAATT
This sequence comes from Melocanna baccifera, assembly GCA_036346265.1. Lineage (NCBI taxonomy): Eukaryota > Viridiplantae > Streptophyta > Magnoliopsida > Poales > Poaceae > Melocanna > Melocanna baccifera. The sequence continues at coordinate 32,529,507 of CM070682.1, read as the reverse complement.
GTTGATAGTAGTTGTGGATGCGAGAAATAATAAAGTTAGTGAGGTAAAACATGTTAATACTTTATTGTCATTGGTAGTGGTAGTGGTGAATGATATGAAGTAGTTAATCAAGATTCATTTGCTAATGTTTTACTATTGTTGGTAGTAAATATGGTTAAGGCTATAATTGTGGTCATTATAAGAAATGGATATTGATGCTTAATATCATTTTAGTTTAATTAGCTTGTTAATTTATGTGGATGCATATTGTGGATGTGGACATGTGGATAGTTTAATGATGTTGTATATTTGTTTGTAGTCTGAATAGCCTGTTAAACAGTTTACTTGATGAGATTTTTATCTCACCCTTGTTTCCCCCCGATAGGTGATTCTTAAGCATTCATGGGATGGGTAGAGCGGCACCACAATAATGCACTTGGTTCATCAATTCATGCTGTAATAAAGTCGATGGAATTCTAGCCAAATGTCTAGCTAACTGTGGATGATTATTTTAGTTAATAATGATGAACTTGTGATCTATTCTTTGATTAATCTGCTAGAGATTGTTTCAATTATTGAATTTGTTATCGTTATCTTTATTCTCTTAGTTGATTATGCTTCCGCTTAATGCTTTATGTCTAGAAATTGTTGCTGGCATAAATTATCTTAAAATTTTTGGGCCAGCTGTAGAGTGGTTTAGTGGCATTCCAGGGTAATGTGGGTGTTGGGGTGTTACAAATATACAGGTCGTTGAACGTTTTCACATTCTGCAACAAGTATAGCACTTACTGCCTGTGGCATGGTGGAAAGATATACGAGTAGCGTCTCACCTGATTTCAGAGAAACCAGTACAGGAGTACTCATAAGATATCTCTTGATATCCTCGAAGGCATCATTAGCATTCTTCGACCACTCGAAACCTTCATGTTTGCTAAGAAGTTTAAAGAAATGAAGCCCTTTTCCAACCAGGTGTGCAATGAAATGACTTAGAGCCACTATGTATCCAGTGAGTTTTTGAATCACTTTCTTTGTTATCGGAGGGTGCATCTGCTCGATGGCCTTGATCTTTTTAGGATTTGCTTAGATACCCTTAGCCGAAACAAGAAATTCAATCAACTTTCCTTAAGAAACTTCGAACACACACTTCTCGGGATTAAGTTTCAAGCGATGTTTCCTAAGGTTATCGAAAGTCTCATGTAGGTCTGAGATGTGATTAAGTCATTTGATGCTCTTGACAACTACATCATCAACATAGACATCTAGATTTCGGCCCATTTGATGTATAAAAGTCAGTTGCATTAAGTGCTGAAAAGTTAGACCAGCATTTTTCAGACCAAATGACATTTTGACATAGCAAAATATTCCAAATAGCATGATAAATGCGGCCTTCTATTTATCTTCTGAAGACATACTAATCCGGTGATAACCAAAGTATACATCTAGAAAACTTAATATTTCACAACCAGTAGAAGAGTCAACCTGCTGATCAATGTGACGAAGTGAGAAATCATCTTTTGGACAAGCTTTATTTAAATTGGTATAGTCTGTACACATACACCAATTACCGTTAGACTTCTTTACCATTACAGGGTTAGCCAACCACTCAGAGTAGTCGACTTCTCTTATGAAGCCTGCTTTTAATAACTTGCCCAATTTTGATGTAATAGCTTCTCGCCAATCTGGTGCAAATCTCCGTAATTAGGCCGTAGAACTAACCTATGCTTGATCCCCTCCCTGGGGACTCCGAGCATGTCGGATGGCTGCCACACAAACACATTTGTGTTTGCCCGGAGGAAGACGATGAAAGCATCTTCCTATGCAGGGCTGGAAGTAACCCCGATGCGAACAATCTTCGAAGGCTCCACTAGATTCAGAGAGACCTTCTTGACCTCCTCGTTTTGTTCGGTGTGGCTTTAGACTTTGAGTGCTTGCTCAAAGGCTACACCTCAATAGCTTCTTAAGTTGGCAGTTGGTTGATCATCTCGATAGATTTGCGATCACATGTTAGCGCCATTTTCTTATGACAATAGATTGTGATTACTCCCCTAGGACCTTCCAACTTAAGATATTTATATGTATAATGAACAACTATCAGGAAACGTGCCAGAGTTGGCTGACCGAGTATCGAAATCAACCACATCAAAGGAGATTGTCTTTGTCCTGAAGTTGCTCAGGGAACCGAATGTTATAGGTAGAGAAACTTGGCCAACAGGCTTAGCCGAAGATTCTGGTATGATTCCATAAAAGGAATATCGCACTGGCTTTATTCTGGTTCAAGAAACTGCACCTCTTCTAGAGCGGTAACAAATAAAGTATTTAAAGAACCGCCACCATCAATCAATATGCGATTAACTCGGTAGTTATTGATTGTGGGCTTGACCACGATCAAAAACTGACCAGGTTAGTCAGAGGGACTGGAGAGTCACCCCTCTCAAAAGAGATGGTAACTTCTAACCACTTAGGAAAATTATTGACAAGAGATGTGTTGACAAAGTTTACCTCTTGTTCGACAGTCTTATACTATCGCTTCGACTCATACATGGACGAACCCCTGTAGATGTGTTCAATTGTATGCTTCAGATCCTAGAAAGGCATATCTCCATCCTTGTTTGAGTGCTTTTGACCACTCAACTGCCCCACCTCCTCGAGCATGAGAAGTGATCCTTTTCCAGAATAATAATCCTCGAGTTTTGTTTGGAAAACCCAGAAATTGCTGAGGTCATGACCCTCCTTGTGAAGTGGGCAATACCTAGGCTTGTTGTCCCTCTGAGCGAATGCCTTGCCTTTACTCCAGTTGGAATATTGCTTGGGATTATGAGGCCTTTCATTACCTAAGGTCAAGACTTCCTTCAAGGGATCAACCCAAGGCTTTTGACCTTTGGTCTTGTTCTCGGACCTTTGTACTTTCTCGTTCCTCTTACTATCTTCGCCTTCCTCTTTAACACCCCAGTTGACTTGATCGATGGTTTTCATCCATTCGACTGCCTCAGCAGCAGTTGCGTAATGATCAGCCATCTCAAAGAGCTCGACGACGGTAGTCGGAGGATGCAAGGAGATGTCTTCAGTGAATCTCCTATTGCGGACACTTTGCTTGAATGCCCTAATGACAGAAGTGTCAAATACCTCCGGAATCGAGTTACAAACCTGGCTAAAGCACCTAATGAACTATCGTAGGGTCTCATCGCTGTTTTGCTGCATCCGATGCAAGTCGTCCTCTTTTCTAGGGCGGTCATACATCCCCTGAAAATTGGCTAGCAGCAAATTACAGAGGTGCTGCCAAGAATAAATTGATTTGAATGGTTGGTTGAGCAACTAAGATCGAGCGGACCCCGCGAGACTGTCAGAAGTTAATTCGCCATAATGTGCTCATCACCTCCTGCCGCCGGTACCGCGGTCATGTAAATCTGAAGGAACTCAATGGGATTCTAAGATCCATCAAACCTCTCCATGTTTACTAGATAGAAACATGGTAGCCAGCGTACTACTCAGAGTTCAGGTATAAATGCTCGGCACCCAGTAACCACCTCTTAACGCCTCCTTTGTAGTCGACAATGCCTGACAGCAGATGGACTTGACCCATAATAGGCTTGGTCCATACATGGGTAGTACTTCTTGTATTCCATCTGCTGTTGTAGATTTCTTGATCGATTGCCTCTTTGGTCGATCTGCTAATCCGGAGTCGCCTAAAGAACTCTCCTTCAACTGAAATTATGATTAAGCGACCATCGTGACCTGTCAACATGTTGAACCCCATGTGATGAGTTCTTTGAATGACTAAAATAAGTCGTGCTTGTCTGACTCCCAGAATTATGCTGGCGAGACTACTCGAATCTGTCCATCATATTGCGAAGTCTTTATGTGATTTCCTTGGTGAAGTGGTCATAGTTGGATGCCTGAGCGAGCTCTACAGTCGGATTCTCGAGGAGGTCATTGATGTGTTGGAGCTCTCGTGCCTCTTCAGACTGATACTGGGTACACCCAGGTAAAGACCCCTGGGCAGGCAGTCGTCTCTTCCGAGTGGTATCAGGATCTTCAATTTCTGAGATGGGTTGGGGCCACCTTAGAGGAGAGCAATTATTTATAGGATTTCTTCCACACTCATCAGAGAATTGATCTTACTCATCGCCAGAGGTCTCTACGCCATCCTCAAAAGTGGAGGGAGAGTGTGCTTTGAGGGAAGCCTCGTGAGAGCCTCCATCGGGAAGGTGATTAGGATTTGAGGGGAGGGTCATGACCTCCTATCTAGAACCTCACTTCTGATGGATGTCCACTCATCTGAAGAATCCTCGGGCAACAACGTATCATGATCAAGAGTAAACCCCACCAAGTAGGGGAATTTTGGGTTATAACTGCCTCCAGCTGGATGAGCACTCTACGATGGGATGGACGAACCCTGTGAGACCCGGAGTAGAAACTCCTAGACCCCCTGTGTATTACTGTACTAGTCCCAGAGATCAATGCTAGTACACACAGTTCAAACAGAAAAGATGATACATTGCCAACAACGCTTTATTACTATAGTAACTGAAGTTAACATAGGCCATTGCCTAACAAAGGTTCACAGAACCTTAAAACAAAAGATTAAACACAGCGGAAGCACAAAAGATAACTTGATCGACCCATCAATCTGCCACAGGCAATTGACTGGGGAAACGAGTCCTAATCCTCCGGGAAGAATCCACCGCATCCACATTCAGCACAGAAGTCGTACTCTCCGGCTTCAGCTTCTTCATCCTCTACTATTAAATTTGTAGAGCAACAGGTGAGTACAAAGATGTACTCCGCAAGTCTTGGGAAAAATGCTTAGATGCAAGGCTTTCACAAAGAAAGGCTATAGAGTTCTTTTGCAAAGATCAGCGTTTTATTTTTATATACATACATAATTACTTTGAAAGCAATTTTGTAAACGTCTTGTTTTTCATAATAGAAATTAGATGAGGATCTTAGTGAAGGTTACAACACCAACACTAAAATCTCAGGCAATCCTGCCAACTTTCAAAACCTCAGGTTAAATCCACCTGAACTGGTTACATCACTAGTCTAAAGATCACGAGAGTTTCATCCACTCCCGAGTTTTTCTCCAATTCATTTTGTTTTGAAAACAAAGTCCAACTTTCTACCATGTGTATGCATTCTTTGCCCGCCCTTGACCGTGGGCACGGCTATTCGAATAGTTTTAACTCTGCAGAGGGTGTACAACTTTACCCACAAGAGATAAGTCATCTTTGCAGTCAACATGCTTCCTTTGGCATAAGACTCGGATAAATTATCACAAAGCTTTTCACCTACTCGGTATAGTTTAAATACCACCCGCTAAGGTTTCACCACAACTTGAATCCACAAGTTGGAGCCCCTCTTGCGCCATATGAGTCTGATGAAACCTGTCCCTCACTATGAGTAACCATGTACACCCTGGCACTCAATACACCGCTGGTGATATCTAAACTACACTATTATAGGATAGTTAGCTAGGTCGTACCCATATAGACTTGTGGTTGTACTGTTTTGCTCAGTTTGGACAAACACAAGCGTCGGTCCTTAAACGACCAGGGTGGCTTATTCACAATTCCAAACATTCTCATGCTAACTGCACCAGCCAAACCTTCCATCCACCCTTGTCAACTTCTCCCTTTGAATTTCATTTTTATTTTCAAATTAACAGTGGTAACATCCATTACCACTTTTCAAACAAAACATTTAACAATGGTAACATCCATTACCAATGTTCAAACAAATCATTCATCAAAGCATTTGGTAAACATGACTCTCATTTGAGCATTATTATATTTAGTTGCTACGCTAAGCATTTGCTAGTATTTAAACATTCAACAATTGTAACACTAACTCATTATTGAGTCAAAGGGATATCCTAAGTTGACAATGGTACAAGATAAACAATTTTCAATGGAAGGTATAGCAAATTGGGTATTTAACTAAATTTTCTAAATCAAATTATCACTTGATATAACATAAGCATGCAATAATTTTAAAATAACTACCTAATCATTTTATAAATCATTGGAGCAAGTTGATCAAAGGAAACTTGCAAAACATAGGAGCAAAATGGTCAAAGGAGACTTGCCTTACGGTGTTGGGTTGAAATCTTCACGAACTTGATCTTGATGTTGCTTGGACAAATCGGTCTCTACACGTAAATCGAGAAATCCAAATAAATAAAATAAAATAAAAATTCAAAAATTGAAAATAAATATACCAATTGAAAGATTGAAATTTTAGATGAATTTAGAAATTTGAATGGACCAATTTGGAGCTAAAATGAGCAAGATATGGTGTTGGAAGTTTGTAATCGGAGAAAATAGAAAAGATAATTTCGGAATTATCTTTTAACTGAAATGAATTATGACGTCAGCATGAATAAATTTTCAAAAGGAAATTCGAATTACGACGTCAGCATGGAATTAAAAATAAATTCTGAGGTGACATGTGGGGCCTACTTGTCGTGTGGATTAAAACAGAGAAAACTCAACCTCGCCGCGGAGCGGCTCTCGCAGCAGAGGAGTGGGAGGAAGAGAGCGGCGCTAGCCAAGTGAGCGGGAGGCACCGCCTACCCCATAAGGGTAGGTAATCCTCTTAGGATTAACGGCGGGAGGCGGCGATGCGGCGTGGCATACACGTGGGCTGCCGCCGTGCGCCACGTGTGTACGGCGGCCGACGCGTGGCGGCGAGTGTGTGGAGTCTTTGGCGTGGCGGGTTTTGTCTTGACACGGCATCCCGGTGGCATCCACGTCTGTTGCCACCGGACGCGCGGCCGGTGACGTGCACGCCGGCCGACGGAGGCGCGCGGGACCCGAGGGTCACCGGCATTCCGCGGCGGCGCGCGGCCGATGTGCGCAAAAGCAAGAGGAGAGACGGGAATGTTTTGGTACCTTGCGCGATTCGAGGATGGTCGGATCGGCGAGGCGGCAAAAAGGCGGCGGTCGGAGAGGGCTTCACGGCGGCGGAGGGGTTCCGGTCGCAATAACTCGAAAAGTGGTCTTTGAGATCGCTGGGCACCGGCAACGTCGAGATGCTCCGGTGAATCTCGGGAAGGCTTGAAGCGGCGCGATTGCTCGCCGAGTCGAAGGTGGCCGACGGAGGAAATCAAGCGCGAGGGCTCTCGGCTCGGCGGTGGGCAATTGGAGGTGGAAAGCGAAGGGGCGAGACACGGCTCGGGCGGCGGTTTTATAGAGAGATGAGGCGTGCAGCGTATAAGCTCGCGGACTTGGAACCGCCGGAGAATGAAGGCGGCGGCGCCGCGATGCATAATTAAAGGAAATAATGCGAAGCAGTTGCGGGAAGGCGGCTATTTGAATATGCATTAGTGCGGGAAATAATTGTTAAGAAAGCGAAGCTTTTAAAGCTTGCTTTTTTGATTAATGGCGGCGGCGAGACGCGGGAGGAAGAAGGTGGCGGGAAGGCGATCGCGATGGGCCCGCATGTCGGTGAGAGAGGAAAGGAAAAGAGAAAGGGCAACGGCGGGATTTGTGACAAGTGGCGAAGAGAAAAGGTGAGGGCGTTGGATGATGATGGAAGGGTAAGTGAAAGGATGCGGTTGAGATTCAATCAACCGGATTTAAATCTGGCCGATGGGGTGTACTAAGTGGCAGCGGCGGCTGCGATCTAGTACGGCAATCATAAGCGGTCAAGATGGCGACACGCGTCGGGAGGAGAAGAGAATAAAGTGAGTGAAGCGGTAAGTGGGAGCGAGAGGCTGAGATTAGCGCGGATGCGGGCGGATTGAGCGGATGGATGCCAAGTGTCGGCCAGCGGAGGGTTGAAGGCGGGATGAGCGCGAGAGGCCGAGATGGTTCGGGCGGCGCGGATGAGCGGCGGATGGGCGCCACGTGGCAACCGGGAGGTTTTGGATTTTAAATAATTTTGAAGATTCGAGAAAACATTAGAAGGCTTAAAATATTGAGAAAAATACCAAATAAATTCCAAAATTCCAGAAAAATTCACATAAATCATTGATAATGTTTTGAACACATGAAAAATATTTCCAACCTATTTTGGTAATAAATTTTTATTTTAAACATAACTTTTAAATTGTGAAAAATTCAGATAATTGGAAATAATTAATTTAAAATTATTTCTTCGAAATAAAAGCAAAAATTGGGATGTTACAAACCTACCCCACTTAGAAGGAATCTCGACCCGAGATTGGAAGAAGCGAGAAATAGATCAGAAACTGCGTCAAGATCCTCTTCTCGTTCCCAGTTGCTTCGATTACGGGCGGTTGCCCCATTGCACTTTGCGGAATTTGATAGTCTTGTTTCTTGTGTGCGCGCTCGCCTCTTCTAAAATCTTGATAGGAAATTCGGATATGTCAAGTCCTCTTTTAAATCAACATCCTCAAAGGTATCAACTCCTCTCGTACTCTCAAACACTTTTCAAGCGTGATACATGAAATACATCATGTACATCGACAAGCGAGGAGGAAGTTCTAGGCGATAAGCGACTTCACCTCTTCTTGCTATAACTAGAAATGGTCCAATATACCTTGGGGCAAGCTTACCATCGACTTTGAATCGACGCAACCCTTTCATAGGTGACACTTTGGATACACATGATCTCTGGCGCAAATTCCAACATTCTTCGACGATTATCGGCATAACTCTTTTATGCAGTGCATGCTGTTTTCAATCGGTCTCGGATTAAGCGAACTTGATCTTACGCTAACTTCAAGACATCCGGTCCGAATACTTGACTCTCTCGGTCTCGATCAATATAACGGCGTTCTACATTTTACGCCATACAAGGCTTCAAGCGGAGACATCTTGGACTAGATTGATAACTATTATTATATGAGAATTCCGCATAGGGCAAACTTTGATCCCGGTGGCTTTATTGGCTAAAGCACATGCTCGGCATATCTTCCAATATCTGATTTACCGTTACATCGACCATCTGTTTGAGGATGATAAGCGATCTTGAAATTTAAATTGGTGCCCAAAACTTCATGAAGCTTCGCCAAAATCTTGAGGTAAATTGTGTTCCTCTATCGACACGATCCTTTTGGAACTCCATGCAAACACACAATTTTTGACATGTAAAGCTCGCCAATCTATCTCCGAATATGTAGTCTTCTTTGGTATGAAATGAGCGACTTTTGTTAAGCGGTCAACTATAACCCAAATTGAGTCATAACCTAACTTGGTTCTTGGTAGTCTGTTATGAAATCCATTCCAATTTCCTCCCATTTCCATTCAGGTATATGCAGAGGTTGCAAAAGACCAGCAGGTCTTTGATGCTCTGCTTTAACTCTTTGACATATGTCACACAAGGCTACATATTCTGCAATTTCCCTTTTCATACTGTTCCACCAGTAACTTTCCTTTAAATCCTGATACATTTTTGTACTTCCAGGATGAATTGAATATCCTGATTCATGAGCTTCTTTTAAGATTAAATCTTTTATTTCCTTTTTCTCGGGTACTAGTATTCTCTTTCCAAACCAAAGAGTCCCTTCTTCATCTTCTGAAAATCCAGGCGCTTTACCTTTTTTCATACTCTCTTTAATTTCTTTAACATATTCATCCTCTCGTTGGGCTGCCTTGATCTGATCTTCCAAGGTAGGGTGAACCTTCAATGCAGATAGAATACCTTCGTTAACTATTTCCAAATTTAATCATTGAAATTCTTCATGGAGGGTTAACTGCTTATCTGGAATTGACAGATTATTCATATGACTCTTTCGACTCAAAGCATCGGCTACTACATTAGCTTTTCCGGGATGATAGTGTATTCCCACATCATAATCCTTTATCAATTCGAGCCACCTTCTTTGTCTCAGATTAAGGTCAAGCTGGGTGAATATATACTTTAAACTTTTATGATCTGTATATATCTCACACCGATTACTGATTAAGTAATGCCTCCATAACTTTAGAGCATGCACAACAGCAGCTAGTTCTAAATCATGAGTGGGATAATTTTCTTCATGCGGTCTTAAGCGCCTTGATGCATAAGCTACCACCCTTCCTTCTTGCATTAGTACACAACCAAGACCTTGTTTTGAAGCATCACAAAATACCTCAAAATCTTTTGAATATCGGGTAACATGACCAGTGCTGAAGTTAACCTTTTCTTTAACTCTTGAAAATTATCCTCACAGATTTACTCCATTCAAATTTCTTCTCCTTCTTTACTTGGTGGGTTAAAGGTCCGCAATCTTGGAAAAGCCTTCAATAAATCGACGATAGTAAAGCTAATCGAAAACTTGGATCTCGATTCTTGTCTTGGGTGGAGTCAATTTAATACATCCTTAACTTTTCCGGGATCTACGATACTCCTACTGCTGAGATCACATGTCCCAAAAACTCAATTTCCTTTAACCAAAATGCACATTTGCTAAATTTGGCATATAAGCGGTGTTCACGGAGTCTTTGCAACACTATCCTTAGATGACCTTCATGTTCTTTGTTATTCTTGAATAGATAAGAATGTCATCTATGAAAACAACAACAAACTTATCTAAATAATCCATGAAGACTTTATTCATCAAGTTCATGAAGTATGCTTGGTGCATTTGTCGGACCAAAAGACATCACCGTATACTCATATAATCCATATCTTGTGGCGAAATTTGTCTTTGGTATATCTTGAGTCTAATCTTCAATCGATGATATCGACGAAGATCAATCTTGGAAAAGACACTTGATCCTATGAGTTGGTCAAACAAATCATCAATCCGAGGTAAGGGATACTTATTCTTTATAGTGACTTCATTTAAAGCTCGATAATCAACGCACATCCGTTGACTACCATCCTTCTTCTTTACTAGAAGCTTTGGGGCTCCCCAAGGCGAAGAACTTGGTGCGATGAATCCTTTCTCATACAATTCTTGGATCGCCTCTTGACTTACGCTAAATCATCGGTGACATCCGATAGGGTCTCTTTGATATTGGGTATGCGGGCACGGTTATAACAAATTCAACTTCTCGATCGGTGGTAATCGCAAATCTTCGTGAAATATATCGGGGTATTCGCGGACTATTGTCACATCTTCTAAGCTTTTTCCTTTTAAACTGGTTAACATATTGTCCTTCCTGGAATGCATAACGGACTCATGTCTTATCTGAATTCCATCAGAATTAGTAAGAATAATAGCACGATTGGCACAATCGATCTGCCCTTTATACTTGGTCAACCAATCCATACCAAGTATTATATCTAGGCTATCGGAGTCTATTATAATAAGGTTCGCTAGGAACTTTACTCCGCTTATAATTATGGTTGCACTAGGGCTAACCAAATTAGTCCTCAATTCTTTTCCAGGAGATTGGACTATCATAAGGTCCTTTAGCAAACAAATTTTCCAATTATTCTTTTCAACAAAAGCCTTTGTTACGAAAGAATGTGTAGCTCGTAATCAAATAATATAATTCTGTGATGCGAGTTCACTAGGAACTTACCGAACTACGTGCAGTGCATCTTCCTGCCTCTGCGATGACATGGTTGATCGCCCTCGATTAATGTTTTGTGGAGTCTTGGGAGTTTGAGGGCTTCCACGTCCTTGACCATTGGTTGGAGCTCTTGCTGGTGTAGGGTCAAGATTGAAACGAACCGGGTTACGCGCGTTTACGCTTGGGCGATTCTTGGCATAGTGTCCCATATTCTTGCAATTGTAGCATTGCACTCCTGCAGCTACATTTGCATTTTGCTGCAGATTGGGCTGCATTTCCAGTTCTAGGAGCTTGAGGTAAAGGGCGAGGTGCAGAAATCGGTGTCCTTATATGACTATGTCTTGGAGGTCGGTTGTACTTGTGGTGGCGTGAATCGTGAATCATGATCTCACGAGCTTGGAACTTCCTCTTCAGGAGTCGAAGAGTTGGCGTTGAGCATCTTCTTGCAATAAAGCTTTATTCACTAGATGCTGAAAAGTAGGGTAGTCATTGGAGACTAATTGAACCTTGAGGTTGGGGTCTATCCCTCCCATGAACCTCCAAATCTTTGTGGCATCGATCGCCACATCTTAGGGCATATCTAGATAGCTGAATGAATTTGCTTAAATAAGCGGAAGCGCTCAGTTTCCTGCTGCGGATGATGGAACTCCTTCCTCTTCATTTCCATAATACTCATAGGAATATGAGCATTACGGAAGGCTTCCAAAAATTCGCCCAACCAATGTTCGGGCATCACGGTGTGCTGTGTGAGAATTGTCCCACCAATTGGCGGCAACTCCTTGGAGTTGATGAGCAGCGTACATAACCTTCTCATGTTCAGCACATTGAGCTAGATTCAACTTCCTTTCCACTTCCTTGATCAATCATCCGCCTCCAACGGATCGGCGAGATCTGCGAAGGTCGGAGGTCGGGTCCTCATGAATTCCCCGAGCTTAGACTGCGGTGGTTGAATAGGTACTTGTTGAGCTTGATTGACTTGATTTTGGGCCAAAGCCTGAAGAAGTTGAAGTTGCATGGCCATCATTTGTTCCATGTTGGGAGCTTGGGCTGGCGGAGGTGGAATTGGGGCTTCATTGTTGTTGGTATTTGGGTTGTTGTTGATGTTGCTTCTCGTGTTCACCATCGAAGCTCCATCAAGAAAAGTACAAAAAGAGGAAAAGCATAGATGAGAGACGGGCAATTTATCATCCCAAAACAACACACAAGATTAACACAACAGATTGAGAAAACTCAACTTTTGAAATTCAAATTAACTTTTGAAAATGGCTGTACCACAAATGCACAAGGCTCGGTACAATCCATTTTATTACATCATAACATTATAAAAGCGTTCTAGTATCGATAAACAACTGAAAAAGGGTAGTCTATCTAACATCTAATTGTCCTCAACGATGATACGCTCCTCTGGCTCCTCCTCGGGATCCTCCTCTGAGTCCGACGAGTGACTCTGTCCACAACCACGGCAGTTGTTCGGCGAACGCGACCGTGATCGGCTCTGGCTGAATGTAGGTGATCTGGAACGGAAGCACTGGCGTCCTCGGCTGGATCCGCCGATGTCGAGGTCGGGTAGCGGATGGGCGTCGCACACTCTTCCTTGCGGTGAGCCTAGTGCGAGGTCACGAGAGTCGGCCGGAGCGACAACAGAGCTGGTGGAGTCGGTGTAGTGGTGGCAGCTCGAAGACGCTCCACCTCTGCCTCAGCAGCTGTCCTCGCTTGTACAGCGTCGGCGTGGGCGGCCTCACTCTGAAGCAGCTGCGCTCGGAGAGTGTCGGAGTGGTCGTAGCTCGACGTCGAAGCATCCGGAGAAGTCCTATCTCTGCCGAGCTCTGGCGTAAGTCGCGACGATGCTTGGGTGAATCGCACTGATGAGAGCGGCGTGGGTCGTCCACCACGATCTGAAAAGCCTCGGGGTGGGTCTATCCGCTCGTAGTCGGAAAGAAGCGAAGGCGATATCGTAATTCCTCCTTGTGCCTCTGCACAACTCGCTATCGCCATCTTGGTGCATCACGGATAGCGTCCGTCTGATGGGTCCGAGGGTGCTCAATCCTGCGATGAAGCGGGTCAAGCTGCCCATCCGAGCATAGATGAATACCTCCATGATCCATGAATCCATAGTCATCACTCTAGTGTTCCGCCTCTGAAAATGGGCTGTTGATTATATTTCGATGCTGCATTAAGCGTCGAGAAGAGTCGCAAAGCTCCTCACTCTCGCCATGAGAATGGTGATCCCATGGGGTGAAGACGACGAAGAACCCGCCATCTATAAGTTTGAAAATAAGGAGAGATCAGTAAAGATTTTTAAATAATGAGAGTAGGACAAGAACAAGATACTAAGTAAGAAAAGAGTAGAAGCAAAAGAAACTTATATTTTTGTACATAAATTTTTATTAAATATAAATCCTTAAAGCTTCCCAAAACCTAGGGCTCGTCCTACAGATCAAGATGGCTCGATACCATACGTGAGACCGGAGTAGAAACTCCTAGACCCCTGTGTATTCTTGTACTAGTCCCGAGAGATCAATGCTAGTACACAGTTCAAGCAGAAAAGATGATACATTGTCAACAACGCTTTATTACTATAGTAATGAAGTTAACATAGGCCATTGCCTAACAAAGGTTCACGAACCTTAAAACAAAAGATTAAACACAGCGGAAGCACAAAGATAACTTGATCGACCCATCAATGCGCCACGGGCAATTGGTGGGAAACGAGTCCTAATCCTCAGGAAGAATCCACCGCATCCACATTCAAAGAGAAGTCGTACTCTCGGCTGACTTCTTCATCCTCTGCTATTAAATTTGTAGAGCAACGGTGAGTACAAAGATGTACTCATGCAAGTCTTGGGAAAAATGCTTAGATGCAAGGCTTTCACAAAGAAAGGCTATAGAGTTCTTTTGCAAAGATCAGCGTTTTATTTTTATATACATACATAATTACTTTGAAAGCAATTTTGTAAACGTCTTGTTTTTCATAATAGAAATTAGATGAGGATCTTAGTGAAGGTTACAACACCAACACTAAAATCTCAGGCAATCCTGCCAACTTTCAAAACCTCAGGTTAAATCCACCTGAACTGGTTACATCACTAGTCTAAAGATCACGAGAGTTTCATCCACTCCCGAGTTTTTCTCCAATTCATTTTGTTTTGAAAACAAAGTCCAACTTTCTACCATGTGTATGCATTCTTTGCCCGCCCTTGACCGTGGGCACGGCTATTCGAATAGTTTTAACTCTGCAGAGGGTGTACAACTTTACCCACAAGAGATAAGTCATCTTTGCAGTCAACATGCTTCCTTTGGCATAAGACTCAGATAAATTATCACAAAGCTTTTCACCTACTCCAGTATAGTTTAAATACCACCCGCTAAGGTTTCACCACAACTTGAATCCACAAGTTGGAGCCCCCTCTTGCGCCATATGAGTACAGTAAACCCTGTCCCTCACTATGAGTAACCATGTACACCCTGGCACTCAATACACCGCTGGTGATATCTAAACTACACTATTATAGGATAGTTAGCTAGGTCGTACCCATATAGACTTGTGGTTGTACTGTTTTGCTCAGTTTGGACAAACACAAGCGTCGGTCCTTAAACGACCAGGGTGGCTTATTCACAATTCCAAACATTCTCATGCTAACTGCACCAGCCAAACCTTCCATCCACCCTTGTCAACTTCTCCCTTTGAATTTCATTTTTATTTTCAAATTAACAGTGGTAACATCCATTACCACTTTTCAAACAAAACATTTAACAATGGTAACATCCATTACCAATGTTCAAACAAATCATTCATCAAAGCATTTGGTAAACATGACTCTCATTTGAGCATTATTATATTTAGTTGCCACGCTAAGCATTTGCTAGTATTTAAACATTCAACAATTGTAACACTAACTCATTATTGAGTCAAAGGGATATCCTAAGTTGACAATGGTACAAGATAAACAATTTTCAATGGAAGGTATAGCAAATTGGGTATTTAACTAAATTTTCTAAATCAAATTATCACTTGATATAACATAAGCATGCAATAATTTTAAAATAACTACCTAATCATTTTATAAATCATTGGAGCAAGTTGATCAAAGGAAACTTGCAAAACATAGGAGCAAAATGGTCAAAGGAGACTTGCCTTCTGGTGTTGGGTTGAAATCTTCCTGAACTTGATCTTGATGTTGCTCGGACAAATCGGTCTCTACACGTAAATCGAGAAATCCAAATAAATAAAATAAAATAAAAATTCAAAAATTGAAAATAAATATACCAATTGAAAGATTGAAATTTTAGATGAATTTAGAAATTTGAATGGACCAATTTGGAGCTAAAATGAGCAAGATATGGTGTTGGAAGTTTGTAATCGAGAAAATAGAAAAGATAATTTCGGAATTATCTTTTAACGAAAATGAATTATGACGTCAGCATGAATAAATTTTCAAAAGGAAATTCGAATTACGACGTCAGCATGGAATTAAAAATAAATTTCTGAGGTGACATGTGGGGCCTACTTGTCGTAGCGGATTAAAGCAGAAAACTCAACCTCGCCAGCGGGCGGGCTCGAGCAGCGAGGGAGTGGGAGGAAGAGAGCGGCGCTAGCCAAGTGAGCGGGAGGCACCGCCTACCCCATAAGGGTAGGTAATCCTCTTAAGGATTAACAGCGGGAGGCGGCGATCGCGGCGTGGCATACACGTGGTCGCCGCGGTGCGCCACGTGTGTACGGCGGCCGGCGTGGCGAGGCGAGTGTGTGGAGGTCTTTGGCGTGGCGGGTTTTGTGCCGACACGGCATCCGGTGGCATCCACGTCTGTTGCCACCCGGACGCGGCCGGTGACGTGGCACGCCGGCCGACGGAGGCGCGCGGGACCGAGGGTCACCGGCATTCGTGGCGGCGCCGGCCGATGTGCGCAAAAGCAAGAGGAGAGACGGGAATGTTTTGGTACCTTGCGCGATTCACGAGGATGGTCGGATCGATGAGGCGGCAAAAAGGCGCGGTCGGAGAGGGCTTCACGGCGGCGGAGGGTTCCGGTCGCAATAACTCGAAAAGTGGTCGCCGAGATCGCTGGGCACCGGCAACGTCGAGGATGCTCCGGTGAATCTCGGGAAGGCTTGAAGCGGCGGCGATTGCTCGCCGAGTCGAAGGTGGCCGACGGAGAAATCAAGCGCAGGAGGGCTCTCGGCTCGGCGGTGGGCAATTGGAGGTGGAAAGCGAAAGGGAATCGAGACACGGCTCGGGCGGCAGGTTTTATAGAGAGATGAGGCGTGAACGGCAGCGTATGGCTCGCCGGACTTGGAACTGCCGGAGAATGAAGGCGGCGCGCACGATGCATAATTAAAGGAAATAATGCGTAAGCGGTTGCGGGAAGGCGGCTATTTGAATATGCATTAGTGCGGGAAATAATTGGTTAGCGAAGCTTTTAAAGCTTGCTTTTTTGATTAATGGCGCAGCGGCAGACGAGGAGGAAGAAGGTGGCGGGAAGGCATCGCCGATGGGCCCCGCATGTCAGTGAGAGAGGGAAAGGAAAAAGAGAAAGGGCAACGGCGGGATTTGTGACAAGTGGCGAAGAGAAAAGGTGAGGGCCGTTGGATGATGATGGAAGGGGTAAGTGAAAGGATGCGGTTGAGATTCAATCCGGCAACCGGATTTAAATCTGAGCCGATGGGGTGTACTAAGTGGCAACGGGCGGCTGCGATCTAGTACGGCAATCATAAACGGTCAAGATGACGACACGCGTCGGGAGGAGAAGAGAATAAAGTGACTGAAGCGGTAAGTGGGAGCGAGAGGCTGAGATTAGCGCGGATGCGGGCGGATTGAGCGGATGGATGCCAAGTGTCGGCCAGCGGAGGGTTGAAGGCGGGATGAGCGCGAGAGGCCGAGATGGTTCGGGCGGCGCGGATGAACGGCCAGATGGGCGCCACGTGGCAACCCGGGAGGGTTTTGGATTTTAAATAATTTTGAAGATTCCAGAAAACATTAGAAGGCTTAAAATATTCAGAAAAATACCAAATAAATTCCAAAAATTCCAGAAAAATTCACATAAATCATTGATAATGTTTTGAACACATGAAAAATATTTCCAACCTATTTTGGTAATAAATTTTTATTTTAAACATAACTTTTAAATTGTGAAAAATTCAGATAATTGGAAATAATTAATTTAAAATTATTTCTTCGAAATAAAAGCAAAAATTGGGATGTTACAAACCCTCAGAGCGCAAATCCTCTAGAGGTTCTAGTGAAGTGTTACAATCAATAGTTGATGCCGATTTCCCAGAATCCAGGACTCTAGGACTAGTTGAAATCGGGTAGGTTGTCGCCGCTGGTAGACTTGGATTCCTTAGGGTGGAGTCACGGTCGTGTCGCAAGTCCTATTTGCCATCAAATTGACTCTTGCCATCTGAGGGAAATGAGTTCTCCCGTGGGCGTATTGCTATGGGGGATTTGGATCCCTCTTAGCCTTTCCCACAGTGGATTCTCCTGGATCCCCTAATGGATCCCTAGTAATAGCCTCACTGTTGAAAGCGAGCAGGACCTGCTCGTGCTCTTAGCAGGCCACCATGTCGATATCTGCATAGTCCGTCGAGTCGAATCAGTTCTTCTCATTCCATTCTCCTACCATGATGGCATCAAAAGGAAGAGAATCTGCCAACAAGGAATTTACCGGAGCCTTGGAAGATACCTTCCCCACAGATGGCGCTAACTATCAATGTTTTATTATTGATATTACATCTGATTTCTTGGATTCAGAGGAAAGCTCTCAAGATCCACGTATGATTAACTAAGGAAACGTTTACAAGTGTGAATTTTGTGAAAAGTCTACCACTCCTTCCAAACTGATCATCCCCCTCTTTCTTCGACATCAACCCTTAAATCAATGACGTGGGTAGCCATTCACCGTAAGACGCTTGTTTTCAAAGAGACGTGGGCAAGATCGTGTACGGTTATTGAGTATAAACGCACATTCTAATTGCCTTGTCAAACAGACCCACTGTGAGTAGGGGTGCAAACGGAGCGGATATTTTCCGACCGTCCGTCCATTCGTTTTAATTCGGATAGAATTCGGAGCAAATTTTCGGATATCCGGAGGTTTTGCCGGATACAGAAACGGATTCAGATATTTTTTTACCGGATACATCAACGGATTCAGAACAAACATTATCCAACAGATACGGAACTATCCAAATATTTTTTCGAATAGTTATAGTATATTTTTCGGATAGTTACCGGATTCAAACTTGGATTCAATGTAGAACTCAATTCGGATTCAGTTTGGGACAGCCCAACAAGCACTTACTAAAAAGGCCATAACTTTCACAAACAGAGTCCGATTCAGGTGTTCTTGTACTCGTTAGAAAGCTTATTTCAAGACCTACACAATGGATAAGGCCTTATATTCAAATACATCATGAATCATCTGCTATGACCGAAACAATATGATGGCTGTAAAATCTAGTTTCCTTTTTGTGTGAGTTCGAGTCTAAAACAATATAGGATTCAGTTGTATTCGGATTGGGGACCATATGGACGTCCCAAGGGGCTATATAAGCCTTGTAATCATAGTCTTTAGAACTGTGTGATATGTCGCTAGTTAGCTACTACTTGTTTAACTAGTCTCTATTATTTACTTGCTACTTTGCTAACTAGAATTTACTAGTTATTTAACTTGTTCCTGTCATCGTGTGAAATTTGCTTGTTAAGCTACTAATGTAGTCCAATTATGGATATGTAGTATGGTGATTGATCCTTACACATGTGATATATATGGTTTTTGTTTTTGCATATTATCCGACTAAATATTCGTGACCGAGACTAGCCGTATTCGGAGCGGCATGTATTCGCTCTATATTCGTGACCGAGAATATCCGTATTCGTATTCGTATTCGTATTCGGCATTATCTGTGTCCGATTCTGACTGTGACAAAAAAATATGGAAAAGGATACGGAATGATCAATATATTTCCGTATCCGCTCCGTTTGCACCCCTAGCTGTGAGGGTAGGTTAGTCGAACATAAGAGAATAATTAGAAAGTCATAGTATAACTTACGACTAAATAGTCATAGTAGATCTTATAACTAAATAGTCATAGCAGAACTTACGATTAGGTAGTCGTAGTAAAACTTATGACTTGGTAGTTGTAGCAGAACTTACAACCATGGAGTAGTCGTAGTAAGCCTTATGAATACTCTACGAAATTTCTCCCTTATCATTAAAAGGCATATTTCAAGAATATGATGACGTAATAAATAGAGGATTATTATATCCTCGTCAGAATATTTCAAAATAATATATAAAATTTAGTTTAAACTTAGGCCATGAATAAAGTGGTGGGTGCTTACTAATATACGTTGTAGCTCGGGGCTTAACGTGGATACATGGCACAAGGGGGGAAATATGGATAAAGCTTAAGTCAATTAATGACCAGTTTGTGGGCTACTACTACAAACCTCAATCGTACTACCATTAGACTGATATGGGCTAGTCCTGACTGGCTAATTAGCAGGTCCTAACCTAAGTCTCGTTATATGCTAAATGTGAGCGTGCCGTAGATCATAGGAAGTCTCGCATGGCATAAGAGGGGCCCCAATCTGATGGATTCCTTATTGGGGTGAAATCTTAGTGGAGACGTGGCCAGATTAAAGACTTAGCTTTATAAAGGCCTTATTATGGTTACTCAATCACACGCCCAAGGAAGTGTGTAATGGCCAACATAATGAGTTAATCATATCTTGTGGGTAAAGTTGTACAACCTCTACAGAGTATATAAACTATCTTGGATAGCCATGCCCACGGTCAAGGGCATGTTGAGTAGAGTTTTTCATGGATTAAATATTATTTTATCATAAAATGGTTTTAGCTAAAAATGTACTATCTTTTTAGGGGAAAGATGGTCCAGGTGGGATACCCGTCGTTAGCTTAGAGCTTGGTCGGTGCCTACACTAACGTTATTATTTTAAATTATAATCTTTACTTATAGTATTAAATTCAGTAATTTTAATCTATTTATTGTATTTTATTAAATGTTGTTTATGCTCAAATAACCATATAAGCCCTCAGTTGTTGCCTTTATTATTACGTTGCATTCTCCGGTGTCACTTACAGAGTGCAATTTTGTACTCACCCTTACTATTATCATCTCAAAGGAGGACAACTTCGACTACAGTTAGGACTAGAATGAGTAGACCACATCTTACTGTAGCCTGCCTGTGAGCAGGTTTGGGCTTCGCTTTTACCAGTTTGCTTCCGCGGTTATTTTTCCTTTATTTTTGTAGCCAATGAGCATTATTGTAAACATTGGGTCATAAGACCCTACTATTTTAATTAATAAACTTTGTTATTTGTGCTTGATATTTATCCCTGTTATCGTTGTGTGCACTAGTGATCTTCGACTAGTGCGACTTACATAGAGGATCCGGAGCCATCGCTCCAGGGTCTGACAGAGATGGTATCAGAGCCACAATGACTCTAAGACATAACCGTAGGTAGAACAGTACTAGTTCACCCTAAGGACTTGCCACCTTCTTGCTCTTCCTTGACTATTTTTCTTCTCCATTAAAAATTGTTTCCTAACTCTTTCCTCTTCAAAACTTATAGATGGCCGAGACCCCTACCCAAGTCACCCATAGTATCCACGCTAGTTACCAAGTTGAGTGTCTTTGGAGTCTCCTACAATAAAAAAGGCTTCAAGACACGCCCCATCTACCAGGGGTACTAGCAGACCATTGAACAACAGGAGTACTAGTGTGTAGAGGTGTTGATCTACGCCAATGTCAGAGACGAAGTAGTCTTTCACATATTTGACGCTCCTCAAAGACGCAACACCTTCTTCATCGGTATCCTGGATGCTGCTCAAGAAGCCATCCACCATCTTCATCTTCACAAACAGTGAACCACTACGCCGTCTTTCCCTCGCCACAGTTCGAACCTTCGCTGACGCCCACCTGTAACATTTTTCAAATTTTTAGTATTTTCTTTAGAATAAATTTTTCAAGAGTCCGTTCTCCTATGTCCTAGCTCCGATTGACCCTGTTCTGTTTTCAAATTTATTTAAAATCAAGATCTATCTTTTGATTCTAATTTTAAAGTTTTTAGAGTTTATTTGAATTTATTTGGTGCCTCGTTTGGTTTTTGATCTTATTAGATCACGCCTTCGAAGGAGTTAAAGCAAGATTTGAAGATTTAAAGTAGTTGACTAAGAAAGGCTAAGGGAAGTCCTGTCCTTTGATCACGTTGAACCTAGTTTTTAATCTATTATTTATGCATTTTATGTTAAATTATCATGCATTGCTATTTTGTTATAAATCATTGTACTTGATAGTTACTATCCAACTTGATTAATCTCTTTCTTGATAATTTTAAATACCATGTTACCCTTATCACCATAGGTTGAAAATTATCTAG
Source organism: Melocanna baccifera (assembly GCA_036346265.1). Taxonomy (NCBI): domain Eukaryota; kingdom Viridiplantae; phylum Streptophyta; class Magnoliopsida; order Poales; family Poaceae; genus Melocanna; species Melocanna baccifera. The sequence continues at coordinate 32,507,728 of CM070682.1, read as the reverse complement.
TGATGTCATACTAGATTTCACGTGGGTTGTAGGGTTAATATGCTTAGCCATGCTTATAGTCTCGTTGGGTTCATCATCATATATGGTTAAATAATTAATTTGACTTAATAAGATATTGAATCGTGGTTGAAACCACAGTCATAAAATTTATGTGCCATGATATTGGTGTGTCATTTGTGTTGGTTATACAAAATTGGTTTTCATTTGGGCGAGTGATCGTGCAGTAAAGGGGGAAGTGTGGATTCACTTCGAGGGATGTGGAAGTTTCACCTGAGTAATGTTAAGAATATAACTCTATGCGCCATTGATCTGAGCCTTACCGTGCAAACCACATGTCTAGTATGGGATAGACCTAGCTGATTAATTTGAGATATTTCAATTTCAATCTCGCCATTGTGATGAATATGGTTGCTGATTTCCATGAGGCACAAGGGTGGTGTGATGCGAAACCCTAGCGACGGGATTGAGTTAAAGTTGAACTTTGTAAAGGTCTTATTGTGATTTTCTTAGTGCGAGGCTAATCACGTCGTGTGGGCACAATTGTTCAATCTCTGTAGAGTGTAAAAACTATTCGAATAGCTGTGTCTCCGATTATGGACAATGCTCATTGATTTCACATGAGGGGTAGATATTTTCTTAAAAATTTGATTGGGAGAGCTGTGAAAAGTGAATGCACTACTACAAAAAGGTTTATATTAGATGCCTCATCACAGACAGTTCATAAAAACCGCCTGTATTAAGGAATATCACAGACGGTTCTTACTTAAAAATCGTCTGTGATATGTTTTCCGCCGCACACACCTCCAAAATTTCATAATTTTCCGCTTGAGTTCGAGTATGATTCTGTTTTTACACACCTTCAGTAAAACAGGCATAACATTTGCATACGGTGTCCGTTTTCGACGTTCTTGTACTCGTTGGAAAGCTAACGACGAGCCCGATCCAAAAAATGACCAACTTGCATTAGTCGCCCTTGAAGACCCCTGAAATCGGCCATTTGTAGCCTTAAATTTGAATTGAAAGTTTTTGAATTCTGTTTTTGCCAAAAAAATTTTATCTTCCCTTCGAAATTTGAGGTTTGTCTCAACTGCAAAGTTGTAATCTCAACGAAACCTTTCAAATGAGTATATATAAGCCATACCAAACTTTGCTATTTCATACTTTGAGACTAGTTGTTTATATTGGATCAATATATATATAGCCAATATCACGGACGGTTCTTAATAAGAACCGTATGTGATGCTTTTACAGATGGTTCTTAATAATAACCATCTGTGATATTGGATATCACAGACGGCTCTTAATTAAGAATCGTCTGTGATATATTACCCGCTTCGCGCATCTCTAAAATTTCATAATTTTCCGTCTGAGTTTGAGTAGGACTCTTCTATAAATACTCACCTGAACCCATCCACCCCCTCCCTTCAAATGCATCTGTGGGGTTTAGGTCTCCATTTTTTTCCGCTTCCTCCCTCCATTGTTTCTTCTAGTATTTGATTTTATGGAGTTTAGATCTCCATCGTAGCCTCCATTGTTGCTACTTTGTTGGGTTTAGGGTTGCCTGAGAGCTTACAGTGAGGCCTATCCGAGCTTGTGATGGTGGATTGTTCTCTGCTATGTTGCTTTCATTGTTCTCTTCATCGTAGCCTTCATTATTACTTCCATTGTTTTCTGCATACTATGTATTCTGCTATTGTAAGACTATAATCTTGTGGTGTTGTAATGGTGGATTGTAATATTATGATGTTGTAATGGTGGATTGTAATCTTGTGATGTTGTAATGGTGGATTGTATTGGAAATAAAATGTTCTCCGCTATGTTTGATATCGTATTTGCTTATTTTCGTTTGTTTTAAAAAAACATAGCTAACATTTTCTGAGGTTAACTGAAAAATAGAAAAAAAATTTAGGTATAGAATGAACTATTATAGACGGTTTTATAGTATAAACTGTCTGTGATCACACATCACAGACGGTTCTAAGTTTAGAACTGTCTGTGATGTGTGAGTATCACAGACGGTTCTATATATAGAATCGTCTGTGATAGTGTTTTTCACAGATGGTTCTAGTTACAAACCGTCTGTATTGTATTTATCACAGACGGCTCACAAACCGTCTGTGATAACTTTTGATTATCACTGACCCATAAATTCAGACGGTTCAAAAAACCGTCTGTGATGACTTCTGTAGTAGTGATGGTTAGTTCACTAGCGGTTCATTACGTCAATTGGAGGTTCACATGTGGTTCATTGGAGTGAATGGTCAGTTCACTTGTGGTTTCTATAATTTCTTTAATTATTTATTCATTACCATTTTTCCTAATGTTCACTTTCAATATATTTATTGTATTTACCTTAAATTATTGCTTTCTACAAAATAACCTTTTAGCCATCCATTGGTAAGCTTTGCATTTTATATTACATTTATTTGTTACAAACGACTTGCTAAGAACCAATGTACTCACGACTTTATGTCTATTGTTGCTCAGCTGAGAAGAAGCTATATCAGTAGGAGGTACTAGGGATGGCAATTGTACCCGTTTACCCGCGTACCCATGGGTAAATACCCTAATAGACTCGGGTATGGGCTGCATTCCTTGCCCACGAGTATGAAAATGGGGGAAATTTTTTACCCATCGGGTAAACGGGTATGGGCATGGGTAAGCTCCACCCCTACCCGTCTCGTCCATTTACCCGCGAGTCTACAATCTGACAGGTGGCCCAACCCAACAATTAAAAATTAAACCAGTCTGCCAAAAGCCCGGCCCAATACCCCAATCGGCCAACCCTAATCCCCCAACCCCAACTCCTCCGAGTGAATCGCTGAGTCGCCGACCTCCAGTCTCCAGTCCTCACTCCTCGCTCTTCCTTCAGTCCTCGCCTCCTTGGTCCCTCTCCCTCTCCATCCAGTCTCCCTCCTTCCTCCTCCCGAATGCTAGATCCAGATCTGGATCCTTCCTCCTCCTGGCCATCCCTCGCCTGAGTCCCGGCCGACTGCTGCCCGTCACATGGTCAAACCTCGTCAGTCATCCCCCAGGCCCCACCCGGCCACCTGCCGGCTGCCGCCCCTCGAGCGGTGTCCTCGCCTCCATCCTCCTCACCTCAAGGGCTCAAGCGGTGTCCTCGCCTCCTGTCCCTTGGTTCGATCTCTGGTGGTTCCTTAGCTTCCCCTTCGTGTGGACAACGTCACGTCGAGGAGCGGCGGCGCGATGAACATGCCTACAGTCGGTGAGTTTTCCTTGCATTTTCGGGGGGGACGTCGGTTTGGAATTTAGAATCGTGATGATTCGAGTGAATCGGGTGGGTTTGGTAGGGTGCTTTGCGGATTTGTGCTATTCTCTCGCTGATTTGAGGTGAAATTTTAGGTTTGCAGGGTGGATTTGTGCGAATTAGGGCTGCTATGTTTTGCCCTAATTCCCCTCTCTTCAGGTGATTTGAGGCTTGAAAGGTCGGAGTTTTTGGTGGCATTAGCTTATGGGCGGGTGGATTTCAATGTACTAACAACCAATGTTTTGCCCTAGATTGTGCGTTGTTTGCACCTGCATCTTTTGTTCAGTACAGGGGCCGTGTGTTTGGCAAGTTCAGATAGAGTATGAGTGTATGACTTGGGATGCTGGATCTTCTGTTCAGTTTTCGGATGGAACTATTCACAGTCTGGTATTTATATATATATATATATATATAAGCTGCTCATGGTGAGTTAAGCCGGATCAATTCCTTCTTCCAAATCTTCTTTCAGAGACTACCGGAAGAATTTAGATATTATTGTGTGAAAGATGGCATTACCTAGCATGTTTCAGAATCCTGACCAACATCTGTAAACTCTACCACTGACTAAAAACCTGCTGCGGTTACAGAGATTCATATGTATGAGATGATTGTTTGTACATATTTGCAGGTTTGCAGGTTTGCATGTTTGCAGGTTTCGAACTATATACAAAATATTAAAGAGAGGCTGATCCAACTATGATATTTTGTAAACATTGCTTGCTCTACCAGTTCATACAATGAAAAGTTTGGGCTGACAATAGGACGAGACCGTTCAGTCCGATGAATTCTTCTTGGCCTCTTAATTTTGCACAATAAGATTTTTTTAATCAATTTTGCACATCAAGATTTGACGTACTGTATAACATCAATCAATTTAGATGAAAAATCTCATAGTTGTTGATCTCATGTTTCACTAATAATTACACCTGTGATGCTTATATGTATGTGTGAATTTGAATGTGATGCTTTTATATTTCCTACCAACAGCTGCTATTTTTATGTAACTGTCATTCTGTCATTAGTTCAATTCTCATACGCTAACTCAATTCGCGGGTAAACGGGCATGCCCATGGGCGATGGGTACCCGCGGCGTTCGCGGGTAAACAGGTATGCCCGCGGGCGATGGGTACCCGCGGGCGACGGGTATGGGTGAGGTTCTTCGCCCATTGTCCTTCGTGGGTATGCCCGTAGGCGTAAATCAGGGTCACGGGTATGGGTATGGGTGAGCACTACCCGTGCTCATCACGCCCGATTGCCATCCCTAAGAGGTACCAGAGAGAGGATATTTCGATGATTTCATGGATTAGGCCTTCGCTTCCCAGTCGATTGTCTGTGGAGATGTCGAATGGCTTCTACGCTTATTTCTATTTTCCGCTGCTAGATTTTAAACCCTTTAGGCTAGTAAGTTGTAAGCTTGGTCATAAGGTCGTACTTTTATAATTATTAATATTTGAGTTTATCCTTTATTTTATCGTGTATATGATTGATATTTTATCTATATTAAACTGTGTGCACTTGTGTGATCCTGGACTAGTGCAGTATACACAGAGAGTCCAGATTTGCATATTCGGATCTCGACAGTCTGCTAGTGAAGAAGAAGTTCAAAAGCTTAATGAAGATCCAACAAAAAATGAAGATACCCCTGAAGATGAGGAAGAATATAATGGATGTCTGTATGAAACCGGCACCGCCCTTGTTGTCACTAAAGTTCTTAATGTGCAAGTCAAGAAAGATGAGCATCCATAAAGATTCAACCTTTTTCAATTACAAGCAAAGGTAAATAACAAGGTAATCAAATTAATCATTGATGGTAGTAGTTGTAATAATCTTGCTAGCATGGAATTATGTGACAAGCTTGTTTGAAATTACTAAAATATCATCACCCATTTCATATCCAATGGTTAAGTGATTGTGGAAGTGTAAAGGAACAACATATGGTTAATATTACATTCAAAATTTATGATTACATTGATATTATTACTTGTGATGTTGTACCTATGACAATATGATTACATTGATATTATTACTTGTGATGTTGTACCTATTTACTTTTAGGGTGACCTTAACAATATGACTGTAGTGTTATGCATGATGGACGCATAAATACTTACACATTAAAAATTGAAGGTCGAACTAAAAATTGTACCACATGACATCTAATCAAATTCTATCTCAAAACATATAAAAGAAGGTGGAAGTTAACATAGTGAAAAGGTGATATTGAAAGGGGAAAATGAAGAAAAGAAGTTAGTCATGATCACAAACAAAATTGATATAAAAGAAATGAGACAAAAATTTGATTTGATGCATATTGTTCTCATTTACAAGGATACTTTGATTTCAACTAACTACATAACATCCCTTCCTTGTGCAATTTCCAAAGTTTTGCAGGCATTTAAAAATGTGTTTCCTGAGGAAATCCCTGCAAGATTGCCTCCTATAAGAGTTATTGAGCACCAAATTGATCTTACTCTCGGTGCGCCATTACTCAACCGTCTACCTTACCGCACCAACCCCAAAGAAGTAAAGGAAATTCAAAACCAAGTATAAGGACTTCTTGAGAAAGGGTATGCGTGTGAAAGCCTTAGTCCTTGTGTTGTTCCTATCATTTTAGTTCCAAAAAAAGATGGGTCATGGAGAATATGTGTGGATTGTCATACCATTAATAATATAACTGTTATATGTTATCATCCCATCTTTAAGCTTGATGATATGTTAGATGAACTTAGTGGCTCTACTATATTATCTAAAATTAACTTGAAAAATGGATATCATCAAATAAGAGTAAAACTTGGAGATGAGTGAAAAACTACATTTAAAACAAAATTTGGTTTGTATGAATGATTAGTTATGCCATTTGGTTTGACTAATACCCCTAGTACATTTATGAGATTGATGAATCGTGTCTTAAGAGTATTTATTGGAAAATTTGTTATTGTATATTTTGATGACATCTTCATATATAGCAAATCCATGGAAGAATATGTTGAACCTATAAGACAAGTCTTAGAATTGGTAAGAAAAGAACAACTATATGTCAATCTTGATAAATGCACTTTTTGTACTAACAAGGTTATATTTCTAGGATTTGTAGTTTCAAGTCAAGGAGTTGAAGTAGATGAATCAAAAATTAAAGCAGTTAAAAATTGGTCTACTACTCTAAATGTTAGCCAAATTAGGAGTTTTCATGGATTAGCTGGATTCTACCGGTGCTTTGTTAAGGACTTTAGCACTACTACTGCCCCACTTAATGAATTAACTAAAAAGGTGTTCCTTTTCAATGGGGTGAATTAGAAGAAAAATTATTTCAAGAATTAAAGAAGCACTTGACTGAAGCACCCTTACTTGCACTACCTAACTTCACTAAAACTTTTGAAATTAAATGTAATGCTAGTAGAGTTCATATTGGTGGTGTATTAATGCATGAAGGAAAACTAATTGCATACTTTAGTAAAAAATTAGGAAATGCACAATTGAACTATCTTGTTTATAATAAAGAATTATATGTTTTGGTTTGTGCATTTGAAACCTAGCAATATTATCTTTGGCTAAAAGAATTTGTTATACATTCTGATCATGAGGTCATGAGGCATTAAAATACTTAAAAGAGCAATTAAAAATAAATCATAGGCATGCTAAATATAAACCTTCCCATATGTCGTGAAACATAAGAAAGGAAAAGACAATATCGTTGCCGATGCTTTGTCATGTAAGCATGCACTTTTAACTCAGTTAGAAGTAAATGTACCCAGGTTACAAAGTTTAAAAGAAATGTATGCCAATGATATAAAATTTTCAATACTATACTCTCATTGCCAAGATGGAAAAGGATAGAATAAATACTATATGCATGATGGATTCTTATTTTATACTAACAAGCTATGTGTTCTTGAGTCATCTGTCCATTTGATGTTGTTGCAAGAGTTTCATGCAGGAGAATTAATGAGACACTTCGGTAGAGAGAAGGCTTATACACAACTGGCTGATCATTTTTATTGGCCAAAGATGAGAAGAGACGTTGAACAATTTGTGCAATGAGGTATCACATGCTATAAAGCTAAGTCTAAATTTAAACCTCATGGATTATATACTCCTCTTCCAGTACCTAAAACACCTTGGAAAGACATTAGTATAGATTTTATTCTAGAATTACCAAGAACTAGGAGGGGGAAGGATTATGTCTTTATGGTAGTTGATAGATTTTCAAAGATGGCCCATTTTATATTATGTCACAAAAGCAATGATGTTTCCCACATAGCTGATTTATTTTTTAAGAAAATCGTGAGGCTTCATGGAGTGCCAAGGACAATTGTTTCTGATCGTGATGTTAAATTCATGAGTTATTTTTAGAAAACATTGTGGGCCAAGCTTAGGACAAGGTTATTATTCTCTATAACTTGTCATCCACAAACCAATAGCTAGACAAAGGTGGTGAACCACACTTTATCCACCTTATTGCGAACAATGATAAAGTAGAATATTAAAAAGTGGGAAGAGTGTTTACCACATGTGAAGTTTGCATCTAACAAGGCAATACACTCTACTACGCAACTCAGTCCATTTGAGGTGGTGTATGGATTCGAACCCATCACACCACTTGATTTGCTATCTTTACCACATCAAGAATGATGCGGATACGCACGTGTCTTGTACTTTTCAGTTAAATATATTATTCAACTGGAAAGAATTATTGAGCCGCATGAAACATTGCGAGGTGAACTCATTCCAAATTAAATATAATGTTGTTATTCATAAGAATGGAATACTACCTCATGTTATCAAATGGTGCATTCTTAGATTTGTCAATGGCAAAGCAATGGAGAGGCAAAAGGAAGAGTATAACCACATTAGGTGCCAAAGACATGAAGAAAGAAAGCTCGTGCAGCGGGAGAGCAAAAGGGAGAAGCCCAAGGACTTAAACTACAAGTTTTGGATAAGATTTTCAAGCCCAATTCGTACCTCCCACAAGGCCAATTGGATTCAAACTCGGATTCAACTCAGAATTCAATTCGGATTCGGTTCGGGACAGCCTGACAGGCACTTACTAAAAAGGTCATAACTTTCACAAACGGGGTCCGATTTGGGTATTCTTGTACTCCTTGGAAAGATATTTTCAAGGGCTACGCAATGGATCTGGTCCCAGCATCAAATTCATCACGGATCAAAAGTTATAGAAGTGAGGATCCAAAAGAGTATCTTGAGTGGGAATGGCACATGGAGAAAGTATTTAGATTTCAAAAGGTTCCCAAAAACCAAGAGGTAATGCGTACCACTAGAGAATTTGAAGATTATGCTTATAGTTGGTGGCGTCAACGATTTGAAAACGAATTCATTAAATCTTGGTCAGATTTGAAAGCACTCATGAGGAGAGAATTTGTGCCATCCTATTATGCGCAGAGATTGCTTCGCTATTTGGGGAGTTTCACACAAGGGAATAATACTGTTCAAGAATATTATTTTAAGCTGCAAGATGCATTACGTCGGGCCGGTGTCATTAGTGAACTACAAAAGAAGATATACTTCAAAAGAGGATTGAATTCTAAGATCTTGGTAGTATGCAAGATCTTGTGAATTGTGCTATTCAAGAAGAGAAGAGACTTTTGGAGAGACGTACACCACGCTTTCTCCCACCCATACTTCAACCTCGCTCCTCTACTAGTGTGACACATGAGAAGATAACCGAGCTTGGGACTTTCCCTTCGGTCAAGAAGATATATAGTATTCCAAAACTACATATAGCTCCTAAGATACACCACAACCCATGTGAGGAAGAGAGCTACATAGCCAAATTGAGTGAGAGTGATAAAAAGAGTGAGCTGTGTGATTCCACCATATGTGAGGTTGAGAGCATCCAAATTGAGAGTGTGAGAGAGACACCAAAAGAAAAGAGAGAAATAGAAGATAGACAAAGTGAGGATGCATCTGAAACTAACACATTAATATCTACGTCTAGTGTTGTTTCTCACATTGTGCAGGTTGATATTAAAGATGAAGAATTGAACATTCAACAACCGGCACCTTTGAAGCCAAATGAGGAGATAACCACGGGAAGGGATAAAGTGTTTGCTGCCCCGAGGGTATATCCGAACAATTTTAAACCCCCAACACCTACATCATCTGAGAAGGACGATAAAGGTAACAATAGTGGTGCTGAATTTAGTTATGCAAAGGTGAGTAATTTCGAGAGCTCATATGATCAACTGAAAACTCCATGTTCTGAAATTTCTTTGCTCAATTTACATAATGTGGAATTGATTACTCATAAGGAAGTTTTTACTAGAATATCTCCTATTGATTCTTTGTGTTATATCATGTTTGATGATCCTAGAGAGCCATCTAGTGTGATTTATAATGTTGCTGAAATTTTAAGTTCAAAATCACTAGTTAGTACCTATGCCTACACATATAAGTTTAATTTGATTGGAGATTATGGTGTAGATGACAAATTTTATGTTCACAGAATTTGTATTACATGTGATAAGCTTGCTAATTTAAAATTACATATTATAGATAAACAACCTTTTATGTCATGCCATGATCGCAATGAGATAAGTGTCAACAATAGAGCTTGCTGTTTTAAAAGATTTCATAAGCCTATTTGTTTACCTTTTGATAAACAATTATGTACAAGTAATCAGAGTAGTGCAGTTGAAACATGGAAGGTACTAAAGATTTTCTCCCCTATATCTGAACAACTAAATCTGATTTTATCCGTTAATGATACGTCCATGTCCTTAGAAAAGTCGAGGACGACTTTCTTTCATGGGAGGGAGAATGATGTGAAAAATAATATTGCAATTCATACATCTTTTAGTCGCTGCTATATTCATCGGTTTGTGCAATGCATACATCTTTTAGTCGCTGCTATATTCATCGGTTTGTGCGAAGTAGTGAGAATGCCACAACAATTGACTCTTACATATACCATGCGTATGTGTTGTTCTTTTCGTTTATTACACCTTCAGATGTTCATGATGTGCTAAGCAGAAGAAGTGTTGATGACAAATATATATACCATGCATACATGTTGTATTCTTTGTTTAGTACAATTTCAGGCTATCAAAAGTCGAGGATGGCTTTTCTTGAAGAAGAGGAGGATGATGCGGATACGCATGTGTCTTGTACTTTTCAGTTAAATATATTATTCAACTGGAAAGAATTATTGAGCCGCATGAAACATTGCGAGGTGAACTCATTCCAAATTAAATATAATGTTGTTATTCATAAGAATGGAATACTACCTCATGTTATCAAATGGTGCATTCTTAGGTTTGTCAATGGCAAAGCAATGGAGAGGCAAAAGGAAGAGCATAACCACATTAGGTGCCAAAGACATGAAGGAAAAAAGCTCATGCAGCGGGAGAGCAAAAGGGAGAAGCTCAAGGACTTGAACTACAAGTTTTGGATAAGATTTTCAAGCCCAATTCGTATCTCCCACAGGGCCAATTGGATTCAAACTCGGATTTAACTCAGAATTCAATTCGGATTCGGTTCGGGACAGCCTGATAGGCACTTACTAAAAAGGTCATAACTTTCACAAACGGAGTCCGATTTGGGTGTTCTTGTACTCCTTGGAAATATATTTTCAAGGGCTACGCAATGGATCTGGTCCCAGCATCAAATTCATCACGAATCAAAAGTTATGGCCAAAACAATGTGATGACTATAAAATCTAGTTTCCTTTTTGTGAGAGTTCATATCTAAAACCATATAGGGTTGAGTTGTACTAGGTTTGTGGACTCTATGGACGTCCCAAGGTCCTATATAAACCATGTATTGGCAGCCTAAGGGCTCAGACCACCTTTGAGAATAATCAATCTACTAAAGTTTGTTCGAGTTTATCATTGCTGCCGAAATTCCGTGAGGGAATTTGGAGTGTTCTTCAATCAAGATCGTTCAGCCTTTCCACTGGGAATTGGGTGCACGATAGATCTTCACTTGGTGGTCGGCGAAATCGACGCGAGTGTGTTTTGGCGGATTAAAGAGTGTTCGTCCCTTGCATTGGCATTGGAGGATAGCTACGATTCATCAAGACTCCCACGAGTATCCATCCTACGTCGAGAAGATCGGGCGACCCCGTATCAAAGAATGTGCTAATATGGAAACATCTAAGCATGCTGAATATGTCAAGAAAATCCAAGCCAAAACCAAGGAAGAAATTGAGAAAAAAACACAATATTACATCAAAGGCCAATAAAGTCAAGAAAAAGATGTTTAAACCCAGAAACTTAGTTTGGTTGCATCTTCACAAAGAACGGTTTCCTTAAAAGCATAAATCAAAGCTGTTACCTAGTGGAGATGGCCCATTTAGGGTGCTTGAGAAGATCAATGATAATACCTACAAAATTCAACTCCCAGGAGATGACTATGGGGTAAACTCTACTTTAATGTTTCAGACTTATCTCCTTTATTTGGTTTTCAAGAAACAGAGTCAAGGATGACTCCTTTTCAAGAGGGGGAGGATGATGAGGATGTCACTAGTAAGCACACTACCTCATCTACTTCAAGTGTTGAACTAACTATACAAGCTCCAATCGAACCAATGACAAGGGCTAAGGCAAGACAAATACAATAAGAGGTGAATCTTTTACTTAGCGACTACTTTCATCCTCATGAGAATTGGTTACTACCTAATACTTCCATTTTATGTATCCCCAGATTTGAGGAAAAGGCAATGGATGAAAAAGAATCATGCGAGACATGGGATGCATAGCCACAAAAGATCATCATGAGTGTGATGTAACCGCATATATCATCATAGCCACAGAAGATCGTGTAGGCATAGAAGATCATCATGAATGTGATATAAGCACATATATTATCATAATCATAGAAGATCGTATAGGTACAAAGGATTGTGCAACCACGATGTAAGCGCTTACATTATTTCTTTCTTAAGCCTCAAGCCATGTAACCCTATAAATAGGGCGGCACCCCCATGTACCACACAATTCATACTCCACACAATTCATGCTTAGAGAGAGTTAGTAGAACACTTGTTCCTATTATGTATGAGTAATTTTCACGACCAATTGGGATTAGTTGTTATTTCTGAGTTGCCACTCCATTGTTCTTGTGAATCTTTGGGGATTGATTGAATGTATCTGCTCCACGATAGCGAGTAGACGAAGGTCATAGCATATGGTTGAGTAATTTGAGTGTTGCAGGTTGTCGTATAGAGATGGTGATTGGCCACATCAATTGCTAGGTTGCACGGGCTAGTTATCCATAATCTTACATTGTGAAGATCGGGCCACCCTTCCCCGCATCAATCCCCAAAGTGATCAACTCATTGTCAGATGCAAGTGTGAGGGAGGAGAACCATCAAGAATCTTGGGTCATATGTCGAGAACACCTAGAGTCAATTAGTCACATGTCCTCCTTCCTCGTACGCTAAACCTACAGGACATAATCAAAAAATAACTATTTCTTAGTACTGGGGTTAGTATAAGAGAATTAAGAATCTAGTATTGAGCCATATGATGTCTACGAACATTAGAAGCAGAAATAAAATAGTTAGAAAGATAATCATAAGATTGCAAATAAAAACTACCTAGATATCTCCGAATCGACCTACCAAAAGGCCAGTACTTTCCATATCTAGATGCTACCCGTGGTCTACCATTACAATATCCTAACCCAAAGCATTGTCTAAAGTCACCACAGGAGTCAAAGAAGTCATCTATAAATTTAAGCCTATGTCTAGTAGGAACGACAAGCTGCCTGGTTCTAGAGACACTCACAAATGAAGGTACTCCTCTAATAGACCTCAAAGCACGCACCCTCTCTTTTCTATTAACCTTTGCTCTATGAAAGCAGAACTCAACAATGTGGTCATCATTCTTGCAGAAGGTACAATGATACTTGATCTTAAGGGTCTGAAGAAGAAACACCTATCTTGCTAGAAGGAGTTTGGGCAGAATCTACAAATCTAAAGATAGTCTTAGATGGCTATAGGAGTTTCACCTCAAACTTGCCACTCTCAACAATTCTCACAACCTTAGGTGGGTGGTTTTTGAAATGCTCCGGTGAATTAAATCCAAAGTCTATCTTCTTCAAACTTACCTTAGATTGGTTAAGCATCATATTGAGATTATTCTTCCCACTAAAAAAATATTTCAATGGTCTTTTTAAGGTAGTCATTTTCTTGAGCTAGGTTCTCACATGTGGCACACTCATTTATTTTGGTTGCCCTAGCACATCTCTCTTTATAGACAGTTTCATCTAGTTTCAAACCCTCATAAGACACATAAGGGGAATTTCTAATCCTAACCAACCGCCCTTATGCATCTCATTTAGATCAATCTCAATTTCAGCACGAAATGCATAAGAGAAAAAATCAATTTCGTTCTTAGGTTCAATTGTGGACATGGATTTTTTAATTTTATATTTCTCCTTAAGTGCCTTGTTAAGATCATCAATCTCAATTGTAAGTTTAGGACAATTTTCACATGAAGAAGCATTTTAGTCATTTCTTATATTTTAATTTTGCTATCCTCACAATGAAATCAAGTATGACCATAGTTAAATTTTAGCAATTCCTTAGTAACACTATCCAATTTCACTCCAAGTATGATCATAACTAAATTTCAGCAATCTCTTAGTAACACTATCCAATTTTAATTCAACATATCATCTAAAGGAATTACTTCTAAAGCAATAGCATCTAAACAATCATGATCACTATTAGACTTTAGAGATCTAGTTTATCTAGAATATCTTCAAACTAACTAGCAATAGAGGAATGAATAATTTTTAGATTAGTCATTTCATCATGCAAGGTCATGCAAGATTCACAATTATCATCAAGATTCATATATTTGAGTCTAACAACTTATAGGTTCAAGTTGTCAATTATAATGTCATGATTCTTAATTATTCTAGTCTATTTCTTTAGTTTTTGTTCAGCAAGAATAAGAGCACGTTTCATCTCTTGAGAGGAGGGGCATACCTCATTGGGATTGTTGTAGGGCTCGTCGAAGGAGTCAATGTTGGGGCTATACTTTGGCCATAAAGCACATACCAATAAAGTCTAAGTCTTCTTCTTTTTGTGAGAGTCATTCTCCGTCCCTAAGTTCGCATCACTCATGTCAATATTCTCAAGAGCAGCAAAGACTCAGTTAACGAACTTGCGGTAGTTGAGATTTTTGGACTTCACATCTCAAGCTTGAGGACGCCTTTGAAAGTCCTTCTCCTCCTTACCGTTCAGCTTAAGGCACTTGGCAGGAATGTGGTTTGGCTCACTACACTTAATGCAAGTGACATGTCTCTCCTTCTCTTGTTCTTCACTTTGTTGTATGCTCTTACGAATTTTACAGATAGGAGAGCTAGTCATCCTTAGGAAGGTTCTCTAGCTGCTCATCATTTAAAGAATGCAAAGCTGATAATGAAAATCTAGAAGAGCTAAAATCTAAGGAACTAGAAGAGCTACTATGATTAGGGTCAATAACAAGTGCCATTGACTTTGTTTTGGGGAGATGCAAGATAAAGTCAATCTCATATGTCTTCAATCTCGAGTAGAGTTTATCCATGATAAGCTCACTTGTGATAGTGTTGTCATTGATAGAAGTGATCTTTATTCTCCAAACTCTTACGTCAGGTGCATCCAATAGCTGGTGTGTATTATCAGATTCAAAAAACATAAGGCCAACAACACACAAATCATAAATAATCTTAGAAAACCTTCTCCACAATTCATCTAAAGATTTATCAGGCTTTTGCTCGATCTTTAAGTATTATTTCTTCAGTTGACTCTATCTTATTTCCTTGATCATGGTAGAGTCCTTATGGTAATCAATGAGGGTCTTTCAGATCTCATGAACAGATTTCAAGTGAGCAATACGCTCAAACTTAGATTGATTAAGCTCTTGAATCAGAAAATTACAAGCATTGCTATTTGTCTCTACATCTAGTGTATTCACTAGGTCATTGGCCGACACGTCACAAGGATTTTTGACTTTTAATCCAAATTACGTACTCTTGAGCCTCGATATAGGATTACATATGAGCCTTCCAATAAAAAATCAACTCCATCAAACATGGGTGGTTTGGTTGAATACTTATTTGATATCATGGTTTCTAAGACCAGTTAAGATCTATGAGAATAACGAACCGGGCTCTAATACAATTTGTAAGACCGAAAGGCAAAAGGGGGGTGAATGGTGCCAATCAATTTTCTTCCCACACATTCTCCGAATCTTCACTGAAATAGCTACTGAGCTATTGATATTAGAATTGGAAGCCAAAACCTTAAAGGGCCAGCTCGAGAAAATAAGATTCAAGAGGCAAAACTTTGGAGGTCAAACCTCTGCCTCAAGCCGTTCTAACTGGGGTACCATGGTGGTTTGACCCCTAGGGAGTGTCAGTCTAACCGCCCTTGTTCCAGAAGCTGAAAACAACCCCAAACGATCCAACTTCTAGTATAACTACAAAAATATAAGTCCAAATGATATGAAATTTGTCATACACCTTTCGTAAGGTCTCATAAACCTATTCCAACCAAAGATCACAAGAATCCATATCAAAATTCAGACCTTTCTCAAAGATTAAGCAAGATTGCACCAAAATCAAGCAAAATTCAAAAATGGTGAACATGACTTGCTTGTCGGTAGAAGATGGTCAAGATGGCTCTAGATGTATTTCTACATATGACAACAAATAAAAACACCAAAGAAAAAGAGACAAAAACACTCAAATTAAGAAATCACTCAAAGATGCCAAATCGAATAAAAAACCAGGCAATTTCATAAACTTGCAATTTGATGCCTAGATGGATAGGGATTGATCCCTAAGTGTAATCTCCATTACTTA
The DNA here is from genome assembly GCA_036346265.1 of Melocanna baccifera. Classification (NCBI taxonomy): domain Eukaryota; kingdom Viridiplantae; phylum Streptophyta; class Magnoliopsida; order Poales; family Poaceae; genus Melocanna; species Melocanna baccifera. The sequence goes on along the minus strand of CM070682.1, from coordinate 32,491,650 downwards.
TACGTTATTGGCACAGCAAGATTAAGAAAATGATAGAGAAGAGCAAAACCAATTGAATCAAGAGTAAATCAATCAACACAAGAGAGATTCATAAGAGATGAACAAAGATTGATGTATTGCTATTTAAGGATGAAGGTTTTACATTCACTTCACTTGAAGGACAAGATAGCACACTACAACACTCAACTTCTCTAACCATAACCCTAAAACACTTGGCTTCAATGGCAAAAGTTGGATGGTTAACTAGCAAATCTCTATCCTGACCGGTTAAATAGATAGGTAAATAGCACTTATCTGGACCACGTCTTACTTGGACCGACCAAACCATAAGGTGCGACCCGTCACTCGAACATCCCTTCAACATTTTCTACCTTTCTCGTGTCATACTTGAGCTCAGCTATCTCACATAACATCCTTGATTGTTTTGAGCCTTAGCTTCTCTCTAAGTGTAGCCTTTATCTCCGCTGTTGATCATGGTTGACTATAAGTGACCCTGCATATCCAAGACAAAGAAATCATTTTTAGGTACAAGTTCTTTTCAACTTGATCCACGTTAGCTGAAACATGCATCATACAACATATATACACTAACCTAGATCAATCAACACATCCCATGACAAAAATCCCCAAATTACAAAACTCAGTCAAGCTGAAACAACCTCTGTCGGTCAAACTACTTGCCCTAGCTGGTCTAACCGTTGACGGCAACTGGTCAGATTGCCATGGGAGGCCAGTCTGACTACTGATAATGGGCGGTTTGACCTCCACCTCTGGCCGTTCAAACCGCTAGGTCTGTTGATTGCCCAAAAAATTTGACAAATTCACAAATTTAAATTTTCACTGTTCAAAATAACAGTAGTTCATCACAATATAATTCTGGATCTTCTCACATGGTCCTTCAAATATAAGTAATTTTAAGGGCTTGTTGCAGCATGGGAATTTCAGAGGATTCCATAGCAAGTTTGCATGCATCAAAATCATTTTTCGCAAGCATTATATGAAATCTCCATATTGTCGTCTGATTGATCCATAGCACCCAATCGCATTTCAATGAATTATCGCTTCGTTCTTTTAGACTTTTTAGCCGGCTTTTGGTTTCTGCTTTTTTTCAGCAATCACTATTTATTAGACTAATAAGCCATAACCATAAACCATAAGTCACGGCCCAAAAGAACATGGCCTATATCCATTGCTACAATATCGCTATGGTACCGTGTCTTACTATATAAGTATACAGTATACATGCAACCATATCTAAGTCCGTCTGAAACATTGTTTCTGGATCTAACGGCAGGCAGAGCAACATTGTGGTCTTGTAGGTGCCATTTAGCCAAGCTCTGGAGCTAGGCTTCTGGGGAGGAGCTAGAGCCACTAGGCCAAAGACTCGAGCTCTAGAGCCTGGCTTTACGGGAGCTCAACTCCATAGAAGCCTAATTTGTAATAGGGAGAGAAGGCCCAGCTTCACGGGAGCTCAACTCCACAGAAGCCCAATTTGCAGTAGGGAGAGAAGCAAGAGAAGGGTGGGCTCCACGTACTCCAACGGGGCGTTCGGAATAGCGATGGCTTTTGATTTTTGCTGAAAAAACATTGTAGCTGGCTGAAAAAATATTGTAGCTGAGTTGGTTTATTGAGTATAATTAAATTTAAAAAATTTTAAAAATAAAAATGGCACACTAATCTAAAGCGGACGATGCAAAGGAACATGAGAAAAAAAAACAAAACAAAAATGAAAAAATTTTATCAGAGTGCTACAAAGGCCACTAACAAGAAACAAACACCAAACGCCGATCGGCGCGATCAAGAAGCCAAACTGATCACTGCCCAAATCATTTTGGGAGGAGAAACATTAACTTTGCCCTCGTGGGAGATGAGGAAGATAAGGTTGTAAGAGCTATTTGGTAAAGTAGAAATTTAGAAGCTGAAGCCAATATTCGGGTCAAACATCGTATTTTTTGGTTGGTTCTAGAAATGGCTTCTGTTGAAACGGTGCTCTTGAGCCGAAGCTCGGCCGAACGTACTGAAAAACAATGGGCCGATGACGAAATGGTCCCAAGTTAACAGATGAAAGGCCACTTTTTTGTGGCCAACTAGGCCAACCATTTTGTATAAAAAAAAACACGAAAGAACGACCACCGCAAGGCCCATACTTTTGCCGTACCAGTCGTACAAGGCCACCACCGCACACCGAGACCACATCTCTGGACTGGAGCCCGTGGAAGAGGGGGCGCGGGGAGCTCGACAAGTCGCCGCCGGTGGCTTCGCCGGAGACCGCCTCTGCGGCTTCGGAGGGGCTGCGGAGGTGGCGGCGCAGTTCAGGTCGCTAGTCGACGCCGAGGACGGTGGCTCCATCAAGCAGGCGCAGCATCTCATGTGGTTTCCCGCTCCCTCCCTTCCTCCTTCCCCCGATCCATTCACGCATAGTTCTATTTCAGTTCGATTTGTTCTGGTAGATGAGCGCTCCTGTCTCTAGTACCTATCCCTAGGCTCCTAAATTCGGCAATTTTCGTGTTCTCTGACAGTCTGACGAAACTTAGCCGGGTTGGTGGTTGGATTCGTTGCTTGTACTAGCATGCATCAATGTTGGGTGGGAGCTTGCAATTTGGTTTGGTTTGGTAGGGGCTTAGGCACACTGCTGATTGACCCCATCAAGAGTGTCCATGAGCGGATTGATGATTTGATGTGCTGTGTTGACGTAAATTCAGCTTATTCCTTGGATGGAAAAACCGAAAGTTTGGAGTGCTGTGTCGACAAATTTGACCAGATGGTGCCAGGAATTCTTGGTGGCGATCACAATTGTACATGGATTGATGCATGCACTTCACAGTCATACATGTTTAAATCATGATGCTTAAGTCTTGGTAGGTGGTGTTCTAGTAATGCAAAGAAAATTCACACTCCATCTTTCTGTCTTTGGGGCCACCTGTTGGTATTTTGAGATCTTACATGTTGTTAGATATGAAACAGGCAAACTTGATGACTAGAGTCACTAAAATTTTTGCAAGCTGCAACATTTGTGTCACAAGATAATTCTATGCTTTTGGTGATCTTTTTGTACTTGTTTAGGTCACCTTATTGAAGTAGTAACTGGATCTTCTACAGATTTTTGGGAAGTTTTCAAGTCTGTCTGTAGCCCTTCATTTCTGTAGCCATGTTTATTTTTGGAAGTAACATTATCCTATCAGCTCTTAATTGGGTATTTGTTAGTGGTGTCTAACTGATGCATGCCAAGGGCTTACAGAATTAAACTAAATGCTTGCTGTTAGTGATCAAATATCTAGGCAGTTCTATGTTCTGTATAAAATTATCTAGTACTATTATATATGAACAGACCATGATCTCCTCTGTCATATTAAAGGTTATTATATTGGTGGCATCCCTTTGCCATGTGCCAATTTCGACCGTTCCACTGTTTATTGTCTCCTAGCTGTTGGATTGTCTTCCTCTCTGCATCTCAAACATCCATTCACCCCCACTTCCCTGCCCAGTTGCCCCTGAACCGGTTCAGGAACAAAATTTGGTGGACAGGTAGATAGGCAGAAGAATACTCCTTGTGCTGTAACTTTTGGTGCTATTACTATTAAGGGGCCACCCATCCAGTATTCTTGCACTTTAGGGTATCACTTCTCTCTGAGCCCTTGCGGTGCTTGTTGTTATACTTATTTATTATGCGTCGTCTTGCACTGTCATGTCGGCATTCACCTTACCCATACTTGACCATGATTCTAAAACAATAGTTCATACAATCTGTAAATATTTGCTTTGAGATTATAGTCACCCTAAAATACAGTTGAAACATTTGCTGTTTAGTTTTTTTTTTAAAAACTCAGTTGGAATATTTACTGTTTAGTTTCTTTTTTTATAAAAATCTAAGTATGTGCTAAAAATTATGTTAGTATACTTCTAGTTCTAGAGAAGGCCAAGTGGTTTATTAATTTTGTTTGAGGACTAAATATAATTTGAAGTGGTTGTGGCTTATGAAAACTTTGAGTAGTCTGATTTGTAGGTGTGTGAAATATTGTCTTTCAATATTTGCTGTATATTGGTACCCAGTGCTCACCAATGTACCGTACCCTATTGGCCCAACCAGTCACTGTACCCTATTGGCTCAACCAATCCGGGAGTCCAAAAGACATAGGGTGGTGGTACTTTCTAAACCTTATTATTAGTTGCACCAATTCTAGTATGTACACAACTAATGCATGTACCACCTTTTCCTCTTACAATGGAACAAACAAAGCTCCTACTTTCCTTCCGCTAAAAAGAATCGCTTTCTACTTTTGGAAGCAGCATCTTCTGCCAGTATATGTACCCATTACTTAGCTATTGCAAATTTTGGGTGCATAATTATATTCCACATTGAATCATGAAGAAGATTGAATGATCCGATTCATCCTTTACCATGCAATGCTTGTTCTTACTTCTTGTGTAACACCTCGATCCTCCACAGGGCTCAAGATGTTACCACCACACTGTTACTATCTCACAAAGGTACGTCATAAACAGAGTTAACGTCCGAGAACTATACTAACAGAAGAACCCGTTCTCCTGAAACATATTGTAACTATAAAATTTGCTTAAACTTCTTAATATAGAATTAATCATAATGCTCAGTACATAACTAAGCAGTTATCTCACATGTGTGGTGCAAAAGGAACTACTTCCTTTTTATGCATGTCGTCATTCCGGATCACCCTAAAAAAACAATAAAGCAAAGGTGAATCCGAAGACTCAGCAAATACACGATAAAGCAGTACATCAATCCAAATCTGTAAACTGTAATCCACTTCTATGGCTGTAATCTGTAAACCACATCTACTATGAACTGTAAAGCCAATCGACTATAAGATGTAAATCACATCTACTCTGAACATCTATTGTAAATCAGAATCAATTATGTGATCAGATTATGTAATTCACGCTCATCGTGGTCAGAGAGCCAACTCATCAGAAATCGTAAGTCACATCTATCAGAAACATCTATTGTAAATCAGAATCAATTTCGTGATCAGACTCGTAATTCACGCTCATCGTGATTCAGAAGCCAATCTACAGTAAACTGTAAGTCACATCTATCAGAAATCGTAAATCAATTCGCGGATCAGATATGTAATTCACGTCTCATCAGAGTCAGTAAAGCCAATCATCAGAAATCGTAAGTCACATCTATCAGAATCAAACCTTTGTAATCGTACTCACTATCTCAGATTACTCGTATGCAAGGTAATAAAATGCAATGCATTCAGAATCGTAAATCAGAAATCACATCTCTCAGAATCAGATTATTGTTCAGACGCTTTTCATGCAATGCAATGAAATGTAATGCTTCTGTAATCTGTAGCTTATACCGGTATAGCGGAGGGTACACCCGTCGATGCCACCCTCTCCCTCCATCCTGTGGAGGTGCCTACCTCTATAGGACTTATTCAAGAGCACTCCGGACTAGTCATAAGACTTTCTCACCAACCTAACTCTTATACACTTTGCATGATGCAATGCTTTTTAAATGATGCTGTTTACTCACAAACTGTATTTCTCCAGATATGATTAACACATAATCATATATACATCATCTCTTGCATGCTATAAATCACAGCATGGACACAACTAGCAATCATTTAACACACTTCATTGTTTTACCATGCACTTGCCTGTTAACCTAGCGGGCGATGTGTGGACAGCGCCAGACTTGAACCGCTACCTGAACAGGCAGTAATCATTCCAATTCATGGCTAATATAGTACATACACATACGAGCATATAACGTCGCTCTCACGCATAAATCTAGTATCGCCGACCTCCCTCTCACCGGACACCGACCCGCAGTCCCGGTTTTTAATCGGCATACAATTCTATGCGAAAATCAGTAAATAACGGAACAGGGTTTCGAATGGTTACCCTAACCCCGACGACTGGAACAGGTCACAATCTGTCATCCCTGGACCGGATCTGGCAGATCTAGTGCCGAATTTGGCAGATTTGGCGCCGGATCAAGCAATCCCCCTTCTCTCTTTTCTTTCCTTTTCTTTCTTTCCTCTTTTCCTTTTCTTTCTCCTTTTTCCACGCCGACCGGCCTCCTTCTTTCCTCTTTTCTTTTTTCTTTCCACACCCACCGGCCTCCTCTTCTCTTTCTTTTTCTCACGCCCGCCGCCTCCTCATTTCTTTCTTCTCTTCTCCCTCTCTCCTCCGTTACTTCCCACGCTGGCCCCTTCCTCCTCTCTTTCCCCCACCCACCCCCTCCTCTTCTCGCAACTGGACCGGGTCCTCCCCTTGCCGCCTCGCGCTGTGAGCAGCCAGACGGAGCAGGGGAGCGGCGGCGGCGCGGCAGCTGTGGCGGCGGCGGCTGCCGGGGGAAAGAGGATATGGGAGAGCGGTCTGGGGAGTGGCGGCGGCGGCGGCGCGTGCGTGGGGAGGGCAAGAGCGACTGCAGTAGAGAGAGCTCACGGGGGATGAAAGCAAGTTGGCTTTTGCTTCTCCCCTGGCTCTCTCTCTCTCTCTTTTATACGGTAAGGGTGGGCCGAGCTGGACCTCCATTCGGCCCAGGTATGACATTCTCCCCCACTTAACAGAATTCGACCCCGAATTCTTAATCTCGGGAATATAACAAATTGGATTTAGCATAGAAAAACTCAACTTGTACTAGGGGAGAACAACTCCAAGGTGGCTGACGTGGCCCCAGGGTTGACACGGCAAGGAGGCAACGATCAGACGAAGACGATCGTGCGGCTGCGAAGGCGGTGACGATCGGACTGCCCGACCATCAACAGCTGTGAAGATGGTGAATGTTCGGACTGTCCAACGATGGAGATGATCGGACGGTCCAACGTGGATCGGGCAGCTGCGGTGGCGGGGACATTCGGACTGTCCGATGGTGATGACGATCGGACAGCCAACGCCGATCGGATAGCTGCGGACGTGCGGCGACGTTCGGATTATCCGAACAGAGCGGCGCATCTCGGCCATTAGGAGAGATCGGATGGTTGCGGGAATGCGAAGACGTTCGTACTATCCGAACTATGACGCAGATCGGATGGTCCATCTGAGATCGAACGGCCGAGGAGGCGCGGGCGGTTCAGATGGTCTGAAGATCGACGACACACGTCGTTCGGTGGTTGGCGGAGGGAAGCGAGGGATCAGCAGCTCTTCGGTGATCGAAGGGTCGCGGGCGCGGGGAACGAGGGCGGCGATGAGTTCACCGGTGAGGGGAGGAAAGAACACGACGGGGCTTACCGGCAATGGCGACGACGACGACAGCGAGAACGGCGCACGACGGCGGCGGCGTGGGTGAGAGGCAACAACGACAGCGGGGAACAGCGGCGGCGCGGGTGAGAGGCGACGACGACGGCGGGGAATGGCGGCGGCGCGGGTGAGAGGCGACGACAAGGGCGGCGGTGAGGATGGTGGCTAGATCGGGTGAGAGAAGGCGGCGGGGCGATGGTTTTTATAAGCATGCAAACCGAGAACACTGGTGCGGACACGGGGAGGAGTTCAGGAGGAACACCACGATGAACAGTGCCATGCACCTCGGAGGCGCGACACATGGCTCAGACGAGGGATTGGGCAGCGGGGAGCGGGTGCAGGCGGTGGCGCGCGGGCGAGGGACGCGGGGCTAACGTGTGTCGTGGGAGGATGGGCAAGGGAATTCGACCCAAGAGGCTTTTAGGGTTTTCTCTGATTTTTCTCTTTTCCAAAAGCCGAATAAAATCAAAATAGCTCCAAAAAATAGCAGATAAATCCCAAAAATTCACCAAAAATACCAGAAAATTCCTTGAGACACCAGGACCTCAAATAAAATATTTTCAGCTTATGTTAAAGTTTATTTTAATCATATTAAATTATTTTAATTTCTAAAAATTTAAATTAAGCTTGTTTAAATTCCAGAAAAATTCCAATAATTCATTTTTAAAAATAAAGGCTTTAAAAACTCTATAAAAACAGGATGTTACAAACCTTACCCCCTTAAGCAGGATCTCGACCCCGAGATCCGGGCTAACTAAGAGAATAGATTTGGAAACTCGGCCTTGAGGTACTCCTCGCGCTCCCAGATTGCTTCCTCCTCTGAATGGTTGCTCCACTAAACTTTGCAGAAACGGACAACTCTATTCTGGGTCACAAGCTCTGACACTTCCAAAATCTTGACTGTGTGCTCTTTATAAGACAGATTCTCTTGAAGATCAACAGCCTCAACTGGCACAACTTTCTCTGGCACTCTCAAACACTTCTTCAGCTGGGACACATGGAAGATGTCATGTACCCCACTAAAGGACGCAGATAGCTCCAACTGATAAGTAATCTCTCCCCTGCGTTTCAAAATTTTGAACGGTCCAACATATCTCGGTGCTAACTTTCCTTTTAACTGAAACCTCTTAACACCTTTGAACGGTGTGATCCTGAGGTACACAAAATCATTCGGCTCAAAACTCAGCTCTCGACGTCTGGTATCTGCATAGCTCTTTTGCCTGGCTTGTGCAGTTTCCAATTTTTCCTGAATCAAACGGACCTTGTCCTCAACTTCTTTTAAATAGTCTGGACTAAACACCTGACCTTCCCTGTCTCTTTCCAATTAAGAGGGATCCTACATTTTCTGACATAAAGTGCCTCAAACGGTGACATCTGCAAACTGGCCTGATAACTGTTGTTGTAAGAAAACTCTCCAAAAGGCAAACAACTGTCTCACTTGGCTCCATGATCCAATACACATGCCCTTAACATATCTTCAAGAATTTGATTTACTCGCTCGGTCTAACCATTTGTCTGCGGGTGGTATGCTGTACTGAAATTTAGGTGAGTTCCTACAGCCTCATGGAAACTTTCCCAAAATCGAGAGGTGAACTGCGATCCACGATCTGACATTATTTTCTTTGGCACTCCATGTAGACTGACAATCCTCGACATATACAGCTCTGCTAGTCTGTCACTAGTGTAAGTTGTCTTAACAGGAATGAAATGAGCAACTTTTGTCAAACGATCCATAATGACCAAAATAGAATCATAACCCTCTTTGGTCTTTAGCAAACCGACTATAAAGTCCATAATAATCTCTTCCCACTTCCATTCAGGGTTTTTCAATGGCCGTAGCAAACCTGCTGGCCTCTGATGCTCTGCCTTTACTCTCTGACAACATTACAAAGTGTCACATATTCAGCAATCTCACGCTTAATGTTGGGCCACCAGTAGTTATCTTTAATGTCCTGGTACATCTTGGTACTGCCTGGATGAAACGAATATAATGACTCATGAACCTCCTCTAACAACAAATCCTTTAGCTCTTTCTTATTAGGCACACACAAACGCTGCTTGAACCACAGAGTTTCTTGGTCATCCTCTGAAAATCCTGACCCTTTTCCTTTTCTCATGTTTTCCCTGATCCGCTCGAATGCCTCATCATTTGACTGAGCCTAACGAATCTGACCATCCAAAGTTGGCTGCAACTCCATTGTGGTTAAAAATCCTTGCTCAACCAACTTTAGACTAAGCTTCTGAAATTCCTCATGCAAAGCTGACTATCTCTCATTAACCATCACTGTGTTGCAATACACTTTTCTGCTCAAAGTATCTACGACCACATTGGCCTTCTCAGGATGATAATGTATACCGACATTATAATCATTTATTAGCTCCAACCACCTCCTCTAGCTGAGGTTAAGCTCGGACTAAGTAAAGATATATTTCGGACTCTTATGATCCGTGTAAACCTCACATCTATTACCCATCAGATAATGCCGTCAAATTTTCAAAGCATGCACTACGGCTGCTAACTCCAAATCATGAGTAGGGTAGTTCTCCTCATGCGGTCTCAACTGGCGTGAGGCGTAAGCTACCACTCTCGTCCTGCATTAGCACGCAACACAAACCTTTGCGAGAGGCATCGCAATAAATCTCAAAATCCTTGTTTATATCAGGTAACACTAGCACTGGGGCTGTGGTCAAATTCTCCTTCAGTTTCTGAAAACTCTTTTCACACTCTAGCGTCCAAGTAAATTTCTTTTCCTTTTTAAGCAACTGTGTAAGGGGTCTGGTTACACTGAAAAAATCTTCAATGAAGCGACGGTAATATCCTGCCATATCTAGAAAACTTCTGATCTGGGTCACTGACGAAGGTGACTGCCATTCCAAAACATCTTTTACTTTTCCAAGGTCAACTGCAACTCCTCCTGCTGTCAACACATGGCCTAAAAAGACGACTTCCTTCATCCAAAACTCACACTTGCTGAACTTGGCATACAACTAATGATCTCTCAATTTCTGTAATGCCATCCTCAGGTGTTCCTCATGCTCCTTCTCATCTTTGGAATAAATCAAAATGTCGTCAATGAACACAACGACAAACTTATCCAAATATTCCAGAAACACCTCATTCATCAAATACATAAAGTAGACTGGAGCATTGATCAAACTAAAGGACATTACTGTGAACTCGTATAAACCATGAGGACTCGAGAAAGCGGTTTTAGGTATATCCTCCTTTCAAATCCTCATCTAGTGGTATCCTGACCTCAAATCAATCTTGAAGAAAACTCCTGCTCCCTTAAGCTGATCAAACAAGTCATCAATCCTGGGCAAAGGATACATGTTCTTACTGGTGACCTCATTAAGTGCTTGGTAATCCACACACATGCGCTGACTATCATCTTTTTTTTTAAGAAACAACACTAGCGCTCCCCAAGAGGATGAACTCGGTCTGATATAACACTTATCCAAAAGCTCTTAAATTTGTTTCTTCAATTCTACTAAGTCATTAGCAGGCATCTGATAGGGTCTATTGGAAATCAGAGCGATACTAGGTACAAGCTCAATCAGAAGCTCAACCTCTTGCTCTGATAGTATGCCTAGAAGATCATCTGGAAACACGTCGGGATACTCTCTAACAACGGGTACATCCTCCAACTCGACTACTTTACTCTGGCAATCATGGCTTTCTCTGGCTGACTCATGTTGGCTGTAAACTGTACCTTACTCTCATCTGAACTGGTCAAAGTCACTGCTCTACTTTCACAATCTAACACTGCCTGGTGCTTATTAAACCAATCCATATCCAAGATCACATCCAAAGACTGGATATCCAAAATGATCAAATCTACGCTGAACTCAACTCTCTGAGTGGCTATCTTAACTCCTGGATAACCTAGGTTGGAGCTCAACTCGGAACCGGGGGATTGAATTAAAAGAAAAGATCCAAGAGCAACAATTTTCAACCATCGTTTTAAAGCAAAACTCAAAGAAATAAATGAATGCGAAGCTCTAGAATCAAACAAAACTATAGCAGGGCTTGAATGGACTAGAACCTTATCGATCACAACCTCTGGCGCTGCCTGGGCCTCCTCTGCGGAGACATGGTTCATCTGGCCTCTCATCACCGGTGTCCTGCTGGTCTGGCCTGATGCCTAGAGTGCTTCTCGTCCTGCTCTTGGGGCAGGAGTCCAATCTGGTGTGGATCCCAAGTTGAAACAAACTGAGGTTAGGGCTTGCCTCTAGGAGCACTTGCTAGCATAGTGTCCTGACTCATGACACTTGAAGTAAATGACGGACGCTACTGGGTTGGTGCTCCTCTGCTGCTGACTGCTGGATCCACTAGGTCGCTATCCTAACTGCTGTGGACGCGGCGCTGGGGCCGGTGTCCTGAAGATTGGCTACTGCGGTGCTCGGACAGGCTGATAAGTACCAAAATGAGGTCTCTGAGCCTGGTGCGACTGTTATCCCTGCTGGATCATCCTCCTCTTGTAAGACTCCTCTAGCTTACGGTGACTCTCCTCAATAAGTATAGCCTTATCCACCATGTGCTAGAAACTAACATAGTCATTGCCCACCACCTGTACCTTTAATCCTAGGTTCAAGCCTTTCTTGAATCTCCTCTGACGAGCGGTATCTGTGGCTATGTCCTCTGACGCGTAGCGAGCTAACTGAGTGAATTTATTGAGATATTCACTCACTAACATGCTTTTCTGCTGCAGTTCCCTGAACTCCTCCTTCATCTCGATCACCCCATCCAGGATATGGGCATGACGAAAAGCGACGGTGAACTCTGTCCAAGTGATGTTGTTTTGCTCCTCAAGGGCGACGCAGTAGTTCCCCCACTACTCTGCTGCGGCTCCCTCAAGCTGGTGTGCTGCATACAACACATTTTCTCTATCTGTGCACTGGGTCAGGTTCAGTTTCTTCTCAACTGAACTGTTCCAATCACCTACCTCCAAAGGTTCTTAAGAACTGGAGTAGGTGGGCGGTCTCATCCTCATGAACTCTGTATAGCTGGACTGTTGACGTGTTGGCTGATGTGCTACTGCCTCCTGGTGTTGACGCTGCATCATAGCATTCATATTCTGCATCATTGCCTGCATCATCCGGATCTGAGCCATCAAAAGCTGACTGAGAGTGGGGTCCAAGCACGGTGGAACTGGCTGAGCAAAGACCGCTCTCTAGATCTGGTTTGCTGTTTCTTTGCTCAAGAGTACCGTATCAACCATCTTGTTCTTCGCTCGAAAGGGAAACATCTTTGATTGGCCAAGGGCAAAAAGGCGATAGGGAAAAGCATAAATAAAGGGGTGAATTCGTCTAAGGGGCTTCTCTAATGGTAATTCTAGTCTAAACAAACACTTAGCCGAAAAAGGCTAATAACAAAACTGGGGAAAATAACTCCAATAAAAAGATTGATATGATTGCAATATAATTAGGGATGGCAACGGGTACCCGAAACCCGAATACCCGATGGGTTTTACCCGATAAGGAGGCAGGTATGGAAAGATAACTTCACCCGCGGGTATGCTAATGGGCAAGAAACTCTACCCATCGGGTATGCAGTGAGTGCACGGTATATACTACCAGACCGCATACCCGCGGGTAAAATATACCCAGCCGGGTGTATACTAGAGATAGCAACGGGTACATATACATGTGGCTCGTATATATATATTCGAAACGAAACCGATGAAAATACCCGCGCCCGTATATACATGTGCCTCGTATATACCTTTATCAATTCGGGTACGGGTTACCCGTCGGGTATAAATACCCACGCGGGTGCGGGTACGGGTAGGTTTTCATACCCAAGTGCGGGTACGGGTATTGTAGCGGGTGCGGGTATCGGGTACGGGTATGGGTTGGCAATACCCGACGGGTATCTACCCGTTGCCATCTTTAAATATAATGCTTTTAAGGGCAAGATTTGCAGCTCACATCACACACAACTGCAAATAAAATCTATCGTTCTACTCGCACTCTCTAATATAAAGGCTCCTACTTGGGTCCTGACAGGTAGGGTTTGCTACTCTCGTCCACTAAATCGCTGTAGACAACCCACGAGTTGCAAATTGGCGACGACTGCTCTTCAACAGGGGCTGGGATGAAGTGACGAAGATACTCCTGTCAATCACCGGTGATGCGTCGTCTCTCCTCCGGGCTCGGCGGTGTAGTTGAAGGTAGAGGTACTGGCGACTGCGGTCGTGGCTCCTCCCTAACTGGCTTTGGTAGACTAGAGTTGGCTCCATACTGCTTCTTGAACCTCCGAACAAGTCTGGTCATGTTGATCTTGTATAGCTTGCAAAGGCGTCGGATGGCTTTATGCGCGGCTTCTTGTGCTGACCACTCTCCACAAGCACCGATGTTCTTGAAGCTATGGTATAGAACTTGCTTGCCGACTTTGGTGGTGAAGTACAACCGAGTGATGCTTCCGATGCGTTGGTCTTTTGCATTCTCATCCTTGGTGAGGTAGACGGGTGATCTCTTTAATCCAAGGCTCCGTAATAGAACACGAAGAAGTCATCTCCATCCTTCCATCTAGCTGAAAGAAACTTGTGAAAACAAATTTTGCAAAAATAGGGCGAAGAATGAGAACCTTAAGAAACAGGTAAGAGAATAGAGATATTACTATGTATCCAATTTTAGTTGGTTTGACTTAGAAAATAATTTTGAGGCTAAACGACCATTCTAATTAGGGTTTCGTCCTACAGTCGATATAGCTCAGATACCATCTCTGTCGAGACCCGAATATGCAAATTCGGACTCTCTATATAAACTGCACTAGCCAGGATCACGCTAGTGCACACAGTCAAACATAGATGTAATCACAACCATACACACGGTAAAATAATAGAAAACCTCAAATATCGATAAATATCAAAGGTACGACCTTATGGTCAAGCTTACAATATCTTGAGCCGAAAGGGCTTTAAATTTAGCAACGAAAAATCCAAAATAAAGCGTAGTAGCCATTCGACATGCCCACAGGCTATCGAGTGGAGAACGAAGTCCTAATCCGTGAAGTCGTCGAAGTACTCTCCCTATGGAACCTCCTGCTGATTGTACTCATCTTCCTCAATAGAGCAACATGGGCATAAAGCCGTGAGTACATTGGTACTCAGCAAGTCGTTTGTAACAAATTAATGCAATATAATATGCAACGATTACCAATGGAAGGCTGAAAGGTTAATTTGTATAAAGATGACATTTTAAAGTAAACATAATAATAGATTGAAAAGCGGACTTTAATGAAAACAATAATAAATAAATAATCAACGGAATTGAAATAAACCACTTGTGAATCTCGCATCCACAAGCTAAGTCAATAGTGAACTACCTGTTCACTAACCAACCATAAATCACAAGTTTAAATGAAATCACTACCCTCATGTGAAATCACCGAGCATTGTTCATGACCGAGGATGCGGTTATTCGAATAGTTTTACACTCTGTAGAGGTTGCACAACAGTACGCACACGATGTGATTAGCCTCGATCTAAGGAAATCACAACAATAAGGCCTTTACAATGCTCAACCTCAACTCGATCCTGCCTGCTAGGATTTCGCATCACCCCCCCTTGCACCACGTGGAAATCAGCAACCATGTTCATCACAATGGCAAAATCGAAATGAAATATCACAAATTAATCAGCCAAGTCTATCACATACTAGACATGTGGTTTACGCGATATAGCTCAGATCAATGGCGCACAAAGTTAAGTCCTTAACATTACCCGGGCGAGACTTCCACATCCTACGAAGTGCATCCACACTTCCCCTTTACTGCACGATCACTTGACTAAGTGAAAACTAAGTTTGTATAACCACGCCAATGACACCAATATCATTGCACAAATTTTATAGCTGTGACACCAACCACAGTTCTATATCTCATTAAGTCAATTAATTATTCACATACGATGATAAACATTCTAAGCATTCTAATCGTACAACCCATGTGATATCTAGCATAGCATCACTATCAGATTCCCCAACCTATGGTGACAATGGCATCATGGTATTCAAATTATCAAGGGGGACAATTATTCAATTGGAACAAGAATTACCAGTACAAGGGTTTGTATTAAAATAGCAATGCAAGGTAATATAAAATAAAATATTTAAATAATAGATTGAAAACAGGGTTCAACATTATCAAAGGTTACGACTTGCCTTGGTTATGCTCAGCGAGGTACTCGGTGTCTTCTGGCGTCGCTCCTGCTCCTCTGGAATCAAAATCTAACGAGAGAGAAAACGATCGAAACCACAAAAACAAATCAAATAAAATTCAAATTAACTCCAAAAACCTTGAAACCAGAGCCAAAAGATAGAGCTTGATTTTAGATGAATTTAGAAAAAGGAACGGGGTCAATCGGAGCTAGAACTGAGAAGAACAGACTCAAAAAATTAAATCTAAAGAAAAGTACCAGAAATCGAAAAAGTTACTATGTTGTGGACTTGGTGTATGGGGAGGCTGGTTCACGGTGGACTCGGCTTACGGAACAGTGCATGGGGCGGTGCAGACGCGGCGGGTTAGGCTGCAGTGGCGAGCTCGGGTGGTGACACGTGGCTCGGTTGATGTGGCATGGGGTCGGATTTTGCTGACGTGGCATTGACACGTGGCGCTAACGTGGTATTGACACGATCGGACTGCCCGACCATCAACGGCTGCGAAGACGGTGAACGTTCGGACTGTCCGACGATGGAGAAGATCAGATGGTCCAACGTGGATCGGGCGGCTGCGGTGGCGGGGACGTTCGGACTGTCCGATGGTGATGAAGATCGGACGGTCCAACGCCGATCGGACGGCTGCGGAGGTGCGGGGACATTCGGACTGTCCGAACGGAGCGGCGCATCTCGGCCGTTAGGGGAGATCGGACGGTTGCGGGAATGCGGAGACATTTGGACTATCCGAACTATGATGCAGATCGGATGGTCCATCTAAGATCGAACGGCCGAGGAGGCGCGGGCGGTTCAGACGGTCCGAAGATCGACGACACACGTCGTTCGGTGGTTGGCGGAGGGAAGTAAGGGGTCAGCGGCTCTTCGGTGGTCGAAGGGTCACGAGCGCGGGGAACGAGGGCGGCAATGAGTTCACCAACGAGGGGAGGAAAGAACGTGGCAGGGCTTACCGGCGACGGCAACAACGACAGCGGCGAGAATGGCTCTGTGAGGACGACGGACGACGACGGCAGGGAACGGCGACGGCGCAGGTGAGAGGCGACAACGATGGTGGGGAACGGCGGTGGTGCGGGTGAGAGGCGACGACAACGGCGGGGAACGGCGGCGGCGCGGGTGAGAGGCGACGACAAGGGCGGCGGTGAGGACGGTGGCTAGATCGGGTAAGAGAAGGCGGCGGGGCGGCGGCTTTTATAAGCATGCAAACCGAGGAAACTAGTGCGGACACGGGGAGGAGTTCAGGAGGAACACGACGATGAATAATGCCATGCACCTCGGATGCGCGACGCGTGGCTCGGACGAGGGATCGGGCAGCGGGAAGCGGGTGCGGGTGGCGGCGCACAGGCGAGGGACGCGGGGTCGACGCGTGTCCAGGGAGGATGGGCCGAGAAATTCGGCCCAAGAGGCTTTTAGGGTTTTCTCTGATTTTTCTCTTTTTACCAAAATCCAAATAAAATCAAAATGGCTCCAGAAAATAGCAGATAAATCCCAAAAATTCACCAAAAATACCAAAAATTCCTTCAGACACCAGGAACTCAAATAAAATATTTTCAGCTTATGTTAAAGTTTATTTTAATCATATTAAATCATTTTAATTTCTAAAAATTCTAATTAAGCTTGTTTAAATTCCAAAAAAAATTCAATAATTCATTTTAAAAAAATAAAGGCATTAAAGACTCCAGAAAAATAGGATGTTACACATATATACTTTATATGATGATTTGACTAGCATGCCATGTTCTAAAATTGATTCAAATACTATTTCATGTAATGATAAATTTATTATTGAAAATAATGAACTGAAAGAGCAAATGACTAAGCTAAACAAGAGCTTGGAAAAATGCTACAAGGGTAAGGACACTCTTGACAAGTTATTAAGTGAACAAAGGTGTTCATTGAATAGAAGGGGTCTTGGGTACGTCCCCATGAAAGGTAAGAAACCGGCAAACAAATCTATAAGATTTGTTAAACAAAATGGTAAGTATTGCCAAAAGTGCTGGGAAATAGGACATGTGCAACAAAATTGTCCTATAGGTAAGACTTGCTCCATTGGATTATTTGACTCTTGTTACATGCTTAAGAAATCCAAAAGTGGTAGCATCATTGCAAAATTTATTGAAACTTCTATTTTAGGCGCTAAGAGTAAAACTATTTGTGTATTCAAAGCACTAATAACTAACTTTCAAGGACCCAAACAAATTTGGGTACGGTTTTATAGTTCACCTAAAAGATCTTAGCTCTCTTTTAGGTGAACTACAAAACCGGTGGACAGCATTGGGTGTTTGATAGTGCGTACACTCAATACATGACCGGAAACCGGAAGATGTCCTCCACATTTGAGAGTGGAAGCAAAGAGAAGATTACATTTGGCAACAATAGCAAAGAAAAGATATTAGGATTGGGTAAAATTGCTATCTCTGATGACCTTTTAATTTCAAATGTATCTCTTGTGGAAACATTAAATTTTAACTTTTATCCGTTGCTCAATTGTGTGATCTAGGATTAATATGTTCTTTTTCTAAAAATGATGTCACAATTTCAAAGGAAAAAAGAAAAAGAACTTGTTTTCAAAGGTTTTAGATTTAGAAATCTGTATTTGGTAGATTTCACCTCTAGAAGTTGGGGATTGAAAATTTGTTTACTAGCAAAAACCTCTTTGGATTGGTTATGGCATAGAAAGTTGGGTCATGTTGGTATGATTCAACTCAAAAAGCTTTTCAAACATGATCTAGTTGTTGGCTTGAAAGATGTGAAGTTTGAGAGAAATAAACTTTGTAGCGCTTGCCAAGCCGAGAAGCAAGTGGCAAATTCTCATCCTTCCAAAAATATTATGGTAATCTCTAGACCATTAGAGCTCTTACATATGGATTTCTTCAGACCAAAAACCTATAAGAGCATATAAGAACATTGGGGGCAATAGCAATTGTCCAGTCATTGTAGATAATTAATCGAGATATACATGGGTATTCTTCTTAAATGACAAAGGTAAAGCCTCCGAAATTTTCAAAAGTTTTGCAAAAAGGGCCCAAAATAAATTTGATTTCAAAATAAAGAAAATTAGAAATGACAATGGTTCCGAGTTTAAAAATGCCAAAATTAAAGATTTTTGTGATGAATTTGGAATAAAACATGAACTATCCATAACCTACACTTCAGAACAAAATGGAGTTATAGAAAGGAAAAATCGAACATTAATTGAAATAACTAGGACAATGCTTAATGAATATAATACTTTCAACATCATTTAGGCGGAAGCTATTAATACTGCTTGTCATGCCATAAATCACCTTTATTTACATCGTATTTTGAAAAAGACTTCCTATAAATTACTCATAGGAAGGAGGTCGAATATCTCTTACTTTAGAGTGTTTGGATACAAATGCTATATTTTAAGAAAAAGTGCTCGACTTTCTAAATTTTAAAGTCGATGTGATGAAGGTTTCTTACTTGGTTATTCGTCTAATAACAAAGTATATCGAGTCTTCAACAAAAATTCCGGTTTAGTTGAGGAATCATGTGATGTTCAATTTGATGAAACTAATGGCTCTCAAGAAGAGTAAGAAAATTTAGATAATATAGGTGATGAAGGACTAAGGCGGGCAATGGAGAATATACAAATTGGTAGTATCAAGCCAAAAGAAGACACAAGTGCTTCGTCTTCATTAAAGCAAGTTGAACCTTCCACTTCTACCACAACAATCAATATTCAAGTTCAAGATGCGGAAGAAAAAGAAGAGCAACACCTAATTCTCAAGATCCACAACGTTATATCGAAGGATCATCCAATAGATCAAATATTGGATGACATGAGTAAGGGTATTTAAACTCGATCTAGAGTGGCTTCATTTTGTGAACATTACTCTTTTGTTTTCTCTCTTTAACCCAAAATTGTAGATGGTGCTCTAGATGATCCCAATTGGGTAAATGCCATGCATGAAGAGCTCAACAATTTTGCGAGAAATGATGTTTGGACTTTGATAGAAAGATCCAAGGAGCACAACATGATTGGCACAAAATGGGTCTTCGTAACAAGCAAGATGAGCATAGAATTATGGTAAGAAATAAAGCAAGATTAGTAGCTCAAGGTTATACTCAAGTTGAGAGCTTAGGATTATAATGAAACATTTGCTTTCGTTGCTAGGCTTGAATCTATTAGAATTTTACTTACTTTTGCCTCAAGTTTTGACATTAAGCTCTATCAAATAGATGTGAAGAGTGCATTCTTAAATGAAAAATTACTAAGCTTGTTTATGTTGAGTAACCTCCCGAATTTGAGGATCCTAAAAATCCAAATCATGTGTATAAACTGTCAAATGCGCTATATGGACTAAAACAAGCTCCTAGAACATGGTATGAGCACCTTCGAGATTTTCTACTCTCAAAAGGATTAAAAATCGGGAAGATTGACACTGCATTATTCTCCAAAATTATTGATGATAAATTCTTTGTATGTTAAATTTATGTTGATGATATTATATTTAGATCAACTAATCAAGAATTTTGTAAGAAATTTGCTGAAATAATGTCTATGGAATTTGAGATGTCCATGATAGGATAATTGAGCTATTTTCTTGGACTTCAAATCAAGCAATTCATGGATGGGACATTTATAAGCCAAACAAAATATACAAGGGATTTACTCAAAAAGTTTGGCATATAAGATGCAAAACCCATTAAGACACCCATGGCAACTAACGGGCATCTACATCTCAATGAAGGAGGTAAATCAGTAGATTTAAAACTTTATAGATCCACGATTGGTAATTTAATTTATCTCACAGCATCTAGGCCCGATATCATGTTTAATGTTTGCATGTGTACAAGATTTTAAGCATCTCCAAAAGAGTGTCATTTAACTGTTGTAAAGAGTATTATAAGATATTTAAAACATTCCTCTAGTGTAGGCTTATGGTTCCCCAAAGGTGCTAAATTTGATTTAATTGGATAGAAAAAGCACCTCGGATAATTGTCAACTTCTAGTAAGGTCCTTAGTATCATGGTCTTCCAAGAAACAAAATTCCCTAACACTTTCAATCGTCGAAGTCGAATATGTTTCCACGGGTAGTTGTTGCGCTCAATTGCTATGGATGAGGTAAATTTTGATGGATTATAGAATTAAATTTGATAAAATGTCTCTTTTGTGCAATAATGAAAGTGCGGTGAAAATAGCTAATAATCCTGTTCAACACTCAAGAACTAAACATATAGATATTCGCCACCATTTCTTGAGAGATCATGTGAGCAAAAGGAATATTGAAATTAGCCACATCCGAACTGAAAACCAATTAGCTGATATTTTCATCAAACCTTTAGATGAGAGCCGGTTCTGCAAATGAATTAAATGTTATAGACTACTCAAATATTGCCTGAGTACTTGTCTAATGCCCTTATGTTCTTTTGGTATTGATTGAGCTATTTTTGAAAGGTATTTTTAAAGATTTTTGTTAAAGTCTAATATGTTCATAAAAACTATGTTCTTAGACCTTCCCTAGGTTCAAAATGCAAAATGATCCTAAATGATTCTTATTTGAATACAAAACTAGGGATCATTTGCATATTTTCTCAAATCAAGTTCAAGATCTGAAAAGTTCTAGAAAAATCGAAACTACTGCTGTGCATTTTGCGGTACTACCGGGATCCAGTACTAACGACGTCAAAATTGTGGTACTACCGATTTTCGGAACTACTGACGTGTTAACTACGAAACTATCGTTTTCTAATCAAATGCACAATAACTCCCGGGGTCTGACTCCTATTTCCTCTCTCCTCTCTCTTCACGCCTCATTTCAACTGTGCTTCCCAAACTCCCTGTCTCTCTCTCCCCCTCCCAATAATCCTTTTTGCCCCTCTCCGATCTCCAGATCTCGTGGGGATTTCTTCATTTTTAGGTGATTTTCTGCATCCCAAGGGTTCATCTCCACCAATCCATAAGGTATTTTGGATCAAACATTGTGTTTTAGAGAGTGGGCATTCATCACATTGTAGCTGTCAAGTCAGACTACAATGAGGAGATGATCAGGCAATTTTATGCCACTTTTTACATCTCTCCGCACTATGAGCATATCTCCTGGATGACGGGACACCAGTCTCTAGATTCAAATAAACGGGAATTTGAAGAAGCATCACATACACAGTCCAGCACCTATGAGAAGGTGTATGACAGACTGGCGTTCTAGCTTGCCACATGCATAGAGTACTATGACCAAAATATGAGATATGTGCTAGGCAAGCTTTCTGGACTCCTTCCCATTCCTAGTTTGGTTAACAGAATTATAAATCATACTATCCTTTCCAAGAGCGGCAATTTTGATGCTATTCGTGGACACGTTTGGAATTTGATCAACTATGTGATGATCGGAAGAATGTTTGATGTAGTTGATCTTATAATAAGAGAGATAGCAGCATCAAAAAAATGACAGAGTCCGAACAATCAACTATGTTCCATATATTATGGCTCTAATCATAAAGAAGATTGGATATCGAGGCGACCTGGGCTCAGTGCATAAGCTCTACAAGCCCAAAGAGGGACCTCCAATTCCTATGCCTTCGTGCCCTAGAGCCCAACCAGAGGAGGTTGCAGCTGAGCGACAGGGTGAGAAGGAGGTGTCTCTCTCTCAGGTCTACTCAGCAGTTCTACCCCTTGAGGGCAATGTCTCTTCTTTGACGGCGGCTGTCTCATCTCTTGGGGACCACATGACTGCTCTCGGGAACGCAGTCACTCCAGTGCATTATGGACATCGTCGCCGCAGTGCTCCTCCTCAAGGACAGTAAGACTAGACTTTTTTGGTATCTTGATGTCAAAGGGGGGAGAAGAGGGGAGTAGATGAAGAATGGGAAGCTGACAAAGATGCCAAGGGTTGCTCAAAATAGCTATTTACTTATGAAAGACCTATTTTGCATATTTCTATATTATATAATGTTATGGTGTAATGAACCATGTGATATTGTTCTATTTGCTTATGAGATGTAGTGAACTATGTGATGTCTTTTATGTTCTAGTATCATGTTCTTTCATGTTGAACTCATTTATGTTTATTAATGAACTTCAAATACGCTCAACAGTCTTTTTTTTGCAATTGTAAATTATCTTCTCTCTTGAAGTTCATTCTTCAAAAACTCCGCCAAAGCCTCATTTTATATGTGTGCCTATTGTATCTTGTCATCTCTATGCGCATATTAAAGGGGAGCTTTCCCAAAGTGACATTAAAATGCAATTAATTAACTAACCCTATTTAAGCAATTTAAAATTTTAATTTCTTCACCAAAGTCACAAAGAAATATACAACTCGTCTTCAAGCAAGTGGTATATTCAAAAACTATTTTTCTCTCACTTATATATGAGTGTTGTCATCAATTGCCAAAAAGGGGAAGATTGAAGGCATCTAGGCCCCTAAAAATGGTTTTGGTAATTAATGACATTATGTGAATATGGGACTAATATGTGTGTTAAGTATTGCATAGGTTAAGTCCCAAAAGTGAGCATGTCAAAGGCAAGATATATGCTAAAGGATGAAAAGAGGATTAAGATGGCTCAAGACAAAGGTACAAATAGTATATGATCCGTTTTTCAAATTTTACTGATCTTAGGAGAAAAATTGGAAGACCGGGTTATAGGATAGTTACCATACTATTAAGAGGGATAATAGAAAGTAACTTGATAGCATGTTCTTGTGCCATTTGAATCAATCTAGGTTCATGCATGCACCTAAAATTAAGTTTGAAAACCAATTGTGCTCTGACAGAAAAATCAAAAGTACTAGAGTGCATATTGCGGAACTACCGGAGTCCGGTAGTTCCAACGTAAAAACTGCGGAACTATCGAAAATCGGTAGCACCGGCATCTTGAATGGTACGTTTTTTTCCAAAGAACACCTACTTTGAGACTTAGGCTTGCCGGAATCGATAGTACCGGAAATTACACGGTGGTACTACCGCACTGCGGTAGTATCGCACCCAAAATCGGAACTACTGGACTTCGGAAGCACCGGAAAAATCCAACGGTACGTTTTTTCCGGAGAGGGTTGTTTTGACCTCGAGGAAATCGGTAGTACCACGCCAATAAAACGGAACTACCGATGATCGGAACTACTGCATTTACAACGACAGTAGTACCACGCCGACTTTTAATGGCTAGTTCTGGCATTCTGACATAGCCGTTACTATATGTTACAGTACTTTGCAGTAGTACCTAAAATACACGTCGGTACTACCGATGTTCCTGATTTTTCAGGATTATTTTTTGTAATAGCTAGTTTTGGATGGTGAGGGTATAAATACCCCCCACCAACTCAAGGATATGTTGCTGAACTTGCATTGAACATCTTTGAGCCTTAAGCATTCATTTCACACCTTCCTTTTTGTGTGCATTCATTTCAAGGTGTTTGAGCCAAATCAAGTGTGTATTTATTTTAGATTGATCCTTGGCATTTGATTGCTGTCAAGCGAAGCTACGATTCATTACTCTTGGTGCTTGTCGGCACCTAGACGGCTTAGTGGAGGTTTGCGTGGTGATCTCTTCAAGAAGCTTGTGAAGAGACTCAATGTCGATTTGTGAATGATTCGGTGTCCACCATCTTCAGAGCGGAGAAAGAGCAACCACTAGTGGATTTAAGATGGAAGGCTTAATTCGTGGAGCTGGTCTAATTTGTTTGGACTTACTTCAACGTGGACTAGGGGAAATCGGCAAGTTTCCGATCACTACGGTAAAACATCGTGTGTCACTTTGATATTATTTGTGATTCCATTTGTCTCTTTATATTTATTTTTTTGTGCGATTAATTGTTTTAGAGTCTTGTATAGTTATTGCTTTTAAGGTGTCTTAGGGTTACTAGAATTGTATAAGTTTAAATTGTGAATTAAATTTGTTAGATTATAATTATCTTGCAAAAATTTTATTACCTCCTATTCACCCTCTCTAGTCAGTCATTCTTGATCTTACAGGGAAGAGAGGTCAACCTAGTGGCGGGGGGGCCTGCTACTAGAGCCAAAATTGCTCGTGACCCATTGCGGGTTGTACGCTTCCACCATGTGCGAGAATACAAGATTACGCATTGTCATCCAATATGGCATGTCTTACTAGCAGAGCGAGCTCAAGGCATTCGGCGCTGTCTGTTACGTGAAGGCCTGCGTCCAAGGGACCCATATGATGTCATCCTCATGGAGACCCTCAAATTCACTATGAAACTCGGGGTAGAGGCGACTACAATGCCTTGCAAGGTAAGGCCTGTAATGAAGCTAGCATTCTGCAATGTCATTGTCATTCCCCACCGAAAGTGGAAGGTGTGGGTCTCAAGCCACCATCGATCAGCGAGGACGGAAAGAAGAGAACATCGATCGAGAAGTTTTGACTTGTGTTCATCATGCGTGCAAACGCAGTTAGCCCAGACGCATGCAACTTATCAACATAGTGGTCATCCAACGGTTAGGTTTTCCTTGGTCCCCGTGTGATAAGTGTTGGCGGCCTGTCGCCACTGATTCAATCGTGGCAGCGATGGTGGGCGTCCCACACCTCCAGCATGGGTTGTATATTAGTTGCCATTCCTAACCATAGAGAACGAACAATACGACAAAGGATATAACAAATGCCGCTTGATTGAAATGTAGTTACTACGGACGACAATATGTAATGACGACAGTACGGACATAACAGTAATGCGCGAAAACATCATGCTTGCATTTTAGATATGTATGTACAATAGTCATATGCAATTTTGGCCGGTACAGTTGAACTTGGTACAGTTTATACTACAATTTACCTGTAAACCCTGTCTTAAAAACACACACCGTTTAACAGTGAGTTACTGTAGAAATGAAAACTAAAGCTTAAGTATAAGCCCAAAAGAACTGAGCCAAAATATATTTACTACAGACGGCAATAATCTGCATGCGATAAAAAAAATATGTAATGACAACAACACAAACATGACAGTAATGCGTGCAAAATAACGTACGTACATTTCAAATAGATATGTACATTTCGTACTAGCTGTTGTAAAAAAAAGAACAAATATAATAAATTGCACTTTCAAAAATATATAAAAGCTTGAAATGTATTAAATAGGAACACATAAAAAAATATACCATTACTCATAGCGCGTTTGTCCAATAGCGAGCACTAGACACTGCGAATTAGAAAATACACCATATTAGCAACTAATTACATAATTAACGTTAACAAAATGATTAACATAAAATTAAATACATACCAACTGCGAACGAATGCATCAGGAGCCGCACGCTCGTGCGCTTTATAGTCGCACAAAGGAATCAGCGAATGATGTTGATGAGACACGACATGACATAAAGCTTGAATACTCACAAAACAATGAAAAACATGTGCGCCCCGCGCGGACAAATCTCTCGGCCGAAAGCGCCAAAAGGGTGCATGCGCACACATGCACGGTTGGTGGGCGCGCCACCTTCCTGGCACGGTTGATGGCCATGCCACCTTCTCCTGGCGCACTTATTGACCGCACCACGTCATCTCCGAGGTTATTTCTATAAAAATAATATATACAGGGTTATTTTCACAAAAAAAACTATTTTCAACGGGCCAGAAAAAAATTTCAACGTCACAACAATGGGAATCCTGGACTGGGACGGAAGCGGAGGGGCAGGGACAGAAGCTTTAGCACACCCTGACAACTAGCGCTGCTACTTGTGATACATATATGACGTCATCTTCTTCCTCCTCTTTTGCGACAGATGACCTCTTACTTCTGACATTGAAGGCTCACAAGACCATTGCCATTGGATGCCATCTGGCACTGACAAAATATACGGAAGAGGCAATCCCCCCCCCCCCCCTCTCTCTCTCTGGTTACTAATTCATGCCGACTCATTGTTTACTTATTTGCATTTAGAGTGTATCTTTTTCGTTCTCTTTTTTACTTTTCTGGGCAAAAATTTATAGCTCCCCTGTATCTGCAGTTGTAATCTGCACCTGCTTACTCACGATTAGAAGTACAAACGGAGTGGATATGGACAGATATTGTTTATTCCGTATTCTTTTTCATATTTTTTTGTTGGAGTCGGAATCGGACACGGATAATATCGGATACAAATACGAATACGGATATTCTCGGTCACGAATACATGCCGCTCCGAATACGGTTAGTCTCGGTCACGAATATTTAGTCGGATAATGCGCGAAAATAAAAATCATATATATCACATGTGTAAGGATCAATCACCATACTACATATCCATAAATGGAACTACATTAATAGTTTAACAAGCAAATTTCATATGATGACAGGGATAAGTTAAGCAACTCGTAAATTTTAGTTAACAAAGTGGCAAGTAAATGATAGAAACTAGTTATACAAGTAGTAACTAACTAGCTACATGTCATACAGTTCGAAAGTAAGAATTATCCATAGCCAAGTAGTCAAGTACATCATTTGATATGGGGTCGCCCGATCTTCTCGACGTAGAATAGATACTCGCAGGAGTCTTGATGAATCGTAATGATCCTCCAATGCCAGTACAAGGGACGAACACTCTTTAATCTGCCAAAACATGTTCGCGTTGATTTCACCGATCATATGGTTCCCAAACTAAATACAACTCAACCCTATATTATTTTAGATACGAACTCACAAAAAGAAAAATTAGATTTTACAGCCATCACATTATTTTGGTCATAGCAGATAATTCATGATCTATTTGAAGATGAGGCCTTATCTATTGCGTAGGTCTTGAAATAAACTTTCCAACGAGTATAAGAACATCCGAAACGGACTCTGTTTGTGAAAGTTATGGTCTTTTTAGTAAGTGCTTGTTGAACTGTTCTGAATCGAATCCGAATTGAGTTCTAAGTTGAATCCGAATTTGAATCCGGTAACTATTCGAAAAAAATATCCGGTAACTATCCGGAAAAATATCCGGATAGTTTCGTATCCGTCGGATAATGTTTGTTCCGAATCTGTTTTCGTATTCGGTAAAAAATATCCAAATCCTTTTTTCGTATCCGGTAAAACCTCTGGACATCCAAAAATTTATTCCAAATTCTATCCAAATTAAAACAGATATAGAGATAATCAAAAAATATTACTCCATTTTCACCCCTACTCAGACCCACTAGTCCCCATCCACACCGCCTCATCCTATCCCCCGCCGATAGGAACGCACCTCGTGGGCGGCCTGGACCCCGACCGGGCCTCCGTTTTGCGGCGAGGCCCAACTACGCGCACCAACCCGGCCGATAAACCCCCTTCGCTTTGACAGCATCCTATCTCTTTATGGTCTGTCTCGCTCGCTCTCCACAAACCCAGTCTCTTCCTCCGTCACGGCTCACATCCCTCACCCCCTCCCGCCATTTCACCCCCGGCTCCAATCCAAACCCCGGCTCCCCAAAACCCTAACCCTAGGAGGGGAAGGAGACGACGATGCCGAAGGCCGGCGGCGCCGCTGCGGAGGAGGAGATGTTCCGCGCCGAGGTGGAGGAGCGGCTGATCAACGAGGAGTACAAGATCTGGAAGAAGAACACGCCGTTCCTCTACGACCTCGTCATCACCCACGCGCTCGAGTGGCCGTCGCTCACCGTGCAGTGGCTCCCCGACCGCACCGAGCCCCCCGGCAAGGACCACTCCGTGCAGAAGATGGTGCTCGGCACGCACACCTCCGACAACGAGCCGAACTACCTCATGGTCGCCCAGATCCAGCTCCCCCTTGACGACGCCGAGGCCGACGCGCGACACTACGACGACGACCACGCCGACATCGGAGGCTTCGGCGCCGCATCCGGCAAGGTATAATATTCCACACCCACACCCGCCCTCTCCCTCTCCCGGCCCCCCTCTCCCCCCCATATAGGACTAATCGTCGTTGCTGTTGTGCTATGCTATGCTGTGCTGTGGGCTTGTGGAATTTAGTTTCGTCGTAATTGCTTGTTCGCGGGGCCTAGGGTTTCCGTGCTGATTGCTTGGTAGTCGGGTGGTGTTTTGGTTGTCTATGTGATGGTGGGAATGGAAATTTTGTGAGGAGAGACGGGATTTATGTTGATTTGTTTTGTTGTGGCTAGGTGGGGTTTTGGGTTGGGATATTTGCTACGTTGTGTGATTACAGGCGGGTTTGTTCTGTCGAATTATGGACTCAGATATCCCGGATGGTGGAGTTGTTGGGGTATCGCGGTGTACTATGAGGGGGTTTAAGGGTTTCGAAGGGTTTGGCGGGTTCATTTTTGTAGTGTTTCTTGGCTTATTTATTAGCGCGGGATGTTTCGGGTGAGGAACCCGGGATGTTTCGGATGAGGAAAGTGGGCTGTGTAGAGGTACTTTCCATTGTTTTCTCTGTTAATTTGGCGGTTACGGGTTAGTTGATAGCGCAGATGGAGTAGGCCGTTTTGTTCAATTTTGCATGCTGATGCCCAGAGCAGGTGTTTCCGATGAGGTTGTCTGATCCGTTTGATGAAGATAGCAATGTTCAAGTAGGCGCTAGGCGCTAGGCGGGCGGCAAGTAGGGGCCTAGCACCTAGGCCGCCTAGGCGGGGCTTAGGCGGCCGACTTTAGCATGATGTCCTACTGGCAACAGATGACATGCTAGTATGCTAATGCTACACATACATAGCATAAAGAATTAAAGATTAGCAATTAGCAAAGTATAAATATAAAGTAACCTTACACCTTAAAGATTAGCAATTAGCAAAGTATAATGCTACACATAGACACTGAATAGAAGAAATGCGCCGAAGAAATTGCTACACAAGTACACATACAAGTATACGACCTGTCAACCTTATATCTCCGCCGAAGAAATGCGCCGAAGGAGGCAGAGGCCGAGGCGGAGGGGAGGTTGGACCGCTGGAGGCGGAGGCGGAGGGGAGGCCAGAGGCGGAGGGGGAGGCGAAGGGCGGAGGTGGAGGCGGAGGTGAGGCTGGAGGCGGAGGCGGAGGCGGAGGGGAGGCCAGAGGCGGAGGGGAGGAAGTACATTAGTGTAGTACCTGGGATAATCCGGCGAAGGGGGAGGCCAGAGGCGGAGGAGAAGCTCGGGTTGCTCGGCCAAATCCGGCGAGGACGCGAGGCGGTCAGGCGGAGGGATCTGGCGGTTCGACGGTGCCGGCGCGTGGGAATCCCTGGAGGTGCGGCGGCTCTGTAAGTCTCCTCGGCTCCTCCCAACCCTAGCTTTTCCTCCGCATGTCGAAATGTCACGCGCCCGCAGCTCCGCATTCTCCTTATGTCGCCGTCCCACGCCTAGGCGTCCTCGGCGGCCGCCGCACCGCCGCCGCCTCACGCCCGCCTTTGACCGCCTAGGCCTGCCTGCGACCGCCCAGCCACCTAGCCACCTGACCTCCCGCCGAGGGGCCAAGTCGCGGCGGTCGGCTGCCGCCCACCACCTACGCACCGCCTAGGCAGGCGCCCAGGCCGCCTTTTAGAACCATGGGAGATAGTGGTTTTCTTTAGACGTGATGTATGATTCTGTGGTAGATCTGTACAACACTTTGTATAAATTTGAAGCATAATGGGAAAGGTAGCTCCATTTGGTAATTGGGAATTGCTTCTGTTGCGCCTACGAATCTCACATCGCAATGTTGTAGACGATTGGCCTTGTTGTGGCCTTGAAAGTGCTTCATCTTTGTTGGTTTAGTACCTTAATTTGGCATGTTAGTGATGGGGACTATAGCTAAGAATTTGTTGGTTTCTCTTTTTGATAACAACTGAAGCAACAATGTGCCATCCACTTCCTTTTTTTTCTTGAAAAATATTCAGCTTTACAAAACTTATGTTTTTTTTTCTTATACTGTTATAGCATTTTATATAACTGCTCTTAGTAGATAAATCTCACAGATACACTAAAGATGGGTGAAGAAGCCCTGTTTTTTGTTCCTTGATCAAGATGATGTTTAGCTCAAGCCTCTGGAGACTGATAAGTTCAGATTCCAGTTATCTACTTTGCCTGTGTAATTATAGGGTTATAGCTGTCAGATTTTTTTGACAATCCCAACTGCCAATATGGAGGCGGCAATGTTGTTTTCCCCCTTTTTTCCTTTTTGTACATGTATCAACTGCATTTTTCTGTTGTTGGTCATTCTCTTGGTTTGAAGTGTTTACTTTGTTGGGTTTGTATCTCTTGTATCTTTTTGCTTCTTTTTTTTTTTGGTAAGAACTGATTGGCCCCCTCTTGTATCTCTTATACCTAATTTTGGTTTTCTATTGTTGGTTCTTTTGTATATTGATGGTTCGTACCTATATTCAGATTTTGCTTGGAAGTGGGATTTGATGGTGGACTTGAAAAGTCACCTACAGACACTTTATGCCCAATCCGATTACCTCATCATAACTGGGTTCTGCTGACCTTCTCTCGGCGGTATGTAAACCCAATGCTAGAGTGAAGTTATAAACCCCCTCTGGCCCTGAGCTTGGACCCTACTCCCCAAGCTGGCTTAGCCCAAATACAATGCCCAGCCAACCAATAAATTCCTGACCTCCTTCCTATCATTTCCCCAACCAAACTCCCTAGACCCAAACCCTAGAAACCTCAATCCCCTAAGTCGGCATTCGAGAAGGACAAGAGGAAGAAACTGAAGATGTCAGTGGGAATGGAGGAGGGGTTTCACGAGGAGTCTCAGGGGGAGAAGGTTCAGCAGGAGGAGGACATGAAGGATGAGAAGGAGAAGATCTTGGAGGACTTTGAGACCTGGAAGTTTAACATGCCATACCTGTATGACCTCGTCATCACCCGGGCGTTAGAGTGGCCTTCACTCACTGTGGAGTGGCTTCCTTACTGTGGCAAGCCCCCTGGCCAGAATAAATCTATGCAGAAGATGGTGCTTGGCACACACACCTAAAAACTGTCCCAATTGCCGCCCAACTGCCCCCTGAAGATGTTGAGGCCGTGCATCACTACAACCTTGACTGTGCCAGCAATGGCTGGTTTATCGTAGGATACAACAAGGTTTATTCCTTCCTCGTACTTATTATTATGATGTGACCTGTGAACTAATGAGGTTCTTAGTTTGTGGTTGATTTACTACCTAGGATGGTGACAGTTTGGGGATTGAGCTTGTCCTTTGTGGAAAGGAATTTTCCTATTCTAAAAAAAAATTGATGACTTCTTTCCATTGTTTGTATGCCATTTTGAGAAAACCTCCCGTGGAATGTTTGATTATGCCTTTAATTGCTTGCTTATCATTTCTCGTTGGTTCTTGGCGTTTGATTTTCCATAGGTTGGTACTGTTTTTATAATTTCTGCTACTTTTAGGAACATTCAGTTTATCTATTCAGACATTTATTCATACCTTCATATTGTTATGTTGATTTTTCTTGTTTTTCATGAATCTCTGTGGATTTTGTTGCCATACCAATATAATGGTTTACTTGCTATCTATTTCATATTTAGTCCCTCTTGTAGATATATGTGAACATTTTGTTAGTTGCTTTGCTATATGGTGTTAACTCTTTACCATTGAAATGACCTAGTGCTTTGAGCAGGTCATATCTGAATTGTATTATGTACCTTAGCCCAGTTTCTGCAGTCAACAGTTGCTACGTGGATTTTTGTGCGGCTGAGAGATTGTTGTTGTTTTTTTTTATGCTTCATCTGTTATTGTAATTCTTTTTCTGTTTTGCTTACTAGTATGAGTGCTCACTACACACTGCTACCGAAAAGACTATAACCAATTGATATTCAATCATTATGTAGCTCATGAAAAGTAGCATTGCTTTTGATGTGCACTTTCATATTAGAATAGCATGATTCTGTGATATAGATGGAAGTTAGAATAGACACTTTTGTTGAATTCAAGTGTCTTGTTTCACATGTACCAATATTTGGATGTCCCTTAAAATTGTGTTTGTTTAATTAATAAATCAGTGGTTATATTTGTTTGTATCTGCATTATAGGAATTAGAGGAAGAAATCTGAGGATCCAAAACTCACTAGATAGCATTGAAGATTTTGTAAGTTGCAGGGGTTGGGAGCAGATCCATCAAGTGATGCTGACCTTCAGATATGTTAGATTCATGGCTTGTCCATGATGCTATTGTTAGAAAAATAGTTACACGTGGGGCATATTTTAGTGAAGAGGTCTTCAATGCATATAGATAATATGCAGTGTGTCCTGGCTTTTTATCTTGTTTTGGCTGTTGGCAAAATCTCACAGTTGTCTCATATATTTTCTCCCTTTTGTAGGTGCAAATAGTTCAACAGATAAATCATGATGGAGAGGTTAACCGAGCTCGCTATATGCCCCAAAATTCATTTATAATTGCTACCAAGACAGTCAGTGCAGAAGTGTATGTCTTTGATTATAGCAAGCACCCATCAAAGCCTCCACTGGATGGTGCATGCAATCCTGATTTACGGCTGAAGGGACACAACTCTGAAGGATATGGCTTGTCCTGGAGTATATTTAAAGAGGGCCATTTGCTCAGTGGGTCTGATGATGCTCAAATTTGCTTATGGGACATCAAAGCAAATAGTAAAAGCAAAACTCTTGATGCTCTTCAGATTTTTAAGGTATGGCTTCGTGCTCATCTTTCCATTTGAATGTGTTAATATAAGGAGCTTTGCATGCAGCATTGGTTAAAGCATTCTTCATGCCGTGACGTTCTGATAACATGGTTCTCTGAATGTTTGGTTTGCTTTGTTTGGGATGTTAGCAATAAAAATGTTTGGCATGCGTACTTGGAGACATAACACACACAATACATTCCTGATGGTGTTAGCACAGATTGCGGTGTACGATAATTATGTAGTGGATTAACGTAATTATGAAAGAATGTGATTTTTGCCTATATAGCAGGTTGGAAAGCTAAATGTTCATTATTTTGATGACTAAGAGCAGAAATATTGTCTGTATTTTTGATGTGGCTGGGGATTGGGAAGAGGTAGATAAGGCGAGGTTGCCCTCTGCCCTTGCAGCAGAGGCTCTGATCCAAACCGAACTGGACTCAACTGATTCTTTATTCCCCCCAAAGGATTCGGCCCCTGTGTATATATAGGGTGCCTCCTAACAAACTTAGCTAAGAAATTCCTTGACATATTCCTAACAAACACTCAACTATATATTAGGTAACAATTCTTAAAGATAACATATGCTTATCTGCTTCCGAGTAGGACTCTGCTAGCAGTCCAAACCTTGCCGCCTCTTCCTTGTAGCCGAACTCCTCTTTGCCGCCCTGTAGCCAGCCTTGTATCCAACTTGTTCATGCGTCGGACCGACCGACCGCTGGCTGTGGGTTATGGCGACGCTGTTGGTTCATCCTGCCCCCAAATGCGTCCACAACAATTTTAGGCCCCGCTCATTTTGGCGATACCTTCTGACTTCTGCTTTTATTTCACTATTCCTTAATTTTGTCTTTTTCTGGTTTTTTAGGGCTTTTTTACTTTTTATTTTTTTGTATTCTTTTGCATTGTCTATGATGGGTTAATTTATTTTTTTCTATTTTTATTTTTTTAAATTTAATTACACTAAATAAGTCACCTTAGATACAGTGAAAAATAAGCCAACTACAGTAAAAAAAAGCCAAAAGTCATAAACCATCGCCATTCTCAGCGCCCCCTTACACTAACACATGGTACCTCTGTTTTGTAATCTAAGAACATCAACTTCACATCTGTTTGGTTCTTTAGCTCTAGTGCTGCATATCATAATTCACAGTCAGTTAAGCATCATAGCAATAATACTGTCCATGCCCCGATGTGTTGACTACGTGAACTAGTGAAATGACTGATCTAGTATTTGTGCTGACTTCGGTGCAAAGTTTATCCTGGTAAGAAGTTGAAGTTTTGACTGAACTTCTGTCTTATAGAATGCAGTGCTGTGCAAATACATCAAGCAGTTGCAATATCTGAAACAGAAATATATTGGGTCAAATAGTGCAGGGCAAAAACTTCACCATTTAGGAAAACAAGAGAGAATGTGAAGATCATAACAAACATGACAGCACCAAGCTTATCTGTCCTTTTTTTCTTTCAAGCTGCTAATGAAAAAAATTGCTTCTGCTTCATTATATGTAGTTTCAGACATCGACATGGTCTCCAATATGCACATTTGACCATTAATTTTTCTAGTTATATTTTAGCAAAAGTAATAAAATAATATCATGGAAGTATCTTTTAATGAAAACTTAACTGATATTATTTTCATGTGACCAACATAAATACTTTTGTGCATATTAGTGGTCAACAGTTTAAAATGTTTGACCTCACAAACTCTAAAATGACATTTATTGGATGGAGTACAAGCTTGATGATCACAATTTAATAGGTGGAATGTAAAATAGGCTTCCTTTCTAGGAATACTTTACATGCTCTTAAATATTTTTGTTAGTGTTGTTATTCCGTGGTTACTCAGTCACAGAATGTCTATATTAGTTTTTATCTTCTGTTAATGCAATAATACTTTGATTTTGTTCTGTGTTAGCACCATGATGGTGTCGTTGAAGATGTTGCTTGGCATTTGAGGCATGAATACTTATTTGGCTCGGTTGGTGATGATCATCATCTGCTTATTTGGGACTTACGTAGTCCTGCACCTACCAAGCCTGTACAGTCTGTGGTGGCACACCAGGGTGAGGTAGGTATCTTTGAGGTTCAAATATCCATTTTCTCTTTCTGAATAGCGAATACTACTGATACTATGTGGTACTAAGGAATATATTTTATTTTGTGGTTGCAAGTCTTCATTAATTTGTTTATTTGTTCTTACCAAGGTTCAAAAACTCAGAACCGGAGGGAATCCTGGCCGGCGGACGATACCTGTAATTGGCTGGTTACCGGAAAACCTAGGAAAAAACTATTTAAAATTCGTGAATCAAAATTTGAATTTGGGTGGTTTGAAAACCGATAACCGTTCCGGTAACCGGAAAAACCGCTAAGAAAAAGAAAAAAAACAAGTTGAGAGTACAATAATTAAAGCATATTTAGCTCATATGATAGATAACCTAGCACCAAAAAGGCCTAAAAGGCCCCCTAAACCAACCTAGTAAATGCATTAGATCTAAAAGTAATCCGGTCGGTAACCGTCGGTTTTTTGAACCCTGGTTCTTACCCCTGAAGTGAGCATTGAATGATTGTTAAATGACACAATACAGAGTACTGTATACCATGGTTATTAAGGCGGTGTGGCGAGGCGCGGTGACTCACCACATTTACATAACAATATCGCTTATGGCGCGTGGCGTGACGACGCTATACTCACCACCTTCTGTAGCGTGGCCAACAAAAATTAGTCAAATTTTAAACCGTACAATGAAGATCTAATGTCCTAGATCGAGTTATCGAATCCTATAACTAATTTCAAAAAAATTAGTTAGATTTTAAACCGTCTAATATATCCAATGTCTCAAATCAAGTCATCAAAATTTATTCACGCATTCTAAAACTTTTCTCCTCACTTCTCTTTTTTTCGCTTTCCTCTTTTCTTCTATTTTTTTCCATATGGCCAAACAATCGCTTTTTTTTCCTCATCGGGTCCTTATCCCTTGTCTTTTCCCTTCTCTCGTCCCTCATCGCGCTCCCTCTCCCCCTGCTCCAAGCAAAACCCGCGCCCATGGCTGCACTCGGGCATGCTGGCTGTGATACCGCTGGCTGCCGGCGTAGCTCTGCTTGGCTCCCCGAGCGCATCTCCTCCTTTCCCCTTCCTCTCTCCGGCTCAAGCCACGCTGCCACCGAGGCTTGGGCGCACCGCTGCGGGCTCACCTCGATCTATGGCACCGCTGGCCTTGGGTACCTTCGGGAGCGTTGATCGCCATGGCATCCCCCCTCGTCGTTGCAGTGAGAGGCGGGAGCCCACGGCGGCGGTCTGGCGGCAGCGGCTTGCAAGGAGGCCGGCTGGCATCTAGATCCAGGCGAAGAGCGCCGGATCCGGAGATGACGGCTGCGGAGAGGCCAGATGAGGCTGGCGGCAGCGTCCAAATCGCCGCAGCTCCATGCCGTCCGGACGGCACAGCCCTCCAGTCCGCCACAGCGATATGGCGACCGATATAGTGACGCCTCAATAACCATACTGTATACAATGAGAGGTGTTAATAGTTTTCTCGGTCTAGATCCTGTCTTCAAGGATTGTTAGCAAACAAAATGATGCAAGGGCATCCTAGATGATTTCGTTTTGAATGTCAGGGTGACTGGAGGAAAAATGCAATGTATTTACCCAGCAGCAGGAAGTAGTTTCATATGAATTTCAATGTTGTGTCCAAAAAAAAGAGGATGTCTGATACAGATTTCATGACTATAATATTCTATGTAACTCCATTGTTTGCTAGTCCTTAGCAATTTTGTATTCGCAGGCTGTTTCACTGCATTCAATTCTTTTTATACATTCTCCTGGAAGAGCCCCTTGTTTCTTTTTCTTGTATCTTATATTCTTATGTCATATTAATGGTCAATTATTAGGATTGACAAATACTAAAAATTTGATGTTTTCATTGGTCTGTTATAATGTGTAACCACCAGGGCTATGAGATGCATATAGGTGCATCATAGACTTTGCATTGTGGTTAATGTACTTTCAAGACTTCAAGCATATGGTTCCTGAAAGAAAGATGCCTATTAGATTGTTGTTTTCTGATTTGTTTATTTACAGGTGAATTGCCTGGCTTTCAACCCCTTCAATGAATGGGTTGTTGCAACCGGTTCAACTGACAAGACTGTCAAATTATTTGATCTTCGGAAGATTGATACTTCCCTGCACACCTTTGATTGTCACGAGTATGTTTTCAGTTTTCACCGTAACTTTTCAGTTCAAATCTGCTTCCTTTTTAGCTTTCAAAATAACTTCCCAAAATGTAGCTTTTTTATTTTACTGCATATATTTGCTTTATTCATATTACTTTGTTGGTTTGTTATGACTGGTCTTAAGCTGTTAATATATTGTGTAATCAGAGAGGAAGTATTTCAAGTTGGATGGAGCCCAAAGAATGAGACTATACTTGCATCTTGTTGTCTGGGCAGAAGGCTCATG
This sequence comes from Melocanna baccifera, assembly GCA_036346265.1. Lineage (NCBI taxonomy): Eukaryota > Viridiplantae > Streptophyta > Magnoliopsida > Poales > Poaceae > Melocanna > Melocanna baccifera. Next base: position 32,454,338 of record CM070682.1, on the reverse strand, counting down.
GTCTGGGACCTAAGCAGGTAAAAACAGTCGTCCATCTTTCAATAAATCTTCCAATATTGTTATTGTTTTCTCCCTTCCACCAGCGCACATTTTTCCTCTTGTGGATTACATAGTTCTGGTATTTCTTTTGTGCTTGTGATTGGCGAGCATTGCTCACATGCGTCACGAGCATTCTTGTCACATAGAATGGTTCACAATTGCACCTTAGCTTGATCTTAAACTCGCCTCTTGCTTATTTATTCATTGGGAACCATGTTTTCCCCCCAGTTCTTTTAATCCACTTAAGCTCATTGTGCTATTTCGCAAGTCAGAGCCATGGTAATTTCATTTCGAAATTCGTTTTGTAATTAACTTTTGATGTGGATACTAACATCACCTTTGTGTTCACAGAATTGACCAGGAGCAAACCCCAGAGGACGCTGAAGACGGCCCTCCTGAGCTCCTGTTCATTCACGGAGGCCATACAAGCAAGATCTCCGACTTCTCCTGGAACCCGTGCGAGGACTGGGTGATTGCTAGCGTCGCTGAAGACAACATCCTTCAGATATGGCAGATGGCGGAGAACATCTACCATGACGAGGACGACGTGCCAAGCGACGAGCCGGCAAAGGCTGCTTCTTGAAAGTCGAAACCCTTAGTGGTCCTCGTCTTTAGCTACCTTGTGTGATTGAACCTGTGTGCATGTCAGTCGTACTCATCGCTTGGCACCTCGTGTATTTGTCGGCAAAGGTTCGATCTCAAGCGGTATGGCAGTGCACGCATTTAGCTAGGTATGAAAAAAAAGCTCGAAGCACTTACTGTTACGGACTCGATTTGAACTTGTGCCATAAGCAAGCTTAGCCAAGCAGAAATTTGTGCACATTTCCATAACAGAAATTTCTGCTCGTTTCCTTGACGAGACGAGCCGTATTCACTGACGAGTTTGGACGAGCCGAGCTAGCTATGATCCACCATGCGTGCGGCACTCAGTATACACACCGCTTTGAGTTGTTTATAAGTGAGCGTACAAAGTAGCAGAAATTTGTGTGTGATTTTTGTCGGTAGAAATGAAGTTGCTATAGTATGTATTATAATTAATTTATAGATTCAACCTTAAAAAGGTATTATGTTTGAAAGCTAGTTACTGTAAAAAAATCGAAAAATAATTTTTAAAAACTGAAAAGAAACCCAGTTAGTAGAACACACTGGTTTAGGCCTGTTATTTTTAGAAGTTAGAAATTGAATGGAGTGGTTTTTTAATGTGGTTTTTATAAGCTGTTTGTATGAGTTACTGTAGGAGTCATTTTAAATTAAGTGGTTTCTCAATACGAGTGTTCCTTACTACTTTAATCTATCTTGCAACCAACCAAAAGCTATAACACTTTTGAACGTAGTCTTAGGATGGGTTCGGGAAGGTTTTGGCTTTTTCACTTTGTGTTACAGTAATTAGTTTTTAAACTACGTATCTTTTCAAAGCGGGGTCTACAGGTAGATTGTAGTAAACACTATACCGAATTTAGTTATATCGACAAAAAATTGCATACGACTGTTTTTCTCTATGTACTGTCTCTCGTGAATAATTAGAATTCAAAAACTATAAGCCAAAATCCATAACTACAGTCCAAAAGAACCCACCCTTATTTTATCACTTATGGCTTCTTCTAACAAACAAACGAGACAACTTCTTTACCGCCTTTTCGAAGCGAAGACAGTCTTTTTAAAGCAGCTTGTCGATATTAGGTATATTCGTACAAGCACTCACGCTAAAGCAAAAAATCATTAGCTGCATCCATTAGTCACAGTTGGAAAGAACCTATCTACTCTGTGTAGGGTTGTAAACTAGCCGAGCTCGAGTGAGGCTAAGTTAGGGTCCGAGCCTGAAGCTCGGGTTGGCCCAAGCTCGAGCTCTGTTCCGAACTCCGCCGCCATCGTCCACATCGTCTCTGTCTCTACCTCGGTTCACGTGCGTGAACTAGACTACACCGTCGTCTCTGTAAGGGACTCCCTCAGCGTCCGTGCATAAAAGCAGCCGCCGCCCTCGAGTCCCGCACCCCTTTGCTCATCCATGCGCCGTCGTCCGTCAAGCTCGCCCGTGCCTTTGCCACCTAGATCGGTGCCGCCGCTCCCATTGCCGGCGACCCTGTCGCCCTCTTCTGCTCCGGTCGTCGTTCGCTGCCGACGCCGACTGACGAGACGCCGGTGAGTTCCGCCCCGTCCGCTGAGTTCCCCATCCAGCCGCCGGCTGAACCTTGCCACCGCTGTCGGCCCACCGCATCGCCTGCGTCACCTCTGTTCGTCGAGACACGCCTCGGTTCACGTGCCGCTCGTCCCAACCCCTCGCGTGCCAAAGCGTCGCTCCAGGTTTCGCGTTGTGCCATGCGTCGACACCTGAACTGTCCAATCAACCTCAACCACCGTCAAATGGAACCAACAGACTAGATTCGATCGCGTGGAGCCCAATCAACCATCGGATCATCCTGATGTCACCTCACACCCGTGCCGGTTGACGGTTCACCTTCTCCTTGGACCGAGTCCGCCGTGCGCTGAGTCACCAACAGTTGGGCCCCACCAGTCAGCGTCACTGTTCTATAGACTCCCGTGAGCCAACCAGCCATGTCACCCTGCCACGCCAGCAGCCACGTCAACCCTAGATATGATGTGTCGCCATGTGTCAGTGCCACTTCAGCACCTGATCCGTCCTAGATGCCACATCGGATGCCATGTCAGCATGTCACATGTTAGCCACATCACCCTGCCACATCATCAGCCACGTCTACCCTACCTGTCACCACGTGTCCCCCACGTCAACCCTAGCCACCACATCAGCATGTCCAATCGCCTATGCACTATTCTATGAGTTGAGTTTACCGTAAACCAGACTTTCCGTGCATTGAGTCCGTAGCATAGTACATTTTCTAAATTTCTAGTATTTTCCTTTAGGGTTAATTTTTCAAGAGCGCGTTCTCCTCCGTTCTAGCTCCGATTGACCTCATTCTTTTTTTCTAAATTCATCTAAAATCAATCTCTATCTTTTTATTCTAGTTTTAAAGTTTTTAGAGTTTATTTGAATTTTATTTTGTGCCTCATTCGTTCTCTCTCGTTAGATCGTGTCTTCGAAGGAGCGGAAGCACCACCAGAAGATCAAGAGTTCATAACTGAGCAAGGCCAAGACAAGCCATGTCATTTGATCATGTTGAACCTAGTTTTCAATCTATTAATTATCTATTTTGCTTTAAATTTTCATGTATCGCTATTTTATTACAAACTTTCATGTGTGGTATTTATTGTCCTACTTGATTACCTCACTTGATAAGTTGAATGTCATGATTTCATTGTCACCATAAGATAAAAAATTATTTAGTGATACCATACTAGTTGTCATATGAATTGTACGATAAAATTTGCTTAGTCATACTTATAGTCTTATTGGGTTCATCATCACATGTGATCAGTTAATTAATTTGATTTAATGAGATATTGAATCGTAATTGGAGCCACAATTATAAAATTTATGTGCCATGATATTGATGTGTCATGGTGTTGGTTATATAAAATTAATTTTCACTTGGGCGAGTGATCGTATAGTAAAGGGGGAAGGGGGAAGTGTGGATACACTTCGAGAGATATGAAAATCTCGCATGAGTAATGTTAAGGATTTAATTTTGTGCGCTATTGATCTGAATCTTACCGTGTAAACCACATATCTAGTATAGGAAAACCTGGCTGATTAATTTGGGATATTTCAATTTCAATTTTGCTATTATGATGAATATGGTTGCTAAGTTCCATGTGGCACAAAGGGGTGTGATGTGAAATCCTAGTAGACAGAATTGAGTTAAGGTTGAAATTTGTAAAGACCTTGTTGTATTTTCTTAGCACGAGGCTAATCATATCGTGTAGGTATAGTTGTGCAATTTCTGCAGAGTATAAAACTATTCGAATAGCCTTGGTGATTTCACACGAAGGGTAGAGTTTTCATAAAAACTTAGTTGATTATCTTTGAAAAGTGAATAATTAGTTCACTGGTGGTTTAGCTTGTGAATGGGTAGTTCATAAACGGTTTATTCAATTCCGTTGACTAATTACTTATTTTTTTAAAAGTTTGCTTTCAATCTATTTACTGTGTTTACATTAAATTGTTACTTTCTGCAAATTAAACTTTTAGCTATCCATTAATAAGCCTTATATATTATATTACATCCTTGTATACTATATTCTATTACATGTCTAAGCTGAAAAAGAATGCCCCAAAGAGTCTAACGGGGACTGCGAAAACGTTAGAAATAATAGACGAAAGCGTCCTTTTTGGCCGGTTTGGTTGTCTGGTCGGTAAGTGGGTTCCAGTGAACCTCGCGCCAGTCAGTTCAAGTGGCATAGGCGACAAGGCCAGTTGGACAAGAGCTGGATTAGCTTAATATTATACAGTTCATATTCGGTTGCACGTGTGCACAATTTGTTATTTTTTTTGTGTTGACGAAAGCTCACATAAGGAGATAGCAGAACAAGCACCAAGCTAGAGAGGTCGGTCCAAGCAACACCTAGCAGCTTCAAATAGACTAGTTTTTTTAGTTGAACCTCAGGCCAGCTGCAGCCTGCAGGCACGACATATGTGCTCAAATTTCAACACGAATTGTTTTACAACTTGGAGGGTAACGCGTGCTCTCTGGCTTCATTATTGAAGCCGGCCGAAGAAAACATGTTTCAGAAAAGAGGGAATTTCAACAAGATTTGGTCACTCTAGTGGTGGCTATCAGCAACCTAGCTTGTAGCCTGGTACGATATTGCTAGTTACCGTATGAATAAACCAACAACAGAGCTAAAAAAATTTATATTATGATGCATATTGATGTTTAAAGATGGGATAAAAGATGGTCGCTAAGCGAATGGTAGCGTCAGATAAATCATGCATACTCAATGTTCCTATATAATTAATTGAACTTTTCTTTTCAATTAATTGGCTATTTTGCACATTAAATTGTGAAACCAACTTATTTTACCAAGTGCTAACAATAAATATGAGTGAATATGTTATTACAAATGTATATCCATTCCACCATTTTTATTAGTATGACAGGCTCCTTATGTGAGTTCACATACTCTAATGCCCAAGAAACACACCCCGTTTTTAGTACGTTTATACTTAGTAGGCTATTATTGGCATTTATTTATGTCGATATGGCTTCAAAATTTGTAAGTAAAATGTTTTAATAAGATACTCAATGTTGGTTTTGAATCATTGTACTTGTCGTGATGATCGCAATGATGCAAACAGATATAAAATCATGTCGACACTTCATTTTTTGTTAGAAACTAAAGGATTCCCTAATATCTAAATAAAATAAATACTTTCATACCATTCACACGCTACCATATAAGTAACAATCTTCAATGCAGACATTTGTGGATGAGTCTGGATGGGTTGAAGTTGTATTTTAGTGCCAAATGTTCAATTGTGCTAAATGAATACAAACAGTGATGAACAAGAACCCAAAAAAAGAAAGAGAAAGAAAGAAAACAGGTAGTTAAGGACTATAGAGTTATACTCGAAAGAGTCCTATATTACCAAACAACATTTAAAATTATTGCAATCGTGTAATAAAGGTGGACTTTCATTTTGTGGTGGCTCATACATTCAAACAACTGAATCAAAGCTACGGCTACATTTAAGCACAAATCTGATCAAACTTATTATATGTGGAGCATATAAATGCATTAGCGTGCTCTGTATTTTTGATTGCTACCTCCATTTTGTCTTTCTTCATATTTAGTTTGTTTTTGAAGTGATGACAAAAGGTTCAGTAAAGTCGCATGACAGTGGTGTGGTTGTGAAACCAGTTCCACCAAATTTCTTCCTGGCCATCAATGGTGCAATTAGCACCTGAAAAGAGCAACATCAGTATGTAATCATATACCAACGTGTGAAAATGCTACCAAAAGGAGGTGTGTGATGCAACTATAATACCTACCGGTTATTATTACATCGGTTAGATTGGATCCAAAAATTAGACTTTGATGCCTTTTTACCAGGGAGTTCTCTACCACACCCATAGAATGGAAGAGATCAATAACTGTCCAGTCAGACGAATCCTGCATATATACTTTATTGTAATAGCATAACAGAAGAACATCTTGCACTATTTGTTTCAGTAGGACTTTACATATCGAAATATGAGATCCAATTACTGTTAACTACAGGAATATTTTGTTTTGCAAAACATTTTATGAAAAATAATATCTACAGGTAATTTCATGTTTATGTTTCAGTAGGTGAAAGCAGCATGGAATTGAAGATTTAAGTCACAGCTGCCATAACTCAAACAGATTAGGTCCTAAAACGCACCAATGAAAAATCGGCAAGAGTTAGTGCTTCGAACAATACCATCTAAACTGCTTCATGTAGTCCACATGTCACATGTTGATGTTAGCAAGCAAGAAGGTATGATAATTACTTTACTAACTACGAAATAATAAACTATCTATGATCCCATACTATTCTGTTTTGTCGAAAAAAATATTTTTTTAGTGAACTCAATAGCTGCTAATAATATATACAAAAGTCAACTAAGATCAATTTAAATTTTAGCTAGGATATCAATGCATATGATTTGCAATCAAGAGTATGAACATAAACCGCAACTGTGCTAAGTAAAAACCTGGCGTGGACTTTGGGGATTGCAGATCTGACACCAGTGATGTAGGGGATGGTCAATCCAACGCCGGTGACCTTGAGTACAATGGCTTTGTGGGCAGCGATGTCAGGGAAGACGGATCCAACACCAACGACATCGCGGACGGTAGACCTGATGCGGGAGACCTTATGGATGATGTAACGACAGGCATCGACGTTAGGGACATAGATCCCACGCCAATGACATTGTGATCTATCACCAGTGATCTCGCAGACGACAGATCCTATGCTCGCCAGCCTAGGGATGCTACCTCTCATAGAGGAGGACCTGCACTTTTGCAACAATGTGGGGGCGGTGTGGGCCGAAGGAGGTGGGTGGAGTGGGGTGTAGGAAGGGGGGCGGCGCGGGGCTGGAGTGGAGGAGGAGGGGGCTACGCGGGGCGGAGTGGAGGAGGGGACATCGTAGGGGCGGTGTGGGCTGGAGGAGGTGGGCGATGTGGGGGGTTAGGGTGCAGGGGTTTGAGGCGACGCGTAAGGGTACAGGGGATCAAGGACATGGGCAGAGGGGAAGCGGTAGGACCAATTTGTAATGGTAGTCATTAGATTTTGTTGATCTAACCGTTAGGAGGGGAGTATTAACGGAGCTGAATGACAAAAGGTTTAATCAAACTCATGTTTATATATATACTAGTAAGGTGCCCGTGCGTTGCAACGGAAAACCAAATAAAAGTAATACATACTATCAAATATCTCAAACTGAATAATAAATATTAACTTTTTCTTACGTCATCATGTATGCATATACAGGGCTCATGTTATTGTTTGCATATCAACACAAATATCAATTATTTGGCTCATTGGAAAATTAAAAATATTTGTAGTCCATGTAATTGTTCACTTAATGTTTATAAAAGCATTTTTAGACAAAACACGGAGATGGCGAATTCGGTTGCCTTGTAGCGCATCGTAGTTCCTAAAAAGAACATCCGAATACAAATAGGTTAACAACTACTAATGAACTACGAATGTATGCAATGCCTATATAGCAATGCATGCCACATGCAAATTCCAAATATTAACCAAGGTTCCAAATTTATTAACAAATCTTATTATCACTTACTTTTCCTCTTGCAAGTTTGCGAACCTTGAACATCTCTTCTTGACCACAGGGATGGACTGATAGGATATAAATCGTGACAATATTTAGTCAATGTAGGAAACAACCGACTGAAACAAGTAGCCAATAATAGTGTGCATTGAGAATTACCTTTGGCAAAAGAACATCCCATTTGCCAGCTTTTTTCCTTCCTCTTTTGCTTTATTGTGTTGTTGAGAACCTAGATTTCATGAGTCTATTAATGATCAATGCAATACGAAGTGTCGTGTATCACAAATTCACAATTAGTTGGCAGGAATAAGCATTTACCTTGGCATGTTGCGTCTGATCATGATCAAGTAGATACGGAGGAAGAGCACCCTCTTGAACATCATCATTGACCTTTTGTCGAGAAGTTGACTCATCGTGCATTTTTAGGCTGCAAAGAAACAATTGACAATAAGGCCCCATAAATGCGACTGCAACCAAAAAGGCAGAATCTACACTGCAAGGAAAACTTAATTTTCATGCTCACATCCCCTACTCAAAGTATCAATGCATAGACTAAAGGAGCAACACAATTGTGAACATGTTGAGCAGGGGGGAAAATCTACTTAGCCTACACAGGTAAATGGTAATATGACAGGGATGAGAAGCTAAACAGCAAATATTGATAGGTTATGTGATTAGTGGTATCTATGAGTGATTAAAATCTGAACCTTATAGCCGTCAACACTATATAGCCTGTCATAGAATCATGTATATGACAATCTTGATGCATTTCATTTTTACCATGAGCATGAACCCATGTATTTACTTCAACAGTATCAGGGCTGAAGGAGTAAGAAACTAATTCAAAACCTGTGAAAGCATGCATGTACTACCTAGGGTTCATGAAGGGTTTCAGAGTATGCATGTAGAGGATGTCTGTCAAACATTGGCTACAAACAAGCGTTATTCTGAAATAATATCTAGCTCCTACCGCGAACTCAATTCAAGCAATGGAATACTATTATGCGAATGTTGCTGCACTCTCTGCGGGAATCGCAGAGAATTTCGCGTACCTGCGGGAATCGGAAACCTCGTACAAAACGCAAGCTTGAAGTTATGCATCGACAAGAAGAACTTACAGGACACTCAGTTCACCTACTCCCACAATCTACGCCATATAGTGCACCTTTGCATATAGGGCACCAGATTTTAATTCAACAAACAAAAAATTCCTAAACAGTAGCATCCAGATGAAACAACCTCAAAGCAAGCAAAATTTTGTTGTTTTGTTTATCATACGTAACTAATATGAATCAGTAAACACAAAGCAAAGCAATCGATCTTAACTTACCTAACAACAGTCAGTGTACTGACTCAAGGCAATACAAAGAACACTTCCTATGAAGCAATCCAACAAACAGATAGCATGCCAAGTGAATAGGGAAAGAATTACCATTGAGATGAACCAGGATTAGGGCAAAGGAGACGTCGAGGTGACCTGAGTCCGTTAGGCTGCTGCGGCCAATACTCGGGCGCATGCCATGAGATGATCGTAACTTGAGAAGGAAATCAAGGAATGCCAAGGGCAAGAGAATGGAGCGCGTACTGTACTAGTACCAGCAATCACCCGCCGCTTGGCATACAGCCTCTCGTCAGTGCCCTTGCGCATTTCGCCGCCACCTCTGTTGGCCTCCTCCTCGTGTTAGCGCCGCGTCCGGCAAGACCCGGCCGGATCCAAGTAGGCAAGGACCAGATCGCCGTCGCCATCCTCTCCCGTGCAGCATTCCCGCTGTCCGTCGTTCGGATCTGCAACGTGCGAACGAGGACAAGGCCCGAGCTGCCTGGGTCGGGAGAGGAGGCGAGGGAGAAGAATGGTGACGATTCGAATCGGGAGGAAATCACGATGTGGCTGGGGAGGAGGGCCCCTACACTCCCTTGTAGAAGAGTTCGTGCGCGGGCAAGGCTGCGCGCCGGCCGCTGCGGGAAGGCGGCGGGGGAGGGGAGGAGGGGGTGGCGGGGCCGGCGGGGAGGAGTAGGGGCGACGGAGGGGAGGGGAGGAGGGGGCAGCGGGAGAGGAGGAGGGCGGCGGGGGACGGATCTGCGGAGGAGGAGGAGGAGGCGGCGGGAAAGGCGGGAGGATGGGGCGGCGGGCGCGCGCGGGGTGAGGAGGCGGGTGTGCGCAGTGGGGACCGGGAGGACCGGGGGAGAGAGGAGCGGCGCTACGTGGGGGGGAGGAGGCGGGGTGGCGGAGGAGAGCGAGGCGGCGCGCGGGGTGGGGAGGAGGAGGGGGGCGGTGAAGGGAGAGCGAGGTGGCGGGGGGAGAGCGAGGGGGAGGCGGGGGGCAGGCAGCGGCGCGGGGTGGGGAGGGGGAGGAGGCCGCGGGCCACGGGGGGAGAGCGAGGGGGAGGCGTGGGGGCGGCGGGAGGAAGAGCAAGGAGGAGGCGTGGGGGCGGCGGGGGGGGGAGAGCGAGGGGTAGGCGTGGGGCGGAAGGGTGATGTTGGGATTTTAGGATTTAATCAGATCGTGTGGCTGAGAAGAGAGGAGAAAGATCGAATGGTTAAGAAGTGAGGGAGGGTGGACGTGACGGCAACCACCAACTCCTTCTTTTTAAATAGTAAATATATATATATATATATCAATACCATAAAAATAGGGTATCCATACCTATCGGGCAGCTCGCTCCGCCTATGTAATAAGCAGTACCCATTTGTTGATACGGTGACTATATATATATATATATATATATATATATATATATATATATATATATATATATATATATATATATATATATATATATATATATATCAATACCATAAAAATAGGGTATCCATACCTATCGGGCAGCTCGCTCCGCCTATGTAATAAGCAGTACCCATTTGTTGATACGGTGACTATCAGTTGATCACGCCTATAAAAGAGGAAACATACATGAACGAAATTTGGTCAGAAGCTCCTTTGAACACACCCAAATAGTACAAGCATGCCAATGCTAGTAATTCGAGTCGGATACATAGTGGTGTCATTAATTACGCGACGCACATCACGCAACCTGAATGAATCCATCACTCCGATGAATTTCACATGCCAACTTAAGTGTGAAGTGGGAACCTGTATATTTTAGTGTCTAACTCATATTTGTATTTGTTTTTAGTTTTTAGTATCAGCTGACAAAAAGTAATGGGTGGGTTTTTTTTAACTGTGATTTTAACTTTTGATTTATAGTTTTTAAATTCTGATTGTTCGTGTGAAATAGTACATCAAGAAAAATAGTTGTATACGATTTTGACTGGTATAACTGAACTCGGTACAGTGTCTACTACAATTTACCTGTAGACCTCGTCTTGAAAAGATGAACTATTTAAAAGATAGTTACTATAACAGGAAGTGATAAGACAAAACCAAATAAACCTAGCCAATATATGAACGCTGAGTGTTTAGAAACAGGTTCCTCACTCCTTTTGCTCTGGTCTCAATTCGAAGATAAGATTGGGTTCTGGGCACATCACAAATATCACTTCTCTCACTCCTATGTCATACATATCTCTCTTACTTTTTTGTACCGCTTACATCATTTTTATAAAAATTATTTTTTCAATCACTACTATGTATTTTCACTAAATAAATTAGCTACAGCTAAAAAAACATTTGCACCTAAATGAGCGCACCATTTTTATTAGAGGAATTCAGCCCTACTTATTTTAGCTTTTTTTAATTTCTGCTTCTAGTTTCTGCTTTTTTTCAATATTCAGTAATTTATCTTTTTTTATTTTTTAAGATTTTTTGAGCTTTTTTACATTTTTTCCCCATATTCCTTTGCATTGTCCGTAATAGGCTAACATGTTTTTTCTATTTTTAAATTTTTTTTAAATTTAATTATGTCTAATAAACCAACTCAGCTACAGTAAAAAATAAGCCAGTTACAGTGAAATTTCAATCAGAAATCAGAAACCATCGTTATTTCGAACTATAGAAGTAGAAAGCTTTCACGGTATTAGAGTATGGTAGGTCTCTCCTGTAGTACCGAAGCGTAGCAGCAGTTCATACTGGCTTTGTTGTGCCGTGGCATGCATCAAGCCGGTTGGCTTGTTGTGTGGTGAGCGTATAGCTTGTTGTGCTCGGTGCATGCATGAGGCTGGCTTATTGCACTCCGATGCCGTGGGAGCAGCATGGAGATCTGTCGTGCTCTGGTATCGTGGGAGATGACACACATCATCTTTTTGTGTTTCTACGATCGAAAAAGGGTAAATTTACAATTTTAAACGCCTAGAAGCTAAATTTACAATTTCGTGACCACATGGGCCAAATAAGCATTGGTTTCGATACCGTCGGTGACCCGGGCCCCACTGCCCCCGTCACGCGCTGACATCCGGGCCCGCACGGTGCTCACTTAAGCAGCAGCGCGCGTGCGGTGTTCGCGGGAAGCTTCCTGTCGGCTGCACGTGTGCCACGGATCCCTTGACGACGCTTCGTACATACCATCTTCACGCGGTCCCATACCCACCGTCGATCTGGCGCACGGCGCGGATTCGTCCGTACGCGTATCTAACCTGCGCCGGTCCGTGCACCGCGTCCACGTGGCTCCCGCCGTTAACCTGCGCTCGCCTCTATATATGTAGGCTCGAGTTGGACTTACTGCAAGCATCACATCGTCAAGTATACACTAGCTGCTAGTTGCTCTAGACCACAAGCTAATTAACCACAGTTACGCGGCAATGGCGTCGCCGATAGCCATGGACGTCGACAAGCTCAGCTACGAGATCTTCTCACTGCTGGAGAGCAAGTTCCTGTTCGGCGGAGCAGGGTGCTTGTCCGGGCCAGGGACGCCGGCGAGACCGTTTCTTGGCGCCAGAGACGGGCGAGTGCGGGTGCTAGCCATCGACGGCTGCGGGGCGGGCGCGGGGGACGCGCTGCTCGCCGCGGCCGCGCTTGCGCGGCTCGAGGCCGGGCTGCGCCGGCGCGCCGGCGACCCCGATGCGCGCGTCGCGGATTTCTTCGACGTGGCTGCGGGCGCCGGCGCGGGCGGGGTGCTCGCGGCTATGCTGTTCTTGAGGGGGCCCGACGGGCGGCCGCGGTACACGGCCGACGAGGCGCTCGCCTTCGTGGCCGGGAGCGTCGGGAGGGACTGGGGAGGCCGGCGCCGGGGGTGGGCGAAGCTGTTCCGCGGCGGCGCGCGGAAGGCGGAGAGGTCCTTCCGGCGGGTGTTCGGTGACGCCACGCTCAGGGACACCGCCGTGCCGCTGCTCGTGACGTGCTACGACCTCGCCACGGCCGCGCCCTTCATGTTCTCGCGCGCCGACGCTGTCGAGAGCGACAGCTTCGACTTCCGCCTCAGCGACGTTTGCGCGGCCACCTGCGCCGCCGGCGGAGCAGCCGCGGCTATTAGGTCGGTGGACGGGCGCACGGCCATTGCCGCCGCGTCCGGGGCCGTGGCGGCCATGGGCAACCCGGCTGCCGCGGCCATCACACACGTTCTCCACAACAAGCAGGAGTTCCCCCTCGCCACCGGCGTGGACAACCTCCTCGTCCTCTCAATCGGCACCGGCGCCGCCTCCTCCTCTGCCGCCATCTCCGGCGCCGGGTGGAACACGCCAATGCCGACGCGCTCACCGTCGGCGGACGAGCTGGCGTGCGTCACAGCCCAGGGCGTCGCGGATATGGTCGACGAAGCGGTGGCCGTGGCGTTCAGGCACACGAGCGGAACCAACTACGTACGCATCCAGGCCGGCAAGCAGGTACTGACCTCCCTACACCCGGAGACGACGGCCGCGGCCGCCGGAGCGATGCTGTCGCAGCGGAACGTGGAGTCGGTGCTGTTCCGCGGGCGGAGGCTGTCGGAGAGGACGAACGGCGAGAAGGTGGACGCCCTCGCGGGCGAGCTGGTGAAGGAGCAGGAGCGGCGGAGGCGCAGCCCGCTTCCGAGCGTGGTGATCAAGCAGGTGCCCACGCCGCGACTGTCGTCCGCGACGGTGAGGACCGCGTCGACGATGCCGTCGCCGGCGTCGTACGAATATGATTCACGCCGGTAGTTAAGCGAAGTTAGCCACGGCCGTGGCGTGATAAGGATCTCGTGAACATGCACGCCACCGAGGCACTGACATGACCACAAGGCTGATGTGTTCTCTTTTCACCTATGCTAAACTGATGTGTGCAACGCAAGTGTAATTTGGAAATGGAATTTTAGTTATGTCAATACGACTCATGGAAGTGAAGTCTTTAACTTGTGGTATTGATGGCTAGGATCGCCTTGAAACGGCAGTGGTGATCTTAATAATCTCGTTTGGTGGAACTATGTAGATTGTATTTTGGTAACTTGTTGCTTGTTTTATTTTATATCAAAGTTAACTGATATTTTTATGTGACATTAGGATAGATCAAATAAAATTACACCTTACACTGATCTAATTTTGTTTGGCTTAAATCGGTTCTATATAATGGGTATGTTCTTTTTGGCTGCGGCTGATGGCTTTTAGCTGTAGTTGATGGTTTTTTGGCTGTTTATGACAGAGATTGCGGAAAGAGAGATACTCGCTTGCAATTTTTGATGATACAGATATTAGTTTTTTAACATGTATTATAATTACCTTGTAGACTCCATCTTAAAAAAATATTCCGTTTAAAAGCTAGTTACTGTAGCAAAAGTCAAAAGCGGCTTTTAGAAGCCGTAAAGAACAGGCCCAATAACAAGTTGTACAGAATTTTGCTTGCTTTGGTTCTTCAATTTGTTGTCTTGATGGGACTAGAATTGATTGGTTAGTATAAAGTAAAATTTCACTTGATCTATTTTAGTATAAAGTAAAAGTAGATATTAACCCTAATATAGAATGAAATAAGTTACCGGATGCAAAGTATAATATACTCTTCTTGTAATTTTGTATTTTGATGTCTATTTCTTACTAACGATGTTGCAGGCAGATTATTTTGCTCCAAATAAAAAAGGGGTGATTATCATAGGAAAACATAACCTGTTTAACTATAATCTAGTTTTTCTTTGCGAGAAAACTTTAATCTAGTTTGCCATATTGTACTAGATTTATGAAAACACTTCCGTACGGAAGCTTTGATCACACCCTACCCACGTAGCACATCACAAAGCGATAGGATGCATGCACGGGTGGGGGGTGGATGGGGACCGCGCGTGCGGCCGCCCGGATTGGGGCCATGATTTGCGCCGCGACGAGTAACGAATTTGTCACCCGTCCAACGCGTCCTAGCTTCCGGCCGCTGATTGCCTTGCCGGCGCGCCCCAGGGCCCAGGTACAGCTAACAGCCTACTGGTTCTAGCTAGAGGTAGGAATGGAATGGATGGATATCCAGGTCATAGGGAGGTTATGTTTTTTTTTAATTTTGGCATCAAATGTAAAATAAATAAGATAGTTTCTTAAAAATATTTTTCAAATAGATTTTTAAACTTAAAATTATATACGCCGATTATAATGATATTTTTAATATCCATTGTTATATATTAAAAAACACGGACAAAAGAACGGACCAGAGTCTACTACAAGTCCAACTAGAGAAGTCTACCATCCAATCCAAAACCAATTCCAACTGCGCACTGTCCAATCCAATCCAATCCTCTGAAGTTTAAGGTCCATCCAAGAGTCCATTAAGCCAGCTTGGCCGAATAGCACGTGGCATGTTCCAGAGTTGTAGCTGTATTTATATATTTATCAATGGAGCACCTTACTAAAAGGTAATTCTTGTAAATACCCTTTCACCTACAGAAATTTTACAAAGAGACCCTATCCAGAAAATATTTATCACAACAATACCCTTACACGTGTAAAGCATTAGAAAAAAGCCCTTATGACAAAAGGCATATAACAAAATCACCATTTTACACGCAAAATAATTACAGCAAGCCCTTCAATGTTCAAAATAATTAGAAAATAGGCCATTCTAGCAATATTTCGTTGCAAACATGACCCTTTCAGCTAACATACTGACTTGTGCATTCTAGCAATATTTCGTTGCAAACATGACCCTTACAAACATACTGACTTGTGCATTCCTTGCCTTTATAGAGGCTAGTCAATCTGTGGGAGAGAAACAAAAAAAAATCTGCACCCTGTATAGAAAATAAGTTGAGCAACAAAATATCATTGGTCCTGTTCTTACCATCATCATCATCATCATCATCTGAGAGGTATTCTTTGAGCGGTTGAGCCAATCTTTTGAGCATATCAGTGCTTCAATTGTTTCTGGGCTTAGGGAATTTTAGTATTGATCTATTGTCATAACAGCAGTACTAAATATTGATTCCGAAGCAATAGTTGACAATAGAATGGACAGAAAGTCTCGAGCCATCTTTTCTAGTATAGGATATTGGTTAGCATTTCTTGTCCATCACTTTGAAACATCAGATTCTGCGCCTGCCCTTATAGGAACCAGTGAATCTTCTAGATAAATATCAACCTCTGACCTTCTAGAGCGATTACGACAGGTTTACTGTTTGAACAAAGCAAATTCTAACTTGTAGGATTGATAGGGCAACACAGAAAGATGAATGGTGACTTTAAATTTTTTCTAAGTATTCGTCAATTCTTCACTTCAATAATTATGATAAGTTATGGAGATCAAAAACCGAATTTCCGAAAATCACTGTGCTATAGTAATTTCAGCCCGTGAACAATGAAAATAGCACTATTTTAAATATGAAAATCAATAAAACTTTTGATCCGTTGATTCAAAAGACTAGAAACATGAACCAAGCTTAGATTATGACCTTACGAATCTATCCCAACAAAAAATCTTGAAAGAACTTAAGAGAAATACGATATTTTGGTTCATAAAGGTCTAATGCACTAAAACCAGACCAAAATATAAATTTGAGCTAACTCTCAAACCAAAACTCTAAATTATTTGAAATTTGGTATGCACCTTCTCTAAAATATAAGAAATCTGTTCAAATCAATGATCAAGAAAATTGTTGCCAATATTCTGACCTTTTTCGTTTAACTGAAGGTTACACCAAAATCGGTTAAAAAACAAAGAATGTATATGACTTACTCGTGGGTAAATAATAACTAAGATAACTTTAGATTATTCCCACATGATAGCCAAGCTAGAACACCTAAGAAATTGAGGCAAAAACAGCTGGATCAAGAAATCATTTGGAGAGGCCAACTTAAGCAAAAACAGGGCAACTTCAAAAACTTACAAAATTTGATGTCTAGATGAATGGGGATAGATCTCTATAAGTCATTTACATCACTTACACCTCCTTAGCATAGAGCAAGATTAAGAAGAGAAGATAAGAAATCAAAATCAACAAGAGTAAGAACAAATCAACCAAAACAATGAAGATCCATGATAGATGAACAAAATTGATATATTGCTATCTGAGGATAAATGTACTCCACCTGAAGGATAAGACCACACCACAGATTCACACTTCTCAAACTTAACCCTAAACACTTGGCTTTAATAGTAAAGTTAGGATGGTTGGAGGGGTGTGGGACGGGTGTAGCAACTCGAGCAACTCTCGTGGGGCACTGTGTCTGAGATTCGCCAATAAACCGAAGATGGGAGGCCGGGGACGGAGCCGAACAAAGGCGAAGACGACGAGGAGAGCAGTCGTGGATCCGCACTACTGGTCCATGTGGCCGCCTAAGGGAAGGACCATGGGGAGGCAGTGAGCAAGAGCTCTGGTGGCTGCGGACGAGGAGCGCATGGGGCGAGAGAGCTGGTGGCAACTGGGAGCGCAAAAGGAAGGGGCGGATGAGGAAAGAAGCGAATGAGCCGTGTGGAGGAAGCGTTGGGGTGTGGGTGTCTTTATCATTTCGCCTCAAAGTGGTTTATCAGAAGCCGAAGTTGAAGCCGCTTCGTTTCAATTGGCTTCGGACTTGATATAGCCGGTAGCCAAAAGTTAAAAGTCAGAAGCCCCAGCCAGTTGGAAGGCCGCTTAAGGCTGTTTCAAGGCTAAATTGAACCGTAAGCCCCTAAACTATACTATTTTGTTGAATCAAGCCCTTGTACTTTTATCTTTTTGATTTGAACTCTCAAACTACCCAAATTTTTTTACGTGCCATATGCTAATGGGGGCCACCTGTACGTGCCTTGGGCATCAAAGGACGGCACTTGTGCATCCGCGTGAGGGTGAGTGCAATCAAACAAACCGTAGAGCCCACCGGTACATCCTACTAGTATGATCGTACGCACGCACCAACCCACTTGCATGCATACATATTTGTTGCATCGCGTGCATGGTCCGGGCCTCAGTGACCAATGATCACATGGATAAGTTGTTATTGCTGGGCGCTCTCGATCGATCTGTTGATTTGATTGGCCGCCATGATTTCCCACTCACGAGCAGCGTCGAGTAGTTGGTCAGAGAGACTCAGACCGTGTCTAGATCTGTTCTTTTGTGCAGAGGCGACGGCTGATTTTTATCTATATTTTTTAAAATAGTAATAGATAGTAAAAATATTAATATGGATGATATATACAGTTTTAGTCTCAGAAAACCATTTGAAAAAGTCACTTGAAAAAGTCGTACTGTTTATTTTGGTTTCCGAAAAAGCCAAAATCAAAAGCCATAAAAAACTAAAAACATGCCGCTTAGCTAGGTGTCCTCATGAATGATCACTGCAATTATCGGGTCTGCGATTTATAACTTTTGATTGCGATTTAAGACTTTTGAGCTGTTCGTGAGAGAGTACGGAGTAAGAGAAACCCACGTGCAGTTTTAGCCGATATAAATAAAGCTGCTATAGCGTATACTACAATTAATTTGTAGTTTCTATCTTAAAAAGATATTCTATTTGAAAATTAATTACTATAAAAAAATTAAAAATAAAATCTCAGAAGGTGAAAAAAAGAGGCCCATCCGCATGCCATACAGCAATGCTGTACGTGGGATTAGGGTCCAGCAGCAATGATACGAGTCGGTGTGCGACTGTACGTGTACCACGCCAGTTTGTCTCATCAAGCTGCAAAAATTTCTTTTGGGCGAGTCGGTGTGCGACTGTACGTGTACCACGCCAGTTTGTCTCATCAAGCTGCAAAAAAGCTACCGTACTCGTATGCATGCTAGCTAATCTGTATGGGCTTTGGAAGAGCACCATGTATGTCTGAATAACCTAAACCTTTTGGGCGTTGTTTAGCTTACCTTCAGGTTCAGGTTATGGCCCGAAGAAGCTAACGCTGGGCCAAACGCATAACTTCTTGATGGTCCGTCCGGCCGGAGAAAAATATTTGGAGGTTTGTAGAGGAGCGATACGATTGCCGGGAGTTAAACATGTAACACCTTTCACAGATGAAGGATCAGGTTGAAAATAAAGCAAATCTGATGTTTCTCTATTGAGATTTGAATCTGTAAATTCGAACTCTCTATGTATTCTATACTAGTTCAAGATCATTTTAATGCATACAATAGAAAAATAGATGGAATATTGACCATATTCATGATTAACCAAGAAAAAGACTTAAATATTATTAATATCAGAATTGCGACCTTATGACTAAGCTTACAAATAATTGCCAGAAAAACTTAACAAAAGTTAGCAGCGGAAAACAGAAATAAACGTAATAGTCATTCGACATGTTCATAGGCAATCGACTAAGGATTGAGACCCTAATCCGAAAAGTCATCAGGGTATCCTCCTTCAGATATCTCCAATTGATATGGTTCCTCCTCTTCAACTGAGCAACAATAGATATAAAGCCGTAAGTACATTAGGTACTCACCATGTCATTTGTAACTTAAATACAATATAATATGTAAGGCTTACCAAATAAAAGATGAGTGGTTATTTTACAGAAAATAATAATATAAAATAAATACAATAAATAAATCAAAAACGAACTTTAAAAAAGATAACAAATAAATAATTAAAGAAATAGATAAACCACAAAGTGAATTGGCTATTCACTCAATGAACTACACGTGAACTAACCATTCACATAATGAACCACCAGTGAACTAACCAATCACTTCATCAAGTTATCTCAACCAAGTTTTTATAAAAACTCCATCCCTAGTGTGAAATCACCGAGCATTGTCTATAATCGGGGACACGGCTATTCAAATAATTTGACACTCTACAGAGCTTGCACAATTTTACCTACATGATATGACCATATTCTAATGTCACCGATATAACATGCTTCCTTTAGCATGTCGATAAAGAAGATCACAACAAAGTTTTTACAATGTTCAACTTCAACTTGATCTCACTCACTAGGGTTTCGCCGTCGAGTAGGTTAACCATCTAGTCGATAATTACCCCCTCTTGCAACCCATAAAAATGGATAACCGATAACCACTAACATCTCAATAGCGAGATCAAGGTTGAAACATTACAAATTAATTAGTCAGCTTCATGTCAGCTTCATCCCATATTGGACATGTGGTTGTACGGTAAGGTTCAGACCAATAGCGCACAAAGTGAAGTCCTTAGACATTACCAAGTGAGACATCCGCATCGCACGAAGTGTTAACCACACTTTTCCCTTTACTGTAAAATCACTTGTCCAAATAAAAACCAATTTTGTATAACCAATACTAATGACATACCAATATCATAGTACATAAATTTTATGGCTGTGGCTGCAACCACGATTCAATATCTTATTAAGTCAAAATTAATTAATTGATCATATGTGATGATGAACCCAACGTAAATATGAGCATGGCTAAGTATACTAGACGTACAACCCATGTGACAACTAGTATTATATCACTAGATAATTTTCATCCTATAGTAACAATAGAATCATGATATTTAAATTATCAAGAGAGAGATTTAATCAAATTGGATAATAATTACCACACACAAGGGTTTGTAATAAAATAGTAATACATCATAATTTAAAACAAAATAATAAATAAATAAATTTAAAAACAAGGTTCAATATGATCAAAGAATATGACTTGTCTTGGCCTTACTCAGTTACCAATTCTTGATCTTCAGATCTTGCTTTTGCTTCTTCAAAGTTGTTATCTGTCGTGCAAATGAATACAAATAAATTTAAATAAAATTTTAAAACTAGTACCAAATGATAGAACTCAATTTTATATGAATTTAGAAAAAAGAGTCGACTCGATCGAAATTTGAACGAATGAGAACGAGCGATTGAAAAATTGGTTGGAAAGAAAATTCTCAAACGATAGAATTTTCCCTGGCATCTTATTTTTAGGCTGATTTTTGGTTTATTGGTGTGTGTGACATATGGGATCCAAATGTAAGTGGCGCAAGGAGGAATAAGAAGCTACTGAGAGCATCCATGGAGGTTACAGAGTATGGTTTTAGTACGGCTTGCACACGCGAGGGAGAACTGCGGAAGGCCGACCAATGGGCAAAACAGAACCCCATGGTCCCGAGGAAGAGATGGCTAGAGGCGCTGCCAGTCGGTGGGGCCCACAGCGATGGCGGTGGTGCCTAGGACATAGGTAGGAGAGAGGAATAATACCTGGACATAAATTTCTTGCGTAATTTGACACAATTTTTCTTTTGGGAAGATATTGAGATAATATTTGAATTGAAAGATGCCATGGGAGGCAACAGAAGAGTTCGTGCCTAATCATCGATCTGTTCTTTGGGGAAGATGAAGTGGCAAACTAGACACAAAAGGAAAGAAGGTGGATTTATGCTAAGAAAGAAAAATGGCAGGCAGATTGATTGCTTGGAAACATTGGGGTTAAGTGAGGATTGCCCTAAGGCATGTCTAGGATGGGTGACTATGTGGAAAGTTTTTTTAAAATTTTTTTGAATTATAGATTGAGTTCAAATAAACTCTGAAAAAATCAAGAAAATACAAAAAAAATTCTTTCTGACACAAGGAACCAAAATAAAATAGGTTGTTAGTATTGAAGTTTATTTCATTCATATTAAATATTTTTAATTTACAAAAATTCCAATTTAGCTTTAATTAATTCAAGAAAAATCTAAATGGTTATTTTTATTTTAAAAGCTTCAAAAAGACTCTGAAAATTATGATGTTACAAACCTCCCCCCATAAGCCAGTACCCCTAGTACTGCATACACAATGTAGCAACATCAATTTGCCAAATTCAATTTCCCACCATGAACCTTCCAAAGGCTCATCGGATACTTTATTTCCCTATTCTTTGAGCTATAACTTATCGAACTCCGCCACCTTACTATACGAAATAATACAGTCATCGCGACTGTCTAGTGCACAACCACAAGGAGCGAACAAGGCTCTTAGATCAAAAGATCCACTATCAATAAGTAATCCCTCAAGTACCTAATTCCAGAAAACTAACTAAAATCCACTAGGTCAATTCTTTAAGGATGATCAATCACCTAGATTTAGCATAGATCATTTGCACTCCTGTGAGTCATATTTACTCTTATGTTGGGCATGGGATCCATTTGTTCTACCTCCATAGGTGTGCTCATAATTGCCTATAAATGCGGTAGCGACTTCACCAAATCATGCTTAGATATCACTACCAAATCTCCCTAGAACAGTGTTAACTTCATCCCTCGGAATTTAAGTCTCACACGACTCTACAACAATTCTTCTTCATTCAATTTAGTTAGGAGACTATCCGACAACAAGATCCCCATTCTAGTCCTCCCAACTAATTTCAGTAGAGTTATAAAATCACAACTATCAGAATCTTCTAAGACATCGGTTGTGATTATAACAATCAATCATGGTATGGGATTGGTGGACTTAGCTTTAAGGCCATTCGCCTGTTACCCATCGAAAGGATAACTCCATGAGGAATTTCCACCATGACAATAGATTAACATATTTCTTAGCATGTCTAAGTCGCATAGCTAGATTAACATATTACTGCCTTGCCTCGCTGCCATTCATCCTCTCTCCAGTCGCCGTTCGTCGCCTGGTTGCACAAAGCTGAACCATAGACCGCGTGCACACCACTGTCCACGCGACCATTCGGCCAGCCAAAGCATCACCTTGGTACGCACGCTGACCACGTCACCTCACACCCATGCTCACACGCCCCTTCGCGTCCCGCAGCCAACCCGAGTGCCATATTAGTCGTCACATTAGCCCTAGTGCACACATGTCTTGCCACATCACCGACACATCAACCCTAGATGCTTAGTCAGCAGCCATATCGGCTAGCCTAGTTACATGCACACTATTCCGTGTGCTGAGTCCACCATAGATCAGTCTTTTCATGCACCGAGTCTACAACACAGTAAAATTTTCTAATTTCTAGTATTTTCTTTATATTAAATTTTTCAAGAGCTTATTCTTCTTCGTCCTAACTCTGATTGATTCCGTTTTTTTCTAAATTCATCTAAAATTGAACTCTATCTTTTGGTTCTAGTTTTAAAATTTTTGAAATTTATTTTATTTTATTTTTATTCTTCCTTCATTTTCTCTCTCGTTAGATCGCGTTTTCGAAGGAGCGGAAGCACAACTAGAATATCAAGAATTTATAACTAAGCAAAACCAAGACAAGTCATGTTCTTTGATCATATTGAATCTTATTTTAAATCTATTATTTATTTAGTTAGTTTTAAATTATCATACATTGCTAATTTTTTATAAATCCTTACACTTGGTAATTATTGTCCCAATTGATTAATAATTCCTTTGATAATTTGAATGTCATGATACCATTATCATCTTAGGATAGAGAATTATCTAGTGATACCATACTAATTATCACATGTGTTGGACGATTAATTTGGTTAGCCATATTTATAGTCTCGTTGGGATCATCATCACATAAGAACAAATATTGAATCGATGTTGGTGTCACATTTGTAAAATTTATGTGCCACAATATTGACCGATCATTGGTGTTGGTTATACAAAATTAATTTTTACTTAGGCGAGTGATCATGCAGTAAAGGGAGAAGTGTGGTTAGCATTTCGAGGGATATGGAAGTCTTGCCTAGATAATATCAAGGACTTAACTTTGTGTGCCATTGATATGAGTCTTATCGTGCAAACCACATGTCTAGTATGGGATAGAGCTAGCTGATTAATTTGTGAGATTTCAATTTCAATTTTGCCATTAAGTTGAATAAGGTTGCTGATGTCCATGAGGCACAAGGGGCAATTATTGACTAGGTAGTTAACCTACTCGATAGCGAAACCTTAGCGAGCGAAATTATGTTGTGATTGAGCATTGTAAATATCTTGTTATGATTTTCTTTATCATGAGGATAATCATATCGTGTGGGTACAGTTGTGCAACATTTGCAGAGTGTAAAACTATTCGAATAGTTATGTCCTGATTATGAGTACCAATGTACTCATGACTTTTTGCCTACTGTTGCTCAGTTGAAAAATAAAAGCCATATTAGCAGGAGATACCAGAAGGAGAATACTTCGACGACTTCATGAATTAGGATGTTATTTTCCAATCGATTGCCTATGGGCATGTCGAATAGCTACCGTGCTTAATTTTGTTTGTCGCTGCTAGTTTCTTAATCTCTTAAGGCTATTAATTGTAAATTTGGCTATAATGTCGTACTCTAATAATTAATGATATTTGAGTATTTTCCTTTAGTAATCGTGTTTATGGTCGATATTTTATATATGTTTACACTAAGTGCACTAGCGTGATCCTGAACTAGTGCGGTATACACAAAGAGTCCAAATTTGCATATTCGGGTCACCACACTTTGCTAGATGCATATTTTGTACAGATAAAGTAGTGTTTCTTGTGTTTATTATTTCTAGACATAGAATTGAAGTTGATGACTCTAAAACTAATGCAATTAAGAATTGTCTTGTTCCTATTAATGTGAGTCAAGTGCATATTTTCCATGGTCTTGTTGGTTTTAATCATCGAATCATGAGAGATTTCAGTACAATTGCTGCCCTGTTAAATGAATTGATAAAAAAGGAGTGCCTTTTGTATGAGGCCGACACAACAGGGAGCTTTTGATACTGTGAAAATAAAGCTCACAGAGGCACCACTGCTAGGTCTACCTGATTTCACTAAAACTTTTGAGATTGAATGCGATGCTAGTGGAATAAGTATTGGTTGTCTTCTTATGCAGGAAGGTAAGCCAATTGATTTTTTTTTTGAGAAATTGAATGGGGCTCAGCTGAATTATCTTGTTTATATAAGGAGCTCTATGCACTGGTACGTGTTCTTAAAAGTTGCTAACATTACTTATAGCCTAATGTTTTTGTCATACATTCTGACCTTGAATCTCTCAAGTACTTACGGACAATCTAAGTTGAACCGTAGGCATGCTAAGTGGATGGAATTCATAGAAACTTTTCCATATATTGTTAAGTATAAGAAGGGCAAAGATAATGTTGTTGCTAATACTTTGTCTCGAAAGCGTATTCTTTTAACTCAATTGAATACTAATGTGCTTGGTTTAGAGAGTTTGAAAGAGTTATATGTTGCTAATTGTGATTTCGTTGAACTCTTTGCTCGCTGTTCATATGGGAAAGGATGAGATAAATTTTCTGTTCATGATAGGTTCTTTTTCGCGCTAATGAACTTTGCGTTCCTGATTCATCCATTCGTTTGTTTCTTGTGCAGGAATCACATTGCGGCGGATTGATGGGACATTTCGGGTGCAAGAAGATGTTGAACATGTTGGCCGATCACTTCTACTGGCCAAAGATAAGACGTGACGTTGAATGGTATGTACATCGGTGTATGACATATCACAAAGCTAAGTCGAAGCTAAATTTGCATGGTTTATATACTCGTCTTCTAGTATGGATTTTATTATGGGATTGCCTCAAACTAAGAGGGGGATAGATTCTAAAAAATAGCATATTTTATTTTCTGTAATAAGAGCGACGATGTGTTGCATATAGCTGACTTATTTTTCAGGGAGATAGTGCGTTTGCATGGCATACCGAAAACTATTGTTTCTGTTCGTGGCATCAAGTTCATGAGCTACTTTTGGAAAACATTGTGGGCTAAGCTTGGCATGAACTTGTTATTCTCCACAACTTATCATCCACAATCTGATGGGCAAACTAAAGTGGTGAATCGTACTCTTGGGGAGATGCTGCGAACCATGGTAAAGAAGAATTTAAAAGAGTGAAAAGATTATTTACGACATGTTGAGTTTGCATACAATAGGGCGATACACTATACAACTCAACTCTCTTCATTTAAACTTATTTATGGTTTTCAGCCACATACAGTATTGAATTTATTGCCATTGCCTGTCATTGAAAGAGTTATAAAACTTGTACATCTCAACACTAAGGAAGACATTGAGAAAAAGGCATGTCACATTGCAGCAAAATGAAATAAAAACAAAAAAAATAAATGATCTTTGAACCTGGTGATCTTGTCTGGTTATATCTTCGCAAAAATAGATTTCCTAAGAAAAGAAAGTCTCAGTTGATGAATCGTAGAGATAGTCCATTCAAAGTGCTTGAAAGAATAAATAATAATGCTTACAAGTAAGAACTACCGAGCAATAATTATGGTACTAGAGTTATATTCAGTATTGCAGATTTGTCGCCATTCTTTGATTCTACTAACCCTGCAGAGTCGAGGTCGACTCCTTTTCAAGAGGGGGATGATGAGGACATCACTATTATGAAGGCTTCATCTACACAATCATTACTTCCATTAGCAGATTCAAGTAACAATGATAATGATAAGAGTAGTGTTGGTCCAACGGTTGAAACTTTGCAATAATTGTACAAGGGACCAATACTCAAGCTAGAGCAAGGAAACTCATTAAACAGGTGAATCTGATCCTAAGTTCTTTTTATTTTACTGTTAAGGACAGCTTGCTACCTAAGGCTTCCATTTTATGTATTCTCAGGTTATTAGGTGAGCAAAAACTTGCTGCTACTGAGCGAGAAGTGATGTAGACTGGCGCACCAAGAGAAGGTCCAAAAGGAGGAGATAATGACACTTCACTTATATCAGTGGGAAAAGCCACTAAGATGCTGCAATCAAGTTTTCAAGCTCTAAATTGAATATTAGAGAAGACTATGATTCAGATGTTTGATTGTGTCCAGTCTTCAATTCTGAGTTCGTTTGAGTTTTTAGCCAAGTTCCATGTGTTATGAGCTAGTTTGTATCTATAATAAGACATATTAAGATTGTTTTGGGTTTTAGTATTCGTTTTGGTTCAATTTTGAGGTGATGGCGATGCCAAATCTTTAAACGGACTGACAAGGAATACTTGGACCGCAAGGGAGCTGGGCTATTGTCAAAGGAGTTGCATGCCACCCTCATGGGCCAACCACCACGTGGGGCCCACCTCATGGGTGTCCAAACCAAGACAATCAGTCAGCCACTTCTTATTGCTTTTGGTTTAAATTAGAAATTAGAATAGGATTCGAGTTTTGTTTCCATACTTTGAGTCCTATTAGACTTGTACGAGAGTATAAAACCTTGGTCATCGTCCCCTGTAACTCTTGAACGATAATTTTGAGTCCAAACAATTTTTTGCTCTTTGTTTTATGTCATGTGCTACCATGGGAGTTAGAAAGACGACTAGTTAGCGTTTTACCAAATTACCGGTTACCAGTGCTCTTGTTATTTCCACAGACCAGCAACGTCGTCTATATTGGTGTGGTGCGAAGACGGAGATCCAGAGCGTGTTGCTAGTTGAATTTCAAGCTCTAGATGCCCAACCACTCTACCATGAATTTGGAATGACAATTTCGTGCCTTCTTCTGTACCCCTATCTATGCTGAGTGCATATATATGCTGTCGCATGTGTGTTTTTGTTGTACTTAAAAAGGGTTCTCGCCGTCCGAACGTTTTTGAGAGTGGCCCTCCACCGGTATTCTTAATGGCTCCCGTTTTATGCGTCAAACTGTGTCAACTAGAAAATTAGTCGGAAGGTGTGCTTTCGAGCTCTAGACGCCCAACCACTCTACCATGAATTTGGAATGACAATTTCGTGCCTTCTTCTGTACCCCTATCTCTCTTCCCATCTTCTTTGTCTTCTATTTTTGAGAGTACAATGGTGAACGCACACATGCACTTACGTAAACACTACATACATACGACTCAACCCACTTACATGTAGGTTCATTCACTAGCACATGCCTCTCTCTTCTTGGGACCTAACCTGAGAGGATAAGTATGGAATACTACGTTGGATTGAAGGATTGAACTAAAAACCCGTGTATTTGAAACGGGGAACTTCGTCATATACCCTCCCCACATTTGAGAGTTTTAGGATTTACCCTCCCCTGTCAATGACATGTGGGGTCGGGATGAGTCACTGACACGCGGACCGGGGGGTAAATCTTGAATTTCAATCTAAAAGGAGGGTATATGATGAATAAATCCATTTGAAACACCCGAACTTAGGATTGGTGCATGATGAGGTGAATATGGCATCATAGTGCTGTCCGATCTCACCGTCCACTTCACCATTGTCTAACTGACGGCGATGATCAAGCACACTACCCTATAAATTTTGGCTTCCCCCGCGCTCTCCCTCTGACCAGCCTAACACCCACCGCAACCCTAAACCCTCTCCTGCGGCGGCGGCCACAAGCACCCTCGTCCAGCCCACAACATGAGGCCACCACGAGGCTAGCGGCCGAAACCCTAGCCCTATACGTTTTCTTCTTGTCCTCGATTCAATCTTACCTGCTGATGTTTTGCTTCCCGCAGGACGCGGCGGCTGGGGTGGGAGAAGCGATGGCGGAGGTCGCGGCGGCGGTGGGAGGGGATTCGGGAGAGGAGACGGTGGAGGGAGAGGAGGCAGGGGTGGGAGGGGAGGCAGGGCGCCGAGGGGCGGCGGCCGCGGGGGGAGGGGGGGCAGGGGTGGCATGAAGGGCGGAAGCAAGGTGGTCGTGGTGCCGCACAAGCACGACGGCGTCTTCATCGCCAAGTCCAAGGAGGACGCGCTCTGCACCAAGAACATGGTCACCGGAGAGTCCGTCTACGGCGAGAAGCGCATCTCCGTCCAGGTCCGTGCCTGTTGCTCGCTCGTTTCCCCCCTGAAAAGATTCATTTTTATACGCATCGTTTTGCTTCTCCTGGTGTGTAGGATAGATAAACAAAAGCATTTTAGCTTGATTTAGCTTGTATCAACCTGTAAAATTTCAACTTCTGCTGTTTGATTTTGCTGCTCTCTTGTGTTTCTTGTACATGTCAAAGTATGTTCATTTCTGTTGTTATGGTATTACAGAACGAGGATGGAACCAAGGTAGAATACAGGGTGTGGAACCCCTTCCGATCTAAGCTGGCTGCTGCCGTACTTGGTGGTGTTGACAACATCTGGATTGTAAGTTTATTACTACATCCAATTGTGCGTTAGCTTGTAATTTAAAGTGTTCGAAAACCTAGTTAGTTCAAGGCTGTAGTGTAAAATAGCTACCAGGTTATTGTTGACGTTTGTGTTGTTATTTAGGCTCCTGGTACTCGTGTGCTGTATCTTGGTGCCGCCTCAGGAACAACGGTGTCTCATGTGTCCGATATTGTTGGACCGGTGAGATCTCTTTTACTACATTCATTTTATTTATCAGTGACCTTGATTTGGTGTGTCGCCTTAACGAATTGAGCCACTTTGCAGGCCGGGTTGGTGTATGCTGTTGAGTTCTCGCACAGGAGTGGCAGAGATCTCGTCAATATGGCCAAGAAGAGGACTAATGTGATTCCCATCATTGAGGATGCTAGGCACCCAGCAAGGTACAGGATGTTGGTCGGCATGGTTGATGTTATCTTCTCTGATGTTGCACAGCCTGATCAGGTATACCTATCTCACATAAGATTTACAGAACATCTCT
This sequence comes from Melocanna baccifera, assembly GCA_036346265.1. NCBI lineage: Eukaryota > Viridiplantae > Streptophyta > Magnoliopsida > Poales > Poaceae > Melocanna > Melocanna baccifera. The sequence continues at coordinate 32,424,989 of CM070682.1, read as the reverse complement.
TCACCTAATGCCTTGCTTATGGTTGAGCTCTGAATATTATAGTATACAACTGATGGTCAGTGTTTATCTGTTTGCAATACCTTCGTGACTTTGTCTATTTTGGGGCTTAGCAAATGATGAGCATACTCGGATTCCCCTTCAGGACATCAAAATGGGTGATGCAAATTCGAGTTTCTGATGCACTTATGCCCAGGCCAATTCTTTTTCCTTTCTTTTCTTCGCTACTTGTCTTGCAAACTTTTTGCAGTACTTTCACAACTTTATGTGATGAGCATACTCGTATTCCCCTTCAGGACATCAAAATGGATGATGCAAATTCGAGTTTCTGATGCACTTATGCTCTGTGCCAATTCCTTCTCCTTTCATTTCTCCGCTATTTGTCTTGCTAAATTTTATCTTCTTGATTATGACCATACTTGGATTCTTCCATCTTCAGCATGTTATATTGGATGGTCAACAATTTGCTTCCCATTTCAGTTACAAGCAATAATTTGCCTGCTTCGGCCTGTTTATTCCCTTTATGTTTTGTGTAAACTTCAATTTGGAAGGTTAATGTGTGCATTGGTTGATGGCAAATATCCAGCCAACCTTGCCACACAACCTTAGTTTTGATGAACTAATCTTGTTCCGTCTGCTGAATTACCTCGACTAGTAGGAAGTTGTAGCCTTATTACAAGATTCTCCCCTCCCCCCTTTAGTCTTGTTTCGTATATATTCTTAACTTTTGTGCTATTCAGTTGCTTGTTTTCTTGTGGCATGCATTGTAATTGGCACATACTAACAATTATAGTATTCTCTATTTGATGCACTTTTATGCTTTTCACATCAACATTTCTTTGTAGAGGCATTCTCTGGGTTCTTTTCTCTTTTATGGAAATATGTACATGAACTTGATGCTGGATCTTGTAGTTGTATTTTAATTTGCTGGTTGCAATTTGCTGTGGATCTGGTACATAGAAATCTATTGCAAATGCTGAAGTTGGCCATAAATTTTCATCTGTTTAATAAATTCATAAGTCTGCTTAATGAAGAATTACTTGCTTTTTGTGCTAGCAAAATTCTACCAGTTGTCGCAGACCCAAGTTCAGTTAAAATGGATGCATCCTTTTTTAGGCCATTGATGTGAACACGAGATATAATTCTTCAAGTTGTATCAATTTGCTGTTGCCAAATGTGACTTCTTAAAAGCTAGTACAAGATAATATCTGATTTGATCCTTGCATTGGTCCCTTTGTGAAAACTGCGAACTTCACTCTTAAGTATTTAAACCTTGTCATTGGATCTTCTATCCCACAGGCTAGGATATTAGCCCTCAATGCTTCATACTTCTTGAAGAATGGTGGCCATTTTGTCATTTCAATCAAGGTACTTTGTCAGTTTCTGGTTCAAGAGTTATCATTGCGCATTATGCTAAAGCGGATGTCTTGGAAAATTTGTAGTTGGCTTTGTTCTGACAGTTCATTTCTCTGATCAGGCAAATTGTATCGACTCTACCATGGCTCCTGAGGCTGTGTTTGCTAGCGAAGTGGAGAAGCTGAAGGCTGATCAATTCAAGCCGTCAGAGCAGGTGACCCTGGAGCCCTTCGAGCGTGACCATGCATGCGTTGTTGGTGGTTACAGGATGCCAAAGAAACAAAAGGCTGCATCTTAAGCAGGAGAAATGGTGTTTATGGCTGCAATCTATATGATCAAATGTTGTAGCGCGAAGAACTTTATCTAAGCTTTGTCTTAAAAAAATCCTAGGGGTTAGGGTTTTGTTGCAGCTGTTTGGAGACAATGCTGGTTTTACAGCTACCCCTTAATACTATATTGAATTTGAACAGACCAAGTTGGCTGAGATGATGTTGCCATATCTTATTATCTAGGAAATCAATAGCCGAGGTTGGTATTTTTCATGGCCTTATCCAACCTGAGCCTAACATTGGAGAAATTATCACACAAAACAACCATTGACAAATGGATGCCACAGCCACTTGTACGGACAAGCAGTCCTCTTTCTTTTTTTGGTTGCAGCAGAGTAATAAGTAGAAAATGCCTCATTATGGAGGCGGTAATTCTATGGGAAATGATGGTATGGTGGAATCAGGGTTTATGTGTGTTCTCTGAAAAAATAGGGTATAGAGGAGCTGATAGTAGCATTCAGTGTATGTGAAAATTAATTGTTCCGAGGAAGAGATGGCCGGAGGCGACGTCGGTCGGTGGGGCCTATAGCGATGGCAGTGGCGACTAGAACATGGGTAGGAAAAAGGAGTAATACCCAGACATAGAATGCGAAAAAGTAAGGTAAGAACGGGCTAGAACGTGCTATGTGAAGTAAGAAAAATTAGTAGGTAAGCCAAAAACTCACTCGAAACGACACAATCGACGTTTGAATGACATCGATAAAGAAATGAAAAAACTTGATATCTCGGTGCTTGGTGAATGAAATTCAAATCCATTTGAAACATAGCTATTTGTGATGGTTTGCCACATTTTGACATGAAAGGATTGGAGAAAATATCACCAGATATATGGAAACGTCAAGTGCCCCAGGCGGCCATGGCTAGGTATCGGAAGCAAAAATTTCTTAAGGGTTTTTGGAAAAAAAGGAGGAAGGCAGGCCTAGAACGCGATGAGACAAGTTTAAGAGAGGTGAAGATATGGGATAAAGCTTACCAGAGGCGACAAATCGACATCGGGAAGCAATTTTAGCCTATATTGGAGAAAACTCGTTCTCGGGATATTGGTCGCACCAAAACCAAATTAATTTTGTAAGAAGACAGACGGTACATGGGAACACAATGTAATGCAAAAGGATTATGAAAAATCTTACCGGATAGCTCAGGACGCGACGAACAATTTTGAGACCGGACGACCTCAATGTTGATAGCGTCCTGGGCTTATAGGGGACTTGGCACATCACAACCTAGCCAGTCCAGCGGCCACGACCTCTGCCTCTTTTGCATCGCCAAGAGATACAACCATAACAAAGTCCACTTGGATACACAAGCGACAAATTCAACCGCTTGCTAACCACTTATAAGCATTTATCTCAAAATATTGCAAATCAACAACATGACTTGCAGAAATGTAAATCCAATGCTTTGCCCCAATCCATCATATTGTGCACCAGAGTGTATCATGTTTTTAGCAATTATTAAACCAAAGCCAAGTCTTAATTTAATACCTGACCCTGGGTCACATTTATAATTAATTAAGAAAACTTAGGTTATCAAATTATCCACCATAGATCTAACGTTTGCCCTAATGACAACTGTAACACCCCAGCCCATCCTGCGAGCCCAAAGTGCTGCCACCTACTCTAAAGTGCTAACAATACCAACTGTTGCCGCTGGTCTCGTGCATCAACTTCTCTATTTAAATTTCAACCAAACGGCCAAAGACATGCACTTGACACTAAGCGCAGAAGTAGAGATATAAATTTGCTAACTACCAAAAGGAACTCATATGCTATACAAGGATAAATATTTTCATTAAGACATATTCATGAACAGTAAATTATAATATTTATATCTGCATCTCTGTCTCCTATTTCTTTCCTGTAAATGCGATGTGACGTGATGCTATGTATCTCCAAATGTATCTTATACCGGTATAGTGGAGTTGTTTTACCCACTAGTGAAACCCCTCTGCCTCTATCTTTTGAGGTGCCTTACCGAAGGGAGTTTCTCATAGAAGTTATGGTTCGCCCTTTAAGTAGGACTTTCTTTATGCATATGCTTCTTGCCTACCTCTGTAGGACTTTCATGATGCTCATGGTGCAATGCAAATGCAACATTATTCAAATGCTAATATTCAATCATAAGCATCAATCCTACATCACAAACCACTATTCCATCATGCAATTGCCTGGTTATTCCTATAGATGATGTGTGGAGGATGTCAAACTAGACCTCTACCTATATAAGCATAATTTAAACTCTCAACTCAACTTTGCAATACACGCAAGCATGCAAACGACATCGGTTCTACGTGTATAGACAACCGGCAATGTTCATACATGCAAACCCGATACCAATAACCTTTCCCTCTTAGGGCACCTTTCCGATGCCCAGTGCCCAAATGACCATAATTTAATGATCACGTCATCTATACTTGTGAATAAATCTTATTTACACACCTAATCTTTCCCCTTCTTTTATTTCTTTCTCTCCTCTTCTTCTTTGTTTTTCCTTCTCTCCCTTTCCTTACCCATTAGGCCGAATGGGCTTCTTCTTCCTTTCACCTTCCCCTTGCTTGCGCCGCCACTCACCGCTCTAGCCTCGGTTCCCCTTCGGTGCCCTCTGCTTTGACTCCTGTGGCGCCTCCCCTAGATCTCCCCATGCACCGTCTCACCTCTCCTACTCGCCTCTCCCCTCGCGCCTTGCTCCTCCTGGCCATCGCCCTGGCTCCGGCTCCCTAGCATCGTCACTCGCCTTCTCCAGCTCCCCTGACTCAGATCTAGCTAGATCCATGGTTGGCCCGCCTATACTTTTGGGCCCAGCCTCGGCTCCGACCGCCGTCACCGTCTGGGGCCTCCTCGACGTCGACCCAGGTCGACTGAGGATTCCCTAGCGCCACCCTCTATGGCGCCTCCACCATAGCTGCCGTCGATTCTCACCTACAGTAAATCCTCCTCCCCTCTACCCCCTCTGATGCTATTGCTATTGTGGGATGTGTCGCTTGTGCATGGTTTGATTCCTCTAGTGTGATGCTTAGTTGTGCATGGCGGTTTGATGGTGTGTTTCATGTAATGAAATAGCAAAGTTTAGGGTTGGGGTGTGGCTACCTCGTCAGGTGCTCTTTGGTCTGATTTGGGAATGGATTGAGGATTTAGCTTCGTTTTTTTGCTTTCTTAGCCGATGGTGCAGGTCCTTGCTTATGGAGACTTGGCCTACTACTCATTGGCATGTGGCTTGGAGGGCTGGACCTCCTCCTTGCTACGCTGCCTCCTTGTTGCCTGTAGCTCGGCTGGCTACTCCTTGTTGTGCTAACCCGAGTGCCATGTCAGCCGCCACGTCAACCCTAGTGCATACGTGTCTTGCCACATTACCGACACATCAGTCTAAGATGCTTAGTCAGCGGCCATGTCAGGCAGCCTAGTCACATACACACTATTCTGTGAGCCGAGTCCACCATAGATCAGTCTCTCCGTATACCGAGTCCACAGTACAGTAGAATTTTTTAATTTCTAGTATTTTCTTTAGATTAAATTTTTCAAGAGCATGTTCTTCTTCGTCTTAACTTTGATTGATTCCATTCTTTTTTCTAAATTCATATAAAATCGTGTTCTATTTTTTGGTTCTAGTTTTAAAGTCTTTGTAGTTTTTTTGAATTTATTTTTATTCGTCCTTCGTTTTCTCTCTCGTTAGATCGCATCTTCGAAGGAGCGGAAGCACAGCCAGAAGATCAAGAAACCATAACTGAGCAAGGACAAGGTAAGTCATGTTTTTTGATCATATTGAACCTAGTTTTAAATCTATCATTTATTTATTTTGTTTTAAATTATCATGCATTGCTAATTTATTATGTATTTAGTGGTTACTGTCCCAATTGATTAATCACTCATTTGATAATTTGAATGTCATGATGCTATTATCACCTTAGGATGGGAAATTATTTAGTGATACCATACTAATTGTCACATAGGTTGTACGATTACTTTGGTTAGCCATGTTTATAGTCTCGTTGGGGTCATCATCACATGAGAACAAATATTTAATTTTACTTAATGAGATGTTAAATCGTTGTTGATGTCATATTTATAAAATTTGTGTGCCACGATATTGGCATGTCATTGGTGTTGGTTATACAAAATTGATTTTCATTTAGGCGAGTGATCGTGCAGTAAAAGGGAAAGCGTGGTTAGCACTTCGAGGGATTTGGAAGTCTCGTCTGGGTAATATTAAGAACTTAACTTTGTGTGTCATTGATCTAAGCTTTACCGTGCAAATCACATGTCTAGTATGGGATATACTTGGTTGATTAATTTATGAGATTTCAATTTCAATTTTGCCATTAAGTTGAACATGATTGCTGATGTCCACGAGGCACAAGGGGGCAATTATTGACTATGTGGTTAACCTACTCGATGACGAAATCTTAGTGGGTGAAATTGAGTTGTGATTAAACATTATAAATATCTTGTTATGATTTTATTTTGCATGAGAATGATCACATCGTGTGGGTACAGTTGTGCAACCTCTGCCGAGTGTAAAACTATTCGAATAGCCATGTTCCCGGTTATGGACAATGTTTAGTTATTTCACACGAGGGTAGTTATTTCATAAAATTAGGCTGGATAACTTTAGAAAGTGGACAGGTAGTTCACTAGTAGTTTATTAAGTGGATGGTTTGTTCACTTATGATCTATTTAATTCCTTTGGTTATTTATTTATTATCATTTTTTTAAAGTTCACTTTCAACCTATTTATTATATTTATTTTAAATTATTGTTTTATGCAAAATAATCTGTCAGCTATCCATTGGTAAGTTTTGCATATTATATTACATCTTTGTTATAGACGACTTGTTGAGTACCAATGTACTCACGACTTTATGCCTACTGCTGTACAGTTGAAGAAGAAGACCCATCAGCAGGAGGTACCAGAAGGAGGATACTTCGACGACTTCACGGATTAGGACTTCATTTTCCGGTCAATTGCCTGTGGGCATGTCGATTGGCTACCAAGCTTAATTTTATTTTTCGCTACTAGTTTCTTAAGCTCTTAAGGCTATTAATTGTAAGTTTGGCCATAAGATCGTACTCTGATAATTAATGCGTCTATCACATGTTGCGAACCATGATAAAGAAGAATTTAAAAGAATGGGAAGATTATTTACCACATGTTGAGTTTGCATACAATAGGGTGGTACACTATACAACTCAACTCTCTTCATTTAAAATTATTTATGGTTTTCAAGCACATACACCATTAAATTTATTGCCATTGCCTTTCATTAGAGGAGTTAATATTGATACTTCTAAACGTACTGATTTTATAAAACTTATACATCTGAACACTAAGGAAGACATTGAGAAAAGGGGGACTCCTTTTCAAGAGGGGGATGATGAGGACATCACCATTATGAAGGTTTCATCTACACAATCATCACTTCCATTATCAGATTCAAGTAACAATGATAATGATAAGAGTAGTGTTCGTCCAACGGTTGAAGTTTTGCAATAATTGTACAAAGGACTAATCACTCGAGCTAGAACAAGAAAACTCATCAAATAGATGAATCTGATCCTACGTTTCTTTGATTTTTATATTAATAACAACTTACTACTTAATACTTTCACTTTATGTATTCTCAAGTTATTAGGTGAGCAAAAACTTGTTGCTACCGAGCGGGAGGTGATGGAGGCTGGCACTCCAAGAGATGGTCCGAAAGGAGGAGATAATAACACTTGACTTATATCAGTGGGAAAAGCCACTAAGCTGTTGCAGTCAAGTTTTCAAGCTCTGAATTGAAGATCAGAGAAGACTACGATTCAGAAGCTTGATTGTGTCCAGTCTTCAATTCTGAGTTCGTTTGAGTTTTTGGCCAAGTTCCAGATGTCATGGGCTAGTTTGTATCTATAATAAGACATATTAAGATTGTTTTAAGTTTTAGTATTCGTTTTGGTTCAGATTTGAGGTGATGGCGATGCCGAAGCTTTAAACGGATTGAAAACGAATACTTGGGCCGCAAGGGAGTTGGGCTGTTGTCAAGAGAGTTGTATGCCACCCTCATGGGCCAGCCACCACGTGGGGCCTACCTCATGGGCGCCCAAACCAAGACAAACAGCCAGCCACTTCTTATTGCTTTTGGTTTAAATTAGGAATTAGAATAGGATTCGAGTTTGTTTTCTTACTTCGAGTCTATTAGACTTGTACGAGGGTATATAACCTTGTCCACCGTCCCCCTGTAACTCTTGAACGTTAATTTTGAGTCCAAACAATTTTTTGCTCTGTGTTTTATGTCGTGTGCTACCATGGGAATTGGAAAGATGATTAGCTAGCGTTTCACCAAATTACCAGTTACCAGTGCTCTTGTTGTTTCTCACAGACCAGCAACGTCGTCTATCTTGGTGTGGTGAGAAGACGGAGATCCAGAGCGTGTTGCTAGTTGAATTTTGGTAAATAGGAGTCTGTAATTGAGACAGATAATTGTGTGCTTTCGTTCATTAGAATTCACGGTATTTCATGTTAGCCACATATTTACCTTTCAAGTGAGATCCTACGTCGTGAAGGTCGCCCCCTCCACTCGTATCAGTAGGAGGCAAGCCGAGCAACAGCAGAATGCTAGGAAGAAGGAGGGGGCTAGGGTGAGAGGCCAGTGGCATGGCACCAAGGGCCAATTGGCCGGGGAGGCAACGCAGAGGGGAGTTGTGGCGATACTATGAGGGTACATGTTCTTATTTTTGGTGTTCTGTTTATATGAATAGTGCCTTTGGATACTATTCATATGAACAGTGTCTCTAAGAGTACACGCGCACGTGAGTGCGTTCAGTAGTCAAAGCGTTTTTTTCTTTTCCTTTTTTCCTTTTATTCCTTTGCATTGTTCCAAATGATTTAGCCGGGGTTTTTAATTTTTTGAAATTTTTACCATTTTTTAACTCACAAAAGACTAACAGCCACTACAATGCTTTTATAACCATAATACACACAAAAAGGCATAAATCAAAGCTTATAAGCCATTTGGAGCTAGGCTTAAATTAGTTAGCTTTCACTAGTCAATTTGTAGTTTTGCATTGTTGTGTCAACGGTGGTTATTCTGTTGTTTGATCAGTGCTTTTGTCTATCTGTGCTTGTTGAGCAAAATAAAGTTGTGATTGTAACTGTTGTTTCTCTCCTACTTTTTTTTATCAATATAGGTCCCTTCTTTTTTGGCTTCTATCTTGTGGCTTTTGGATTTTCTATAATAACTAGCTTTTCAAACGGAATGCCTTTTCAAAATGGAGTCTATAAGTTTATTGTAGTAGACACTATAATGACTTCATCTATATCAACCAGAACTACACACAAGTGTTACTTACTCCATACTCTTTCTCTCACGGATAGCCAAAAACCATCACCCGCAGGTCAAAAGAACATGCCTATATACATGTTAGCTTTCTGAGCTTGTGACTGCAGCTTGTTATTTGTCCCACAACAATTCCCTGTGACCAAGGATTCTCACTGTCTAGAGAGCCAAGCTTTGCTCGGATGGTGAGGCTGACGATGTGCAGCCCATTTGCCCGGGCTCGATCATGGGACGTCTTATTTTTGGGGTACTGTTTATATGAATAGTGCCTTTGGGTAATGTTCATATGAACAATGTATCTAAGAGTACACACGCATGTGGGTGCGTTCAGTACTCAAAAAGCGTGCTCGCGCTCCATGAGGCTTCAGGTCTCTACTTTGTCTTAGGCATGCATATTAGATGCAACTACGTAGGTATGTGTGTTGTGTGAGTGCATATATATGCTGTCGCATGTGTGTTTTTGTTGTACTTAAAAAAGGGTTCTCGCCGTTTGAACGTTTTTGAGAGTCGCCCTCCACCGATATTCTTAATGGCTCCCGTTTTATGCGTTAAACTGTGTCAACTAGAGAATTAGTCGAAAGGTGTGCTTTCGAGCTCTAGACGCCCAACCACTCTATCATGAATTCGCAATGACCAATTTCGTGCCATCTTCTGTACCCCTATCTCTCCTCCCATCTTCTTTGTCTTTTATTTTCGAGAGTACAATGGTGAACACACACATGCACTTACGTAAACACTATATACATACGACTCAACCCGCTTACATGTAGGTTCGTTCACTAGCATATGCCTCTCCCTTCTTGGGACCTAACCTGAGAGGATAAGTATGAAATACTACGTTCAATTGAAGGATTGAACTAAGGACCTGTGGATATGAAACACCCGAACATAGGATTGGTGCACGATGCAGTGAATATGGCATCACAGTGCTGTCCGATCTCACCGTCCACTTCAGCATTGTCAAACTGACGGCCATGATCGAAGCACACTACTCTATAAATTTTGGCCTCCCCCGCACTCTCCCTCTGACCCGCCTAACACCCACCACAACCCTAAACCACCATCGAATGCACCAATACTCTAAGACTATGTCAAGGTTTGCTATTCTAGAATGACATGGTCACCGGAGAGTCCGTTTACTTTTCTCCAAGTCAATTTTTAATCTTGTGACTTGGGCCTTGAGCTCAATATTTTTCTCTACACTGTTAGTATTGCAATGCATAGAGGAAGTAGAAGCATCCAATTGAGAACAACAAGGCATGCCAATTAAATTCTCACATGAGGCGGATATACTGACTTTAGATGAAATGCAAGGACTAGGGCTCTAAATAGCATATCATTTAGTAAATCACATGTAATGCCTATATCCACCTTAGGCTTAGAATATTCCTTGAGAAGGAATATTCATGTTCTCCTTTTAGCTTGTTATAATCATTTTGAAGAGAGACATGCTCATTCTTCAAAATCTTATACTTAGCCTTTTCCTTCCCAAGATATTCATTAAGCTTTTCTAGCATATCCATTAACTCATTATAAAAAGGTGCATCATTATCATTATCATTATTTACCTTTTTATTACCTTTTGCCATGAAGCATTGAGTTGATGTTGAGAGAATTGTGGATCCTTCATTGTTGGAGCTAGAGATTGAGCAATCATCTCCCGACATACACTCTTGTATGCAATCATCATCGGTTGAAGTGGACATTTCATAATTATCTTGAAGATATGTCCACATATCATGAGCGCTTTCAAGATTACATTTTTTGTTGAACACCTCTACACTCAAAGCACTAAATAAGACGTTAGTAACTTGAGCGTCGAGTTTCTCATCCTCAATTGTTGGAGCAAGAGGATCCAATAGAGGAGAAAAGCCCACATCTATAATCCGCCATATTTTCGGGCTCATAGCTTTAAAATAAAAAATCATATGGATTTTTCAATTATCATAATTGGTGCTATCAAATAGAGGTGTGTCATCTAGGTGCACTATAATACTAGTCGCTATCCTTTAACTTTTTAGGCGGTAAAACTTAATAAATGAGAAACCAAGCTCTGATACCACTTGTAAGGACGAGGAGGCCGACTAGAGGTGGGGTGAATAGGCGGTTTTGAAAAATCTCTTTCAACCTAATATCGATTTCTATTTGTCTAAACCAACTATATAATACGGAAGCTTATCTCAAATTGGTCTAGCATAAATAAAGCCTAAAACAATTTTGTTATCCTAAATGCACCAATACTCTAAGGCTATGTCAAAGTTTGCTATTCTAGAATGACAAGCAATTAAATAGAATTCTATGAATGAAAATTGCTTGAACATAAATTAAGCATAAGTAAACAAACCACAATTGACACGGTCTAATCCACGTTGAAGTAAGCCTAAACGAATTGGACCGGCTCCACGAATTAAGCCTTCCACATCAAATCACTACGGTTGCTCTTCCTCCACTCCGGAGATGGCGAACACCATACCACTCACATTCTACCGGGCCTTCTCACAAGCTTCTTGAGAAGATCACTGGACCACTACACCTTCGAAACTGTCTAGGAGTCGGCAAACTCGAAAAATAACAAGTCGAAGACCCTCACTTGAACGAATCAAGTATCTTAGCTCAACGGACACAAAGTCTACCACCAAGCGCAACACATGCTCTATTTTTAGCTTTTAGAAAATGGTTAAAATATGTTTTCTTGCTCTATGCTTTCAAATAAAATCCAGAAAAATACAAATAATCTCTAACAAATCCAATAAAATCCAAATAAATTTTCTAGAAGTGCAAGAAATCTGGTGGAACCACCCTTGAAATATTTCCTACAAGAACACTACCAAAAAATTTCTTTATAAATATATGATGGGTGTCGTGCGCACTATATATGCCCTTTGTATTCTTGCATAGTATCCGACTAGATATTCGTTATCGTATTCACAACCGCTCCGTATTCGTTATGTATCTATGACTGACACTATCCGAATTAGTATTTCTATCCAATACTATTCATATCCGACTAGAAAACATATTGTTGCCCGCTGTCGCTTTCCTAAACCTGACAGGGGGTCCTTGAACCCACATGTCATCCTCTCTCCTTGCATCCCTTGTTTCATTGACCGGTAAGCCCAGCCCGGCCTGCGCATCACCACAGTGCTGTCCGATCTCACCGTCCATTTCACCATTTCTAACTGACGGCCATGATCGAAGCACACTACTCTATAAATTTTGGCCTCCCCCACGCTCTCACTCTGACCCGCCTAAACCCTAAACCCTCTCCTGCGGCGGCGGCCACAAGCACCCTCGTCCAGCCCACAACATGAGGCCACCACGAGGCTAGCGGCCGAAACCCTAGCCCTATACGTTTTCTTCTTGTCCTCGATTCAATCTTACCTGCTGATGTTTTGCTTCCCGCAGGACGCGGCGGCTGGGGTGGGAGAAGCGATGGCGGAGGTCGCGGCGGCGGTGGGAGGGGATTCGGGAGAGGAGACGGTGGAGGGAGAGGAGGCAGGGGTGGGAGGGGAGGCAGGGCGCCGAGGGGAGGCGGCCGCGGGGGGAGGGGGGGCAGGGGTGGCATGAAGGGCGGAAGCAAGGTGGTCGTGGTGCCGCACAAGCACGACGGCGTCTTCATCGCCAAGTCCAAGGAGGACGCGCTCTGCACCAAGAACATGGTCACCGGAGAGTCCGTCTACGGCGAGAAGCGCATCTCTGTCCAGGTCCGTGCCTGTTGCTCGCTCGTTTCCCCCCTGAAAAGATTCATTTTTATACGCATCGTTTTGCTTCTCCTGGTGTGTAGGATAGATGAGCAAAAGCATTTTAGTTTGATTTAGCTTATATCAACCTGTAAAATTTCAACTTGTGCTGTTTGATTTTGCTGCTCTCTTGTGTTTCTTGTACATGTCAAAGTATGTTCATTTCTGTTGTTATGGTATTACAGAACGAGGATGGAACCAAGGTAGAATACAGGGTGTGGAACCCCTTCCGATCTAAGCTGGCTGCTGCCGTACTTGGTGGTGTTGACAACATCTGGATTGTAAGTTTATTACTACATCCGATTGTGCGTTAGCTTGTAATTTAAGGAATTATTGATCATATATTTGAAAGCCTTGTTAGTTCAAGGCTGTAGTGTAAAATAGCTACCTGGTTATTGTTGACGTTTGTGTTGTTTTTTAGGCTCCTGGTACTCGTGTGCTGTATCTTGGTGCCGCCTCAGGAACAACGGTGTCTCATGTGTCCGATATTGTTGGACCGGTGAGATCTCTTTTACTACATTCATTTTATTTATCAATGACCTTGATTTGGTGTGTCGCCTTAACGAATTGAGCCACTTTGCAGGCCGGGTTGGTGTATGCTGTTGAGTTCTCGCACAGGAGTGGCAGAGATCTTGTCAATATGGCCAAGAAGAGGACGAATGTGATTCCCATCATTGAGGATGCTAGGCATCCAGCAAGGTACAGGATGTTGGTCGGCATGGTTGATGTTATCTTCTCTGATGTTGCACAGCCTGACCAGGTATACCTATCTCACATAAGTTTTACAGAACATCTCTTCACCTAATGCCTTGCTTATGGTTGAGCTCTGATTATTGTAGTGTACAACTGATGGTCAGTGTTTATCTGTTCGCAATACCTTCATGACTTTGTCTATTTTGGGGCTTAGCAAATGATGAGCATACTCGGATTCCCCTTCAGGACATCAAAATGGGTGATGCAAATTCGAGTTTCTGATGCACTTATGCCCAGTGCCAATTCTTTTTCCTTTCTTTTCTTCGCTACTTGTCGTGCAAAATTTTTGCAGTACTTTCACAACTTTATGTGATGAGCATACTCGGATTCCCCTTCAGGACATCAAAATGGATGATGCAAATTCGAGTTTCTGATGCATTTAAGCCCAGTGCTAATTCGTTCTCCTTTCTTTTCTCCACTATTTGTCTTTACTAAATATTTGCAATACTTTCACAACTTTATGTGATGAGCATACTCGGATTCCCTTTCAGGACATCAAAATGGATTTATGCTCTTTGCCAATTCCTTCTCCTTTCATTTCTCCGCTATTTGTCTTGCTAAATTTTATCTTCTTGATTGTGACCATACTTGGATTCTTCCATCTTCAGCATGTTATATTGGATGGTCAACAATTTGCTTCCCATTTCAGTTACAAGCAATAATTTGCCTGCTTCGGCCTGTTTATTCCCTTTATGTTTTGTGTAAACTTCAATTTGGAAGGTTAATGTGTGCATTGGTTGATGGCAAATATCCAGCCAACCTTGCCACACAACCTTAGTTTTGATGAACTAATCTTGTTCCGTCTGCTGAATTACCTCGACTAGTAGGAAGTTGTAGCCTTATTACAAGATTCTCCCCTCCCCCCTTTAGTCTTGTTTCGTATATATTCTTAACTTTTGTGCTATTCAGTTGCTTGTTTTCTTGTGGCATGCATTGTAATTGGCACATACTAACAATTATAGTATTCTCTATTTGATGCACTTTTATGCTTTTCACATCAACATTTCTTTGTAGAGGCATTCTCTGGGTTCTTTTCTCTTTTATGGAAATATGTACATGAACATGATGCTGGATCTTGTAGTTGTATTTTAATTTGCTGTGGATCTGGTACATAGAAATCTATTGCAAATGCTGAAGTTGTCCATAAATTTTCATCTGTTTAATAAATTCATAAGTCTGCTAAATGAAGAATTACTTGCTTTTTGTGGTAGCAAAATTCTACCAGTTGTCGCAGACCCAACTTCAGTTAAAACGGATGCATCCTTTTTTTTAGGCCCTTGATGTGAACATGAGATATAATTCTTCAAGTTGTATCAATTTGCTGTTGCCAAATGTGACTTCTTAAATACTAGTACAAGATAATATCTGATTTGATCCTTGCATTGGTCCCTTTGTTAAAACTGCGAACTTCACTAAGTATTTATACCTTGTCATTGGATCTTCTATCCCTCAGGCTAGGATATTAGCCCTCAATGCTTCGTACTTCTTGAAGAATGGTGGTCATTTTGTCATTTCAATCAAGGTACTTTGTCAGTTTCTGGTTCAAGAGTTATCATTGTGCATTATGCTAAATCAGATGTCTTGGAAAATTTGTAGTTGGCTTTGGTCTGACAGTTCCTTTCTCTGATCAGGCAAATTGTATCGACTCTACCATGGCTCCTGAGGCTGTGTTTGCTAGCGAAGTGGAGAAGCTGAAGGCTGATCAATTCAAGCCGTCAGAGCAGGTGACCCTGGAGCCCTTCGAGCGTGACCATGCATGCGTTGTTGGTGGTTACAGGATGCCAAAGAAACAAAAGGCTGCATCTTAAGCAGGAGAAATGGTGTTTATGGCTGCAATCTATATGATCAAATGTAGTAGCGCGAAGAACTTTATCTAAGCTTTGTCTTAAAAAAATCCTAGGGGTTAGGGTTTTGTTTCAGCTTTGGAGACAATGCTGGTTTTACAGCTACCCCTTAGTACTATATTGAATTTGAACTGACCAAGTTGGCTGAGATGATGTTGCCATATCTTACTAGCAAGTGTTCAATATTGGCATTATTATCTAGGAAATCAATAGCCGAGGTTGGTATTTTTCATGGCCTTATCCAACCTGTTGGAGAAATTATCACACAAAACAACCATTGACAAAATGGATGCTACAGCCACTTGTACGGACAAGCAGTCATCTTTCTTTTATGGTTGCAAAGGAGTAATAAGTAGAAAATGCCTCATTATGGAGGCGGTAATTCTATGGTTAATGATGGTATGGTGGAATCAGGGTTTATGTGTGTTCTCTGAAAAAAATAGGGTATAGAGGAGCTGACAAAAGCATTCGGTGTATGTGAAAAATTAATTGTCCCAAGGAAGAGATAGCTAAAGGCGACGCTGGTCGGTGGGTCCATAGTGATGGCGGTGGTGCCTAGGATACCGGTAGAAGAGGAATAATACCTGGACATAAAATGCGAAGTAGAATGAGAACGGGCTAGAACGTGGTTTGGTGAAGCAAGAAAAATTGTTAAGTTAGAAACTTTCCAGAGACGACACAATCGACGTTTAAATAACAACGATAGAGAAATAGGAAAAATTTAGTATCCTTGTGTTCCTGAACGAAATCCAAATCCATTTGAAACGTAGCTATCTGTGATGGTTTGACACATTTTGACATGAGAGGATTGGAGAAAACATCACTGAATATATGGAAACGCCAAGTGCCCCAGGCGACTTTGGTTAGGTGTCGGTGGCAAAAATTTCTGAACAGTTTTTGGGAAAAAGGAGGATGGCAGGCCTAGAACGCGATGAGATAAGTCTAAGAAAGGTGACGACATGGCTAAAGCTTACTAGAGGCGATAAATCGACATCGGGAAGCAATTTTGGCCTAGATTAGAGAAAACTCCTTCGCGGGATATTGGTCGCTCCAAAACTAAATTAATTTTGTAAGAAGGCAGATGGTACATGGGAACACAATGTAACGCAAAAGGATCATGAAAAATCTCACCGGATAACCCAGGACGCGACAAACTATTTTGAGACTGGACGGCCACAATGTTGACGGCGTTCTGGACTTAGAGGGGACTTGGCACAGCTTGGGGAGGCTAAGGTGGGGTTAAGAGGTCGTATTTATAGGTTTGGAAGAGATAGAAATCAACTCCAATTTGTAGATTTCGGTTTAGAGACTGTTTCAAAAAAAGGTGATAAAACACAAACGGATGAATGAAACACAAAGAGGCTGGATGGAATAGATTCCTTGCGTAATTTGACACAACTTTTCTTTTGGGAAGATATTGAGATAATGTCCGAATTGGAAGATGCCATGGGAGGCAAGAAAGAGAAGAGTTTGTGCCTAGATCACGATATGTTCTTTGGGGAAGATGAAGTGGCAAACTAGACACAAAAGGAAAGAAGGTGGCTTTGTGCTAAGAAAGAAAAATGGCAGGCAGATTGCTTGGTTGGAAACATTGGGGTTAAGTGAGGATTGCCCTAAGGCATGTCTAGGATGGGTGAATCAAGGAAATACAAAAAAAAATTTGTGACATAAGGAACCCAAATAAAGTAGGTTGTTAGTATTGATGTTTATTTTATTCATATGTAATATTTTTAATTTACAAAAATTCCAATTCAGCTTTAATTAATTCGAGAAAAATCTAAATGGTTGTTTTTATTTTAAAAGTTTCAAAAAGACTCTGAAAATCAGGGTGTTACAAACCCCCCCATAAGCCAGTACCCCTAGTACTGCATACACAATGTAGCAACATCAATTTGCTAAAACATGAATCATTGATTTTCAATTTCCCACCATGAACCTTCTGAAGGCACACCGGATACTCTATTTCCCTATTCTTTGAGCTATAACTCATCGAACTCCGCCACCTTACTATACAAAATAAGACAGTCATCGCGACTGTCTAGTGCGCAAACACAAGGAGCGAATAAGGCTCTTGGATCAAAAGATCCACTATTAATAAATAATCCCTCAAGTACCTGATTCCAGGACACTAACTAAAATCCACCATGTCAATTCTTTAAGGATGATCAATCACCTAGATTTAGCACAGATAATTTGCACTCCTGTGAGTCACAGTTACTCTTATGTTAGGCATGGGATCCATCTGTTCTACCTCTATAGGCGTGCTCATAATTGCCTACAAATGTGGTAGCGACTTCACCAACTCATGCTTATATATCGATATCAAATCTCACTAGAAATGTGTTAACTTCATCCCTCAGAATTTAAGTCTCACACGACCCTACAACAATTCTTCTTCATTCAATTTAGCTAGGGGACTATCTGATAACAAGATCCCCATTCTAGTCCTCCCAACTAATTTCTGTAGAGTTATAAAATTGCAACTATCAGAATCTTCCAAGACATCGGTTGTGATTATAACAATCAATCATGGTGTGGGATTGGTGGACTTAGCTTTAAGGCCATTCGCCTATTACCCATCGAAAGGATAACTTCATGAGGGATTTCCACCATAACAATAGATTAACATATTTCTTAGCATGTCTAAGTTGCATAGCTAGGTTCATCGATTGAGACTATACAAAACACATCATTCAACAAGGCTCAACAATCTAAACAATCTTAATGACCTACTAGCTCACCAGCATTCTAGCTCCCACTGTTTAGCAGAGATGGTGTGCCCTTCACCACTACCTCTTATGCAAATACTAAATCCCCATTGAATTCAAATCTACTTCGGTCCCAAGGCATAGCTAAAATCAATTACTCTCCTCCTTTCTCACATCCCAGAATTTCATGCCTTTCTAACCGATTCAGACATTACAACCACTATTGAATCTTATCTTCTCCAAAACATTGGCTTTATCACATAAGTCACTCCAAACATTCATACGATCAAAACTCCCATCGAATATTGGACTTGCAAAGGGCACTCCTCACTATAAGGTATTTACTAAACAACTCAAAGAGTTACTAGCCAAAGGGAACCTACTTCCCAAAACTAAAGCAAAATATCTTATGAGCAGCACATCTCTACCCATTATTAGCTATATTTCAACAATTCCAGGAGTCATTAACCCCAATGGTACTCGATACCCAAAATTAGGGCAAAACATCTCATGAACAACAAATCACTACCTCTATACCTTGAATGGCAGTACAACCTAGCCACTCCAGCGCCCACGGCCTCTGCCTCTTTTGCATTGCCAAGAGATACAACCATAGCAAAGTCCACTTGGATACGCAAGCGACAAATTCAACTGCTTGCCAACCACTCATAAGCATTTATCTCAACACGACTTGCAGAAATGTAAATCGAATGCTTTGCCCCAATCCCATCCTATTGTGCACCAGAGCATATCAAGTTTTAGCAATTGTTAAACCTAAGCCAAGTCTCTATTTAATACCTGATCCCGGGTCACATTTATAATTAATTAAGAAAACTTAGGTTACCAAATTATCCACCATGGATCTAACGTTCGCCCTGATACCAACTGTAATACCTCAGCCCATCCTCCGAGCCCAAAGTACTACCACCTACTCTAAAGCGCTAACAATACCAACTATTACCGCTGGTCTCGTGCATCAACTCCTCTATTTAAATTTCAACCAAATGGCCAAAGACATGCACTTGACACTAAGCGCAGAAGTAGAGGTATAAATTTGCTAACTACCAAAAGAAACTCATGTGCTATACAAGGCTAAATATTTTCATTAAGACATACCTTTAACATAAACTACCTGGCCTGCCATCCAAGACTAAATATGTCAACTATAAGTGATATGTAAAGTACTGTTGCACGTGGAATAACTGTGCTACTTCCGGCCATGCATGTCGCTCTCAATAGTCACCTACAAACAACAATAAAGCAAGGGTGAGTTTGAAGACTTAACAAGTATACTATAATATAATAGGGTTAACACATTTGTCTAGTAAATTATATATTCATGAACAATAAATCATAATATTCATATCTGCATCTCTGTTTGCTATTTCTTTCCTACAAATGCGATGTGACGCGATGCTATGCATCTCCAAATGTATCTTATACCGGTATAGTGGAGTTGTTTTACCCAGCCCCGGCCCCGACCGCCGTTGCCGTCTGGGGCCTCCTCGGCGCCGACCCAGGTCGACCGAGGATTCCCTAGCGCCACCCTCCATAGCTGCCGTCGATTCTCACCTACAGTAAATCTTCCTCCCCTCTGATGCTATTGCTATTGTGGGCTGTGTCGCCTGTGCATGGTTTGATTCCTCTAGTGTGATGCTTAGTTGTGCATGGTGGTTTGATGGTGTGTTTCATGTAATGAAATAGCAAAGTTTAGGGTTAGGGTGTGGCTACCTTGTCGGGTGCTCATCATTCTGATTTGGGAATGGATTGAGGATTTAGCTTCGTTGTTTGCTTTCTTAGCCGATGGTGCATGTCCTTGCTTAGGGAGACTTGGCCTACTACTCATTGGCCTATGGCTTGGAGGGCTAGCCCTCGTCCTTGCTGCGCTGTCTCCTTGTTGCTTGTAGCTCGGCTGACTATTCCTTGTTGTTCTACCTTGTTTTCTTGCTTGGCTTCTCTTGCGATGGCCAAATGGGTTGGCACTAGTGGAATGGGTTTGGAGATGGGATGGCTTCGGTTGGCGCTGCTGGTTGTGATGGTGGCCAAGTTGGGTTTTGCCTCTCTTGCCCCGTTGACTTTGGCCTTATTTATCTCTATGTGCTAGATATGCCTTCCGGTGCTTTCCTAGGGTGTCGTGGCAAATTTTTCTTCTCCCTTCTCCTCTCTTCTAGTCGGTTGGCTTGGCTGATGACCAAATGAGATTTTGACGCTTCCTTGCCTTATTATGTCTTCTTGGGTTTGTCGTGTCTTCACTATGTCAGTGGATTCAGATGTTTGTTTATTCATTCTTCACTTTCCTTTTCTATTTTTTCCCACGGGTATTACAATGAGCTTAGTGGAGCAGATGATTTCTCAAAAATTGATTGAACCAGGAGATGAATGGAAAAATGGTTTGAAAACAAAGTTTGGATTGTATGAGTGGTTAGTCATCCCCTTTGGCTTAACTAATACACCTAGTATATTCACACACTTGATGAATAAATGTTTTAAGAGCTTTCATTGGTCACTTTATGATAGTCTACTTCGATGATATTATGATATATGGCAAAACCATGACTGAACATTTAGATTATTTGAAATAAGTGTTTAAAGCCTTTTAAAATAAAATTCACCATTTGGATTTTTTTTGGATTTAATTCAAACTTAAATTACATTTTCAAAAATTAAAAGGATTTAATATGAATAAAATAAATATTGACATATGCTAATTTTATTTGGGTTCTTTGTGTCTTAAGAAATGTTTTGGAATTTTCTGTGAATTTTTTGATTTATTTACTATTTTCTAGAGCTCAAAAGGATTTATTTAAAATTTTGAAATTAGAAAGCCCCAAAAATCCTAAAATAGTAATGGGCCAAGCCCACTACTGTTCATCCGGCCTGTTTAGCCTCAGCCGTTGGTTTCGCTCCCAGGCACGTGTCGGCATCCGACCGTTGGATTTTCTTTTTGCCACGTGCTGCCAATCTGTACATTCTTGCACTTTCATCGGTGCGGTCAAATGTCGACCATGTGATCTCCTTCTCTGCCACGAGTCATTAATCGGGAACGGTGTATACTATTCATCTTCATCCTTCAGATGAACTCCACCGTTGCCTCGGTTTTCACACTCGAGGAAGTCTCCTTCGCGTCGTCTCTGACTCGGCCTCCATGCCGTGCGCGACCCGGCCATCCTTGGCGTCTATGCTATTTAAACCACGCAACCCCTTCTGAGCACCGCATCCCTGAGTCGTTTGCGTCGAGCTCACCGATTGCGCCACCGTCGTCCCGATTGCCGACCAAGTCCAACGTTCGATGTTGCCATCGACTTCTCCACCGAGCGCCGCTTACCGTCCGTCGCCAGTAAGTTCCAGTGCCGCCTTGCCTCGCCACCGTTCATCCTCAATCTAGCCGCTGTTCGCCGCCTAGTTGCGCAACGCTGAACCACAGACCATGTGCACACCACCGCCCACGCGACCGTTCGGCCAGTCGAAGCATCGCCTCGGTATGCACGCTAGCCACATCACCCCACACCCATGCTCGCGCGCCCCTTCGCCTCTTGCAGCCAACCGTCGAGTGATGCATGTCATGAACCTTCGAACCATCCAAACATCTCCACGCCCATTCGATCATCGTCATCGTTCAGACAGTCCGTTGTCATCACTCCTCAGACATCTGATCGTTGGACTATTCGAACAATTCTTACACCTCGGCCGCCCGATCATCTTCATCATTCGGACCGTCCGATCGTCGTCAACCCAACTGAGTCAGCCATCCACGCCAGTTACCACCTCAGCCTTAATCCTTTGTGGTCACCGCGTGTCAGCCATGTCAGCTCCTGAGCCAACCCGAGTGCTATGTCAGCCACTACGTCAGCCCTAGTGCACACATGTCTTGCCACATCACTTATACATCAGCCCTAGATACGTAGTCAGCAGCCACGTCAGCCAGCCTAGTCACGTGCACACTGTTCCGTAAGCCGAGTCCATCATAGATCAATCTTTCCGTGCACCGAGTCCATAACATAGTAGAATTTTCTAATTTATAGTATTTTCTTTAGATTAAAATTTTCAAGAGTCCATTCTTCTTCATCCTAATTCTGATTGACTCTATTCTTTTTTTTAAAATTAATCTAAAATTGATTTCTATCTTTTGGTTCTAGTTTTGAAGTTTTTGGAGTTTATTGAATTTTATTTTTATCCTTCCTTCGTTTTCTCTCTCGTTAGATCGCGTCTTCGAAGGAGTGGAAGCACAACTAGAAGATCAAAAATTCATAACTGAACAAGACCAAGGCAAGTCATGCCTTTGATTATATTGATCCTAGTTTTAAATCTATTATTTATTTATTTTATTTTAAATTATCATGCATTGCTAATTTATTACAACCCTTGTATATGGTAGTTACTGTTGTAATTGATTAATCACTCTTTTGGTAATTTGAATGTCATGATACCATTATCACCTTAGGATGAAAAATTATTTAGTGATACGATACTAATTGTCACATTGGTTGTACGATTGATTTGGTTAGCCATCAGTCGTTGAACTCAATTTATCCAGGCAATACCAAGATGTACGAGGACATCAAAGACAAATATTGGTGGCCAAGAATGAAGCATGAGATAGCAGAGTATGTTGCACTTTGTGATGTGTGTCAAAGAGTAAAGGCTGAGCATTAGAGACTAGCAGGTTTGCTACAATTGCTAAGTATTCCCAAGTGGAAGTGGGAAGAAGTTGGCGTGGATTTTATTAGAAGATTGCCTAAAACCAAGGATGGTTTTGATTCAATTTGGATAATTATGGATCATTTGACAAAGGTTGCTCATTTTATTCCGCCAAGATAAGCTACACAGGTGATAAATTGGCAAAGTTATACATGTCAAGGATTGTAAGTCTCCATGGAGTGCCTAAAAAGATATTATCAGATCGTGGATCGCAGTTTACTTCACAACTTTGGGAGAGTTTTCATGAAGTTATGGGTACTCATTTGAATTTTAGTACAGTATACCATCCCCAAACCGACGGTCAGACCGAGTGAGTGAATCAGATCGTTGAGGATATGTTGAGACCTTGTGTGTTAGATCATGAAGCCAAGTGGGACAGTTGTTTGCCCTTTGTAGAGTTTTTGTCCAACAACAGTTACCAGACCGGTTTGTAATCTATTATTTATTTATTTTATTTTAAATTATCGTGTATCGCTAATTTATTACAAACCCTTGTATTTGGTAGTTACTGTCCCAATTGATTAATCACTACTTTGATAATTTGAATGTTATGATACCATTGTCTCCTTAGGATGAGAAATTATTTAGCGATACCATACTAGTTGTCAGATAGGTTGGACGCTTAATTTGCTTAGCCACGCTTATAGTCTCATTGGGAGCATCATCGCATGACAACAAATATTTAATTTGACTTAATGGGATATTAAATCGTAGTTGGTGACACAGTTATAAAATTTGTATGCCACGATATTGGTGTGTTATTGATGTTGGTTATACAAAATTGATTTTCATTTGGGCGAATGATCGTGCAGTAAAAGAGAAAGTGTGGTTAGCACTTCGAGGGATGTGGAAGTCTCGCCTGAGTAATGTTAAGGACTTAGCTTTGTGCGCCATTAATCTGAGCCTTATTGTGCAAACCACATGTCTAGTATGGGATAGATCTAGCTGATTAATTTGTGAGATTTCAATTTCAATTTTGCTATTAAGTTGAACATGGTTACTGATGTCCATGAGGCACAAGGGGGACAATTATTGGCTAGGTGGTTAACCTACTTGATGGCGAAAACTTAGCAAGTAAAATCAAGTTGTGATTGAGCATTGTAAATGCTTTATTATAATTTTCTTTAATATGAGGATGATCATATCGTATGGGTACAGTTGTGCAACCTCTGTATAGTGTAAAGCTGTTCAAATAGCCATGTTCCCGGTTATGAACAATGCTCGGTGATTTCACATGAAAGGTAGTTATTTCATAAAAGTGGGTTGAATAACTTTGAAAAGTGGACACGTAGTTCACTAGTGGTTTATTAAGTAGGTGGTTAATTCACTTATGGTCTATTTAATTCCTTTGGTTATTTATTTAATATTATTTTATTTAAAATTCACTTTCAGCCTATTTATGGTATATACTTTAAATTATTACTTTTTGCAAAATAACCTTTCAGCCCTCCGTTAGTAAGTCTTGCATATTATATTGCATCTTTGTTATAAATGACTTGCTGAGTACTAATGTACCCACAATTTTATGCCTACTGTGGCTCAGTTGAAGAAAAAGAGTCATATCAGCAGGAGATACGAGAAGGAGGACACTTCGATGACTTCGCGGATTATGACTTCGTTTTTCAGTCGATTGCCTGTGGGCATGTCGAATGGCTACCGTGCATAATTTTTTTTCCGCTGCTAGTTTTTTAATCCCTTAAGGCTATTAATTGTAAGTTTGGCTATAAGGTCGTACTCTGATATATAATGGTATTTGAGTCTTTTTCTTTACTAATTGTGTTTATGGTCGATATTTTATTTATGTTTACACTGTGTGCACTAGCGTGATCTTGGACTAGTGCGGTATAGATAGAGAGTCCAAATTTGCATATTCGGGTCATGACACTTTGCTAAATGCACGTTTTACACTCATAAAGTAGTGTTTCTTGTGTTTGTTGTTTCTATACATAGCATTGAAGTTGATGATTCTAAAACTAATGCAATTAAGAATTGTCTTGTTTCTATTAATGTAAGTCAAGTGTATAGTTTCCGTGGTCTTGTTGGTTTTTACCATCGAATCATGAGAGATTTCAGTACAATTGCTGCCCTGTTAAATGAATTGATAAAAAGGAGTGCCTTTTGTGTGGGGGCTAACACAACAGGGAGCTTTTGATACTCTAAAAATAAAGGTTATAGAGGCACCATTGCTAGCTCTACCTGATTTCACAAAAACTTTTGAGATTGAATGTGATGCTAATAGAATAAGTACTTGTTGTGTTCTTATGCAGGTAGGTAAGCCAATTGCTTATTTTTTAAAAAATTGAATGGATCTCAGTTGAATTATCTTGTTTATATAAGGAGCTTTATGCACTGGTACGTGTTCGTAAAACTTGACAATATTACTTATAGCCTAATGCTTTTGTCATACATTCTGACCTTGAATCTCTCAAGTACTTAACAGACAAGCTAAGTTGAACCGTAGGCATGCTAAGTGGATGGAATTAATAGAAACTTTTTCATATATTGTTAAGTATAAGAAAGGCAAAAATAATGGTTTTGCTGATGTTTTGTCTCGAAATAGTATTCTTTTAACTCAATTGGATACTAAGGTGCTTGGTTTAAAGAGTTTAAAAGAGTTATATGTTGCTAATTGTGATTTCGTTGAACTCTTTTCTCGTTGTTCATATGGGAAAAGATGGGATAAATTTCATGTTCATGATAGGTTCTTTTTTGCGCTAATGAACTTTGCATTCCAGATTCGTCCATTCGTTTGTTCCTTATGTAGGAATCACATTGCGAGGGATTGATGGAACATTTCATGTGCAAGAAGATGTTGAGCATGTTGGCCGATCACTTCTACTAGCCAAAGATGAGACATGACGTTGAACGGTATATATAGCGGTGTATGACATATCACAAAGCTAAGTCGAAGCTAAATTTACATGGTTTATATACTCGTCTTCCAATGTGGATTTTATTCTAGGATTGCCTCAAACTAAGAGGGGAGGGATTTGGTGTTTGTTGTTGTGGGTAGATTCTAAAAAATGGTGTATTTTATTTCCTGTCATAAGAGCGATGATATGTTGCATGTAGCTGACTTGTTTTTTTAAGGAGATAGTGTGTTTGCATAGCATACTAAAAACTATTATTTCTGATCATAATGTCAAGTTCATGAGCTACTTTTGGAAGACATTGTGGGCTAAGCTTGGCATGAACTTGTTATTCACCACAACTTATCATCCACAAACTGATGGGCAAACTGAAGTAATGAATCATACTCTTGGGGAGATGCTGCAAACCATGATAAAGAAGAATTTAAAAGAGCGGAAATATTATTTACCACATGTTGAGCTTGCATACAATAGGGTGCTGCACTATACAACTCAACTCTCTTCGTTTAAAATTATTTATGGTTTTCAGCCACATACACCATTAAATTTATTGTCATTGCTTTTCATTGAAAGAGTTAATATTGATGTTTCTAAACATGCTGGTTTTATAAAAGTTATATATCTGAACACTAAGGAAGACATTGAGAAAAAGGCACGTCACATTGCCGCAAAATGAAATAAAAATAGAAAACAAATGATCTTTGAACATAGTGATCTTGTATGGTTACATCTTCACAAAGATAGATTTCCTGAGAAAAGAAAGTCTAAGTTGATGAATCGCAGAGATAGTCCATTCAAAGTGCTTGAAAGAATACATGATAATGCTTACAAGTACGAACTACCTGGCAATGATTATAGTACTAGTGCTACATTCAGTATTGCAAATTTATCGCCATTCTTTGGTTCTACTAACTCTGCAGAGTCGAGGTCGACTCCTTTTCAAAAGGGGGATGATGAGGACATACTATTTTGAAGGCTTTATCTACACAATCATCACTTCCATTATCCGATTCAGGTTAGCCACATATTTACCCTTCAAGTGAGATCCTACGTCGTGAAGATCACCCCCTCCCCCCGTATTAGTAGGAGGCAAGCCGAGCAACAACAGAGAACTAGGGAGAGGGAGGAGGCTAGGGTGAGAGGCCACTGGCATGGCACCAAGGGCCAATTGGCCGGGGAGGCAATGCAGAGGGGAGTGATGGCGTTACTAGAGAGGCAGCGGCGTTGAGGAGGCATCGGTGCAGCAGAGATAGAGACCAAGAGCTAGAGAAACAGATTGAGGAGTAGAAAATGAGAGGAGAGAGACGAAGTGCTGGGTAGAGCCTAGTCGGCCAACCAACCAAATAAGGAGAGAGGAGGGAGTAGAAGGGAATATATACCACATAGTAATGTACTGACTACTCTCGTACATGTTTAGTTGCATGCTTAGTCATTTAGGTAGTATTTAAATTACAGAACTTAAGTAATAATTATTCATAGAGATTAAAGTGAACTAGTTGTCATAAGTAAGCTAACTTCATGCGGCGGTATAAAATAGCCTTTTTATTAATAAATTCTGCAATCGGTTTAAATTGACCCGAGAATGACACAGGAACACACCGGCATAGTTTATCTTTTATATCCATAAATTGAACCATAGCGTACATTAAGTGCGAAAAAATAACCGGGTTCGAAGGAAGTGTTTCACCCTAGCAAACATGAGACCAAGACTTTCAATCATCTTGCAGTCAAGCATACCTTTGAACATGTGATCAGATTATCTTCTACAAATAAGTATTTACCTAGTAAATTATTATCACCCTGCATAAAATAAGAATTTGTTTAATTTAGACGAATGCTGTGTGAAATAAATGAAAGAGGTATAGCACTCTCAACTGATGGAGCAGTTGACCTGCATTATAAGTAAATGGTGGGTAGAGGGTGCCTTGGAAAGGTGATAAAGGGAAAGGTTGGGACTCTTTGCATAGGGGTAAAATCTAAGGACTTACAAACTTCACTTTTGTAATGGGTCATATTGATCGTATCAACCATTGTTCCGTTTAAAGATAGGAGGAAACCGGACGAGATCTCAATTGGACTTTGAACCATAAAGGATAAACTCGGAGCATATATTTAGTGATGTGGAGTGTTGGGTGAAGATGCATCCGGCCCAACCAATGATTAGCTCAAATTACGTGGATGCTGGGTAAGGGTGTGAAACCATCTCGAACCAATGATTATGAAAAGTCGAGTACAGTTATAATATACTGAGATAGATGTACAAGTTCTATGCTCTGATTTGGGTATCGTATCTAAAGAAATGCAAAGATCCATTTGCTACAAAATAAGGCTTACTATGGGTAAGTGGTACAAGCCTGCGCAGTACTATATAAATCATGAATTCATATCTGTCTTCTATACTGGAGGCTACGGAAACCAATAGAAGTTTTATATGGTTATGCGAGTGTCTAGTACATTTCTAAATTAACAATTTAAAATTCTTTATAAACCTAAAAATATTTATTTTTGAGCTGCCATGAGAATGAGATTGAATTCAAGAAAATGTTGGCTTATGATCATACAAGTTCATTTTTGCTATTAATGTTTGCTGAGTATTTTGTACTCATCCTTGCAATTATTCTCTTTTGTTTAGATGTTAGCTAGCCTAGGATTCCACATAGTGTGGGGATGCGTACCCAGAGGAGTTCTATAATGAGTGGGAGGGAGATGATCTTCAGTATGACGCATTTGAGGTAGACACCTTATATAAGACTTGGGACGACTAGAGTATTACTAGCAGTACGAGCACGACCCTTATGGTATATGTAAATTAATGCAATGCTTTATATTTATGGCCCTTGTGGTATGAGCAGTACGAGCAGTACGAGCATTACTAGAGTATTACTAGCGTATTACTAGAGTATTACTAGAGTATATTTATGGTATACTCGTACGAGCAGTACGAGTATTACTAGCAGTACTAGAGTATTACTAGCAGTACTAGCAGACTTCTTTATTATTGTAATATTCAGGCCCTTGTGGCTTTGTAAAAGACTTTAGCTCTACGTAGCTATGTTTATGTAATATTATGTCTAGTCTCTAATTATTATTTTGTTGCAACACTCTGATGTGCTTATTATTTATTGAAACAGTGTTTCAACGAATAATGATCCGTTGACTAGTATTATTATCCCTTGATAATGACACTAGTCGCCATAGTATTTCTCTTAGTTTTTTCTAAATTGAGTTAGGTGTTTTGTGGTGCAAGCTCAAAGTTGAAACACGGTGGTCAAGTGCCACCTAGATTTGTCATCTTTTTCCTAACTTTTCTTAGGTTATACAGGGAGGGGGCATATGTCCCTTTAAATGGAGGTGTCACATGTACCTTGGTAGCAGGCTTTATAGAAAATTGTTAGCGACACCCTATCATGTACCATTGCGCTTTAGAGGGCAACAAGGATGCCCAAATCAATGAAATTTCTATTACAACTGTTTGATATCCAGCACAATTGACTTCATTTCTAGTGATGCCACTGTTGTATTCACCCTCGGAGTTGAGTACTCGCATGTTTGCTGTGACCGACGAATTTATTACTAAGGCCCTGCTCCAAACGTTTTCAGTTTTTTGGCTTCTAAAATTTAGTTGCTTGGTTGTTTGGTCTTTTTTTCTTTTTCTTTTCTTTTTCTTTTATTCCTTTGCATTTTTCCAAAAGATTTAGCCGGGGTTTTTAATTTTTCAGAATTTTTCCAATTTTTTAACTCACAAAAGACTAACAGCCACTACAGTGCTTTTACAACCATAATACACACAAAAAGGCATAAATCAAAGCTTATAAGCCCTTTGGAGCTTGGCTTAAATTAGTTAGCTTTCACTAGCCAATTTGTTGTTTTGCATAGCTGTGTCAACGGTGGTTATTCTGTTGTTTGATCAGTGCTTTTGTCTATTTGTGCTTGTTGAGCAAAATAAAGTTGTGACTGTAACTGTTGTTTCTCTCCTACTTTTTTTTAATCAATATAGGTCCCTTCTTTTTTGGCTTCTATCTTGTGGCTTTTGGATTTTCTACAATAACTAGTTTTCAAACGGAGTGTCTTTTCAAAACAAAGTCTATAAGTTTATTGTAGTAGACACTATAATAACTTCACTTACTCCATACTCTTTCTCTCACAAATAGCCAAAAACCACCAGCCGAAGGTCAAAAGAACATGCCTATATACATGTTAGCTTTCTGAGCTTGCGATTGTAGCTTGTTATTTGTCCCACAAAAATTCCCTATGACCAAGGGTTCTCATTGTCTAGAGAGCCGAGCTTTGCTCGGATGGTGAGGCTGCCGACGTGCAGCCCATCTGCCCGGGCTCGATCTTGGGACGTCTTATATTTGGGGTATTGTTTATATGAATAGTACCTTTGGGTACTGTTCATATAAACAGTGTCTCTGAGAGTACATGTGCACGTGGGTGCGTTCAGTAGTCAAAGCGTGTGCTTGCGCTCCATAAGGCTTTAGGTCTCTACTTTATCTTAGGCATGCGTATTAGATGCAAGTACGTAGGTATGTGTGTTGTGTGAGTGCATATATATGCTGTCGCATCTGTGTTTTTGTTGTACTTAAAAACGGGTTCTCATCGTTTGAACGTTTTTGAGTCGCCCTCCACCGGTATTCTTAATGGCTCCCGTTTTATGCGTCAAACTGTGTCAACAAGAAAATTAGAGTCGGAAGGTGTGCTTTCGAGCTCTAGACGCCCAACCACTCTACCATGAATTCGGAATGACTAATTTCGTGCCTTCTTCTGTACCCCTATCTCTCCTCCCATCTTCTTTGTCTTTTATTTTCGAGAGTACAATGGTAAACGCACACACACACTTACGTACACACCACATACATATGACTCAACTCACATACATGTAGGTTCGTTCACTAGCACATGCCTCTCCCTTCTCGGGACCTAACCCGAGGGGATAAGTATGAAATACTACGTTCGATTGAAGGATTGAACTAAGGACGGGTGGATTTGAAACACCCGAACTTAGGATTGGTGCACGATGCGGTGAATATGGCATCCAATTCTGATACGGGGATGGGTCCCGATCTTCTCAGTGAGGAACCGTGGATAGTTGATGTGAAGTAGACGATGTCGCTAGCTGAACACTCGTGCCCATGCACGAACCCTCAACTCTTCGGAAAACGCCCAAAACACACCGGATAGTTGTCGTCGCGCGACCACAAGCGACGAACGCCAAGTCCCCAATTCCCAATGGAACGACGGCTTGACCTTGAGTTGCAGAACGAACAATGGATCGCCTAATTCTCTCTCAAAGTCCTCGCATGAACTCTGGTGTTGAAAGAACAAGCAATAGCTATGTTTCAATCTGATGCATAAAACTTGGTCCCCCTCTAAGGATGCCAAGATAGGGCTTATATAGCCTCTTGGGACGTGCATAGAGTCCCCCAAACCTACTACAACTCAACCCTATATGGTTTTAGATACGAACTCTTAAAAAAGGAAACTAGATTTTACAGCCGTCATATTTTTTCGGTCATAACTTTTTATCCGTGACGAATTTGATGCTGGGGCCAGATCCGTTGCGTAGCCCTTGAAAATATCTTTCCAACAAGTACAAGAACGCCTGAATCGGACTCCGTTTGTGAAAGTTATGACCTTTTTAGTAACTGCCTGACAGGCTGTCCCGAACCGAGTCCGAATTGAATTCTGAGTTGAATCCGAGTTGGAATTGGATTGAGCACGTGGGAAGTCTGAGTTGGGCTTCAAAATAGTGTCCAAAACTTGTGCTCTAAGTTTTTGGGCTCCGTCCTTATACTCTCCCGCCACATGGGCTTTCTTTCCCCCTTCCACATGGGCTCCAACCAGCCACATGTGCTTCGTTCTTGTTGGCTCCATTCGCGTGGGCTTTGTTCCTTCATGTCTTTGGCACATAATGTGGTTATCCGCTTCCTTTTGCATCTCTATTGTTTTGCCATTGACAAACCTAATAATACACCAAGTAATTACATAATGTAGTATTTCATCCTTATGAATAAAAACATTAAGTATAGTTTGAAATGAGTTCACCTGGCCATATTTCATGCGGCTCAATAATTCTTTCCAGTTGAATAAGATATTTAACGGAAAAGTACAAGACACGTGCATATCCGCATCATCCTCCCCTTCTTCAAGAAAAGCCGTCCTCGGCTTTTGATAGCCTGAAATTGTGCTAAACAAAGGATACAACGTGTATGCATGGTATATATATTCGTCGTCAATATTTCTTCGGCTTATATCATCATAAACTTTTGGAGGTGTAGTAAATGAAAAGAATAACACATATGCCTTGTATATATAAGAGTCAATTGTTGTGACATTCTCACTATTTTGCACAAACTGTTGAATATAGCAGTGACTAAAAGATGTATGCATTGCATTATTGTTTTTCACATCATTCTCCCTCCCATAAAAGAAAGTCGTCCTCGACTTTTCCAAGGACATGGACAGATCCTTAATGAGCAAAATCAGATTTAAATGTGTAGATATGGGAAAGAAAATGTTGAGTGTTTTCCATACTTCAATTTGCGCTACTCGATTATTTTTACATGATTGTACACCAAGAATCGAACAACTAGATTTGTGAAATCTTTCTAAGCGAAGACGTACTATTGTTTAAATGTATCTCATCATGATCATAACATGGCGCAAAAGATTGTTTATCCACAATTTGTAATTTCAAGTCAGTAAGCTTATCACATGTAATGCAAATTCTATGAACATAAAATTTGTCATCTACACCATAATCTCCAATCAAATTGAACTTATACGTGTAGGCATGGGTACTAACTAGTGATTTTGAACATGAAATTTCAGCAACCTTATTAATCACACTAGATAGCTCGCTAGGAGTGTTAAACATGATATAGCATAAAGAATCATTAGGAGATATTCTAGTAAGAACTTCTTTGTAAGTAATCAATTCCACATTATGTAAATTAAGCATTGAAATTTCGGAACATGGGGTGTTTGGTTGATCATATGAGTTCTCACAATTACTCACCTTTGCATAATTAAATTTGGCACCACTATTGTTACCTTTATCGTCCTCCTCAGATGATGTAGGTGCTGGGGGTTTAAAATTATCGGGATGCACCCATGGGACAGCAGGTACTTCATCCCGTCCTGTGGTTATCTCCTCCTCATTTGCCTCCAAAGGTGTCGGTTGTTGAATATTCAATTCTTCATCTTTAATGTCAACCTGCACAATATGAGAAACAACACTAGAAGTAGATAGTGATATGTTAGTTTCAGATTCATCCTCCCTTTGTCTATCTTCCTCTTCTCGCTTTTCTTTTGGTGTCCCTCTAACACTCTCAATTTGGATGCTCTCAACCTCACATATGGTGGAATCACACAACTCACTCTTTTTATCACTCTCACTCAATTTGGCTATGTGGCTCTCTTCCTCATATGGGTTGTGGTGTATCTCGGTAGCTATATGTAGTTTTGGAGTACCGTGCACACTTGTGTCATTAGCAGGCGCTCCCCCACGTAGAATGTGGTGTGCGAACATGGCACGCAGCTCCAAAAAGTTATTATTCATGGTCGTATGCAATTGTTGAACCTCCTTCCCGAGGTGGTTCAGTCTGTGTGAACTTTCACGAGCTCATTGCGCACGCTAGTGTTACCATCAAGAAGTTGTTGTTGTAGCATTTCGCGCAATCGAGTGTACTCGGTCCACGTAACCGGCGCGTCCGGATTAGGTGGATCCTCCTCGTGACCTGACATGGAAACAACTCTCAAACAAGAAGCGAGGTTACATCCGGGTTAGTAAAACAAAAGCTCTCTATGCTTCCAACTTACATCACGAAAACAAGGTAAGCTTACCGTTCCAAAGTGAATCAAGGACATCAAATCGACACGTGGGACAAATGAACGACCTCAACCCGTAATGTATGAGCGTAACCAAGAGCAAGGGAGTACACAAACAGTGTAGGTGGAGCTTGGACAGGTATGTGTATAACCTATGCAATCTGATATTCAAGGTATTGTAAAGCTAAGTAATGATCCAAGCTAGAGTATTTGCCTATGTGCTTGATCCAATTGGTTAAAGCGAAAGTATGAACGCACACGCATAACGATAAATGGGACTTAATGCAAACAAAGGAAATGAGCTAGAAAGAGGCAATCTGAAATTGAGATGAATAACTAGCTCGTTTTGCACTAAGTACAAGGAGAGACGCTAGCCAATTGCAATAGTTATGAATGTAAGGGCACAAGATTGCTCTATGAGAATCAGTGCACAAGCTGAAAATATGAACTAGGGTTTTTTTTTACAGAGTTTTGGCCAACACTTTCTATTTTCACTGTTTCTTGATCAAATCGCAGGAAACTTTCAAGCTTTCTTCTTTTCTTTTCTTTTTTTTTAACTTACTCCTTTTTTTTGGCCAAACTACTGTTTTCTTCCCTTTGCACAAATTGAAGAATTCAGCAAGTGTAAATAATACTCAAGAACAGCCCTAATGGCAATATCAAAAGCTAGTCTCAATTGATGAAAAGATATAAGTGAAGCTCAACTGTAGCAAATCTTTGTTTTCGGTCAGCTTGGGTTTGGCACAAGTAGTGATTTGTTTCTTTGAAGCCGGCAAACTTTCGGTTTTGAAGGAAGTGAATACTATCTCAAACTCTCCCCAAAAAAGAATTTGGATGGATCTCTTGAGAGCAATGTGGACAACAAGGAATTTAGGATTCAAAAGTAAATGCAATTTACTCTTTTTTGTTGCTAATTGAGGAATTCAATCAACAATTTTGTAGGGTTTATGTGGACACAAAGATTAAGCTACGCGAAGGAAACACACGGATCAGCACGAAAACAAAACTCTAATGGACGAAAACTTAACAAAACGCACAAGAACTAAACAGATTAAACTACGGTTTTGGTATTGCAATTTTCGGTTTAATGGAAGATAGGTCGAAAACGAATCTAACTACGGGTAAAGAAG
This sequence comes from Melocanna baccifera, assembly GCA_036346265.1. Classification (NCBI taxonomy): domain Eukaryota; kingdom Viridiplantae; phylum Streptophyta; class Magnoliopsida; order Poales; family Poaceae; genus Melocanna; species Melocanna baccifera. The sequence continues at coordinate 32,390,425 of CM070682.1, read as the reverse complement.
TTCTCACCGAGTAAACCTAGAATCGATACCATATGATACGGGATGGGTCCGATCTTCTCGATGAGGAACCGTGGATAGTTGATGTGAAGTAGACGATGTCGCTAGTGAACACTCGTGCCCATGCACGAACCCTCAACTCTTGAAACGCCCAAAACACACCGGATAGTTGTCGTCGCGCGACCACAAGCGACGAACGCCAAGTCCCCAATTCCCAATGGAACGACGGCTTGACCTTGAGTTGCAGAACGAACAATGGATCGCCTAATTCTCTCTCAAAGTCCTCGCATGAACTCTGGTGTTGAAAGAACAAGCAATAGCTATGTTTCAATCTGATGCATAAAACTTGGTCCCCCTCTAAGGATGCCAAGATAGGGCTTATATAGCCTCTTGGGACGTGCATAGAGTCCCCCAAACCTACTACAACTCAACCCTATATGGTTTTAGATACGAACTCTTAAAAAAGGAAACTAGATTTTACAGCCGTCATATTTTTTCGGTCATAACTTTTTATCCGTGACGAATTTGATGCTGGGGCCAGATCCGTTGCGTAGCCCTTGAAAATATCTTTCCAACAAGTACAAGAACGCTGAATCGGACTCCGTTTGTGAAAGTTATGACCTTTTAGTAACTGCTCGACAGGCTGTCCCGAACCGAGTCCGAATTGAATTCGAGTTGAATCCGAGTTGGAATTGGATTGAGCACGTGGGAAGTCTGAGTTGGGCTTCAAAATAGTGTCCAAAACTTGTGCTCTAAGTTTTTGGGCTCCGTCCTTATACTCTCCCGCCACATGGGCTTTCTTTCCCCCTTCCACATGGGCTCCAACCAGCCACATGTGCTTCGTTCTTGTTGGCTCCATTCGCGTGGGCTTTGTTCCTTCATGTCTTTGGCACATAATGTGGTTATCCGCTTCCTTTTGCATCTCTATTGTTTTGCCATTGACAAACCTAATAATACACCAAGTAATTACATAATGTAGTATTTCATCCTTATGAATAAAAACATTAAGTATAGTTTGAAATGAGTTCACCTGGCCATATTTCATGCGGCTCAATAATTCTTTCCAGTTGAATAAGATATTTAACGGAAAAGTACAAGACACGTGCATATCCGCATCAAATTCTCTGCCCACCGCAGTCCTCTATATATTGTTTTTAGAGAGTATAAGACTAACGCACACACTCAACACATACTACATGTGCAGATTAATCTGATCTAGGCCGTGCAGCTGGACTAACTTTGTAGGGAAACTGGGCGCACTTTTACCCTCCTTTTGCTACCCTAGCCACTCGAACTTGAAAGCGGTTAGGTGGTTGGGGAATTGAAATCAATTGGATCATATAGCTGTTTTGACATCGCAAAAAAAATTGATAATTAAGTAACATTTCCATCGTAAAGGTTTTTCATAGGAAAGTGGGTCGTGCATGGTACTTGGGATCACCATCAAGTTCTAGTATAAAAGGTAAGTACTTACGATCACTTGGTGTCGTGTAGTTGGTTGTCATCCTAAACCTGACAGGGGTCCTTGAACCCACATGTCATCCTCTCTCCTTGCATCCCTTGTTTCACTGACCGGTACCAGCCCGGCCTGCACCATCACCACAGTGCTGTCCGATCTCACCGTCCACTTCACCATTGTCTAACTGACGGCCATGATCGAAGCACACTACTCTATAAATTTTGGCCTCCCCCGCGCTCTCCCTCTGACCCGCCTAAACCCTAAACCCTCTCCTGCGGCGGCGGCCCCAAGCACCCTCCTCCAGCCCACAACATGAGGCCACCACGAGGCTAGCGGCCGAAACCCTAGCCCTATACGTTTTCTTCTTGTCCTCGATTCAATCTTACCTGCTGATGTTTTGCTTCCCGCAGGACGCGGCGGCTGGGGTGGGAGAAGCGATGGCGGAGGTCGCGGCGGCGGTGGGAGGGGATTCGGGAGAGGAGACGGTGGAGGGAGAGGAGGCAGGGGTGGGAGGGGAGGCAGGGCGCCGAGGGCGGCGGCCGCGGGGAGGGGGCAGGGGTGGCATGAAGGGCGGAAGCAAGGTGGTCGTGGTGCCGCACAAGCACGACGGCGTCTTCATCGCCAAGTCCAAGGAGGACGCGCTCTGCACCAAGAACATGGTCACCGGAGAGTCCGTCTACGGCGAGAAGCGCATCTCTGTCCAGGTCCGTGCCTGTTGCTCGCTCGTTTCCCCCCTGAAAAGATTCATTTTTATACGCATCGTTTTGCTTCTCCTGGTGTGTAGGATAGATGAGCAAAAGCATTTTAGTTTGATTTAGCTTATATCAACCTGTAAAATTTCAACTTCTGCTGTTTGATTTTGCTGCTCTCTTGTGTTCCTTGTACATGTCAAAGTATGTTCATTTCTGTTGTTCTGGTATTACAGAACGAGGATGGAACCAAGGTAGAATACAGGGTGTGGAACCCCTTCCGATCTAAGCTGGCTGCTGCCGTACTTGGTGGTGTTGACAACATCTGGATTGTAAGTTTATTACTACATCCGATTGTGCGTTAGCTTGTAATTTAAAGTGTTTGAAAGCCTTGTTAGTTCAAGGCTGTAGTGTAAAATAGCTACCTGGTTATTGTTGACGTTTGTGTTGTTATTTAGGCTCCTGGTACTCGTGTGCTGTATCTTGGTGCCGCCTCAGGAACAACGGTGTCTCATGTGTCCGATATTGTTGGACCGGTGAGATCTCTTTTACTACATTCATTTTATTTATCAATGACCTTGATTTGGTGTGTCGCCTTAACGAATTGAGCCACTTTGCAGGCCGGGTTGGTGTATGCTGTTGAGTTCTCGCACAGGAGTGGCAGAGATCTCGTCAATATGGCCAAGAAGAGGACCAATGTGATTCCCATCATTGAGGATGCTAGGCACCCAGCAAGGTACAGGATGTTGGTCGGCATGGTTGATGTTATCTTCTCTGATGTTGCACAGCCTGACCAGGTATACCTATCTCACATAAGTTTTACAGAACATCTCTTCACCTAATGCCTTGCTTATGGTTGAGCTCTGATTATTGTAGTGTACAACTGATGGTCAGTGTTTATCTGTTTGCAATACCTTCATGACTTTGTCTATTTTGGGGCTTAGCAAATGATGAGCATACTCGGATTCCCCTTCAGGACATCAAAATGGATGATGCAAATTCGAGTTTCTGATGCACTTATGCCCAGTGCCAATTCTTTTTCCTTTCTTTTCTTCGCTAATTGTCTTGCAAAATTTTTGCAGTACTTTCACAACTTTATGTGATGAGCATACTCAGATTCCCCTTCAGGACATCAAAATGGATGATGCAAATTCGAGTTTCTGATGCATAAGCCCAGTGCTAATTCCTTCTCCTTTCTTTTCTCCACTATTTGTCTTTACTAAATATTTGCAATACTTTCACAACTTTATGTGATGCGATACTGGATTCCCCTTCAGGACATCAAAATGGATGACGCAAATTGAGTTTCTGATGCACTTATGCCCAGTGCCAATTCCTTTTCCTTTCTTTTCTTCGCTATTTTTCTTGCTAAATTTTATCTTCTTGATTATGACCATACTTGGATTCTTCCATCTTCAGCATGTCATATCGGATGGTCAACAATTTGCTTCCCATTTCAGTTACAAGCGGTAATTTGCCTGCTTTGGCCTGTTTATTCCCTTTATGTTTTGTGTAAACTTCAATTTGGAAGGTTAATGTGTGCATTGGTTGATGGCAAATATCCAGCCAACCTTGCCACACAACCTTAGTTTTGATGAACTAATCTTGTTTTGTCTGCTGAATTACTTCGACTAGTAGGAAGTTGTAGCCTTATTACAAGAATTTCCCCCTTTTTAGTCTTGTTTCATATATATTCTTAACTTTTTTGCTATTCAGTTGCTTGTTTTCTTGTGGCATGCATAGTAACTGGCACATACTAACAATAATGGTATTCTCTATTTGAAGCACTTTTATGCTTTTCACATCAACAGTTCTTTGTAGAGGCATTCTCTGGGTTCTTTTCTCTTTTATGGAAATATGTACATGAACATGATGCTGGATCTTGTTGTTGTATTTTAATTTGCTGGCTGCAATTTGCTGCAGATCTGCCACATAGAAATCTATTGCAAATGCTGAAGTTGTACCTACTACCAGAATTTTCAATAACACCTCACTTGTTATGAGTGTGGTACTTAAGTCCATAAATTTTCATCTGTTTAATAAATTCATAAGTCTGCTAAATGAAGAATTGCTTGCTTTATGTGCTAGCAAAATTCTACCAGTCCATAAATTTTCATCTGTTTAATAAATTCATAAGTCTGCTAAATGAAGAATTACTTGCTTTTTGTGCTAGCAAAATTCTACCAGTTGTCTTAAAACGGATGCATCCTTTTTATAGGCCATTGATGTGAACATGAGATATAATTCTTCAAGTTGTATCAATTTGCTGTTGCCAAATGTGACTTCTTAAATACTAGTACAAGATAATATCTGATTTGATCCTTGCATTGGTCCCTTTGTGAAAACTGCGAACTTCACTAAGTATTTAAACCTTGTCATTGGATCTTCTATCCCTCAGGCTAGGATATTAGCCCTCAATGCTTCGTACTTCTTGAAGAATGGTGGTCATTTTGTCATTTCAATCAAGGTACTTTGTCAGTTTCTGGTTCAAGAGTTATCATTGTGCATTATGCTAAATCAGATGTCTTGGAAAATTTGTAGTTGGCTTTGGTCTGACAGTTCCTTTCTCTGATCAGGCAAATTGTATCGACTCTACCATGGCTCCTGAGGCTGTGTTTGCTAGCGAAGTGGAGAAGCTGAAGGCTGATCAGTTCAAGCCGTCCGAGCAGGTGACCCTGGAGCCCTTTGAGCGTGACCATGCATGCGTTGTTGGTGGTTACAGGATGCCAAAGAAACAAAAGGCTGCATCTTAAGAAGAAGAAATGGTGTTTTATGGCTGCAATCTATATGATCAATTGTAGTAGCATGAAGAACTTTATCTAAGCTTTGTCTTAAAAAAACCCTAAGGGTTAGGGTTTTATTGCAGCTGTTCTGAGACAATGCTGGTTTTACAGCTACCCCTTAATATTATATTGAATTTGAGCAGACCTAGTTGGCTGAGATGATGTTGCTATATCTTACTAGCAAGTGTTCAATATTGGCTTTATTATCTAAGAAATCAATAGCCGATGTTGGTATTTTTCATGGCCTTATCCAACATGAGCCTAACATTGGAGAAATTATCACACAAAACAACCATTGACAAAAATGGATGCTACAACCACTTGTATGGACAAGCAGTCATCTTTCTTTTTTGGTTGCAAGAGAGTAATATGTAAAAAATTCCTCTTTATTGGAGGCTGTAATTCTGTGGGATATGATAGTATGGTGGAATCAGGGTTTATGCATGTTCTCTGAAAAATAGGGTATAGAGGAGCTGTTCTCTGAATAATAGAGTATAGAGGAGCTGACAATAGCATTAAAAAAAATCTAAATGGTTATTTTTATTTTAAAAGCTTCAAAAAAACTTTAAAAATCAGGATGTTACAAATCTTCCCCCATAAGCCAATACCCCTAGTACTGCATACACAATGTAGCAACATTAATTTGCTAAAACATGAATCATTGATTTTCAATTTCCCAACATGAACCTTCCGAAGGCTCACCGGATACTTTATTTCCCTATTCTTTGAGCTATAACTTATTGAACTCCGCCACCTTACTATACAAAATAACACAGTCATCGTGACTATCTAGTGCGCAACCACAAGGAGCAAACAATGCTCTTGGATCAAAAGATCCACTGTCAATAAATAATCCCTCAAGTACCTGATTCCAGGACACTAACTAAAATCCACCAGGTCAATTCTTTAAGAATAAACTCATGTGCTATACAAGGCTAAATATTGTCATTAAGACATACCTTTAACATAAACTACCTGGCCTGCCATCCAAGACTAAATATATCAACTATAAGTGATATGTAAAATATTGTTGCACGTGGAATAACTGTGCTACTCCCGCCCATACGTGTCGCTCTCAACAGTCACCTACAAACAACAATAAAGCAAGGGTGAGTCCGAAGACTCAGCAACTACACTATAAAATAATAGGGTTAACACAGTTGTCTTGTAAATTACATATTTATGAACAGTAAATCATAATATTTACATCTGCATCTCTGTCTCCTATTTCTTTACCCACTGGTGAAACCCCTCTGTCTCCATCCCTTAAGGTGCCTTGCTGAAGGGAGTTTCTCATAGAAGCTATGGTTTGCCATTTAGGTAGAACTTTCTTCATGCATATACTTCTTGTCTACCTCTGTAGAACTTTCATGATGCTCATAGTGCAATGCAAATGCAACATTCTTCAAATGTTAATATTCAATTATAGGCATCAATCCTACATCACAAACCACTATTTTATCATGCACTTGCCTGGTTATTCCTATAGACGATATATGGAGGATGTCAAACTAGACCTCTACCTGTATAAGCATAATTTAAACTCTCAACTCAACTTTGCAATTCACGCAAGCATGCAAACGACATCGGTTCTACGTGTATAGACAACCGGCAATGTTCCTACATGCAAACCCGATATCAATAACCATTCCCTCTCCGAACACCTTTTCTAATGCCTGGTGCCCAAACGACCATAATTTAAGGATCACGTCATCTATACTTGTGAATAAATCTTATTTACACGCCTAACCTTTCCCCTTCTTTTATTTCTTTCTCTCCTCTTTTATTTTCCTTTTCTCTCCTCTTCTTTATTTTTCCTTCTCTCTCCCTTTCCTTACACATTAGGTCGAATGGGCTTCTTCTTCCTTTCACCTTCCCCATCTTCTCCCCCTTGCTTGCGTCGCCACTCACCGCTCTAGCTTCAGTTCCCCTTTGGTGCCTTCTCCTCTGAATCTTGCGGCGCCTCCCCTAGATCTCCCCATGCGCCGCCTCACCTCCTCTGCTCGCCTCTCCCCTCGCGCCTTGCTCCTCCTGGCCATCGCCCCTGGCTCTGGCTCACTAGCACCGTCACCCGCCTTCTCCAGCTGCCCTTACTCGGATCTAGCTAGATCCATGGCCGGCCCGCCTATACCTTTGGGCCCAGCCCCGGCCCCGACCGCCGTCGTTGTCTAGGGCCTTCTTAGCACCGACCCAGGTCAGCTGAGGATTCCCTAACGCCACCCTCCATGGCACCTCCAGCCATAACTGCCGTCGATTCTCACCTACGGTAAATCTTCCTCCCCTCTACTCCCCTCTGATGCTATTGCTATTGTGGGATGTGTCGCCTGTGCATGGTTTGATTCCTCTAGTGTGATGCTTAGCTGTGCATGGTGGTTTGATGGTGTGTTTCATGTAATGAAACAGCAAAGTTTAGGGTTGGGGTGTGGCTATCTCGTCGGGTGCTCATCGGTCTGATTTAGGAATGGATTGAGGATTTAGCTTCATTGTTTGCTTTCTTAGCCGATGGTGTAGGTCCTTGCTTAGGGAGACTTGGTCTACTACTCATTGGCCTGTGGCTTGGAGGGCTGGCCCTCCTCCTTGTTGTGCTGCCTCCTTGTTGCCTGTAGCTCGGTCGGCTACTCCTTGTTGTGCTACCTTGTTTTCTTGCTTGGCTTCTCTTGCCATGGTCGAATGGGTTGGCACTGGTGGAATGGGTTTGGAGATGGGATGGCTTCGGTTGGCGTTGCTAGTTGTGATGGTGCCCAATTTGGGTTTTGCCTCTCTTGCCCGGTTGGCTTCGGCCTTATTTATCTATATGTGCTAGCTATGCCTTCCGGTGCTTTCCTGGGGTGTAATGGCCAATTTTTCTTCTCCCTTCTCCTCTCTTCTTGTTGGTTGGCTTGGCTGATGACCAAATGGGATTTTGACGCTTCCTTGCCTTGTTATGTCTTCTTGGGTCTACCGTGGCTTCACTGTGTCAGTGGATTCAGATGTTTGTTTAGTCATGCTTCACTTTCCTTTTCTATTTTTCCCATGGGTATTACAATGAGCTTAGTGGAGCACACGTTTTCTCAAAAAATGATTGAACTAGGAGATGAATGGAAAATTGGTTTGAAAACAAAGTTTGGATTATATAAGTGGTTAGTCATCCCTTTTGGCTTAACTAATGCACCTAGTACATTCACACGCTTGATGAATAATGTTTTAAGAGCTTTCATTGGTCACTTTGTGATAATATACTTTGATGATATTCTGATATGTAGCAAAATCATGACTGAACACTTAGATTATTAGAAGTAAGTGTTTGACGTGCTTAGAACTGAGAAGCTATTTGCTAACTTTGTGTAACATCCTGATTTTTAGTATTATTTGAAGCCTTTTAGAATAAAATTCACCATTTGGATTTTTTGGATTTAATTCAAGGTTAAATTGAATTTTTAACAATTAAAAGGATATAATATGAATAAAATAAACATTAATATATGCTAATTTTATTTGGGTTCTTTGTGCTTTAAGGAATTTTTTGAAATTTTTTGGGAATTTTTTGGATTTATTTGCTATTTTCTATAGCTCAAAGGATTTATTTAAATTTCTAAAATTAGAAGGCCCTAAAAATCCTAAAATAGTAATGGGCCAAGCCTACTACTGTTCATCCGACCTATTTTGCCTCAGCTGTTGGTTTCACTCCCAGGCACGTGTCAGCATCTGACCGTTGGATTTCCTTTTTGCTAGGAGCTGCCAATCCGTGCATTCTTGCACTTTAATCGGTGCGATATAATTTCGACCGTCTGATCTCCTTCTCTGCCACGAGTCATCAATCGGGAACGATGTCTAATATTCATCATCATCCTTTAGATGAACTCCACTGTCGCCTCAGTTTTCACACTCGAGCTAGTCTCCTTCGCGCCTTCTTCGACCCAGCCTCCATGCCGTGTGCGACCTGGCCATCCTTGACGTCTGTGCTATTTAAACCATGCTACCTCTCCCAAGCATCGCACCCCCGAGTTGTTTGCATCGAGCTCAACGATTGCACCATCGTCGTCCCCATTGTCAACCAAGTCCGACGGTCGATGTCGCCATCGACTTCTCTGCTGAGCGTTGCTTGCCATCCGCCGCTAGTAAGTTCCGGCGCCGCCTTGCCTCGCCACCGTTCATCCTCTCTCTACCCGCCGTTCGCCGCCTGGTTGCACAACGCTAAACCATAGACCGCATGCACACCACCGCCCATGCGACCGTTCGGCCAGCCGAAGCGTCACCTCGGTATGCACACCGGCCACGTCACTCCACACCCATGCTCGCGCGCCCCTTCACCTCCCGTAGCCAACCGTCGAGCGACGTGTGTCATCAACCTTTGGACCATCCGAACACCTCTACACCTCTAGACCGTTCGACCGTTGTTGGACCGTTCGATCATTGTCATCGTTCGGATAGTCCGTCGTCGTCACTCCTTAGACATCCGATCGTTGGACTGTTCGAACAATCCTCACACCTTGGCCGCCCAATTATCTTCATTGTTCAGACCGTCCGATCGTCGCCAGCCCAACTCAGTCAGCCATCCATGCCAGTTACCACCTCAGTCCGAATCCTATGTGGTCACCACACGTCAGCCACGTCAGCTCCAGTGCCATGTCAGCCGCCACATCATCCCTAGTGCACACGTGTCTTGCCACATCACCGACACATCAGCTCTAGATGCTTCGCCAGCTGCCACGTCAATCAGCCTAGTTAGATCAGTATTTTCTAATTTTTTTAATTATAGTAGAATTTTCTAATTTCTAGTATTTTCTTTAGATTAAATTTTTCAAGAGCCCGTTCTTGTTTGGCCTAACTCTAATTGACTGCATTCTTTTTTTCTAAAGTTATTTAAATTTGAGCTCTATCTTTTGGTTCTACTTTTTTAGTTTTTGGAGTTTATTGAAATTTTATTTGATTTTATTTTTATTCTACCTTCGTTTTCTCTCTCGTTAGATCGCGACTTCGAAGGAGCGGAAGCACACAAGAAGATCAAGAATTCGTAACTGAGCAAAGCTAAGGCAAGATATGTCATTTGATCATATTGAACCTAGTTTTAAATCTATTATTTATTTATTTTATTTTAAATTATCATGCATTGCTAATTTATTACAAACCCTTGTACTTGATAGTTACTATCCCAATTGATTAATCACTCATTTGATAATTTGAATATCATGGTAACATTATCATCTTAGGATGAGAAATTATTTAGTGATACCATACTAATTGTCACATGGGTTGTACGATTAATTTGGTTAGCCATGTTTATAATCTCATTGGGATCATCAACACGTGAGAACAAATATTTAATTTAACTTAATGAGATATTGAATCATTGTTGGTGTCACATTTATAAAATTTGTGTGCCATGACATTGACGTGTTATTAGTGTTGGTTATACAAAATTGATTTTCACTTGAGCGGGTGATCGTGTAGTAAAGGGGGAAGTTGTGATTGAGCATTGTAAAGGCCTTGTTGTGATTTTCTTAAACATGGGGATGATTACATCGTGTGGATACGGTTCTGCAATCTCTACAGAGTGTAAAACTATTCGAATAGTCATGTTCATGATTGTGGACAATGTTCAATGATTTCAGACAAGGGGTAGTTATTTCATAAAATTAGGTTGGATAACTTTGGAAAGTGGACAGATAGTTCACTAGTAGTATATTAAGTGGATGGTTAGTTCAGTTATGATATATTTAATTCCTTTGGTTATTTATTTATTATCTTTTTTTAAGTTCACCTTCAACCTATGTATTGTATTTACTATAAATTATTACTTTCTGTAAAATAGCCTTTTAGTCATCCATTGGTAAGTGTTGCATATTATATTACATTTTTGTTATAAACGACTTGCTGAGTACCAATGTACTCATGACTTTATGCCTACTATTGCTTAGTTGAAGAAGAAGAACCTTATCAGCAGGAGGTACCAGAAGGAGGATACTTCGACTTCGCAGATTAGGACTTCATTTCCGCTGCTAGTTTTTTAAGCTCTTAAGGCTATTGATTGTAAGTTGGTCATAAGGTCATACTCTGATAATTAATATTATTTGAGTTTTTTCTTTATTAATTGTGTTTTGGTCGATATTCTATCTATATTTACACTGTGTGTACTAGTATGATCCTGGACTAATGCGGTATACATAGAGAGTTCGGATTTGCATATTTGGGTCTAGACAGAGGTGGTATGATAGCTATATCGACTGTAGGATGATGCCCTAATTAGAGTAGTTGCGTTAGCCAAAATTCAAAATCTATTTTCTAAATCAAACCAAAAATAGATATTTAGTAACTTCTCTATTCTCTTTCCTCTTTCTTAAGGTTCTTGCTGCTTACCTTATTCTAAAAATTGTTTTCTCTAATCCCTTAAATTGACCTCTTATCCCCATAATATCTATAGAAGTCTCGAGTATTTCATAATCAAAGAGGAGGTTGCCCTGGAATTCTTAAAACTTTGCTGTGAAGTTTGGATCAAAGAAACACCCAATATATTCTAAGAGAAGATTAAAAACTGCCGTGAAGATTGGGAGCCATTAGACTAGAATCCTATTATAGTTTTAGCACCATGTAGATTATTTTGCTTTTTATTTGCTGTTACATGTGATATGAGCTGCAGTCTTGCCCTTAAAATCATTATGTTGCAGTCATATCAAAACCTTTGTTTGAGTTATTTAACTGGTTCTTTTGTTAGCCTCTCAGCTAAGTGTTTTGTTTAATTTTAGTTTGCTATTAGAAATCCCCTTAGACAAATTTACCCCTTATCTATGCTTTCCCCTCTCACATTTTGAGCCTTGGGCAGTCAGTTCTTAGCTGTTGAGTTCCTTTTAGAGCAGTCAAAGGATGGTGGATACCAGGAACTCAGTTGGTCGTGGTCAGATGAACCAAGGTCTAGGAAGCAACATCGCAGATCCATCAGCTCAGAGACTGCAAGCAACCCTAATGGGATTGGATCTAGCTCTCAGTTAGTTTATGGTAGCCCAGACATAGCTGATGCATACTATGATGCAGAACATGAATGCCATGATGAGTCGACAGAATCAAGAAGCAGTTGCACCTCAATTAGCTAGATAGCAATCTAAATTTGCAGAGCTCATGAGGATGAGACAGCCCACCTATTCCCAGTCTTTCGAGCCTTTGGAGGCAGATGATTGGATTTAATTAGTTTACAAGAAACTGAACATCGCTCAGTGCACTGATCGCGAGAAAGTTCTCTACACCGCCTATCAGTTGGAGGGAGCTACCGTAGAGTGGTGGGAGAACTACTGTGCCACTCATGAGGACCAAGACAACATCTCTTGGGCTGAGTTCACAGCAGCATTTTGTCATACCCATGTCATGGATAAGGTGATCGAAATGAAGAAGGAGGAATTCTGTGAGTTACAGCAAAAGAATATGTCAGTGAGTGAGTATCTCAATAAATTCACTTAGCTAACTCGCTATGCACAAAAGAATGTTGCCACTGATGATGCTCATCAGAGGAGGTTCAAGAAAGGGTTGAACCCAGCGCTCAAAGTTCAAGTGGTGGGAAATGATTATGTTAGTTTTGAGAACATGGTAGATAAAGCAATACTTATCGAGGAAAGTTATCGTGAGTTGGAGGAGTCTCGCAAGAGATTGATGATGCAACAAGGATCTTAGCTACATCAATCCCAGAAAGCTCATTTCAACACATACCAACCAGCTTGAGTGCCACAGCAATCAAGTTTTAAGACGCTAGCCCCAGCGTCACGTCAGTTCATGTCTAGACCCCATCCCATTGGGTTGAGCAATCAGCAACAGAGAAACGCCAACCCTATAGCATAAGTTACTTGTTTCAAGTGTCATGAGTCAGGATACTATGCTAGTAAATACCTCAGAGACAAGCTCGGACGCTAGTTTGTTTTAACTTAAGAGTTACGCTAGATCGGACCCTTGCTTTAGGACTAGGACGTGGAACACCCCAAGTGTCAGGTCAAGCTAGTTGGGTGCCCCAGTCAGTGTTGTGTAGTCAAGTGAAGCATGTCACTATAGAGGAGTCTCAAGCATTGCCAGATATTGTGATCGATAAGTTCTTAGTCAATTTAGTTCCTGCTAAAGTTTTGTTGATTCTGGAGCTTCGTATTCGTTTGTTTCTCGGAGTTTTGCTTTAAAGCAACGGTAAAAAATTATTATCATTGGATATGTTCTTTTGGTTCAATCCCTGGGCTCTAAGTTGAGTGTAAAATTAGATTGTCCAGAAGTCAAGATAGCCATTCAAGGAATGGAGTCCTCAACCAATCTTATTGTATTGGATGTCTAATCTTTGGATATGATTTTGGAAATGGATTAGCTTAAGAAGCAATAAGCAATGTTGTATTGTGGAAGAATCGTTACCTAGATCAGTTTAGATGGAAGAAAAGTGAAATTTGCAGCCAGCATGAGTCAGTCAGAGAAGATTATGGTTTGCCAAACCAAAGGGATCATGTTAGAGGATGTGCCATTTGCTAGGGAGTATCTCGATGTGTTTCCGGATGATCTCCCCAGAATGCCGCCTAATCGAGATGTTGAATTTTTAATTGAGCTAGTACCCAGTACTTCGTCGATATCTAAGAGACCATATTGGATGCCTACCAATGAGTTAGCAGAATTAAAAAAGCAAATTCAGGTTCTTGGACAAGGGTTATGTTAAACTTAGCTTATCTCCATAGGGAGCACCAATGTTGTTCGTCAAGAAAAAGGATAGTAGTCAACATATGTATGTGGTTTACTGAGTACTCAATGAGGTTACTATCAAGAATATGTATCTTTGCCCTAGTTTGATGATTTCTTTTATCAGCTAAAAGGAGCTGGAGTGTTCTCTAAGATTGACTTGAGGTCAGGATAACATTAGATGAAAATTCAACAATAGGATATATCTAAGATAACTTTCTCAACTCGTTATGGTCTGTACGAGTTCACAATGATGTCTTTTAGTTTGACCAATGCCCTAACTTATTTCATGTACCTGATGAATAATGTATTCATGGAATATTTAGACAAGTGTATTGTTGAGTTTATTGATGACATTTTTATTTATTCAAAGAATGAGAAAGAGCATGAGGAGTATTTGAGATTAGCTTTGCAAAAGCTTAAAGAGCACAAGCTATATGACAAGTTCAGTAAGTGTGAATTTTGGATGAAGAAAATCGTTTTCCTAGGCCACATGATGTCAGCAAGAGGAGTTGTAGTTGATCCTGAAAAAGTTAAAAATATTTTGGATTGGAAGTCACAATCGTCAGTGACGCAAGTCAGAAGTTCGAGCGTGGAAGGGCAGGCTCGCTCGAGCTCAGCTCGTTTACAGCCCTAATATCGAATTGCTGTTCTAAGTGATTTCATCTTCTGGGTTCTAAAAGTTAGAAGTCACTTAGAATATATCAACTTCTTAATTTTGATTTTTGGCCTTTTTAGTTGTTTATCTTTTTTTTCACTTTATTCCTTTATATTATCAAAAGCCAATAGCCATAAGAAACCGGAAGCTACAACTGGTTGGCAGGGCCTGAAGGTTCGAGTCCGGGCGACGCCATACATTTTTCATGCCTTTTTTTTATCAAACTACAATGATATTGTGCAGTCAATGTACTGCTATATGTATGTTGCTTTCTCAGATTAATAATGTCAATAATTTTTCCCCCAACTTATCTTCCTAAATCATGCGAAGACTAGCACTGTTAATTTGTTCATATTTTATCACATATGACATATCTTCCGTGAGTTATAAAAGGTATAACAAACATGCCCAGTAAACATTACGCAAACTACCATGTAGATGTGCTACCCAAAACGATTTTCTTGTGGACTCTACGTAAGGACGAGGAGGCCGGGTAGAGGGGGGGGGTGAATAGGCGGTTTTGAAAAATTTCTTTGAACCTAATATCAATTTCTATTTGTCTAAACCAAGTATATAATGCAGAAACTTATATCAAATTGGTCTAGCATAAATAAAGCCTAAAACAATTATGTAATCCTAAATGCACCAATACTCTAAGACTATGTTAAGGTTTGCTATTCTAGAATGACATGGTCACGGGAGAGTCCATCTACTTTTCTCCAAGTCAATTTTTAATCTTGTGACTTGGGCCTTGAGCTCATTATTTTCCTCTACAATGTTAGTATTGCAATGCATAGAGGAAGTAGAAGCATCCAATTGAGAACAACAAGGCATGCCAATTAAATTCTTACATGAGGCGGATATACTAACTTTAGATGAAATGCAAGGACTAGGGCTCTAAATGGCATATCATCTAGTAAAACACATGTAATGCCTATATCCACCTTAAGCTTAGAATATTCCTAGAGAAGGAGAATTTCATGTTCTCCTTTTAGCTTGTTATAATCATTTTGAAGAGAGACATGCTTATTCTTCAAAATCTTATACTTAGTCTTTTCCTTCCTAAGATATTCATTAAACTCTTCTAGCATATCTATTAACTCATTATAAAAAGGTGCATCATTATTATTATCATTATTTACCTTTTTATTACCATTTGCCATGAAACATTGAGTTGATGTTGAGAGAATTGTGGATCCCTCATCGTTGGAGCTAGAAATTGAGCAATCATCTCCCGACATCCACTCTTGTATGCAATCATCATCGGTTGAAGTGGACATTTCATAATTATTTAGAAGATATGTCCACATATCATGAGCGCTCTCAAGATTGCATATTTTGTTGAACACCTTTACACTCAAAGCACTAAATAAGACGTTAGTAGCTTGAGCGTCGAGTTTTTCATCCTCAATTGTTGGAGCAAGAGGATCCAATGGAGGAGAAAAGCCCACATCTATAATCCGCCATATTTTCGGGCTCATAGCCTTAAAATAAAAAATCATATGGATTTTTCAATTATCATAATTGGTGCTATCAAATAGAAGTATGTCATCTAGGTGCACTATAATACTAGTCGCTATCCTTTAACTTTTTAGGCGGTAAATCTTAATAAATGAGAAACCAAACTCTAATACCACTTGTAAGGACGAGGAGGCCGACTAGAGGTGGGGTGAATAGGCGGTTTTGAAAAATCTCTTTCAACCTAATATCGATTTCTATTTGTCTAAACCAACTATATAATACGGAAGCTTATCTCAAATTGGTCTAGCATAAATAAAGCCTAAAACAATTTTGTAATCCTAAATGCACCAATACTCTAAGGCTATGTCAAGGTTTGCTATTCTAGAATGACAAGCAATTAAATAGAATTCTATGAATGAAAATTGCTTGAACATAAATTAAGCATAAGTAAACAAACCACAATTGACACGGTCTAATCCACGTTGAAGTACGCCTAAAAGAATTGGACCGGCTCTACGAATTAAGCCTTCCACATCAAATCACTATGGTTGCTCTTTCTCCACTCCGAAGATGGCGAGCACCACACCACTCACAATCTACCAGGCCTTCTCACAAGCTTCTTGAGAAGATCACTAGACTACTACACCTTCGAAACTGTCTATGAGTCGGCAAACTCCAAGAATAACAAGTCGAAGACCCTCACTTGAACGAATCAAGTATCTCAGCTCAACGGACACAAAGTCTACCACCAAGCGCAACACATGCTTTGTTTTTAGCTTTTAGAAAATGGTTAAAATATGTTTTCTTGCTCTATGCTTTCAAATAAAATCCAAAAAAATACAAATAATTTCTAACAAATCCAATAAAATCCAAATAAATTTTCTAGAAGTGCAAGAAATCTGGTGGAACCACCCTTGAAATATTTCCTACAAGAACCCAACCAAAAAATTTCTTTATAAATAGATGGTGGGTGTCGTGCGCACTATATATGCCTTTTGTATTCTTTACTATTATAAAAGAAGGAGTTGATGGTTGACCCGTCGTCACTGCTCTCTTCTCAACCATTCGATCTGAATGTAAAATAAAATCCGAACCGTCTATTCACTCCTCCCCTCCCTCCCACCCCACACGCCGCCTCCCTAACCCTAAAATCCGAACCGCTCTCCCCCCCGCATCCCCCTCGCTCTCCCCCCTCGCACCCCCGCCTCCCCCCTCGCTCTCCCCCTGCGCCCCGCTCTCCCGCTGGCCCCGCTCTCCCCCTGCCTCCCTTGCGCCCCCGCCTCCGCTCGCTCTCCCGCCGCCCCGCTCCCCGCCTCCTCCCCTCCCTCCCACTCCGCTCCGCCTCTCTCCCCCACCCCGCGTCGCCGCCGCCTCCCTCCCCCCACCTCGCGACGCCGCCGCCTCCTCCCCTCCTCCCTCCAAGCGCCGCCTCCGCATCTGTGTAGACATCGGAGGCGAAAACCCTCGAACCCTAATCCCGCTGTCCCCATGGTGGAGCCCGACGCCACCGCGCCGCCTCCGGAGGTAGCGCCCGAGGAGCAGCCCACAGCCGCCGCCACCACGCAGCAAGAGGCCCCCGCGGCCGCCGAGGGCGAAGAAGATCACAAGAGGAAGCTCGAGGAGGTTGAGGCGAGCGCGGAGGCGAACGGCGCCGGCGAGGACACCAAGCGGCCCAGCGTTGAAGGCGACGGCGTAGGTAGATCTCTCACACAATGCCCCCACCTCACCTCTCTCTCTCTCTGCGCGTGTGTTGTACCTAGGGATTAATGTCTCCGAGATGATGTTAGTTTGCGAAACATGTTCGCTTTCTTCTTAATCTTGAAGTATAGCCTGCTTGATCCGTTCGTTATCTCTTTTCCGATCAGGTGTTTCGCAAAACAACGAGTCCTCCGAGAAGGGTGAGGAGCTAGCAGCTGCTTCTACTGAAGGTGCGGTTGATGCTGAGAATGGCAAGGTTGCTCCTCCTATTGAGGATTTGCAGACGGGCTCGAGGACAAGCCGCAGAGCTGCAATGGAGCTTGATGATCAAGCTCCACCGCAAGAAGGTGGCATACCAGGTGTTCCGCAGGAGACTTCTCGTAAGATCGATGTGCCCAACGACAAGGTATAATTATTTGTGTGAGGCAAATCTGTTTTTAGTTGTTGGGCTCTGTTTCATGTTAAAATTTGGAAACTGGTGTGGATAATATATAGTCTCCATTAAGCCAAAGAGAAATGGAGAAAGTCACAAACACGAAAATAACATTTATGGGCCCTATTGATTTTGGACATTTGTTTGCTTATCTTGGTTATGGAAATTCATCCAGGTTGGTGTTCTAATAGGAAAAGCTGGGGAAACGATCAGAAACTTGCAAATGAACTCGGGCGCAAAGATCCAAATCACAAAGGATGCGGATGCTGATACAAATGCTCCGACTCGTTCTGTTGAATTGGTTGGGATTCTCGAGCACAATCCAAGGTGAGCGGTGATTAAGAGTGTTGTAGTGAGGTAGCTAAATGTGTTGTGATTCCCTTGTGTTTGTTAGTTGTTCATTTGAGTTGTATTTCCACCGGTGAGTGACACGAGCGGTGCTTTGTCTTGAGTGGACATCTCCATGCCAAAAATCATGTTATTGCATTTTCCTATTCTTACGGAACAAAAGCATAATTAATGTTGTTATAATTTCACCTTTCTTCTTGTACATTGTTAATATCTTTATTGGAGATTGCCAACTGGCATCTTGAGCAGTTATCTTGTTATCATAATACACAAGCAGGATATCTCTACTAAAATGTAGTTTCTGGTAGCTACCATTTCTATATTGGTTTGTTTTCGACAAATTAGATAAAAGAGGCCTTTTCTACATTATATGTTCATTCTCGATTTATTTTGACATAAATGATATTTATAGGTGCAAGCTGATGTTGATACATACAACTCTCGATCCATGCTCATGCTCGAATGGTCAATGGCGTTGGGCCATCAACATTATGGAAGATATGCTTCGTCTTCTTTATCGGTATTGTTCTCTGAACCATAGATGTAATAATAATTGTGTTTGAAATGCTTTGTTTTCTTGAATATGATTGAGTAGATGTGCTTTATGTGTTTAAGTTGTACTTTCCAAACTATGGTATTTAGTGTTATTCTCCTTATGATAAGTGGTAGAGGCTTTATATTTGGTGGTGACCTTTTTTAGCTACAGAGCGTGAGAAAAAGTTGATATTTATTTTTCAGATTAAGTTAGAGACCATATTTGATAGTATGCATGATGCTCTTATGCAAAAGGATTCTTGGTGGAATTCTCGTGATAATAGCTTAAGGACACTCAAAGACATGAGAGATCTGTTTTACCCGTTTTCTCTTATATTGCACAATACTAAACCGGTTGGGCATCGGGTTTTCTCTGCCCTCATTTGAACTTATAGAATGATTATGATTGAATTTATGACATTTTGCACTTATCATAGTTTTGTTCTTAAGCTGCAGGATCTTGTTGGCTTAGTAATCTCAATATTGCTTCTTGCGATTTCAACTTAGTGTTGCTTACTTTTCTCTGTTATATTCATACTCAATGGCCAATGTTCTCTTAGTTTTGTTTGTTCTTCCTCTTGGGATCTTTGTCGCCTTTTCTGCTGGAATAAATGCTCTTTTTAGCCATGGACCACGGCGGTCGTGAGCCTTGCTCGTGTATATGCATTGTGGAACATTACTTCACCGGTCAATGTTGTAAGTATGCTTTGCCCACCTGCATTTCATTGTTACATGTTTATTTATGCGCAATCATGGAGAACTCTGTAGTTAGCATTGGCCACTACTATTAATGTCTGCAATGGTGCCTCTGTATATTTCAACTTTTATTATCTTCATAACCTTCTTACCATGCATTTTCAGGTTGTGGCTTTCGTATGTGGTCTTGTACATTATAAGTCGTCAACCAAAGACATCCAAGCACGCACCATGGAACACAGGAGCGTAAGCATCATTCTCCTGCCAGTCCATAAGCATTTTTTTAACTCTTATGCAATTAAGCTATCACATATCCTTTTGCTGCCTCGTTTTCATCCCCTTTCTTTTTTTGCACATGTCAAAACTCTATGCGAGGATGAAAGTGGTTGGTGGCTCTTCCCAAGCTGGACTCGTGTTGTTGAAATGCATCCAAGCAAGGCTTGTTGATTGGCATGTCGCTAATTTAGAGATTCAAGACGCGCGGTATATAGTAATGACCCAAACATATTTTGGCGATCATGACATTCGTGTAATGCTGCGGTGCTTTTGGGAGCTTTTATAACTCGATTTTTGGGAGTTGATAAAAGGAAAGTGGGAGACAAGACTGACCTTTCTTTATTGACCAGGCCAAAGAGGAGCTGCAATGGTTATAGATGCATGCTTCGCGATCCTCGTCAATCATGTGCGATCACAACTTTGTGTTTTGTTGTATATATAAAGGTGTACTTGATCCATTCTTTGTAGGATTTAGACACCATTGAGTTATAAACAATAGCTAAGCTAACTAAAGAGACACCTTTGGGGAGATGTGATTTTCTTCTTCTGCTTTGTTCTCTTACTATTATGTATGTCCTTGCCTCTTGATGTTGAGTGGGCAAGGCATCAAATGTGAAACTTTTCTTTGTATCGATTGGACAACACAAGAACTAACACGCCTCATGGTTTTCATTAACACATACGAAGGTTGATACTATCATGTTGTGACATGATGCTGTGAATTATGATGCGCTTATGGATGTTTTGAGTTGCTTTGATTCGATACCTTGCGTAGTCGCGTTCCCCAGGCTGTGTATTTCCTGTGCTGTCTCGGGACGTTTTTTCAGAGAAAGCTTTGATTATAAGTGGATTTGCAGCACGTATGCTTCTCATATGCCAAAACCATACCCTCGCTTGGCATACGGATAAATTGAAACATAGGAATTGAACTGTTTACTTTTGAAATTCTTGCGGAGGAATCGAATCCACTACATTCCTTCCTAATGCATGTGTACGCTCGCACTGTTTGGGTGTATATTTCGGATCTTGATCCATATCGTAGGATCCTACTGTCCTATCAGATCATTCTAATTTTGATCTCTTACGTTCTGATTCATGATTTTCGATTGTGCAATCGATTCTACAATTCCATCCTAGAAGCTGATCTTTCAAAAGAACAAGAAGCTGATCTTTCAAAAGAACAAGCGATTTGTGAGGTTCGGTTTTGTTTCAAACGGTTTTAGTTTCTAACTTTTGGTAGCTACTTAGAACATATCTATTTCTTAATTTTGGTTTTTTTCTTTATTCTTTGCATTATTCTAAAAAATATAGCAGTATTTTCTTGATTTTTCTCCTTTTTAGTTATTTTTATTTAGAGAAAGTTAATCATCTCTATGGCAGAGACCAAAAATCTACGACAAAAACCAAAAACCATGTTGACGCCACCTAACTTTATTGCTCATGTAGGCATGTAGCTTGCTAGGATCCGATTGCAAATTTGCAATCAGTCTGGTAAACCGTAAACGCCACGCGGCCAGGACGACGACTCGATTACGTTACGTCGTCGCCACAGATATTACCACATCGCAACCACCTCGGCGCCATCTGTCACCTCCCGATACATACACGGATACACCTCGCACCTCCCACGCTCGCGATCACCGCCTCCTCGCACGACGAAAACCTAGCGCCGCCTCGCCCTCGCCGCGCTTCCGCGAGACCGAAGCCTGCCATGCCGATCTCCTCCTCCCTCGGCCATCAACATTATGGAAGATATGCTTTGTGCTGCTGTCAGTATTGTTCTCTGAATCATAGATGTAATAATAATTGTGTTTGAAATGCTTTGTTTTCTTGAATATGATTGAGTAGATGTGCTTTTATGTGTTTAAGTTGTACTTTCCAAACTATGGTATTTAGTGTTATTCTCCTTATGATAAGTGGTAGAGGCTTTATATTTGGCTGGTGACCTTTTTTAGCTCTGAGCGTGAGAAAAAGTTGATATTTATTTTTCAGTTAGAGACCATATTTGATAGTATGCATCACTTTTATTTGGTTTTCCGTTGCAACGCACGAGCACCTTACTAGTCTTGCATAGTATCCGACATGATATTCGTTATCGTATTCACAATCGCTTCGTATTCGTTATGTATCTATGACTGACACTATCCGGTTTTGTATTTCTATCTGGTACTATTTGTATCCGACTAAAAAACATATAGTTACTCGCTGTCGCTTTCCTAAACCTGACAGGGGTCCTTGAACCCACATGTCATCCTCTCTCCTTGCATCCCTTGTTTCACTGACCGGTACCAGCCCGGCCTGCACCATCACCACAGTGCTGTCCGATCTCACCGTCCACTTCACCATTGTCTAACTGACGGCCATGATCGAAGCACACTACTCTATAAATTTTGGCCTCCCCCGCGCTCTCCCTCTGACCCGCCTAAACCCTAAACCCTCTCCTGCGGCGGCGGCCCCAAGCACCCTCCTCCAGCCCACAACATGAGGCCACCACGAGGCTAGCGGCCGAAACCCTAGCCCTATACGTTTTCTTCTTGTCCTCGATTCAATCTTACCTGCTGATGTTTTGCTTCCCGCAGGACGCGGCGGCTGGGGTGGGAGAAGCGATGGCGGAGGTCGCGGCGGCGGTGGGAGGGATTCGGGAGAGGAGACGGTGGAGGGAGAGGAGGCAGGGGTGGGAGGGGAGGCAGGGCGCCGAGGGGCGGCGGCCGCGGGGGGAGGGGGGGCAGGGGTGGCATGAAGGGCGGAAGCAAGGTGGTCGTGGTGCCGCACAAGCACGACGGCGTCTTCATCGCCAAGTCCAAGGAGGACGCGCTCTGCACCAAGAACATGGTCACCGGAGAGTCCGTCTACGGCGAGAAGCGCATCTCTGTCCAGGTCCGTGCCTGTTGCTCGCTCGTTTCCCCCCTGAAAAGATTCATTTTTATACGCATCGTTTTGCTTCTCCTGGTGTGTAGGATAGATGAGCAAAAGCATTTTAGTTTGATTTAGCTTATATCAACCTGTAAAATTTCAACTTCTGCTGTTTGATTTTGCTGCTCTCTTGTGTTCCTTGTACATGTCAAAGTATGTTCATTTCTGTTGTTCTGGTATTACAGAACGAGGATGGAACCAAGGTAGAATACAGGGTGTGGAACCCCTTCCGATCTAAGCTGGCTGCTGCCGTACTTGGTGGTGTTGACAACATCTGGATTGTAAGTTTATTACTACATCCGATTGTGCGTTAGCTTGTAATTTAAAGTGTTTGAAAGCCTTGTTAGTTCAAGGCTGTAGTGTAAAATAGCTACCTGGTTATTGTTGACGTTTGTGTTGTTATTTAGGCTCCTGGTACTCGTGTGCTGTATCTTGGTGCCGCCTCAGGAACAACGGTGTCTCATGTGTCCGATATTGTTGGACCGGTGAGATCTCTTTTACTACATTCATTTTATTTATCAATGACCTTGATTTGGTGTGTCGCCTTAACGAATTGAGCCACTTTGCAGGCCGGGTTGGTGTATGCTGTTGAGTTCTCGCACAGGAGTGGCAGAGATCTCGTCAATATGGCCAAGAAGAGGACCAATGTGATTCCCATCATTGAGGATGCTAGGCACCCAGCAAGGTACAGGATGTTGGTCGGCATGGTTGATGTTATCTTCTCTGATGTTGCACAGCCTGACCAGGTATACCTATCTCACATAAGTTTTACAGAACATCTCTTCACCTAATGCCTTGCTTATGGTTGAGCTCTGATTATTGTAGTGTACAACTGATGGTCAGTGTTTATCTGTTTGCAATACCTTCATGACTTTGTCTATTTTGGGGCTTAGCAAATGATGAGCATACTCGGATTCCCCTTCAGGACATCAAAATGGATGATGCAAATTCGAGTTTCTGATGCACTTATGCCCAGTGCCAATTCTTTTTCCTTTCTTTTCTTCGCTACTTGTCTTGCAAAATTTTTGCAGTACTTTCACAACTTTATGTGATGAGCATACTCGGATTCCCCTTCAGGACATCAAAATGGATGATGCAAATTCGAGTTTCTGATGCACTTAAGCCCAGTGCTAATTCCTTCTCCTTTCTTTTCTCCACTATTTGTCTTTACTAAATATTTGCAATACTTTCACAACTTTATGTGATGCGCATACTCGGATTCCCCTTCAGGACATCAAAATGGATGACGCAAATTCGAGTTTCTGATGCACTTATGCCCAGTGCCAATTCCTTTTCCTTTCTTTTCTTCGCTATTTTTCTTGCTAAATTTTATCTTCTTGATTATGACCATACTTGGATTCTTCCATCTTCAGCATGTCATATTGGATGGTCAACAATTTGCTTCCCATTTCAGTTACAAGCGATAATTTGCCTGCTTTGGCCTGTTTATTCCCTTTATGTTTTGTGTAAACTTCAATTTGGAAGGTTAATGTGTGCATTGGTTGATGGCAAATATCCAGCCAACCTTGCCACACAACCTTAGTTTTGATGAACTAATCTTGTTTTGTCTGCTGAATTACTTCGACTAGTAGGAAGTTGTAGCCTTATTACAAGAATTTCCCCCTTTTTAGTCTTGTTTCATATATATTCTTAACTTTTTTGCTATTCAGTTGCTTGTTTTCTTGTGGCATGCATAGTAACTGGCACATACTAACAATAATGGTATTCTCTATTTGAAGCACTTTTATGCTTTTCACATCAACAGTTCTTTGTAGAGGCATTCTCTGGGTTCTTTTCTCTTTTATGGAAATATGTACATGAACATGATGCTGGATCTTGTTGTTGTATTTTAATTTGCTGGCTGCAATTTGCTGCAGATCTGCCACATAGAAATCTATTGCAAATGCTGAAGTTGTACCTACTACCAGAATTTTCAATAACACCTCACTTGTTATGAGTGTGGTACTTAAGTCCATAAATTTTCATCTGTTTAATAAATTCATAAGTCTGCTAAATGAAGAATTGCTTGCTTTATGTGCTAGCAAAATTCTACCAGTCCATAAATTTTCATCTGTTTAATAAATTCATAAGTCTGCTAAATGAAGAATTACTTGCTTTTTGTGCTAGCAAAATTCTACCAGTTGTCTTAAAACGGATGCATCCTTTTTATAGGCCATTGATGTGAACAAGAGATATAATTCTTCAAGTTGTATCAATTTGCTGTTGCCAAATGTGACTTCTTAAATACTAGTACAAGATAATATCTGATTTGATCCTTGCATTGGTCCCTTTGTGAAAACTGCGAACTTCACTAAGTATTTAAACCTTGTCATTGGATCTTCTATCCCTCAGGCTAGGATATTAGCCCTCAATGCTTCGTACTTCTTGAAGAATGGTGGTCATTTTGTCATTTCAATCAAGGTACTTTGTCAGTTTCTGGTTCAAGAGTTATCATTGTGCATTATGCTAAATCAGATGTCTTGGAAAATTTGTAGTTGGCTTTGGTCTGACAGTTCCTTTCTCTGATCAGGCAAATTGTATCGACTCTACCATGGCTCCTGAGGCTGTGTTTGCTAGCGAAGTGGAGAAGCTGAAGGCTGATCAGTTCAAGCCGTCCGAGCAGGTGACCCTGGAGCCCTTTGAGCGTGACCATGCATGCGTTGTTGGTGGTTACAGGATGCCAAAGAAACAAAAGGCTGCATCTTAAGAAGAAGAAATGGTGTTTTATGGCTGCAATCTATATGATCAATTGTAGTAGCATGAAGAACTTTATCTAAGCTTTGTCTTAAAAAAACCCTAATGGTTAGGGTTTTATTGCAGCTGTTCTGAGACAATGCTGGTTTTACAGCTACCCCTTAATATTATATTGAATTTGAGCAGACCTAGTTGGCTGAGATGATGTTGCTATATCTTACTAGCAAGTGTTCAATATTGGCTTTATTATCTAAGAAATCAATAGCCGATGTTGGTATTTTTCATGGCCTTATCCAACATGAGCCTAACATTGGAGAAATTATCGCACAAAACAACCATTGACAAAAATGGATGCTACAGCCTCTTGTATGGACAAGCAGTCATCTTTCTTTTTTGGTTGCAAGAGAGTAATATGTAAAAAATGCCTCTTTATTGGAGGCGGTAATTCTGTGGGATATGATGGTATGGTGGAATCAGGGTTTATGCATGTTCGCTGAAAAATAAGGTATAGAGGAACTGTTCATTTGGTGGAGACAATCAGTTGACAATAGCATTCAGTGTGTGTGAAAATTTATTGTCCAAAATCTGCATCCCAGAATCAAGATTTGCGAAAATCAGTGATGATTTGTCATTGAGAAATCAAGGCTAGAATGGGTTTTCACTCTAGCAACATGGTATCCCTTGAAACAATCTGGTATCCCTTTTTTGTTACCATGCATTTCGAGTTTTATGCACCAAAGATTCTCATCATCTGAGTGGGATTTTGGTATACTTTGCCTCTTGGATCTCGATCACCTGCTGTTGCTGCAGGTGGTTGGTCAGGTGAACCATGACAAGTTCTGCGATGCCATCCACGAGATGGTGATCAGCACCGAGGTGAGCACCGTCGGCAGGCCCTCCGCCACCACGCCCTCCGACAGGTTCGCGGCCGGCTCTCAACATGGACGACGGGCCTAGAAGCCGGTCACATGCAACTGCAAGTCCCTGCGTGACCTACATATCTAGTACAAATTAAACAGGGGGTTAATAATTAATGGGGATTCCTTGTGCTTATCACGCAAAAGATCATACGAATTTTGCACCGCAAACATGCTATGTATGGATATATTGTACCAAAGGGCTAATAATATTAGCCAACAGATTATTATTCGATAAAATACTATCATCAAATAACAAACTCATCAAAGTGTTGCAGCAGAATAATAATTAGAGATTATCCATAATATTACAATAACATTGCTACGCAGGGCTAAAGTTTTTAACAAGGTCAATATCTTAATAATACATCATTAAAGGAAACAGTTCTAGTACAGCTAATAATTATACAAGTGCTAGAAAATATACAACATCGCCTTAATATATATCCTAAGGGTCGTGCTCAAGCTGCTAGTATAGCTCTATTCGTCCCATGTCTCGTATAAGGCGTCCATCTCATTCGGGTCGTACTCAAGATCATCTCCCCCCCACTCTATATATAACTCCTCTGTATCGGCATCCTCCACACCAAGTAGGATCTCGGATTGGTTAACCTCTAAACAAGGGAGAATAACAGTAAGAGTGAGTACAAAGTGCTCAACAAGCATTAATAGCAAAATACAATTTTATGACCATGAGCCAATAACTCAGTGAATCCATTCTCACCTTATATTATCTCAAAAATAAATATTTTTATACTGGTAGAGAATTTTAGCTTGTTAATTTAGAAATTTATTAAACACTCGTATAATCAGATAGAACCTTCATTCGATTTCCGTAGCCTCTAGTCTAGGAGACATGCATGAATTCATAATTTATTTAGCACTGCACAGGTTTGCACCACTTTACCTATAGTTATTCTGATTTTTGTAGCAAATGGTTATTCGTATTTTCTTAAATGCAATACACAAATTAGAGCACAAAACTTTTACCTCTATCTCCTTATATTATACTCCACCCAGCTAGTCATAGTCGTTGGCTTGGGGCTGTTTCTCACCCTCACCTCGAACCCACCCGACTATGAGTGCTAGTCGTTGGTCAGGCTGGACTCACTTTCACCTGACACTCCACATCACTAAATATACGCGCTAGGTTTGTCCTTTTATGGCCCTGAGTCCAATTGAGACCTCGCTTGATTTTCTTCCTAGATAAATCTACATACCCATTATGGAGTTCATAATAACTTTGACCGAGATACTGATCCTATCTGTCCTAGACAGAACAATGGTTGATACGACTAATACTGTCCATTACAGAGTGAAAGTTTATAAGTCTTTCGATTTTACCCCTATGTAGAGGGTCCCAACATTTTCCTTTAGCACCTTCCCAAGACACCCTCTCCCGATAGCACCTTCCCAAGACACCCTCTCCCGACCAATTACTTATACTATAGGTCAATTGCTCCATCAGTTGAGCCTACCATTCCCATTTCAATCTTTCACATATCATCCATCTAGATTAAACATAATTTCATTTGATGTAGGGTGGTAGTGCTGTAGTAGGTAAATACTTTGTTTTAATTAAAGATTATCAGATCAACATGTTCAAAGGTGTTCTTACCTACGAATTGGTCATAAGGCCCAATCAGGTGCTCTCAGGTGAAACCCTTTCTCCGGACCTAGTTTATTTCCTACATTTAATGCATATGTTACAATTTAATTTATAGATATAAAAGATATACTATGGCGATGCGTTCCTATGCGATTCCCTAGATCAGTTTAGCCGCTTGCTAACTTTACAATTAAATTCTATTTTATACTCGTCGTTCCCTGCTAATTGCTAAGATTAAATTATTCCAACTTAGTATCTATGTATGGTTGCAATCTAATTCTTGTGAGTCAAATACTATCTAGTTGATTACATATGCAATTATACGTGTATCAGAGTATTCAAATGTGTCGATTTAACTTAGTCCTTTAAGCTTATCCTCTATTTTTCATGCTAGCTTATCCTCTTTTGCTCTTATACAATTCAAATTTATACATGAATAAAATAGAAGCAAAACAAAAAAAGAGAGAAAAATACAATGAAGATACCTCAGTAATAGAAGCACATCATGATAATATATAAATATCACATGTGTATCAAAATTAGAAAAATAGTGATACAATAATAAATTATAAATAATCACAAACATTCAAAAATTAGCATAATCTTCTATTGATATGCGACACGTCGGATTGGAAATAATTTTGTTATGATTAAATTCTAGTCAAAGTCTCTTTGGTTGAGTTGAATTAAATCATACCGTATTAGATTTTGTGACTAGTTTTGCTCTAGTAATTCTCTTATGATTCATACTATATCAAATAAGCTAAGTTGGGTCTTGAATCTAAATTGAACTATGCTAGTTCTTTATTAAAGTGTGAGTTAGTATTATCTCTTTGTTCTTGAACTAAATCAAGAAAATGCAAAAATATCTCTTTTATGTGAAAAAAACTAATTTCGCCAATCTGTTTCTCATGAGACGGATTGCTATTGTACTAGGCATGAACTCCGAGAGAGTTTTAGATGATTAAGATAACTTTCTTAAGCTTCTTGCTTAGGGTGGTCGTATAAGACTTAAGATCTAGCACATGGCTAAGAAAATAAAAATTATAAAATTTTTTAGAAAATAACAAATGTTCTAAATTTGCTTAATTACAAGAGGCATCATATGCTTGAACAAAATGTTTCATCTCTTAATTTGTATTACTCAAAATTGACTCAATTATAGCTTCTTGAGTCTATTTAGAATAGTGATATGGTATGACTCATTTTTGGATACCTTTAGCTAAACTGTGATATTGAGCTACTTGACATGTTAAAATTCATTTAAATTCAGATTATTGCTCATTTACTTTAGCTTTTCTATATATGATTTGCCACGATCTAGATAGCTCTTTTACATAATATGGTTTGGTGAAATACCAGTAGAATCATTTTGGATAATTTTCTTAGCTTCTAATGCTAAAAATGAATAATATGCAGCAATGTTATTTCATTCATGCTTTGTCTTCTTCCATGCATCTTGATGACTCCATTGTCAAAGGGGGAGAAAGATTCATAAAAATGCTTATCTAGGGTATGATTTGGAGTTTTCGTACAAATTTTGTTAAGTTGAAATTTTTGCTCTTGATGTCTATATTACCAAAAGGGGGAGAATGATTGAGAAAAAGGCATTAAGCGGTGAAAAATTGCAAAACTTCATTTCCAGGGAGATATTTGAGTGAGGCTTAGTTCATATCATTTACTCTCTTTTGCATTTTTAGTTCGTCCTCTTGCTATGAAAATGGTCATGGTAAGCAATTGCTCTTTTCTTTGGACTATGAGCAAGATTAAGCTCATGGTCATGGATGCCATATGAAATAGTTGAGCTCAAGTAAGGCACAAGATGGGTAAGAACTATGAAAGGTGAAATTTGAACAAAGACCATGATACATTGGAGATGCACATCATGCTTTGCGGTGATGCTTCCGGGATGGATGCTTTGAGGTAAGTGTTCTTATTGTCATCAGTTGGGCATATTGATGATTATGTATTGTGCGGTGCTACATAACGGTTTGCTTGTTGGTGTCAGTTGTAGGACTTCGGAGCTATGTCATGGTGAGGTGTAGGAGGACCCAGACTAGGTACAGGGTGGTACTGAGGTCCAGAAATGGTTAGGGAGACACTGAAGATGATCGAGGCTTGCGGGGTAGTTGCAAGCCAGGATGACTAGGAACCAGAGCAGAAGCTACTAGTGGTGGACATGACGAGTAATGGTAAGGTGAACCGGAACTAGGCTCAGGGAGAAACCGAGGTTCAAATGGTCAAGGAAGCCAGGTGCCGTCATATGCAAGGAAAAACGTGTGGTGCGCCAAGTGACTTGGATCCTTTGCAAGCGAGGATGATTCGATGGGATTTAGACACGTGAGAAGCTTGGCGGCAAGTTATTGGGGCCACGTGGAAGATGACGAAGCATGGGTGATGCTTCATGGCAAAGGAAGCGAAAAACTTCGTGGAAGGCGGTAGAGGGGCATTTTAGTAAATTGCCCAATACCAAAAAAGTGACGGTGCCTAAGTGGTTTAGATTTTGTATGTGCTGAAAATGTGAAATGGATTAAGTGTGATTCACTATTGGTTTATGGTTGTAAGCCGTTTTGAGAAGCGTGCGTGAGAGAGTGAAATCCGATGTTAGGCGGGGAGGGGGGAGGGAGGGTCAATGGGTTATCCCCAGTTTGGCCTAATGAATGGAACCATTAGATTTTGATTCAAGTTGTGAGACTATATAAAGGGAGGAGAGGTGAGGGCTAGGGTTAAAGAAGGTTGGCTAAGCTTTTAGGTGGATAGCTCCTCCTCCCTTAAATGAGAGATTAGGATTCCTTAGGTTGGAACCTTATGTGTGTGTGTGTTCTAGACTTAGAGCTCTACTGTACTAAGGGATTGGCAGTAAAATCTACCTCCTCAAGTGACAATACATTAATCTTTGATGATCTCTGTCTAGTTCTTATTTTAATAGATTTATTCTTGTTTTGGTTAGTTTTGATCTCTCTTGTTCTCTCTTCTTGATCTTATTATGCCAAGAAAATGATTGAGATGGAGATAACATCTGGATATCAATTTCCTATCATCTAGATATTTTTATAGCAAGTTCATGAAGAAATCCGATTTTTCTTGATTTTAGCCTTATGGCGTGATTTCTTGTTTCAAGGGTTTTTGGGTCGGGTTCTTCAGTGTTCTAAGTTGTTGTGATATGTGAAAATATATCTAAAACTATCTTGGCCATCATCTATCTATGAGCAAGTATATTCACCGTTTGAGGTTTTACTCGTTTTTATGCAATCTTCCAACAAACTGAAAAAAGGTCTCAACTTTGACCATAATTTTTATGATCGTTTATTGGAATAAATTATTTATATCCTAGAGTAGATTCCTGCAAAATTTTATATCATTTGGATATACGGATCAAAAGTTGCATCAATTATTGGCTTTAAACTTATGTGCTGAAATTACTGTTCACCGATGAAAGGTAGTACCGTAGTGTAAATAGAGGTACTTTCAAAAATCGGTGGTACCGAGGTTATAAAAGTGGTACTTTCGAAAATTAATAGTACCACAGTTATAACATAGGTAATTCGATTTTGTTGATTCTTTTCCAAAATTTCAGCAACTTGTCTTACTTATTTTGAGGTGGTTTGTCATCCTAATCTTCATAGCTTTATAGCTATTGGAGTAAAGAATTATTGAATACTTGAAAAAATTAGAAAGTAACATTCACCCGCCCTTTGTTACTATCTTTGGTCCTACAGCTATTTTGCAACTTTGCACCAATGCTTCTAGTTGCCACTACGATCAAACATCTAGGTTGGCAACTACATAGAAATGATTTTGCTCCGCAAAACCGATTATTTCTCCCAATTATGCATATTGGTTAATTATGTTTGAATGATTATTTACAACTATTAAAATCCCGGCATGACAATGTGCAGGCCTGCAGGCTCCAAGAAGACAGATATCGCTACCCTCTGGAGCAAAATTAACACGGTGGATTTCCTCATGAATCGAAGCAGTTAGAGATTTCGACAGCAAATCTGAATGATTTCGGCTCTCAATTGGGCAAATCTGAATAAAAATCAAAACTATATTAATACAATCAGATAGAGATCCGCACGATTTGCTAAAATTTCTTGCACAGTTCTCAAAAGGAGGGGAAAATGAAAGAAAGCGTCCCTTGTTATTTCACCAGCGTTTCCTCTGCTCCATCCTGCTGTGCAACTCCTTACAAGATCAGTGCAGCCATGTATTTTGTTTACCCCTTTTTGGGGTTAATTACCCTGTCGAGAATGAGAAGAAAATTAGGTAAATCCCAGGCTGCTAGAAACCATGTATAGAAGAAGACAGAGATGCGTGCGTATGTAACTATTGACGAGTATACTGATGGCGACAAATTAAGATTGGTACAAACAATTGACATGGCTAGGTTGCTGCACATGATCGAGGTAGCTAGCAAGACCTAATTTTTGTCATATGTAAAAGCTGTCCGAAAATGACGGATTCTCGCGCCACCAAAGCTTATCTTGTTCGATTGCATCGGATATTTCTTTTATTGAAAGGAATTTTGTTTGCAAAAAAAAAAAATGCAGAACCACTTGGTAATTGTCAGATGACATGTAGCTTTCATATGATAGTAACAGTAGAGCACACATGTTGACCTACGACATACTTTAGGACCATGAGTACCTAAAAGAAAGGATGTGTTTATTAGGGTGATGAAGTTTGCATTCTATTTGGATTGCATACGGAAGAAGTACACTAATTGAGGCATTTCCAGGCCCTGCTGAGACTGAAGTGCTCGGTTTGCTATCTAATGTACTAACTGATGCGGATACGTTTGTTTTACATTTTTTAGTTAAATATATTATTTGATTAGAAAGAATTATTAAGCCGTATGAAATATGACAAGATGAACTATAATTTAATTGGATCATTATTTTTTATATTTAGAGATACAAAGTTACTATTATTTTATTTAATCATATACAGGCTAATATTCGATCTGTACAAATCTAAAGTGAAGAAACGTTTGAAAGGACTTGAAGAAAGAGATGCATGCAAACTTCATATACATGAGAAGAAAACCCCAAGCACAGGAGCTGCATGCACGTGCGCATGTATGTGCACTATATGCGCTATGAAAGAACTTCACGGATAGGAAAGTCAAGCGTAGATTTTACATAATTGAAGGAAACCAATCCATACTCAACAATCAATCCGAGTTGTTTCTTATTTTGAATTAGTTTTTATTTTGGCGTGCATTGGCTGCACCATGTGGTGCCAATGTAAGGCCTGGCTTAGATTCATTGTAAGGCAGATCACTTTTAAGAAAAAAAATCGATCTATTAAAAGTTTTTGTTTAAGTTCTTTGTGATTGTCAAAATTCTAAGGAGAATTAGATGTGTTCCTCAATCAAGATCGTTTAGCCTTTCCGCTAGAAATTGGGTACACGATAGATCTTCGCTCGGTGGTCAACGAAATCAACGCGAGCGTGTTTTGACGGATTAAAGAGTGTTCATCCTTTGCACTAGTATTGGAGGTCATTATGATTCATCAAGACTCTCATGAGTATCCATCTAACACCGAAAAAATCAAACGATCCCATATCACTAACTCCACCACTAATAATACCGTGGAGAATCTCAATGCAGAACCTTCCTCTCCGGCATGCTACTAATCATTGGGCTCTGAAAAGTCAGGCTTCTTTTCTAGCCCCTCTTTTTTGTTCTTTTTCCCTTGTCCAAATACCTTTATCCTTTGTTCTTATGAAGTAAAAAACCTAGGTTCTAGCCCCGCTTATTTGGTCTTGAGATTCTGGCTTCTGATTTATTTTTCACTATTCATAATTTTTGTCTTTTTTTAACTTTTCGATATTTGTTGGGCTTTTTTACTGG
Source organism: Melocanna baccifera (assembly GCA_036346265.1). Classification (NCBI taxonomy): domain Eukaryota; kingdom Viridiplantae; phylum Streptophyta; class Magnoliopsida; order Poales; family Poaceae; genus Melocanna; species Melocanna baccifera. The sequence goes on along the minus strand of CM070682.1, from coordinate 32,356,735 downwards.
TTCTTTTTTCCCATATTCCTTTGTATTATACATGATAGGCTAATCTTTTTTTATTTTTAGATTTTTTAGTTAATTACGTTAAATAAACCACTATTAATTACAGTGTAATTTCAGCTATAAACCACCAAATATCTGTCATTCGTTTTTTTGGAGTAATTATATCATTTGGCCAGGTCCATAAAGAACCCATGGAGGACGATGTAATTATATCATTTTGCTAGGAGAAGCAACATCTGTGGAACCTTGCGTGCTAAGCGTGGCCTAAATTGGTAATTTCTCTGCGTGATTGACGCGACGGATGCATATAGTTTATTCAGAAGAGAACACTGGCATACCTTATCTTCTGTTTGGCGCATCTTGCGAAGGCAACACCCCCGGCGTGGTGGCTGCAGCGGGCACGCTTCCACTCGGCACGTCAGGCGTTGGATTTTGCCGCACGGCCTTAGCCTCCAATGGATAGTAGCTCACCCCCTGCGTGTAATGCTGCCGAAACATCTCAGGAACGGCAGAGAAATAAACGAGAGAAGAAACGTAGACAGAATAGCGCCGCAAGGCAGTGATTGAAGCATAGGAATTTCGCAGCGAACTTGAGCATTGATAAAGCATTGATTTTGTCGAGAGGCGATGCTAAGTTTCCCCGGAAATTCCCGTGTTCCAAACGCCTTTTAACGGTGTAGATGATTTTGGCGGTTGGCGTTGGGCGCGCGAAACCTGAGAGGATGGCTGCAGGTGATTGACGCCGATGTAGTGCCCGTAGGGCTCCGGCAGGCTCACCGCCGGCATGTGGGTCCGGTAGCCCGACGGGCCGTGGTTCTGCGGCACGCAGAGCTGGACCGGGTTCACCGCCGCCGTGTTGGGCACGACCGGCTGCGGGGTCATGAACGGCATCCGTGGCACGGACGTCATCCCGGCGGCGCCCATCCGCGGCAGGTACTGGTGCACGCCCGGGAACATCACCGGCGGCGCAATGCCGCTGCCCATCCACATCATCTGCATCATCAAAATTCGCGGCAAAAACATGCAGCTCGTTTGTTACTAGATTATGCTGCGACCTGTGATTGAACGAGAACAACTCGCGCTGCCACTGACCTGCACTTGCAGCTGTAGGGACTTCAAGTACTCGATGGCCTCGTCCAGCATTGACGCCTTGTCAATCTGACCATGGAAAGGTAGCAGATTAGTAGGTGAGTTTCTGCAGATTTACGATAATGGCGTGGGTTTGTGTGCGTTTGGCACCTTGTTACAGTGAGGTATGAGCTCTTGCAGTGCTCTCATCTTCTCGTTAATCCTGTCTCGTCTCCTCTGCACCATCAGAAACAGCACAAATGTCAGAGAGGTAATGACCATTGTTCAAGAAGAAGAGAGAGAAGCTAAGGGGATCGATGGCAAGAATCACGCACCCTCTCGGAGAGGTTGTGCACTTGGGCGGCGCGGCTCCTCCGCGCTGTCGTCAGTTTCTGCGGCGGCTTGCGCGCAAGTGTGGCGGACTCCGACTTGGCGTCCTGCATTGCAGCGCAGGTCACGTTTTGTTCTTACTAAGAAAGCAAGGATTGAATCAAGAACGAATGACATCGTTGGGAAGTGTAATGCGGGAGACGTACCTCGCTGGGGCTCTCGGAGTCCTCGGTGTCGAGCCGCTTGCGCTTGCTGGTGCTCGTCGGCTCGGTGGTGGTGGTGCCGAAGCAGCAGTTGGACCGCCCCGACGAGGAGGCGACGGTGGCCTCGTGGTCCCTGCCGCTGGCGTTCGCATTCGCGCTCCCCACCGCCGAGGGCAGCGCACTGCCGGCGTCGGAGCCGCCGCGGGCAGTGTCGGACACGTGGCCGGCGCGTCCCGGCTCGCTCACCGCGTGCTGCACCTGCACCTGATTGCTCCCGCAAATGCTCGATCCGATCGCGCTCAGCATCGACGACGCGCCGGCCTCCATCGCTGCCTTCCCCACCGTGCCGGCCGTCCTCGTCCAGACGAGATCCGACAGGTCGCCGGTGTAGTCGCTGCCGTCCACGAGGCTAATCGTCTGCTGCCTGGAGCTGGACACGTGCGTCGACTTGGGCGGCGGCATCAGGTCGCGTGGCGGCGCCTCGGACACCGCGCACGCCCCGCCGCGCTTGTCATCCCCCAATGGGGCGTCCCTGCAGGGCTTGCCGCCGTCGAAACCTGCACCGGTACCCGCCGCCGCCTCCGCCGGTGCTTCGCAGAAGAGCTCCGAGAAGATGTCCTTGTCGAGCGAGTCGGCGAGCGCGAACGGGAACCACAGACCCGCCTCATCTTCTTGCGCTGCCGCCGCGGCGGCAGCCGCCGCAGCCGCGGTCTTCTCGGGCCTCGGCGGCAGCTTCCGGTGAGTCTGGCTCTGCATGACGACATGGCCGTTGCACCACAGCAGCTCAATGAGGTCATCGTCTTCGCTGCAAGAAACACAGACCATGCAAGAAGAATCAGAATCTTTAGCCTCTCGCACCGAGATCGGATCATTGGACGCGGAGATTCATGCTCCGCAATATATTTTGATGAATTGAGCTATCAAGCGCGAACCCCAGTGGCCTGGATGTGTCTCCCATGATGCCCCAATCAGGGACGAATTGGTTCATGGCTCAGATCACCACAACCATCGATGACGACGACGATGGTTCCCTTCAGTTCACTGCAGAAGCAGAGGAAACGGCAAGAAGCACGAAAGAAATTTCATCTCCAAGAATCAAAGCAAACTTCATGGTAACTTGTGAAGACAAGATAGCTCTTCTTCTAGCAAAATTTTTTTATGCCAGTAACAATATCGATAACTGTAAACAATGGTGTCTAGGATCTTGCAGCACAGCTTGTCTTGGCTTCAAATGGAGCAAGCGGGTATGTGTCACAAGAGCATCAGACATGGCAAAAGAAGGGAAATATTAATGTTCTAGCACATGCTGTGGTACTCTAATGGCAGGAGAAATTCCAGATATGAGAAAAGATGCAGGCCCAAATAAAAGTACATGAATTTGCAAAAGCAATGCATCTGGTTTCTGGACTCTGGAGTAATGCAAGAAACATGTGCAGGGAGGAGGGGGGAAAAGAAGGGAAAAAGGAAGATGGATGCACAGCATGGGGCACCACAAACCCAGCCGGTCTTGTAAACCTGTAGGGGGAAGCACCTGTAGAACTAAGGTGAAAACGGATCGAATATGAATAGATAATGACTCTGTTATATTTGTTTTTATTTTTTTCTAGATACGGATACAATTACGGATATTCCGGATACGAATAATATCAAATACAAATACAAAGTGAATACGAATTGAATCGAATACGATCACGAATAATTCTTGGAACATGAAAACCCTTTAAATTATATGCACAAAATGAACAAAAAAACATAACTAATTTAATTGATCTAAACATTCATGAAGAATATTTATGAATTTTTCATATAGGCTAAGGTTCCTTCTCTAATTCTTTGTATTAATGTATATGTTAATATATGATGGGTTACTAAAGTATCTTGTAATTGGGTTGGACTAAAATAGAGGATGTAGGCTGCGAATATCTGGATAATCCAGATCTGTATTTGACGGATAGTGGGCTATCGAATCCGTATTTGTATCCGACAGAGAAAATCCGTATTCGTTTCCGATCCGATACTATCCAATAAATATCCGAACCGATATAATCCGTATTCGAAAATTGTCCGGATCTGTCGGAAACTATCCGATCCATTTTCACCCCTACGTAGAACTGGAGCAGATAGCAATCAACAGAAAATGAAAACGGTGCAGAAGAGGTTTTTTTATTTACTAATCAATCAAGCATTCAAGCAGCGAACACTTGCTAGGTATCAATAAAATTCTTCTGTTAAAAAAATATCAAGAAGCTTTTATCAACAGCAAAATTAAGATTATCCTGTCAAAACGAATGGATGAGGGTGAAAGTACCATATCAGATCCTTTTAGAAATATTAAAAAAGCATGCTTCTTGTCCACACCGGGGTAGAACAGCACAAGAAAAGAAAACGTAAGTGGTGAATTAAAAAACCAAAGGAGAAGACAGCGAGAAAAACGGAATCAATTAAGAAACAAGAACTAACCTATCTAGCTAGTTCGAAGATTTGCTGCCCAGGTAGCTCCCTTCGTCCCCAAAGCTTCCAATCCTGCGTTGAGGAGCACACAACCCGACACTTGCAGCTCTCCTCTCTCTCTCGAGCTCGACTTGTGGATAATTAAGCCTAGAGAGCAGAGCAGGGCTACCACAGCACCAGCAGCAGAAAGAAGTAGTGAGGAGGAGGTAGGAGAGGCGAGCAGAGGGGACCTCGGCAACCACAGTGGCTTTTAAGCTGCTGTACAACATTGTGGTTGAATTGAACTGGATTCCTGGAGACAGGGATGGGGAGAGAGAGAGAGAGAGAGAGAGAGAGAGAGAGAGAGAGAGAGAGAAACGAAGAAATAGATGGAAGAGGAGAGAGAGAGAGATGGAGAGGGGAAGCGAGAGCCGAGTACAGGTTGCACTTGCAGACGAGCTGCAGCAGCATAGGGAGGGGCTAGGGTGCATGCATGCCGTTTTGTGCATCGCCCAGGAGACCATTGGATTTGCCATTTTGGGTAACCTAGTCGGTCACAACGGTAGCCAGTCTGCACGTACACACCATAGTGCCGTGTTTGCAGGTGCTTCGCTGCAGGCGTCTGATCGGAGGAAGTCTGCGTTTCTTCACTATTGATCAGGAGCAAGATACTCCTAGTACTTCTATATACGTCTCCATGACAGCGGAGCCCAACTGCCCCAATGGAAGTGTGCTAGTCCGAGTAGTGTCTATGAAATCTTGTGTGTTTTTCAGCTAATAGCTTCTTTTTTTGGGCCATAAGAATAGGGGAGACACGGGAAACACCCTCAAATAACCCAAAATAAGACCCATGCATGCCCAATGGTGACATGTAGAGACTAGGGGCATATTCATATTAGTTTCTGTTTTTAATTTCTGTTTAAAAAAACTAGAAGCCAATATGACTTCTTAACACAAAACAACACTCGGGGTTGTATCTTCAAAGAAAAGTATGGGTCAGTCAGTACCACCATGGTTTACTTTGTATGTCTGGACCCAAACAGTTTATTGAAGTAGATTCTTCAAACGGTTTCTCGAGTCCAAAACTATATATGTCATTCGCTGCCGTCTCAAAAAACATAGACAAAAGCTGTCAGCCATAGCCAAAAGCTATCAGCCACAACCCAAAAGAACATGACCATCTCTTTCGGAGATCATTAGCTTCCTTTCACCATTTTTTACCTTTATTTTGATGTTACCATAAACACATTTTGTCTCTATTTTTCATTTTTTTCTTTGCCGAAAGTATCATTTTCATTAAGACATTTTCTCATAAGCTTCTCATACTTTGCTACAATTCCAAATTTTTATCTCAAAATAAATTATTAAGGCTGTTTTGGCACTTTGGCGATCAAATCACTGATATCACAATACCACGTTCATGATTAAGGTAGCGTTCAGAATGATGATGACTTATGGCTTTTTTATTGTAACTGGTTAAATTTTTACTGTATCTAAGTTGACTTATTTGGCATAATTAAATTTAAACAAACTAAAAATAAAAAATATATTAACCCATCACAGACAATGCAAAGGAATACGGGAAAAAACACAAAATAAAAAACAAAAAAAATGAATAGTGAAAAAATCGCTCAACGCAGCAGCCGAATGCTGGCTTCCCATCGTTGAGCGCAGCCTAAGCATGCGAGTACAAAACAATTTGTATTCTCTACTTAAAATTAAAATGACTAAAATCTCATGCGGTTGTGTGTATTATAGACTTGTAAGTAATTTTTAAACTATAAGGAATGTATGATAAAATTATTTTACAATTTATATACTTGTGAGACTATATGAAGGTCACACTATATGTGTAATGAGTATTTGACTACGTTTGTGTTTCGTTGTCGAAATTTGAGTTTAATTTTGAGTGTTTGTAGTTTGTAGTATTTCAATCAGGTTTAGGCGCTAGCATCAGCCTAGTAATGGTGGTAGTACTGGATTGCCATCAGCAGTAATACCAATGTTAAGCTATGGTACTACCACAGTGCAGTATGTCCAGCTTTTAGTTGGCGGTAGCAATTTTTCAGATAGGGTCTTTTTGAAGGATTTGGTTATGACTAGGTCTGGTAGTACCAGATTTGGAACTGTGGTACTACCGGAGAACGGTATGATTGGGCTTCGTATAGCAGTACTACCGGGCGATAGTATCGGCCTTGTGCGAGCGGTCATACCGGGACGGGAAAGAGTTAAGTCAGTTTGCGGCAGTCTGATTTGCCGTTGGTTGGATGTCGGACTGGCCTATGCTGAGTTGAGTGAGTTGAGTTGGATTTGGTAGTGTTAGTCATGGTGGGAATCCATGCATTATGTTAATCATAGCCGGGAGTGTCATGTAATGTTGTTGATGAGATTCAAGTGTATGTCATTTTGTGCTTAGGACAATTGCTTATTCTTTGATGTGCAAGGCGCTTAGTGGTTATTACAGTCAATAGCAAGACTGAGGCTAAAAAAGGTGTTCTAAGACCATGGTATGTCGCCTAAGTCCATGTGGAGTATTATCTCAAGTAGAGAAGCACGAGAGAAAGATAAGGATCATGATGTAACAAGCATATGTATATGGTATGTTATTGGACTTAAGCATTTCAAGTGGTGATGGTCCTTAGAGAAGACGTACAATATTGGTGACGAGTCATTAGGCATCATGAACTTCGTGTGGAGGTTGCTTCAAGGAGAAGTATCGTGAAGGCCGGTGGGTGGCAATTGAAGAAATTGTCTAATACCAGGTGGAAAGACCATTTACAAAACCATGGCGGTGGCCTATGGTGTTTAGGTCACGTCTTGGAGGATGGAGCGTCTTATCGGGCTATTGGAGCCATGTGTAAGTCGTGTTTTCAAAAGCGTGCAAATGTGTGTAAGTATAAAACTCGTCTATGTATGTGGGTTATTGGGTTTTCATATTTGTAAGTGGTTGTATCCACTAAGTGTGTGCTTGTTGCTAGGTGAAAGCCTCAACTATTTAAGCCCTTATGTGTATGAGAAAGATGAGATCTCTAGAGTTGAGGAGAGAAAGGTGTTAGGGTTTTCTTGTATTGGAATGTTTTGTGTGTGTATTCTAAGTTTAGAGCTCTATCTTCCATGAAAGAGTTGTTGTAAATATTCCTCTATAAGTGAAATGAACATTCAAACTTTATCCAAATAAGTTGTGTTGTAAATTTCTCCTTGTGCTTTTGATTTACTTGGTTTTCTTGATTAGATTTCATCTTCTATTGATCTCTATTGGTTCTAAGGATATGTAAGAGGTAGATATATCTCTTGAAGATTAGATCCCATCCATCTAGGCACTTTTTATGGAAAATTCTTATGATTACCCAGTTTTGATCAAGAGAGATGTGATTTTGAGGGTGTTTTGGCTTGAGTTTGTGCTATAATCTAACTTGCTATGATATATGAGAACCGATCCAAGATCATCTAGATCATTTAGAAATCACGAGCAAGAGTATATCGTGGTTTATCTTTTGCCTAGTTTTGGTACAGCCTTCCTTATTTTAGATAAAGATTGGGGCTTTGGCATTGATCTTCATAATCTATGATCGGAATAGGTTCTTGACATCCTAGTGAGGATTTATGCCAAGCTTCATCCTGTTTGGTCCATTGGTTTAAGAGTTAACCTTTTTTTGGTCTTCTGCCATGTTGATTTTCAACCTCTGTATGTTGAGTAGTAGTACTGCCATACTTGAGCGGTCCAACCACCTTGACCAATCCGACTGGTGTCACACCTATGGTACTACTGCCCGAGTGGTTCGACAGTCCCTGGCTAGTGGTCATACCAGTGAGAGACAATTGTATCGGATGATCTTTATGGTCTTTAGCTCTTGACTTTCGAATAGCTTGTTGACTTGAGTTCTCCGCTATATTGAGTTCTAATACCAGCGAGAAGATTTTGAGAAGTCATTCACCCTCTCTGACTCACTATACCCGATCCAACTATACTATATAAGGTTTTCTATATCAAATAAGTATTCTGTTAATCAGAAACTTTTGATATTTAGCTAGTCAATCTATACCTTTAATAAATAATAAAAATGTGCTGTTTGAACTAGTCTTGTATTCTTTGCTTGTTTTCACCTTTACAAATCTTACCTATTTTTATTCTGCAACATATGCTTAAATATTTAATAAAATCTTCATTTGACACAAACTTTGTAATGCATCATTACATATATCAAATCATATAGCCGATATTGAGAATTACATGTGTTTGTACAGTAACACAATAGATTTTCCTCCAAATATATATTGTTTTCAAGGGTGAATAACAAGTTTTTTTTCCCCAAAGCTGTGCAGGATTCTCAGGGGCATTTGCTTTTAGTGGGTCGACTCTTTATTCTATAACAACGATGCGATGTTATTTGCATGTCCTGAAAAAATACTCTTTATTTGTCACGTTTTATTTTGCAACATATTCCTTTTTACTAGGAATTATTTCTATATACCAAGATGAGCTTCAGTGAGCAATTTTTATTATTTAAACCTTTTTAATTTACTTTTATTAATAACTTCTTGCCTAACTTATTTCTAAATCTGACCCTTTTGATAAACAATATTGGCACGCCATGGGGTAACTCCAGTGCCGAGCCAAGAAATAGCCTGTGTGGCCACACAACAATGACAGCATGGTAGCGTTATTCGGCCACGTCATAGATGTTGGCGTGGCCAAAAGAATCAAATTTAGAAATAAGTTTGGTGAGAGGTTATTAATAAAAATAAATTAAAAAGGGTTAATAAAAACTCTGCTTCAGTCTAGAAAGTTAAAAATCAAAATTGAATTTTAACAGTGTAGGGAAAGAAGAACGTTGAACACACAGCAATAATTCATACTTTGCCTGAATGGGTGACGTAATTTATTTCTTTCATCAAAAGAATTAAACCAAGGATTTCCACTATTCACATCCTCTACCATTTTATGGCGGGAAACTTCGTCATATACCCTCCTCACATTTGAGAGTTTCAGGATTTACCCTCCCGAGTCACTGACACGTGGGGTCAGGATGAGTCACTGACATGTGGGCCGGAGGGTAAATCCTGAATTTCAATCTAAGAGGAGAGTATATGATGAATAATTCCTTTTATGGCAAGGACATCGTCCCATTCACAATCTTTCTTATTATAAAAAACAATATCATAGATTTATTTGGTATTATATACTTTTTAATTTATTACATTAGGGTACTGTTTCACTTTATTATATCAATTATTCTAGCTAATACATTGATCATTCGATCAGATGATAATATTTGAAGAAATGGTCTGATACAATTGTTATCTACCGTTAATGTAACTCCCTCGCTTAACAAAAGTCCAAGATGTCATTTACAACCACTTTCACCACCAAAATAAAACCAATAAACAAACACAAATGGCATCTAGATAACAAGAATCAACATTCCGGAAGAGAATAAATATAAATTTTAGCAGCAAGATAGCTCTTAAAGTGAACTTAAAATGAACCGAATAATTACCAAGAATATTAAATAAGTTTAAGCCAAGAACACATCATTTAGCAATATTACGAATTATAGAAAACTAAGATAAACCACAATTAATCAATTATTACTAAAAATAATTTTAAATTATTCATGACAACAAATGTGAAGCATTGCTAGGTGAAGTGAAGAGTTAGAAAGTGCAACAGTGCATGTTCTATCCCTTCCCATGCATGCCATCATCATCACTCACATAAAAACAACAAAGAGGTAAGAATGAGTCCATGACTCACTAAGTATAAAATAGAATAATATACAAGGCAGCAACATTTTAACATTTCATCTCATCCATTATTATGTCACTTTCAAATTCTCCTTTTCATTCAGTTACAGGCACATGTCACTTCTTTCTGATTCTCTTCTTATGAATGCAATACTCCAACTCAATGCCTTCTTTTGCATATAACAGTATAGCTATGTGTTCACCTGTCGATGACAAACCTTTGCCCTATCCTTTTTTATACATGGTCACCCTGTCCTTTTTCATACAGGGTCGCCCTGTCCTTTTTCACACAAGGTCTCAACGCATCAATATAAATCATGAATGCTCATCATGCAATGCGATGTAGTCATTTCTTTCCATCCTATTAAATAATTAGAAGTATTCATTATCTTATCTTAAATCCCACTTTCCTCATCATATCATAATCAGAGAACAATACAAATTCAATATTGACATAAGAAATAATTAAAGCAAGGCATCATTCAACCCAATTTTTAAGCACTCGAATACTATTCTACAATGCACTTGCCTTTCACTTAGATACGCCGACAGGAAGGATGTGAAGATGGTATTACACTTGATGTCTCTACTCCTATAGAGATTATCCACTCTTAAAATATGCTAACACAATACAAAATAGAAGTAAACAACAATGACCCTACACGTTCTCTAAAAACCCCGACTTTTCAAACAAATATCGATCTATCCCCTTGCTATCCCAGTATGAAAAATGACACAACTGTCAATTCCCTCATTGAGACAGAGCATACCATACCATTTCCCTCATTGAGACAGAGCATACCATACCATTTTAAGAAACTATACAAAATTTTTTTATAATTTCTTAGTTGGTACAATCCTCAGATTAATTCAATTAAGCCCCCCAAAATTAACCTGAAAAATAGATCTAACCATTCTCTGGATAGTAGATTTGCAAATTTTGTATCTTTTAATCTACAGTAGCAAATATAGAAAATCTTGACATTTCTGAAATCTATAGGATATTTTTCACAATTTTCTAGTTGTCATTAAATTTTAATTCTACCTTTTGCTACACCAAAACATCACTTCTACTTCGACTGATCCAGCAGTCATCCAATGCTGCACAACAATGTTAGAAATTGCATAACTCCTAATCCATCGTTTAAAAATTTAAGTTCTTAGACTCTCTAGAAACCTTAGGAAATCCATTATAGAGTTCATTATGACCTTATTCTCATATTAGGTCATATTCTATTTTTAATCTTTTAATTCCTACCAACTATCTGAACTTGATTTATTAGACTGCATAGCAACACGATAATGCTCACAACTCCTAATACGTTTATCAGAATGACGTGAATGAGCACTCTACAGAAAGATAACGAATTCCTCAAAATCTCTAGGAGGTGAAATCCCAAGATTTGATACCCAAGATCCCCTAATTCGCAGAACACAGCAGACTGCGCAGATCGAATGAATAATAAAAAACTAACCCGATCGAGAAATTGCTAAGGACAAAAGGGTAGAAAATTGTTTGTTTCCCTTGGAGACCACAACAAGAACCTCTGAACACCAAAACAAACCACCCTACTCCTTTTCTTCTTCTTCTTCCTCTTCCTCCTTCTCTTCCTCCCCTCCTTGTCTTTTGCTCGATTGCCAATTGGGTGGAGGTGCTACAGATTGGGGGAGAGATTGCAGAGGAGGAGGGGGACGTGGGGGAGGTGGGGAGGCAGGGAGGGGCAGTCAAGGGGGTGGGGGAGGTGCCTTAGTGTTTTGGAGGGGGTTAAGGGGTGGCCGGGCCCCTCAATGGGTTAAAACCTTGGGCCGAAGGCCCACGCCCCCAAACACCTCTAAAATTTTAGAATTTTAGTTCCCCTTTTTGATCCTAAAATATTTAAAATTTAATTCCCCATTGATCACCCCAGAAATTACTTCTTAAACCCTCATTCATTTCTCGATTTTAATCGCCAAAATCTCCAAACGCAGTTTGGAATAATATACGCGGCCTAAAACTCATCAAAACTCTGAATTTTCTTCCCTTTTGCAAACCTAAAAAATTACTTCTTTAATTCTATTATTTATTTATTAATTTTTATTTATTATTATTATTATTTAATTCTCCAAATTCTTCTACTACCATTCGGAATATTACAGTTACCGTGAAATGGTAAAGGATTTTTACGCTTCTAGCAGTAAACCTGGCCAAGGATTGGCTGAAGCAAAAACATCCCCGCCACATTTTATTCCATTCTGCCACCAATGCACATCTAAAATATATAAATTATTGTCAACATAATTTCTCTTACTACATAAAAATAGTTATAAAAATAGCATAGAAGTACTTTTACTAAAAATTTTATATGGGGTGCATTAATTCTAAATTAGAGTACAAGAGATTTAACAACCAAGAAACTTTTACGAAAAGTAAACCATTTAATTAATAAATTTATTTTTAGGAACAACTTTATAATTTATTGAAGATATAGATCTGTAAATTTTGTTGTACACAGAAGTCTGTTTCACTCAAAAAAGAGGAAATAAAAACAGAAATATCCTACTAATAATTAATGTCATCATCCAACTAGGAATGCAAACGGATAGGATACGGACGGATAATGTCTCTACCATATTTATTTTTATATTTTTTCCGGATACGAATACGAATACAGATAACTCAAATATGAATAATATCGAATACAGATACGGAGCGAATACGAATCGAAATGAATACGGTTACGAATATTTATCGGAACATGAAAACCCCTTAAACTATACATCCAAAATTAACGAAAATACGTAAATAGTTCATCTTGTCAAAACATTCATGAAATCTAAACAAACATAGTTTTTTCATCCACAATGGGCTTTTGGGCTAAAATCTAAATTGCTGGAAGCATTATGGGCTAGATGGTTATTGGGTTAAAATCCCGGATATCCGTTTTCGTAATATCCGGATAATCCATATTCGTATCCGTATTTGACGGATATCAGGCTTACTGTATTCGTATCCGTATCTAATAAAAAAATCCGTATCCGTATCCGATCCGAGAATTATCCGAAAAAAATCCGATCCGACACAATCCGTATCCGTATTCGTCCGGATCGGTCGGAAACTATCTGATCCGTCTTCACCCCTACGTCCAACTACAAATTGTGTCATTGTTAACATAAATACATCCTTTTGAAAGCCATAATTCCAACTGCTTCTCCACATCTAAGAAAATCCCAGCCACTGTGCCACAATTCAGATGTTAATGTCAGGTCCAAGTTACTCGCAGGACATTCATAGCAATATTTGACAATTTTAGAGGTAACTTACTATTTTTCGTATGTGATCAGAAAGCTTTATAATCATCGTACAGTACAAGGGAAAAATATCTGTTGGTCTATTACAAATTAAATTTATGTCAACGTTGGAGGGTCTACAAGAAAGCAAAATCATCTAGTACGGAATAATTTCATAAGTCTGGTGATGTGACTGAGAATTACGTTTGCCGTATCATTCGGCAGCTCGTACCTCCAATTTGATTCGGCAGCTGAAGGGTTTATTTTCCCGTCATTTGCCTTTTGGCTGTGCCCCTAACCTATTTAATTTGTCAATTAGGTGTGTGTCAATGATATGCCTAATAGCAATTATGAAGACGATTATATCATTTTTATGTTTATAATTTCTGAATAAATGTTATTATATTTCTCGAATGAATTATCATTTATAAATGTTAACAAATATATGACTTGTCGGTAAAGCCCTTTAATTCTTATATGATATTATTTTAAAAGGATCTCTGGTCGGATGTCACTGGTTGGAATACTAGTGACTTACAGACCGGCACATAGGGGTGAAAACGGATCGGATAGTTTCCGACCGATCCGGACGAATACGGATACGGATTGTGTCGGATCGGATTTTTTTCGGATAATTCTCGGATCGGATACGGATACGGATTTTTTTTATCGGATACGGATACGGATACGGTAAGCCTAGTATCCGTCGAATACGGATACGGATACGGATAATCCAGATAAAATGAAACCGGATATCCGGATATTCTAGAATCTCCCCATTTTCTTATTTCCAAAATCCGAATAAAATCCAAAAGGCTCTAGAAAATAGCAATTAAATCCCAAAAATTCACCAAAAATACCAGAAAAATCCTTGAGATCTGAGGAACACAAATAAAATATTTTTAGCTCATGTTAAAGTTTAATTTAATTATATTAAATTATTTTAAATTCTAAAAATTTATTTTAAGCTTGATTTAATTCCAGAAAATTTATTTTTTGAAAACATGGCTTTATAAACTCCAGAAAATCATGATGTTACAAACTATTTATGTATTTTTGTTAATTGTGGATGTATAATTTAAGGGGTTTTCATGTTCCGATAAATATTCAAATCAGTATTCGCTTCGATTCGTATTCGATCCGTATCTGTATTCGATATTATTCGTATTTGTATTCGTATTCGAGTTATCCGTATTTGTATCCGTATCCGAAAAAAAATATGAAAACAAATATGGTAGAGGCATTATCCGTCCGTATCCGATCCGTTTTCACCCCTACCGGCACATGTATTGATTGATGACCATATTTCACCGGTCATAGATATAAAATATCAAACAAATAATTTGGATTCATATTAGCGAACATAGTGTTGGATTGACATATCTTGAAACACTATTTTGATTGTTATGTTTTATGTATCATCAATTGGTCTCAAGCAATAATGATGTATAATCGTTATACTTAAGATCAGCATAGTTTTCTACATGTGTAGCAGTACACTTAGTGATTGCCAAACACTACTTTGTAACTGAGTAGTTATAAATATAACTTTTTGGTACACTATGAAACATGCGGAGGAAAGTGACTGATTAGATATGGGATTTACCCTTCTTATATAATAGGAAAGATATTTCTGGCCTCTCGATGTGGTCGAATAAAGAAAATGTATGGATATACCATGAGTGGTCGAAGAGTCGACTATATAAAGTTATCCATCAGTAGACCAAAAAAAGATTGAACAGTCGATAAATAACACGTTTCTCACCTATATTTCGATATCATATTGTGAGGCAAAAGGAGAATACGCAAACAGTTCGATTAGTCCAATCGGATATGAACTGTTCATATAGAGATACTGATTGGTTTTGAGCTGGTCAAACATATTACAAACTGGTCAACGAACTGATCGTATGGGAATACGAACTGGTCGTGAGCATCTTTGATCTGGTCGTAAGGAGTTATGAGCTGATCGTGAGTGAGTAGGACTTGGTTGCGAGTTCATCCAGATTAATCTTTGTATATATTTGGGGTCGATATGTTCTGCTAGGAACTACTATCGACTAGTGATCGAAAATATGTTTTCAAGTTACAACCAAGTATACATTAAGCTACAGGATCACACACTTAACGGGTTGGAACAATAAAAGTCCGGATAATAGACTCCGAGTGAGATACGATATCTACTTGTATTGGATAAGGATCTGATCGGAGACTCTCTGAGTTGGATATGATATCTAATCGTATCCAACAGAGATCTGACAGGAGGCTATATATATTTAGAGAAACGTGGGGTTGAGGGTTGTATGGCATCTAAGGAAATCCTGTGACACACCCTTCAAAACCCTAGCCGCCACATCTAGAAACCCCTGCCATATTCGCTGGTGCTAGCACACCGATGTATGGTGTTTCATCCCTAGATGTGTGGACTTTAGTAGAGACGTTGCTACGACTGCAGCGCTCATCGGGATGATCATGAGGAGGTGGTTGGCTCATGAAGATCAACTACTGCTCGTGGACGATCGACTACTTTCACTACATTGACACATGTTATGTTGAATCAGGTTGCTTCAACTCTTTTTCTGCTGCACTGCGCATCTAGTGGTAATAATCAATGATCTCTTACTCGTATAGCTTCTTGATATGCATAGTAGAAATTTTAATTTATGCTCGTATAGTCTACCTCATATCCTGATAATATGCTTTTGCAGTAAAAAACTTATCGAACATTTACAACCTTCATTTTGAGCTAGTTTACATAGTTGTACGGATGGGATAGTTGCATGATGCCTGCAGAGTTTGTTTGTTTTGTTTTTGTTTTTTTGAAGTGGAGTGTGTTGTTTATCTGGGGTGGGTAAACTGAAGCCTATTTAGGACATGGAGCGTTACAAAAGGCATCTTTATAGCAGGTATAGCCCCATTTCTTTTGGAGACATCCGACAAAATCGTAGTAATTAACCTCATTCATGCTTCGATGTATAGTGTTAATTACAACTTATAAACCTAGTAAAATGAATTACAAAGTCTTTAAGGTAAGTTGTTTGATAAGGTCTTATTGTTCTCACCTCCTCAGCTTATCTGTATTGGTCGCCTAGCAAAAGGTCAACATTTGATTCTCCAACAAAATGCTACTAGATCCCATGACTTTTTAGTTCTTTGAATCTTACGATTGCTGTACTGAACAATCATCTCCATTATGAACAGGACCACTTAAGCGCATATAAAAACTGATTGTCTGAAACGACACCGCTTGAAATTAATTAGAACAAGAAAGCATTTTTTAAGAATTTTATTTTCAAAATGTTGATCGTGATACATAACATGGAAATGAGTGTAGAAAAATGATATGAAATTAATGCAGGAGAAGTTGAAATTACGACCAGTGCCAACTATAATAATAAATAGCAGGGTGGCCTATGCAATTACGTGGCTAGATTTATTTTAAAGTTTATAATATTAAGTGATAAAACTTAGATACTTGAGAATAAATTTACGTATTTTGTAGGCTATCTAGATTTTAAGACATTATAAATATTAAAAATGACAATAAAAGCTTGAAGGAAAATATAATTTGAGGAACATAATTAAAGTATGTGCTCTGATGCAAGAAAATCATTCAACATAATAAGTTGTTGGGGGGTTCTTAGAAATATAACCACTCTTCATCATGTATGGATCATGTAGCTTCATGTCCTTGTTCTTTCTCCATTGCTTACTCTTTTTTCGAAAATATATACATGCACATATACCTCTATTTAATCTCAAGAAATTCAATGATTATGTATGTGACTAATTATCTTATCAATTTACATGGTATTAGAGCACCTTATCTATATATACACCGATGCACTGTTGGCGAACTACCTTGAACCTATCTTCCTCACACACTAATTGCTTCATAACTATGTGTTTTCCATCTCTTCTTGCTGCTACAACTTTTTTGCTTTAACCTCCAATAGCAAGCTTAGTTCTTGATCGATCCCTCTCAACTGCTATTTCTTTTAATGCAATACTCTACCATATAGTTATCTTCTATTTCACTCCAATTATTAATAATAGTAGGATCAAGTATGGCAATCAGAGAGGGGATGAACGATGCCAATAAATTTTTCTCTTATGTATTCAAGATTTTTCACTTCAATAGCTATGAATAGCTAATAAGACCAAAATCTAACTTGGAACAGTAGAAAAACAACTCACAATACTAAAAACCAACCAGAGCATGCAAAGCCTCGAAGACTAGTCTGACCACTCTCATAGTAGGTGGTCTGACCAGGGCACAATGGCAGTTTCACTGCTTGTGCTTGTAGCCTAAAATTTTAGTATGACTTCATATTCACAAACTGACCTAACTTTTGATTAAAAGCTCTAAATCACTTGAAATTTGAAACACACATTCCCTAGGATATCATAAACCTATTCCAATAAAAAAATTCAAGAATTATTGTCAAAGTTCCAACCTTTATCTATTTTAGAGAAAGTTGCACCTAAATAGGGCAAGAAAGGGAAATAACGATCTAGACAACCTCGTGAGATCTAGATGGCCAAGATAGTCTTAAATGAGCTACAAGATATCCCAGCAAGCCTAACCATGACAAGAATCAAGCTAGAAACAAGTGGAACCAAGAAACCTTAAATCCAACTCAAAAGGCAAGAAAACTAAACAAGAGCACACAGGAGGCATGATGAACAAGTATAGCCTTGTTATGAACTACCACCCCATCCTTAATTTGCTAATTTTTGAAAACTTATTTTGTTCCTATAACATTATGACCATGAGAGGATTCAACTAAGAACCAGATCTTATTTCTTTCAAAGTTTTTCAACTCCTTATGCATAGTATTGACCTAAGAGAATCAGAAAGAGCACGGGTGACATCTCGAGATTCAAAAGAAGAAGCAAATGTGGAATGAGCATAGGAATTTAGAAGAGTTAAATCTTGAGTGAGTGACTCGTTCATGAATATCCCCAATCACCTGCTTAGGAGGATGATGTCTCTGGATATGTCGAGGTGGCCTGGTGCAGTAGTATCCTCTACCTCATAACCTATGGAGGTAGGAGTAGAGCCACTTGGTACATAAGTGGAAGTAGGAGTAGCCTGCTCAGTTGAAGGTGAAGTAGTAGAAGTAGGGGCTTCAACTGGCTCTAGTGAAGGTGGAAAAGGGGCAAGATTCTCATCCTCACAATAAAACTCCTCATCCTGGAATATGCTCACTGATTCACCATGTACCTATGTACCTGCAATATCGAATCTAGTTCAATGACTAGCCTCATCAAAGGTGACTTCATAACTCTCCAAGATTTTGTTAGTCTCTAAATTAAGCACATAGTAACCATGAGTATGAATAGGATATTCTAGAAAAATGCCATCATATGATCTAGATTCAAATTTAGCAAGATTTCCATGCTTGAGAATGAAACACTTGCAACCAAAGATTCTAAAATGAGACACACTAGATCTATGACCAAAACGTAGCTCACAGGAAGTCTTGCGGAAGGATGGTCTCAAAACACTCTATTGGTAACATAGCAAGCAGTAGCTATTGCCTCAACTCAATACTTCCTAAGAGTGCTATACTCATTTAACATGGTCCTAGCCATCTCAACTAAAGTCCTATTCTTCTTCGCAACCACACCATTCTATTGAGAAACTCTAGGAGAAGAGAATTGATTTTGTAGACCTTGCTCAGCATAGAGAGAAGCATATGATGAGTTTATGAACTCAGTGCCATTGTTATTCCTAATAGCTCTCAAGGCTCCTAGAGGGTCTACTAATAGTCTAAGGGCTAGTTGTCTAAAGTTAAAAATGCCTCATCCTTAGATGCTAAGAAGTACACCCATGAGTATTAGAGAAATCATCCACAATGAGTAGCATATACTATTTTCCTCCTATAGCTGGACTCTAGAAGAGCCTATTGTGTCCATATCCAAGAGCTGATCAGGTCTATCAGTCGTTATCATGGTGAGAAGTGGTTGAGGAGTAGCAACCATTTTACCATGCCTACAGAGAGAACAAACTATGTCCTTACCTCCCTTAAGCCTAGGTAGACCATGAATGAGATCCAAGCTACTGACTCATTGTCAAGTGATCAAAACCAATATGTACAAGCCTACGGTGCTAGAAGAAAATATCAGAAGACCCAAAAGCTATAAGACATCTAAGGCCAGAGTTCGAGGACTCATCAAAATCAGCACTGAAAACTCTCCCCAAGCAAGAAATTCCAAACACCAACTCACCAGAAGAATCAAGAACTCTACATGCACTGCTCTTGAATCTAACCTCTAAGCCATCATCAGTAAGCTAGGAAACTGAAAGTAGATTGTACTTGAGCTTACTCATCAGGGCAATATCCTTTAGCATGAACTTGTCGTTGACATGAATGGTGCCTTTTGCCATGTACAGTCCTAGTAGAAGCATCCTGAATGTGATCAACTCATCGCTTGATGCACGACCAATGAGAATCCCTAATATATCATGTGTCGAGAACATCGAAGTCAACCAACATATGTTCTCCTTACTTGCTCACTGGACCTACATCATAGGAATGTAACATATCGGTGCCTTCGTACTTGGGTTAGAAATAAAAAATAGGAATCCAGTACCAAGATACATGACGAGCAGGACTAATCGTAAATGATTCAAAGTGAGGGTTAGCATGCAAAACATGAGGGCACACATGAGCACTAACTAGACCTCTCCCAAACTCTCGCCTAGCTCCACTAGCAAAAGACTGCCACACACCATATCTAGTAGGAACTTGTGGTCTAAACATGTCCTTATGAAACCCAACACAACGATGCTACCTAGCACCACTAAAGGAGTCATAGAAGCCATCTACCAACCTAGACCTTGGGTTGGCTCTTGGAACACTCATGGCAGGAGGCACACCTCTAATACTCCCCAAGGCACGCACATGCCCTCTACGCTCATGCTGAACACGATGAAAGTAGAATTGAACTATATGACCATCATTGTCGTAATAGTTACAGTGGTACTTGACTTTTTAAGGGGTCTGACCTGCTGAGGAAAAAACACCTACATTGCTAGAAGGGTTCTGGGCAAACTTAGCAGACTTGAAAATTATTTTGCTTTGGCTCAAAAGGACTAACCTCTATCTTACCACTCTCCAAGGTTCTCACAATCTAAGGTGGATGATTTCTAGAATGCTCTAGGGAGTTTACACTTAGACCTCTATTTCCTACACTCACCTTGGACTGGTTCAGAATAACGTTGAGCTTTTTCTTTCCATTAGAAAATCTCCTAAGGGCCTTCTTAAGGTAGTCATTCTCTCAAGTTAAGGTGGCATAGGACTACACTCATGGCTCCTAATTGTCCTAGCATATCTCTCCGAATGCACAGGTACATCAAGCTTTAAAGCCTCACATAAAACACATGATGCATCCTTAATCCTACTCAACTGCTCACCAAACTTGACTCTAAATGCTTCAAGCATACTAAATACATCATGACCAATCTCAGCACAAAATGCACAAGCAATAAAATCAATAGGATCGATTTTCTTAGATAAAGTCATGGAAGCAAGATTTTGTTTAGCACATCTATCTTCTAGAATTCTAGTGAGAGAATCAATTTCAGCGGTCACTTAGGACCATTTTCACGAGATGCAATCTAAGAACATAGAAGCATCTTAGTCATTTCCTTCATATTTTCTTCCCCAAATGCACAATGAGCACAAGAATACTCTGCACTGAACTAACACAAACTCTTGATGGCACTATCTAAGTTCATCTCAAGCAAAGCACAATTATATCAAGAAGAAGCACTAGTATTCATATCACCAGCTCCTAAGCAAGTATGATCAGTACTAGACTTCAGATGTGCTAACTCATCCCTAGTAAGTTTTAGTTGATTAGCATGAGAGGAATAAACCAAGGAACCTACACAACTTTCAGGTTGGCTAGATTGTCCTTATTAAACATGATCTGTTAAATAACAAAAGTATGCAAAGTAGTACCAATTGTGAAACAAGCCTTAAGCTGATCTACCTCATCCCTAGCATCTCTAAGCTGACTAACAATAGAAAAATGAGATGTCTCTAGCTTATCTAACTTAGAGGGTAAAACAAGGCATGAATCATAATTCTTATCATCAGGAATCAGGACCTAAGCCTAGTAGTCTCAGCATTCAAATTCTCAGTCATGAAATCCTGACTCTTAACTTTCTTCCTACTCTTTCTAAGCTCTCTATCAAGATATATAACAACGCTCTTCAAGTCATCAATAGGACTCACCTCATCCAGATCATTGTAGAGTGCATCATTGTTGCTGATGTCCTTAACACTTGCCATGAAGTACATACTGGTGGAGTCATGGGCCTTCTTTTTGACTGGCAGAACATCATCATTGTCCTTGATCCTCGAATCCACATGCTCAAGTCCAAGTTCTCAAGAGTGGAAAGGAACTGGTGGACTACCTTGCATTAGTTAAGCTTCTTGCACTTCCCATCATGAGCTTGGGGAAGCTTGTGAAACTCCTTCTCCTCCTTGTTCTTTAGCTTGGACACTTGGCTTGAATGTAGTTTGGCTCACCAAACTCAAAGCAGGTAACAAGACCACCTATTTTCATATTTCTCACATTGTTGTAGGCTTTGGTTAACTTTGAGGATAGAAGAGCTAAATCATTCTCAGAAAACTGCTCTAACTACTCATCTCTCAAAGCATGCAAGGCTGATAATGAAAATTCAAAAGAGCCAATATCCAAAGAACTATAGAAGCCACTCTTGGCAGAATCGATCATAAGCTCTAATTGCGACTTGGTCTAATGAGATGTCAAGTCAATCTCATGAGTCTTTAAAAGAACTATAGAAGCCACTCTTGGCAAAATCGATCATAAGCTCTAATTGCGACTTGGTCTTACGAGATGTCAAGTCAATCTCATGAGTTTTTAACATTGAATAGAACTTATCCAAGGTTAACTCGCTTATGACTGTGTTGTCGTTAATGGATGTGACCTTCATTTCCTAATCACTTATGTCCAAAGCACCAAGCACTTGACATGCATTCTCAAACTCAGGAAAAACAACACTAACAGAATGCAAATTGCTGAGAATCATTATGGACCTAGCAAACTTATCATCTAAGGACCCCCTGCCCTCATCTCAAACTTTTGATATTATTTCTTAAACTAATTCTGATGCACCTCTTTGATAGCTATAGTACCCTCATGGTAATTAGTGAGGGTTCTCTAGATCTCATGTGCGAAAGCAAGATGTGATACACGATCAAACTCACTTCTACCAAGACCATGAATCAGAAGATTCCATGCCTTACTATTTGCCTCAACGTTCGCAAGATTTACACGACCAATCTGATCATTGGCAGGCACATCATAGGGATTGTTCACCATGTTACATATCAATTGCCCTTGGGCCTGAATGTAGGCAACCATCCCTGCCTTCCAACAGGGGAAGTCAACCCCATCAAAGATAGAAGGATTTGTGGAACACTTGTCTAAAGCCATAGCTCAAAGACCATTGAAGATCAATGATGAAGAGGTCACTGGGCTATGATCCCTTGGGCCTAAATGTAGGCAACTATCCCTGCCTTCCAACAAGGGAAGTCAACCCGATCAAAGACAGAAGGATTTGTGGAACACGTGTCTAAAGCCATAGCTCAAAGATCAATGATGAAGAGGTCACCGGGCTATGATACCATTTGTAGAATTGAGTATGTCAATCAACGGGGGTTGAGTGATGCCAATGAATGTTGGTCCTTAGGTATTCAAGGTTTTTCATTTCAGTAGCTATGTAAAACTAAGAAAATCAAAATCTAACTTAGAACAATGGAAAAACAACTCACAATAGAAAAAACAAACCAGAACATGCAAAGCCTCTAGGACTGGTCTAACCGCTCTCATAGTAGGTGGTCTAATCGGAGGCACAACGGCGATCTGACTACTTGTGCTTCCAACTTGAGACTTCAAATCCAAAAATTGGCCTAACTTTTTATTCAAAGCTCAAAATCACGTGAAATTTGAAACACACCTTCCCTCGGAATTCAAAAAACTATTCAATCCAAAAAATTCAAGAATTGTTGTCAAAGCTCTTATCATTATCTATTTTAAAGAAGGTTGCACCTAAACTAGGCAAGAAAGGAAAACAATGATTTAGACAAGCTCATGGGATCTAGATGGAAAAGATGGTCTTAGATGAGTTCCAAGATATCCCAGCAAGCCTAACCAAGGCAAGAATCAAGCTAGCAAAAAGTGGAACCAAGAAACCTCAAATCCAACTCAAGAAGGCAGGAAAACCAAACAAGACCACAAGGGAAACATGATGATCAAGTTTGATCTTCTATTACCACTTTGAAATGAAGGATTACAACCACTCCAACAAGTGGACAAAGCCCTAAGAGATAATTCCAAGCACTCCTCTCAAACCCTACTTTTTCCTGGTTGGCATGAGTGCATCAATCCCCTTTGTAGTGGAGGCAACCAACCCCTCACTTAACCCTAAGGGATGGTATCCACTTAACTCTTGGGAAAACCTGCACACCCAACTAACACCTAACCCTAATAGATGGTATCCACTTAAATTATTGGATCCTGGAACTACAACTCTGGAACCCTCTGTGTAAATTGCACTAGTCTAAGAAAAGCTAGTGCATACATAATTAATAGGGATATATATCATGCATAACAATCAAACTTTATTATAAAACAAGTGTATAGGCCATATGGCCAATTTTATAATAAAATGGCCATTGGCCAAACATAAAGATAAATCAACAGATGAAAAATAATAAAAGAGCAGCCCATCTTGCTTGCCCACAAGCGAATAACTGTAAGACGTGGCCTATTCGTCACAATCCTCACCGTAGTCGTTGAAGTCATCCTCTAGCAATAGATTTAAGCAAGATAAGCATATAAAGTACTCCACAAGTTACACCAGGAGAATTAACAGATTTGATACATGCATGATTATTAACAAAGGAAGGCTTAATAAGATTATTTGTGCAAAAAAAAAAAGCTGAACTTGAAGTAAATTCTATAAAGTAAGTGTAAAAGCAAAATTTAATACAATATAGAAATAATATTTTAATTAAAATAATATCATTAGTGTAGGCATCAACCTCACACTAACCTATCTACGGGTATTCCACCCATACCATATTTCTGAAAGATTTTATAAGTTTCTATAAACCAGATTTATAAAACCAAAGTCTAATATATGAAAAACCTTACTCAGCATGTCTTTGACTGTGGATATGGCTATCCAGGACAGTTTGTTACTATGCAAAGGTGTACAATTTTACCCACGAGACATGTCCGCTTATTTTACCACGCGATTAGCACACTTTCTTAAGTGTGCGGCTGAGAGTTCACGACAAGGCTATTACAATATTCCATTGCCAAATTAGTTATGCTACCACTAATGTTTCACCACAACATGAATCCATAAGTTGGGGCCTCTCTTGTTCCATGTGAGACTTCTCGTAGTCTACATCACGCTCACATTTAGCCTATAGAGAAACCAAATTTGGAAATTCATAAATTACTTAGTCAGGTCTGTCCCATACTAGACTTATGATAGTATGGTGTGACTTTGTACTAGTAGCTCATAGACTGGTCCTTAATTTGACTTAGGTGCTACTCGCATACACCTTGTGCCTAGTCTGATCATTCTATCACCGAACAGAGATGAGCACCAGCAATCACCCACCACCGTACCAATACATAAGTCTAAACCAAATTTTATAATTTTATTTTATCAAAAATTTATAGACCTTCTTGATTCACCGAAGTTAAGAATAGATTTTAGAAATCATGATTTCTTGTGAAATAAATATTCCCACCTAAATCATTCTATGCATGACTAAGTAATTCTATAAAATTTCTAGTTAATACTAATGTACTAACTAGGTTTTCATCTAGGGTGACAAAGCATGTTTGCGTTCAATATCAAATATGGCTATATACAAAGGAATTAGATATAACTAGAATTTAAATCGAATTTAAACCATGTTTGAATAAAAAATGCATGCATAATAATTTAGAAATAATATAAATAATTTAAATTACTAGGAGCAACATGATCAAAGGTGTAACTTGCCATGCTTGAAGTCTTGCTGCTGCAAATCATCAAAATCGTACTATCTGAAATTGTCGTAGTCTACATGCGAAGGACCAAAGCAAATAAATTTAAGAAAAATTTAAATAAAATTCAAAATTTTAAAAAGAGTCTAGAAATGGGTAGTTTGGGATTTTAGATGAATTTGAAATTTTGAATGGGTCCAAACGGAGTTAAGACCAAGAAATACAGGCTTCCAGAAGTTTGAAACTAAATAAAAAAGGATAAAGGAGATTTTCTAGAATTATTTTTTACTGAGAATTTGATTTATGATGTCAACATTTGATTTTATATTTTTGATCAATTTAATTTTGTAAAGAAAAGGATGAGAAATGCTGATGTGGTGGGATCGGCTGATGTGGCAACCGTGGCATGCCATGTGGCTGCCAAATGGCTGCCACATCAGCTCAATCTACTGACATGGCCAGTCGGCTAGAGGTGGTACTCAGGACTCAAGGGTCGCTAGAGCTGTAGCGCTCAATAGCGGCTGGCGGTTGGCGCAAGAGCAAGAGGAGGCAATGGGGATCGTAGTGCACCTCGACGCGGCGCTCAGGAATGCTCGGTGGCGGCAATGAGGGATTAGAGGCGGCGGTGCAAGGGTGTCGGCGGTAGAGGCCTCCTAGCGATGGCTTGCTCGGCGAAGGGGCTCCCTGACATAGCACATTGGTGCAGATTTTATTTTTATTGTTACTTGTGTAATAGCCCATTATTCCTAGTCTCTTTTAAGCAAAAGCAAATTGTGGTTTGTTGAAGAATGCAAGTACTTTCTGAAGTGATTGTGAATTGTCGTATGTACGTGGCCATTAATCTGCTAGCTGCTAGTATGTCAAGTCATGCTTGTGATCTGATTCTATCTCTTATCCATGAATGCATGTGGCTCTCAAGAATGCATGATGACTACTGTATGAAGATTGTGAATTTGTAATAAAATGAATCGGTTGCATTTCTTCTCCAAATACACAGTGACTCGTGCGTCAACAAACTGCAAATCACAGCTTAACACAGTTACAAACATGATCTCCTAATTAACACGCAAGTATTATACTACAAAGTAGATACATTTCACTCTTTTTTCCCTTTTTCCCCTTTGCAACAACAGTGTCATGGAACCTTCCAAATTAAATACCATCCACAGCACTGCAAAAATATTTTTTTTTTGTATATGTATACGTGTATATATATACTTCCTTGCATATGTACGTCGTATGTACAAGAAATAAGGTACACAAAACAAACGACCAGTCAAAAAGTGCAATAATTCAATGATGCTTCCTTAGTGCTTATGCAATGTAAAGCATTAACATCATTTTGTAAACAAGCACAATTCTTGAAAGAGACTAAACCATCATCAAGCAATTTTTTATACTCTAAGCACATGCTACAAGGGTTTGGTTTAATCTCAAGAATTTTAGCCCTAGCCTTCTATAATTGCTCAAGATGGATGGAATTAGTCAATTCCAACCTTTTCATTTTCTTACTAAGAGCATTCAATTTGAAATTATGAAGCAACAAGCTCTTAATGTGTTTCTCCTTGTTTAGCTCATGTAGGAGATCATCATGGAAAATATCCTCATCATCATGCTTTTGTCATGATCATCCTTGGAGAGCTCCACCATCGCCACTCCACACATGCCATCAGGTGCCTTCTCCTCCTTGGGCTTGTCATCTACTCCTTGAACCTAGGACACAAATAGGTAAAGTGGCCAAGAGTGTCACACAAGTCACAACTAAAATGTTTATCTCTAACCAACCAACTCAGGAAAGGCTGATGCCTCACAAGGTCATTGACCAAAGAGTCATGAGAAGAAGAACACAAAGACTTACTAGAAATCCTACTAGTTGCCAGGCTCAAGACTGGTAAAGATTTTAAAAGAGCAAACCTTACTCTGATATCACTTATAGGAACGATGGTAGGAATCAAAGGTGGGTGAATGCTCT
The DNA here is from genome assembly GCA_036346265.1 of Melocanna baccifera. Lineage (NCBI taxonomy): Eukaryota > Viridiplantae > Streptophyta > Magnoliopsida > Poales > Poaceae > Melocanna > Melocanna baccifera. The sequence goes on along the minus strand of CM070682.1, from coordinate 32,329,672 downwards.
TTGCATCCTTTTCAACTTCTACCAAATCAACCCCCTCTGAATACAAAAGCTTCTTCACTTCAATAGCTGTATAGAACTAAGAAGGTCGAATGCACAATAGAAATAACCATCAAATAGAAGCCAAATAACCAAGAGATCAAAATAAGGAACGAATGGGCCAGAATATCAAATGTCCAGTCTAATTGTAGGCATCACACCAATAGGCCTACGCCTGAACCATCTCTACGTGCATCGGTCTTATCACTTGGTGCACCACATGTACTAACTCACCTCATCGCAATCCCCGTCTCTTCTATTTTTTCCGTTTGAGCCACGTAACCTCACTTAGACTTACCCAACTTCACGGACTTTAGCCCCCCACCTAGTCCTGGTCCATTGTCATTAACCACCACCACTCTCCAAGCAACCCTACATATCTAAAGACAAAGCGATCAGATTACAAGTACAAGTTTTATACACTTGACTCACATTAGCTAAACCATACATCATGCAACACAATACAACCAACCAACGGTACCCATGTCGTGCACACACTCAAACCAACTCAACTCACATCACGCTCTAAAACTACAGGACCAATCTAACCGCCAACCACAGGCCAGTTAGACCGCCCAAGATCATGGTTCACCCAACCATATCACACAAAAGCCTCCACATGCACTTCACACATGTAGGTATCGCCCTCTTGGCATCACAATCATCTAGCATGCTCATATCCATTTTTTATCAACAACCCCAAATATATCTAGCCTCTCTAGAACCTCTTTGGATACCCTATACATGTCTGGGGTACCTCCGACATGTCTGCCCTCAAGCCACCAGTTTGATCACTCTATAGCCGCCGGTCAGATAGCCCTTCACAGTATGAGGAAATGCCTAAGGCTAGTCAAAGTGTCATTGCTAAGCCAATTAAAAACCTGACAGCAATTCTAAAAACTAAAAAACTTCAAAACCAAACCCATACTTTGACAAAACCTTACAAATCAAATTCAAATACTCATTACATACCATGGGGTGACCTCTACATAGTCTCACACAAACAAATAAAGAAAAAGAAAATTGGGGTACTTATTTTTCTTTTATATTCATATATATATATATATATATATATATATATATATATGTGTGTGTGTGTGTGTGTGTGTGTGTGTGTGTGTGTGTGTGTGTGTGTGTGTGTATGTATATATATGTATGTGTGTATATATATACATACTTATTTATCACTCTCGACATATTTAAATACAAATTCTAAGATACTCTAATGCGATAAGCCCCTAGTCACCCAACCGTTGGGCGACTAGGGGGTATATCCCCTTGGCCGCGTCTGAGCCTGCGCTCATTTGTTCATTCAGCTGAGAGAAGAAGGGGAGAAGAGAAAGGGAGGAGAAGGGAGGAAAGAAGGAGGGAGGAGAGGAGGAAGAGGAGAGGAGGAAGGAAGAGAGAGGAAGGGGAAGAGGAGGAGAAGAGGGAGGGGAAGAGAGGAGGGATCTGCGTATTACCGACAGTGAGTTTTTGAGTTTTTTTGTATATTTATTTTTGAAACATAGTAGGATAACAACTGAAATTATTAAATTTATAGTTTAGAAAGTAATATCAATTTAGTTGTTAATAATTGTATTGTCGTTTAGATCACTCTGTTGTGCATTTGAAGTTTAAGAACCAATTAATTTTGTTAGTCACTTATAAATTATAGAAACCCCGCAATAAGTATTCTTAATTTTTAGAATAATTAATAGCCATCAAAAGATTTAAAACTGTTCATGGCGATTAGAATAGTATGCGTGGATGTAAAATAGTATGCGATGATTTAAGTTTATGCGTAGCAATTAAAATTGTAGTGACAATTTAAATAGCATTTGAGTCGTAAAAAACCACATATGACAAAAATAAAATTCAGACATCTCACAGGGATGCCTTAGTTTAATTAATTTAATTATTATTTAAGATGTACTTTCTATTATATCTATAAGTAAATCGTCATGCATGTACTAATTACGGAAAAGAATAGGTACAAAGAGAGAAGAATTTAGTCTGAGACCTAAAATTATTTAGATAGGTAGATCAATTAAATAGGTATAACAGCAATGTGAAATTGGCTAGGAATGATTTGAAGAATTTTCGGAGCTAAGCTATTAATAATTAGAGTAGTAATTGTGTTATAATTGCTAACTTCAAATTGATTTACAAATATGGCTCACGATCTTGGTGGTTCGGACTGGCTTTTCGGCCTGCTGGACCGGCACGTTGACGTGCAGCACTGCACGAGCCATCATGTCAACATCCTAAGGGTGGGGATAAGGAGGTCCAGTTTGGGATGGTCCATACGTGAACACCCCCAATAGGTTTTTAACTTTTTTTAAGTAGAAAAAAGAAACAAAAATCAATACGAACAGGCGGTTGAAATTCAGTCATCACTGTATGTATGTATGTACGTCTGTATGTCTCCTCATTCTTGACTGGAGTCTGCCTACAGCCAGCTTGTGCCCACCGCCCTCGCCGCCTACCCCGCCCACCACCCTCGCCGATGATTTAAATAGGTATGACTCCACGATGTGTCGCCCCCGCCACCTACTGCGCCCACCACCCTCCTCCCACCCGTGGTTGAGACGGTGCCACCGCCGCCTCGCCACACCGCCACCTCCACCTTCGACCGCCAGTCCGCCACTGCCCTAGCCTCTCTCTAAGTTCGGAGGGCTCATGTGAACTCTAACCCTAACGATGAACCTGAGCCCTAATTTCACGGGGCGGTGGTGCGCAAAGACGATGGCGTCGTTGAGGACGAGGAAGATGCCGGCGGTAAAGACGGTGCATAAATATCTATGAAGATTGAAAGGTCAAAAATTCGACTGATTTTACCCAAAAATATTCAAATATGATTTAGCACTTCCGTACTTTCTATAGCTATTCGTGTCCTATCTCAGTCCAAGCGCACATATATACCATGTCGCCGGTGGCACATATTACTTCATATGCCGGGTCTTGGACTGAGATAGGACACGAATTGCTATAGAAAAGTACTAGTCACCGGCCAACATTTTATGAGAAGGCAGATGATTCCATATGCAACTCCTCCCACATACAGCAAGTCGATTGTTCGACGCACGGTATGTTCTTTTGTTCCTCGTGGAAAAGTCGTGAGGTTTCAAGCTTTCCAACGAGATCGATCGCACATTCGTTTCGGATGGCCAACGAATCAGCTCACGTGGGGCATTGCACATTTGCATGCAATTGGGAGTTACATTCTTTTTAGCTACGGCTGATGACTTTTGGCTGCGGTTGATGGTTTTTTAGCTGTTTACGACAGAGATTGCGGAAAGAGAGATACTCGCTTGCGATTTTTGATGTTACAGATATTAATTTTTTAATGTGTACTACAATTAACTTGTAGACTCCATCTTAAAAAAATACTCCGTTTAAAAGTTAGTTACTGTAGCAAAAGCCAAAAGCGGCTTTTAGAAACCGCAAAGAACAGACCCTATATATATATATATATCCTATATATATATATATATATATATATATATATATATTATTCCTAGGTGTAGTTACTATTTAGTTATCTAGCGTCCATAAGCCTTGGGATTCCCACCAGATTGGGTTTTTGGGTGCATATGGATCCATTAGTTCATCCGATAATTAAGTTGGCTACATATCAGGATAGGAAAATTTAGATGTGAGCGTACCAACCTACTGGGTAATCGGATAGGATGCTACATATCAGGATAAGCTTGAAGTATCATTCACTAGAGCATTTGTAAATACTCCTTTTTCATATGTATGCATACTTCTTTTCTGTACGGTTAGATATTCCCTTTTTATATGTGATGTATATTCCTTTTTGTAAACATGCATACTCCTTTGTGTAAGCATAACACCTTTGCATAGGAGTACATGACTCGTTTCCACTTGAGATATCCATGCACTTCTCTGAATGGCTTGAAATTTGCTATGTTTCTCCATTGAAATCTGGAGATGAGTGTGAGTATAGATCATAGAATCATCCGTATACATACTTCTTTTCTATCCGTATACATACTTCTAGAGATGAGTGTGGGCAGAGACGGTTATGTTTTTCATACGTATACGTACTTCTTTTCTATACAGATATATACAAGTTTTTTTATTGAAGATGATACTACTTTACTATATGTGTATGTACATACTTTTTTCTTTACGTGTACATACTCCCTTTTTCTACTCGTGGAGATGAGTGTGGGCAGAGAATAGGATGCTACATATTAGGAAGTATGTGTTGGTTAGGTAATCGTTGCCATATAAGTCGGCGTTGATTACGTTTTTTTATATCCGTATACATACTTCTGGAGTGTGGGTGAAACTCTCAGAAGATTCTCGATGGTTGGAGTGATTCAAAATTTTGATTGGATCGGGTGTCTTTCGGCTCTGTTAGTCTCTAACTAAAGTACGAATCTCAAATAGTCAACAATGGTGGATGAACAAGGTGTAACTATACCCAGGAGTATATATATGGACATCATGGTGCCTGGACACTATGAGGTATTTCCCTTATGTATCATATGCGAAAAATTTTAGATTTTTTGAATGTCAAAATTAATTGCTTACTGACTAGTTCAAACAAGTTTGAACTAAAATTCGAACTACAGTTACCTTTTAATGATAGTTTGATTTTAGGTATATGCTGATATTATATAAAAATCAGCAAAGCATGTGATTTAAATTCATTCAAAATCTTCGAATTCGAGTATATTTTTTCAAAGGTACGTGTTTCATTTGAATTGTGATAGATTGTTATATACCACAAAACTGAAATTTTCAAAAATACACCTGAATTTTGGTTGAATTCACACATTTAAAATTATGGCCGTAACCGGGGCCACACAACACAACCGTAAAACCGCATGTTCCCAAGGCTCCCACGTGCCACGCGATCCTAGGCAACCGTCGGTAAAATTGCTCCAGCCTCCACCCCAGTCTTGCACCGCACAACATGGTGGCGCTACATGGAATCGATAGTAAAATGGCACGAAGTTGTCCACACACGGGTGCAGTAGCCCACCGATTAGTAGTAATTGATCACCATCATCCATGTCATGTGGTTTCGCTGCCATTGCACCGACATCATCTCCCGTGCTGACACCACAACTGTCTAATGGCGGTAGTAAAAATGGAAATCATATTTATGACCAGATACATATCAAATTTACTACCAGATGAAACCGTTTTACTGTAGTAACGAATTTATTGGACGCGTGTTAGATTTTACTACCACTCCTTGCCATGGTACACGCTGGCCATGTGACAGCAGAAGTAAAATTGGAAATCACAATTACGATCAGACGTATGTCAATTTACGGCCAACTAAAACCACTTTTATTATACTGATGAATTTACTGGATGTATCACTAGAATTTATTGACACACCTACCATGACGCATGTAAACTTATAATGATGGTAGGAGATACTACATTTACATCCAGATGCATACCAATTGACTGCCAAGATGAACCGCGACCGGGTGGGGACAGGTGGGATGTGGGTTCATGATCTGTAAGTGTGGCGAGCTGGTGGGAACCGATCGATTGGGGCACAAGCTCGGGTAGGTGGGGGGAGGGGGTTGGCTAGAGCGTACAATAAGTTAGGCACAGAATAGTGTATGTGTGTGTTACATGAGACACCTTGGTACCTAGGCACTCAAATCAAGAATAATCCAATACATGTGTATGATCGACAAAATTTTTAGAGTTTTGGTATGAAAATGTTTTATACGCTTGATACATTTATGGTAAGTAAGTTTTGAACTCAGTTCAAACTAATTTGAACTTGTTTTAAATTTAATGGACTATAGTGAGTACATACTATGAAACTAGCTCAAACTAGTTAAACTAAATTTGAATTTATTTTTTTACAGTTTGATATCTTAAATACACTTTTCTATGGGTATATGAAGATACCCATGTCAAACATCATGAATTTCAAAGAATGTCAACATATATTTCTTCGATGTACCGCAAGTGAAAATTTTTAGAATTTTTTAGATGTTGAGTTTAACTAGTTTACTAACTAATTCAAACAAGTTTGAACAGAAATTCGAACTGTAGTTGCCTTTTTATGATAGTTTGACTATAGGTATGAGTAGATTTTATATAAAAATCAGCAAAGGATGTGATCTAAATTTGTTGAAAATCTTTAAATTTGATTTTTTTTAAGGAATGCATTTTATTTGAATTATTATAGTTGGGTATATACCTTAAAACTGAAATTTTTAAAAACATACCTAAATTTGGGTTGAATTAACGCATGTAAGATTATAGTGCTCTGATATGGGTTGAATTTGAGGTCGACATTCTATTTAAGGGGAAATGTTTGTAACATCTTAATTTTTCAGAGTGTATTTGAAGCTTTTAAAAGAAAATACACCATTTGAATTTTTCTGGATTTAATACAAGCTTAAATTGAATTTTTATTAAATAAAAGAATTTAATATGACTAAAATAAATATTAACAATTACTAAAAATATTTTATATATATTTTGTGTCTCTCAGGGAATTTTTTTGGGATTTTTTATGAATTGTTTAGATTTTATTTGAATTTCTAAAAATAGAAAATATCTAGAAAATCCCTTAAGGTCTTGGGCCGAAACCCTAGCCAGCCCATCTCCTTTCTGGCCCTTTTAGCTTGAGCCGCCGCCCTTGCCACATGTCGGCAATTGGGAGCTCGCCGTCGCATATGCGCCACCCGCTTCGCCTACCTCTGCTACTGTCTGATCCAAGCCAAGCCATGCGTCAGCCATCAAAGCCAGACGACACTGCTCATCTGTGCCATCCGTGCTAGCCGACCAATTCTTTCCACTACCACATGTCGAGCATCCGAGACACCAGCTACTATTCATCATCGTTTCGGGCTGGGACTCCACCACCACCTCGAGCTTTGTGCTCAAGTCGGTCGCCTCCGCACCGTCTCTGACTCTCCTTCCATGTTGTGCATGACCTGGCCAACCTCAGCATCCGCACCAGCACTCGTGTTCCACACCAAGCCGTCGAGCTCTCATGCGTCCTTCGACGTCCATGGGGAGCGTCGTTTCCCTCATCCTCCTTATCGTCCGATCCGCCGCCAAAGTTTACATCGTCTTCAGTGCCATCTGCCTAAGCCACCATTCTCGAACCTTACCGCCGAGCCGTCGTCGCCTTCGTCTGGTCGTCGTCTACAACGACTGATGAGCCACCAATCTGTCCTCTCTCTCTCTGTCGTCTCGCCACGCACTATCATCAGCCTCACTCGCCACACCGCTCCCGTGCATTGCTTTGTATTCTCTGTGAACTAGGTCCATGGTGCACCATCTCACTAACACCTGGGACCCATCTGCCAGCTGTGAGCTAGTGAGCAAGTCGAGCTGAGTCAATCACCAGCTCAAAGCCATGTCAGCCCTAAAGTTCACGTATCGTGTCACGTCAGTGCCTTGTCAGCACCCGAGCTATCCTAGATGCCATGTCAGCATGCCATGTGTCAGCCACGTCATCCTACCACATCATCACCGTGTCAGCCTTAGGGCATACGTGTCATGCAATGTCAGCCGTCGTGTCAACCCTAAAAGCCACGTCAGCAAGCCTAATCGCCATGCAATGTTCCATGCACCGAGTCCACCGTAGACCAGTCTTTATAGACTGAGGAGTGGACGGCAATCGCACGGGCTCGACGAAGCTCGGGGTGGAGGCAACGACCCTGGAGACGGCTTGGGCTATAGGCAATTCCACGTCGACGTGCTTGCTAGCGCTAGGGAAGAAGGCGCGTGGCGCTAGAGCAACTCGAGGCTCGAGAGGGGAATTGGAGGGGAAGGTGAGGGCGATGAGGCTAGGGGGGTGTTTGGTAGGGGTTTATAAAGGGCCGAGGAGGGGTGGTCACGACGGAATTGCTCGTCGTGATTAGCGATGGCAAGATTCCGATCGGAGGGGGAAAATGAAGGGATGATGGAGAGGTAAGGGAAGGGGTGAAGAGATTAGGGGATTCTGTCCTGGCGACGCTCGGCTTTCCAAAATCGGGGCGAACAAGGAATGAAGGCAAGGCTGGTGGAGATTGCTCGGTCAGCGATGGGAAAAAAAGGGGGAGTGAGAAGAAAGGAAAGGGGGCCCTAGCGCGAGGAGGATGAAGAGGTGGGTGGGCCCACTAGTCAGTGGGACGGAAGAGGGAAAGGGGAGGGGTGAGTGGCGGAGATGGGCCGGTGCGAGGACGTGGCTCAATTGGAGCTGTCCACGCTCGGTCCGAGAGAATGTCGGGTTGGGAAGGAAGGGCGGATGAGCAAGATGGCTCAGGCAACGACGTGGACACATCGCGGCCATCCACACATCACCCGGGGAGGGGAGGTGGGAGTTTTAAACTTTTAAAATTTGTTTTTGAATTATAGAAATCCCCATAAATTCTAATAAAGGCTAGAAAATAGTAAGAAACTCCAAATAAATCCCACCACCCGTCAGCGACATTGCCCCGCCCCTATGCCTCCAGCCCCTATTTTGGCACCCTTTGCTCTAGCCGAACACCTTCCCCCTCTCTGGTCTTGAGTAGGTCCCCCTCTCTCTCTTCCTTTGACTCGTGGGGCTAACTAAATAAATGCTCAAGTCTGGCTTGCATGCCTCACAATTCTTTCATATGGCTAATGGGAACAAGAATTTAATTATCAAATTATAAAGAAAGTTCATGCAAATTAAATTAAAAACTTAACCTGGGTTATTAGCATAAAAGATTAACAAACTAATCCTCATATAAGATTATATAAAGCAAGATTATGCTATGAATTGTTTTCCAACTAGAAAATAGGTTTGTAAGATTCAAGTAATTAACAAGGATTCATTTAAAGAGGATAATAAAGAGTCAATTGGTAAAGCTAAGTTAAAAGTCTTGTGCAAATTAAAAATACAAGAATTTAATCTTGCTTAAATTCATGTCAACTAAGAAATTTTGCAAAATAATGTGAATATTTAAATGAAGAATTTAACTTTGCATATTACCTTGAAATGGAAATTGCAGTTATTTTAACATAATGTTAATGCTCTCAATATTTGCTCTCCAACTCAAATACTGATTGCAAATCCTATCAAAACATAAGTGGTCCAAATAATAGCTATCATATCATTACCCCCAGATCTAAGTCTATCATTGCAAATTGATGTTAATTGAAGTATCAAAATGTTGCCACATAAAATAGTAAACATGAATTGCACATCTCCAAAAATCATGAGGCCTCTCTTTTAAATAATGCTTAAAATAATTATGGTACATCATTTAAACTTAAGTCTCTTATATTTATCCATAAAATATCAAGATTTAAATTAAAGACTTCTTTGTTTATGATTAAAGAAAATTTTTAAACATGTTCAATAAGTCATTAATCTTTTTCTCACATCCAAATCTCTAATTAGATGATCCTAAAAATGGATTATAAGCCGTTAAAATTTATCTCAAATCCAAACCTTGTAAAAAGATGCATAAAATAACAACATCTCATACAAACATGCATCTTTAATTAAGAAGTCATACAAAAATTCTATCTCACTCAATTAATAATCATCCTACCTTATCTCAGAATTTAAATTCACCCATGACTTTTAAAAATATTTAATACACTAGTAACTCAGTTCAGTCTGAAAAGAGAACTCAGTTAAAATATTAACTCCTGTCTAATAAATGCGGACCGTTGATCATTATTAACAAATTTTTTAATCAGCCAAATAATCAATCTTGCTCGTAATAACAATTGATTAAAATGACCAACTACATACTTTAATTAAATCATTGAATTAATGGTTCAATCATCTGGCAATTACAATTGTAGATAATGTTGCATCTTAAAGTATCAAGTTGCCTCGACCAAATAAAATTATACACATAACATGTTAAACCCATATCCTAAAATCACTAAGCGATTAACGCTCTTTGAATAATACTCAATATTCCAGATAATCTCACCCATCTATCTATAAGTCTCGCCTAACTTATGGAACTTTCTTAATAAATATAAATTAAATAAAAAATCTATTAATTAATGTTTGAGCCTTGGCATCTTGTAATTGGCTATGTCTAGCCATGCCCCTATCTAAAGTGGAATATTCTTGTGAACATTCCTTGATATCAATTCTTCTTTTGTCCTTCCCAGCGAAGTACCTCATCACTTCGCTTTACCTCCAAATTTGGTTGACCCTGTCTCTATTCTGCAACTCGCTAAATCTTCTATCCTCAATCATAACAAAATAAGTCCAATTAAATCTATTTAAACTTTTAAAGTTATTTGTATTTATTTAGTCTTTTGTTCGTTTACCGCATACTAGAATATGAAGTCTCAAAGAAGTGACAAGTTCAAGCGGAATCAAGACTTGGGTAAAAACAAAGATCAAGAATTCAAGACCACTGACTGAGAAGGCTTTGAATGAGATCAAGGCCGTGGTAAATCGAGAAGGAAAGTCATTATGTTGATCATATTGATTCTATATTTTATGCAAAATTATGTCCCTTTAAATTATCAAATGCATGCTTAATTCATTATGCAACTATATGTCAAAGCTTAAGGTAGTTACGTGCCTACTTATTGATGTAGTAATATTAATATGCCATCTTTTACACTTGAGATACCTAATCTTGTTACCTTAGACATTAATGGTAACTTTACTAGCTATAAGTCGTATTTAAATGCCATGCTAGTCTTTTGCAAGTCCAGAGCATTAAATTTCCCTAATCATTACTCTTCAAATATGAAAACTGATTTTAGGACAGTCACGGGATGTAAGTGACTGATAATTTATGACAACTTAATTTATGCTTATTAAAACCCTAAAAACCTATAATACCTGTCCAGGCGGATGGTAAGAGAGGTTGGTGTGCTGATGTCGTATGAGAAATTGTGGTTTGCGGTATGAACTACCTAGACAAATTAAGGACTTAATCATGTGATGACCTCCTATTGTAAAATATACAACCACAAGTCTATAAAGTGCAATTAGACCAAGTAGGGTTACCAGACCTCTGAGTCATTTCACTGGTGGGGGAGTGAAGTGTGCATGGGTGGACCAAGGTCCAGCATAAATGGGACACCATCTAGGGTGATGTGTACCCATTTCGCTGGCACTATGAAAAGTTGTAGTCTAGTTGTGCTAGATGATAGGGTATGATTTCTCGCACAACTTATGAAGACCCACCTCAGCTGGGACAAGCTTCATATGTGTGGACTAGCAATAGGGCGAGGTAACTATGAAAAGCTACGTGATGGTCACTTGATCTACATGGCTAAGGAATCGTGTAGAGCAATTGGGTTGATTGTCCCTTATAAGTAAAGATGTACAATCTCTGCAGTGTGTAAACTGTTTGAACAGCCGTACCCACGATCAAGGGCAGACATGCGAACTTCTTCCAGTTAGTTCTATTTCAAAAACCTTTATAGGTGGGATGAAAACTCGTTGGGTTAAGGTAACCCCAACTTTGGCTTTTCTTGGAGGGAAAATGTACTCCAATGGTGAAAATGATCAAAACTAGCATTTGACGGAGGTAGCTATGCACCATAAAAGATAGATGTAACATGTGCTACTATTATTACTGTATTCTCACAAACAACTTTAGAAAATCTGGTTTAGTTAAAACCACTAGGTCTCTGGAACTTTCCTACTTAATGTACCTTCTAAACAATGCTATTGGCAAGTAAAATAATCTCAAGCCCCCCTTGACAACTTTGCATATATTATTATTGTATTCTATGTGGTACCTTACTAAGTACCTTTGTACTCACTCTTGCTTAATTACCATTACCCAATCATCAGAAGGATAAAATCAAGCCCTGCATCATCAGAAGGAAATCAATAGAGCTGGAAGACGATGAGGCCAAGAGCTACTTCATGAACCCCAATCAACTGCCTGTAGGCAAGTCCTAAGGGTTCCACCTATGTGAAGTTTTCGCTACTGTATTTTATTGATTTCGTGCTGACCAGCCCATAAATAAGTTACTACTGTATTATCTACGCTTCTGTATGATACATTTTTGTTATATAGTAATGTATCTGTGAGTACTATCAACTGATCTAGAGAATAGTGCGGTGGAATCACAGAGAATTTTGGATTGATCGAATCCAGGTCTGACAGTTTTCCTCTACATCACGATCCCTTTTATCATGGCACGAGATTGATTTGGTTCCGACTCCTTCGTAGACTCGTTCTGGGAAATGACTCCTCTAAAAATCCAAGCATCCTGTTTTTACGTATCCTCTTTCCACTAATTACGCACAGATCCACACAAGGGTTATTTTCGAGATATTACAATACACATACACACACACACATATATATATACATACAGACACATATGTATATATGTATATGTATATGTACATGTACATGTACATGTACATGTACATGTACATGTATGTACACACACATATATGTATGTATGTATGTATGTATGTATGTATGTATGTATGTATGTATGTATGTATGTATGTATGTATGTATGCACTACTACAGAAATCATCATCATAGACGGTGTTTGTCGTTAAAAACCGTCTGTGATTATCAGCTATCACAGACGATTTTTAGTTAAAAACCGTCTGTGATATTCTTTTCTACCCCTAAGTCTATTTCTGTTTATTGGCTAGCCTCAGAAAATGCTAGCCATGCCATCTGAAACAAGCAGATCAACATGTACATGTATACATACAATTCACATCTCAATTCATTTCACAAACATAAAACATCCAATTCACATCTCAATTCATTTCACAAACATAAAACATGCATTTGGCAAATCAAATAATTGAAATAAAATAAAATATCCATTAACAAATACATAATTACAAAAGATCTACATTACATTTGCACTTAGATGGTAACATTGCATGTTTTATTGCTCTATCACTCCGGAATCGAGGTCTCGCAAAAGGAATAGATGCATAATCAACGAACTTGTCAGGCTGCACAAGCAATACTTGGATGGTGCATGATTGCCATCCAAGTATTGCTTGTGCAGCCTGACAATTCATTGATTATGCATTGTTCCTTTCACGAGACTTCGATTCCGAAGTGATAGAGCAATAAAAAATTATTCTTTGTTGTAGAACTCTCCTTTTGAGTTTATGATTTGAGCCACCAAAAAGTACGCGTACTCTCCTCAAATTTGTGCAAGGTCGATCTGTTGTAATGCAGTTGTCGGGATGGACGCAGTCTGTCGATAGGAATATCAATGTGTGTATATATATAACCTGATAACTATGAAATAATTATAGCAAGATTGACAAACCTTTGAATTGGTGATCTTCGAGGAATCGAGAAGTAATCTCATATAGTGGCAAATGTAGAATCCACATGTGTTACCCTGCAACTGCTAGTGGCACTGCAAACAAATAGAACACGTTAATTCAAGAGGCATTACTACCAACTGTTGCATAGGATTAATTAATGTGTACTAGTGAATACCGAAATTTTTTTAACATGTTTCAGGCCGTTGGCCCCTTGCGTCGAGAGACCTACCTTTGCAACGTACAAGGCGAACGACCTATGTGATTCAAAAAAATTAATCTTAGTCACTCGGAAGAAAAGAAAGAGTACAATATAGTTATGTATGGAGAAAATGTACTTACCTATCGATTAATTGGCTGATAACTAAGTAATTGATTTTATTCTTACTTAGGGAATCAAGATATATTGTCTTGTTCTATTTTGGTACAATTACTATTAAAATCCAGTGGAACCCCTGATTGTAGGGCATAAGTACGTATTTCTTATCGCGGTGAGCCAACAGTGCTGCTGTAATGTACCTCTCGACGAAAGATGCATTCTCGGTGATGGTATGCATGGCGACCAAGTGTGGGTCCAGGAATCCAGCCGATGATTTGGATAATCTAGCTTCTGTCAGCATGTGTCTATATATGTACACACAAAAGCAACAAATTATATATGACATTTATCGGTATGACATGAACAGAGACTGTGATTGTACACACTTACAACGTCCAGCATCGAATGAGTGAGGCATCGAGAGCGTTGAGCGTGTAAAGATCGAATAAAATCGTTTGTGATTTGGCGTCTAGTATTAGGCTTTCTGTAGTAGTGATGTATGTATGTATGTATGTATGTATGCATGCATGCATGCATGCATGTATGTATGTATGTATGTATGTATGTATGTATGTATGTATGTATGTATGTATGTATGTATATGGGAATATATAGTATGCACTCATCCTTACGGTGCACTCAAGTTAAAAAAAGAGTCATAAAAAATTCTAGATGTACTTCATGATTTGATCTAACTATGTATAAAATTTCAATTAATTTATTCTGTATTAAAAGTAGCAAAAAGAGAAAATTTTGACAAAAGTTAAGAGTTTAAATCTATCAGAATTTTCTTTTTTGGTACTCTTAATATAGAATTTATTTGAACTTAAAATTTTATAAATAGGTGGAGTAAACCATAAAATACATCTAGAAACTTTTTTAAAAAATTTTCGCGACTTTTCTAATTTGAGTGCACCGTAAAGGTAAGTGCATACTATGTATGTATGTATGTATGTATGTATGTATGTATGAGATGGACTAGTCACATGTGCATAGCTAGCAGCCAACGCCACTCTATACATGATCCTATGTTTAGTCGCCCGAACTAGCAATCAGGAAACAAGATATTAATTGGTTGGTGAGCTACTTGATTAATTAGATTATACGACTGCTTATTAGGAGTAGTTTAATTAGCTTTTTCTCAGGAGCTGGCTGGCTTCTTCTCAGAAAAGCTAGCGGAGAAGTTTCAGCTTTTCTATATCCGGAAAAGACCCGTTATGTAAATTAATATAGTTACTTTGAGGGTTATCAATCCAGTAGCTTCGGAGCTCACGCCCTCGCAAGAATGCCCAATGATCTCCCTCATTGCTCGCTTGTTGATGTATTTAATGTAGTAATTAATACGTATACTTACAATATTGTAATATGTTGAACAGATTTCTTCCAAGGAAAAAAAATCAATTTTTTTAGAGTAGAGAGAAAACAATATAGAGGTGAAAATGACAGACTGAATTTTGATTTGCAAGAAAAACAGCTAGGGCCTAGTGCGTTGGGCTGTACTATGGCATCTCTTGAAGGCCAGATTGGGCCTATTCATGGTTACTGATGCAACATGAGGCGGATCGACAATGCTTGAATCTTGGGCCAAACTAACAGCTGGGTTGGGCCGTGCTGGCTCAAACAAGATTTTGTTTTGTTTTCCTTCATTATTTTTGGGAAGGTCCAGAGTCAGAACAGGTTTGTTCATTACAGAAAAATGTATCTCATTTTCGACGCATTATTTTTTCTAGAAATCAGTTCGGATGGATAACTCAAAAAGAAATTCCCAAAACTTACTAAGTCCAACTCCATCTATTGGCATGTAATTATTCTGCAATGTATTAGTAGTACAAGTAAATTTGCAAGGAAATTAACCTGGCTATAGATAGTAGATACGTCTGTATCATGCTCATGCGTGAAAAGTGCCAATGTAAATACTAGTCCAGTCTACTAGTGTACTCAGTAATGCATGTCCGTGCGCACGCTCTCTTCACTTGCCATTGCTCCCCGAGTAGAAACTGCAGAAGCTGAAGGCCAATGGCCCCCCCAGCTGGGCTGGCCGATCTGCACGATGCCGCTGCCACCCGCCGGCACGTCCACTGCTTCCGTTCCTTCGGCGGCGACCGCCTTCTTCGGCTCGGTGTCTGCCGCCTCGCCACTGGCCGGAACCGGCAGCCAGGTAGTCGGCCCTTTCGATGGGTTGAGCAGCGACGCCCACATGTCGGCCTGCTCCTGGCGGGTCGCGTCGACGTGCGGCGCCTGCACGAACTGCCCGCCCGTCCTGAATGCGCCCAGCGCCGGTGCCGCGCCCGCCGCCCACAGCATCGGCCTCCCTGCCGGGTACCCCGGGAAGTGCACGCCGCTGATGCCACCGCCCCCAAACGGCAGCCACATGTACTTCCCCGCCCTGGTGGCCGTGTCGTGGCGCCACCGCGTGCCCTCGGACGCCGACGGCGCCAGCGCAAACGTTGACGTCTCGGAGCTTACTAGACTCGACGTCAGCGGCCGTGCGGCGGCGCACGGACCGGTATGGAGGAGCAGGAGGAGGAGGAGGCTGACCGCCAGCACGACGGCAACGGCGAAGGTGCGGCCCATGAGTATTAGTAGCTATGATGTACGATTAGGGTTTTGATTATATATAGAGAGGAATTATCGGGCAGAAGCAAGGTACGTAAGAGCTAGCTAGCGAACAGGTGAAGGTGGCTGCTGGCTATTGGGTCTTGCCTCCTAGCTAACTATAGTTTCATCGGTTGACCGGCCCATGGAAGAGCTAGAGTAGGATGGTCATGCATTCGTTACTACGTGCATTATTAGGTGTTTCTTGGGACTCGAAGCGCGAACCAATCTGAAACACCTCATTTAACAAAACCATTGGATATCATCTATAACTGTACATGCTATTAATTTAAACCATCAATTATATATTACCAACATCTAGACTACAAATAACTTCTCAACATAATCATAAACATATAAATTTTAGCAATACGAAAATCATTGGTTGACATTAAAATGAACCAACTGATAATGATATGAATCAATAATAAATATAATCAAAAAGAATTAACAAGTAGCAACAACATAAATTATTAATATAAATTTAATCAAAGGGAGTTAACAAGTAGCAACCATTACTACAGAAATCATCATCACAGACGGTTCTAAAACGTCATCACAGATGGTTTTTTGAACCGTCTGAATTTATAGGTCAGTCATAATCAAAAGTTATCACAGACGGTTTGTGAGCCGTCTGTGATAAATACAATACAGACGGTTTGTAACTAGAACCGTATGTGAAAAATACTATCACAGACGGTTCTATATATGGAACCGTCTGTGATACTCACACATTACAGACGGTTCTAAACTTAGAACCGCCTGTGATATGTGATTACAAACAGTTTATACTACAAAACCGTCTATGATAGTTCACTCTATACCTAAATTTTTTATATTTTTCAGTTAACCTCAGAAATGTTAGCTATGCTTTTTGAAAACAAGCAAATACGATATCAAACATAGCAGAGAATATTTTATTTTCATTACAATCCACCATTACAACATCACAAGATTACGATCCATCATTACAACATCATAATATTACAATCTACCATTACAACATCACAAAATTACAGTTCACCATTACAATAGCAGAGAACATAGCAGAAAACAATAGAAATAACAATAGAGGCTACGATGAAGAGAACAATGAAAGCAACATAGCAGAGAATAATCCACCATCACAAGCTCAGGTAGACCTTCTTAGCAGCTGCCTCACTGTAAGCTCCCAGGCAACAATGGAGGCTACGATGGAGATCTAAACCCCCACAGAATCAAATAATTGAAGAAACAATGGAGGGAGGAAGCGGGAAACAATGGAGACCTAAACTCCACAGACACATTTGAAGGGAGGGGGTGGATGGGTTCAGGTGAGTATTTATAGAAGAGTCCTACTCTAACTCAGACGGGAAATTATGAAATTTTAGATATGTGCGAAGCGGGAAACATATCACAGACGGTTCTTAATTAAGAACCGTCTGTGATATTGGCTATATATATACCGATACAATATAAACAACTAGAATCAAAGTATGCAATGGCAAAGCTCTGTATGGCTTATATATACTCATTTCAAAGGTTTTGACGAGATTTACAACTTTGCAGTTGAGACAAACCCTAAATTTCGAAGGGAAGATCGAAAATTTTAGCAAAAACAGAATTCAAAAACTTTCAATTCGAATTTGAGGCTACAAATGGCCGATTTTGGGGGTCTTTAAGGGCGACTGGCATAAGCTAGTCGTTTTTTGGATCGGGCTCATCGTTAGCTTTCCAACGAGTATAAGAACGTCGAAAACGGACACCGTATACAAAAGGTATGCCTATTTTACTGAATGTGTTAAAACAGAATTCTACTCGAACTCAAACGGGAAATTATGGAATTTTAAAGGTGTGTGGGGCGGGAAACATATTACAGATGGGCCGGAGAGGGGTTTCGGCCCACAGGATTTTGAATTATTTTCTGCTTTTTCTTTTTAATAAATCCAAACAAACCAAAATAGCTTCAGAAAATAGCAATTAAATCCCAAAAATTCACCAAAAATACCAGAAAATTTTTTGAGACACAAGGAACTCAAATAAAATATTTTTAGCTTTTGTGAAAGTTTATTTTAATCATATTAAATTCTTTTAAATTCTAAAAATTCATTTTAAACTTGTTTAATTTCCAGAAAAATTCCAAAAAATAATTTTTAAATTTAGGATTTTAAAAACCTCTGAAAATCAGGTTGTTACAATCCTTTCCCTAGCATAACAATGTGCTCATGGGACAGACAACCAGCAGTAGGGGTGGAAAATGGATACGAATTATCCGGTTATTGTATTTGATAAAATATGAATATGGTATGGACTTTTACCATCCAAAATGTTATTTTATCTATACTATTTGTATCCGCATTTATATTCGACGAAGCAATATATATATACACACATATATCAAGCACAACTGGCTTTAAAAAAAAAGTAAAACTGATGTCACATGCATCTCGATGAAAGTTAGGGTATGTTTGAAGCCGCTTTTGGCTTTTACTACAGTACCTAATTTTCAAACGGAATATTTTTTTTTCAAAACAGGGTCTACAAGTTAATTGTGGTACATGTTAAAACTCCAATATTTGTACCATCCAAAATCGCAAGCGAGTATCTCTCTCTCCGTAATCTCTGTTGCAAACAGCCAAAATTCAAAATTTTCAGTCAAAAGCCATAAGCCGCAACCATATCAAACAAGCCCTTAATTAGTGGATCGACCCTCAGAACACCCGCTTGGATCATCTCAAGCGTTGATTTTTGATTGGACGGTTCGTTGGGTCACCGTTCGATAGCACACTATTGAGCTTAGAATAGATTTAGACCGCGCTCACATCTGCATTTGCGTTTGCTTTTTTTACTATTTGTTTTTTCTTTTTTTTAAAAAAATATTTTTTTTATTTTTTCTCGTATTCGTTTGAATTGTCCGTGATGGGTTAACATATTTTTTTTCTTTTTTTAATTTTTTTAAAATTTAATTATGCTAAATAAACCAACTCAGTTACAGTAAAAAACTAGTTATAGTAAAAAAAGTTATAATCCACTGTTATTCTGAACACTCTCTTAAAGCGTTCTGGAGTTATATCTAGATAACCCAATTTCTTATATATTTTGAAGGTGTGTATATGTCACTTTGACCTGAGTAGCATAGTACTCCTATCTCACTCTGTCCTGAAGCTTCTAGACTTGGGTGTAGCGGTGTAGAGTTTTTGGCCGTTTTAGCATTTTTAACTCATATTTTCAAGAATAAACAGTCATCATGAAAAATTAGCAAAAATAAAGTATCTACCACACGGTAGAAGCAACATATGGCCTCTACCAAACGGCCACCATGCAGCAGCGCGAAGCCCGCACGGCCACCTTGTGGCAGAGGGCTGCCAAGTGCGGCCACCTTGCATGAGTCAATTAGTATGGTCATTAGCGCTAATGTAATTTTAATTAGGGAGTTCATTTAGGTGCAATATTTGTTCAATTTTTTAGATATAGCAAATGAGCTCAAAAAATTACAAAGTTTTATGTGATGTCTCTCGACATAGCGTACTTGATTGTGTAATTTTTTATAATTTTATCCATTTTGAATTTCACTTAAGAATTTATTTAAGTAGACTATTTGTAAGAATTTTTTAATATAGCAAATGAGTTTTGAAAATTATGAATCTTTTTTGAATGATCCTTGCACAGTGGACTTGATTGTGTAATTTTTCTAGAGTTTACATGTTCAAAATTGTCTCAAAAATCAAGGGTTTAGGTCTCCGAAAATCGGATTTTACATTTTTTAAATTTGGGTTTCATGATTTCATGACTTAGAATGTGGGAAGTTTATTACGACATGACTACTCTAGGTGAGAGACACTCTTAAAAGACTAGGGCACTGTGTGGCCTCATTTGTTCGCACTTATGTCACCTCATTGCTTCAGGCAGTCATTTGAGTTAGGGTTTCATGGTTAATTTATTTCAATTACGCAACAAATAGACATCTCCAAAATTATTACTTTGTGTGTTACATAAATCTTTCGTACATGGATCTTTTAAGTTTTGTCAACCTCGTTACTACTATGGTACAAAGTGACATATACATCTGGACCATGTATGAACACAAGTTTTTAAGAGATCTACTCTCTTATCTTAAAGCGAGACAAAAGTAAGAGGAATTTGCTTCCCCTATTACACACCAAACAGGCAGCGATCAGAACGGAGATTTTTTTTACTGTTTAGCGATTAAAACACTGTAGCAGCGATAGAATTACTGTAGCACTTTTGTCACGTAGTGAAATTTTTTTTGTTTTTTGATTTTTTTGCGTTCCGTTTTTTTTCTCATATTCCTTTGCATTGTCCGCACTAGACTAGTGAGCCGTTTTTATTTTTACATTTTTTAAAATTTAATTATGCCTAACATACTACTCAGCTACAGTAAAAAATCAGATAGCTACAGTATTTTTTCAGCAAAAATCAAAAACCATCGCTATTCCGATCACCCCCACAATTTCTCCCAACGAACCAGCCAAAGGACTACACACCAGCAGCACTCCACACGCCTTCTAAAAAGCTGACACCAGCAAACTGCTTAAGAGTTTATTTGTACCAATACAAATGATACCAGAGCATCATCGAATATAATATATATACACACACACACACCATCGTATTGGAAATATGACATATAGTAAGTATGATATATAATAATTATGTTACTGTGTAAATAATGAATAATGATATTATAAGACCCACTCATTTTGGTTTCGGCTATATCTGGCTAGCCAGCAAGGGCGTTAGCTGATCGATATGTTTGAGCAACGAGCCAACGACGTCCCAAGTTACTGGCAAAGATTAACGATGTCACAGATAGTAATAAATCAGCAATTTGCTGTAATTTTAATATTTCAAAAGATGCAAATTAATATGTGTGCAGGTAAACGTCAGATCAGACTGCGAGGTTCGTCAGACTTGTGCATCAAAAGTACAACGGATTTTAATTTAGATAACTACTGCCGCTGTGAAGTTTCCTTTTTTTCTTTTTGAAATGCTCAACAAACTTGCCTTTGCCCTACGTACTTTGCTCTTATTTGACTTCAGCTTAATGTAGAAATTGATGGCTGCATGGCTTTGGTTTGTCTCGCTTATTTGGATTTAATCTTCAGATTTTTGATTTATTTTTTACTATTTTAAAAAAAATTTCTAACTTTTCGATATTTTTTTAGTTTTTTACCAGTTCTTTTTTCTGTATTCGTTTGTATTATACATGATGGGCTAACCTGCTTTTTATTTTTAAATTTTTTTAAATTAATTACATTAAATAAATCACTATTAATTATAATATAATTTTAGCCCAATCAAACTGTCTCTAAATCTTGTTATCACTAACCGGATGGATGATGATGCTAGCCACGGTAATGAATGAAAATTCAAACTCCACGCCCCGCCCCCGCCCCTACCCCACCAAAAAAACCAAACGACTCACTAATCAGCGCCATCAGCGGTCAGCAGGTTGATCGGCCGATGACGACAGGCGCGTGGTTTGCCTCCAAGTGTCTGTCACAGGATATGAAACGGGACTGAGGACATATTTATTTAGATTACTGATGATAGTTTTTGTTATTTTTTAATACGATAGATAATAGAGGTATTAATACAGATGATATATATGATTTTAGACTCAAAAAATCATTTAAAAATTTATTTTAAAAAATTATTTTATTTATTTTAATTTTAAAAGAAATCAAAAGTCGTACCGTTTGTTTCCACTCTTCTCTTGGCTAGATCTCTGCGTTGCTAGTCCAAATCACTACTCGTTCTTTCCGTGTGTCCAATTTGGAAACGCGCCAAACATGTTCCATCGAATTTCTTCAAGAATTTGTTGCTTGTGATCGAGAGTTCTGACAAGGTTACACGTCGATATTTGGTACGAAATGCACGGAGCAACAAAAATCTACACCTCCAACTCTACAAGAAACCCAGAAATTGTAAATGAAACACCACCCACTTGAACTTCACCACAGAGCGTGTGCCATTATTCGTATTCGTAACAGAGAAGAAATTAGCTTCTAGAAGACGTACCTGGAGATCACAAACTACGTACGTGTAGTTAATTATATATGCACGCTTTAATTTGGATTAACAAGGGGAAGAAAACTACCGATCTATATTTTTTTCTCTACAAAACAAATTAAGATATTTGGAGGGGCCTAGGAGCTGCAATATTATATTGCCAAAGAATCCAAGGACTAGCAATCTAATTGATAGCCAAATGTCTCTTGAAACAGACGTGTGTTGGCCGTTGGACAAATTTGACAAATCCATGTGCATGTTACGTGCTCACGAGAAATAATGTGCAAGATAGATGTTGATCATTTCAGTTAGGAGGGCCTAGGAAGAGCATAGAATATTCATTTGTTGGAGAAATTTGTTTGGAGAGGAGCCCAATTTCTACTTGACAAAATGCCATGTCGATCTTCTAGAAGTATAGGTGTTCTAGATGTTTAGGGCTCCCATTTGGTCAAGCGACAATGACCTTAGAAAAAAAAAAAAGAGGTCTTTTGACATTGAGTGCGTGCATGTCGTCCGAAAAAAATGACTACAAGTTTTTGTAATGTGTGTTAAACTAGATAACTGGAGTTGATCAACTCAAATAGAAACCTTGAAAAACATTCACAACTCGTAAACCTTAAATTAACCCAATCCTAGGAACCAACATTCCTCTCTTAGCTGAGCTATTTACTGTTGTCACCCTATCATCTCGAATTCCGTCCCTTCTATAGGAATTTGCTCATTGTTGACAGTTGAATCACTTGAAGTAAAAAAAATTCTGATATAAAACAAAGAAATGTGAAGAACCATGTTGAGAATATTCTTAATTCATGTGTATTGAATAATTGGTAATCGTGGCGAGTTGAGATTTGAGTTTGCAAAAGTTTACGAGTTTTCATTCTTCCTTTCAGTCTTCAGGTGATAGTACTGGTCTGGTGTAGGCGGTAGTACTGACCTAGTGCTTGTGGTTGTACTGGCATGGTAGCCGTGGTACCACTGCAAGTGCGATGTGACTAGGTAATAGTTGGCGATGGCTATTTTTCAGATAATGCCGTTTTGGACGTGTCCAGTTTTGTAGTAACAGATGGAATCCGTGGTACTACAAGAGAGAGTGGTATGACTAGGCTTTGAACGGCGGTAGTTCTGGGGTGATAGTACCAGCATGGTGAGCGGTCATATCGGCTCCCCTGTTAGCAGGGTTCGACTGGATTGACTGAGTGGTCCGACCGGCTCTCTCTGAGATTATCCGAGAGGTTTAGATAAATGCGGGAATTGGACATAGGTTGAGTTGTAAAGTCTAAATCATTGCATTTATGGTACATGAAGCATGTTTGGAGAAACATGGGTCAAGTTGTAAAGAAATTGTATCTGAAAATAGTTTCCCGGTCTTTTATATGCAGGGTGCTTGGAGGCAGCCATGGTAGACGACATAGACCAGTACTAAGCTCGGGGATTAGCTAAGGTGCAATCAAAGAAGCCAGGTGGGATGGTTGGGCTCAAGCGGAGCATAGGAGAAGATAAGCGATGTCGAAAGAAAGGTTTGAGCAATGGTTTATCGAAGGTGATGTCGGTACAAGGGAAGCATGGTTAGGAGGAAATGACACAGAGAGAATTGCTAATGCATAAGCTATTAGTGAAACTACATGTTGCAAGTATGAAGATTGCTTGCAAAGGAGGAGATGACTATGAACTAGGCTTGAAAAAGAGGTGAGATCCACAATCGAAGAAAAAGTGGTTTGGCGGTGAAGCCAAAATACCAAAAGTGACAAATAGACCAAAACTGTGGCACTTGGTGGACATTTGGAGGGTAGTTTAGGTCAAGGAATCACTGAGAAGGCCAAGTGAATGGAAGGTTGCTCCTTGGTGGGTTTGGGCTTGAATCTTTGGGTGCTCTAGTTTGTTATGTCATATGAAAACCTATCTAGAGTCATCTTGGCCATCTCTAACCCATAACAAGTCGTAACTCAAGTGCGTGAATTTTGCTTGGTTTTGATGCAAACCTACTTGTCTCAAGAAAATGTTAGAACTTTGCCCAAAATCCATATGATTCTTAGATAGATTAGGTTCCTAATATCCTTTGTAAGATGTGTGCAAAGTTTAAGTTATTTGGACTTGTATTTTGAGAGTTGCACTCTTTTTTATTTATGTTCGGGCTGGTTTTTTGTTATTTGAACAAGAGTGCGGTCATATCACCCTTGGTCTGCGATACTACCAGTATCCAGTCCTACCAGCCCTTACCAGCAGTCATACCACTTGGACACAGTACTACCGGTCTCTCTACTATAGTAGTATTGGCCCTAGAGTTTGAACTCGGTTTTGCTTTCACGCTTGTGTGAGTTTTTTAGTGATGGGTCTAAACTGATCTTCCTAGCTTTCAATAACTAATGGAGTGAAAGTTTTAGAATATGATCTGGGGAGATTGAAATTGAAAGCATCATTCACCCCCCTCTAATTGCCATCTCGGTTTCTACAAATGGTATCAGAGCTCTTCTTGATAGAAATTAACTGGTCTAGGAGCAATGGCATTGGATCAATATTCTACCAAGCCACCAATCTTTGAGGGAATGGATTTTCCTTATTGGAAAGCTCGTATGATGGCCTACACTTAGGCCCAAGGGTGACCCATTTGGGAGAAAGATAAGTGACCCTATGTTGTGCGTGCCGATGGCCTAGATCACTCTGGCAAATACTGCAGATGTGGAGGCAAACAACATGCCATGTAACTTCTTGATTCAAGGGCTTGGTAGATTTGAGTTTGATCGAGTAGCTCACTTGACTTCTACTCATGAGATCTGGAGGACCCTAGCTGATTACCATGAGTGTTCCATAGCTTTCAAGGAAGTGAAACATAATTAATTCAAGAAAGAGTACTCCAAGTTTGAGCAAAAGCCTCGTGAATCCTTGGATGAATTGTTTGCTAGGTTCACCAACATTCTCAACAACATTCGTACAATTGGCTTGACTTATTCTAAGTCTGAGAATGCACGCCAAGTTCTTGATACCCTACATATGAAGGCTTAGGGGAAGAAGATTACATCTATTAATAACAATACTATCATAAGTGAGATTACCTTGGATAAACTCTACATAAGATTGAAGACGCATGAAATTGACTTCATCTCGCATCTCTCCAAGACAAAGTCGATGATTCTTGTGATTGATCCTATGAAGAATGGCTTTTCTTGATCTTTGGATGTTGGCTCTTCTGGCTTTTTCTTGTCCACTTCTTATGAGTTGAGTGTTGAGCAACTTGAGAAGCTACCTGAGAAAGACTTAGCCCTCTTACTCAACAAATTCACAAAACCTTATCACAATGTGAAGAATAGGAAAAGAGGAGGCCCTTTCTTCTGCTTTGAGTGTGGTGAGCCAAACCACATTTGAGCAAAATGCTCCAAGCTGAAGGCAAGGAGGAAAAGGTGTACCACAAATCTTCTCGAGCTCGCGATGATAAGAGGAAGAAGCCTAACTATCGCAAGTTCATCAATCGGGTCATTACCACTCTTGAGACTATCAACATGAGCAATGTGGACTCAGAGACTGATGATGATAAGGATGATCGGAGAGGCAAGAGGATGAAGGAGATCATGGGCTTCATCGACATGTGCTTTATTGCACTTGAGGGCACCGACGAGGGCAACTATAAGGACGCATCCGACAACAGTTCTATCTTCAACGATCTGGATGAGGTTTGCTTTTCAACCAATGATATGAAATGTGTGACAATTTAATATAATAGAGAACTTGAGAAAAAGTGCAAGAAAGTTGAGAATTAGGATTGTGTGATTGATAGCTTGCAGAAAGAACTTGCTAGGCTTAGAGCTTTAATTCCTGATGATAAAAATTATGATTTTTACCTTATTTAGCATTCTAAGTTGGATAAGCTTAGGACTACACATTCTTCTGTTATGAGCCAACTCAAAGATGCTAAGGATGAATTAGTGACACTAAAATTTAACAATGATTATGTTGGCATAGGCGCTAGTGCTTTCAATATTATTGCTTCATCTTGTTCTAACTATGGGCCTGTTTGGTACAGCTTCTGCTCCCAGCTTCTCAGTGGATTCTTATAGAGCTGTGCCAAACATCCCGCTTCCCAAAATGACCAGATTCTACTTCTCGCGAGGAGCAAAGTCCAAAATGAACTAACCGGGAGAAGCAGCCTTTTGATGGATTCTCGTGGGGAGCTGTGGCCCCTAAAACCAACTTACCCATTGAAGTTAACACAAATTACCCGCTTTTTGCCATTGAACTACCCCACCCGAACACCCTCGCGATCCCCCACCCGAGCGACACTCGCGACTCCCCCTTCCCCTCTCGTGCCTCTCGCCCTCCCCCCGATCGCGCTGCCGCCTCCCCCATCCCCTCTCGCGCCGCCGCCTCCCCCTTTCCCTCTCGCGTCGCCGCCTTCCCCTCTCCCCTTCCCCTCTCGCGCCGCCGCCTCCCCCTTCTCTCGCGCCGCCGCCTCCACCTTCCCCTCTCACACCGCCGCCACCCCTTTCCCCTCTCGCGGCGCCGCCTCCCCCTTCCCCTCTCGCGGCGCCTCCTTCCCCTCTCCCCTTCCCCTCTCGCGGCGCCGCCCTCCCCCTTCCCCTCTCGCGCCGCCGCCTCCTTCCCCTCTCCCTTCCCCTCTCGCGCCGCCGCTTCCCTCCTCGGCTGCCCTAGCCCCGGCGCCGCCCCGGCCTCTTCCTACTTACTCAGGTACGTTGAAACACTTCATTTATTTCTCAACGTTCAATTATTTTGATATATTTGTGTATTACACTTGTAAATTACAGATTATAAATTTCTTCCAGTTTGCATCGAAGTTATGCCTTGTTGATTTGCCTGGATATGGTTTTGCTTATGCAAAGGATGAAGTCTGTAATGAATCATGTCACCTTGCACATTTGGATAAGCTTGGGGTTGCTGTCTCAGTGGCTTCCTCTACACGCTCTCTTTGCTACTTGCTGGGTGAATATGAGTGTATGATCATGTTCTCGAGTACTGGATGAATGTGCAAATTGCCAAATGATAAGAATCTCTGAGGTGACAAGGATATATGTGGTGCAAATCATTGGGCAGGTTTGTGATTCTAATCTTGTGACCAAATTGGTAAAGCCCTGCTGTGAATCTAGTTACAAGTGATTATATGGCAATAGTACGATTGTATGGCAACCCATGCCTAGGCTTATTGTGCAGTTAATGAACCAGAGAGTAGATTGGTCTAATTCCTTTGCAAATACTCCATGTCAAGATTACAGTGCAGAGAGTAGAGCTCCTCATGTTATTGTACAACACCGCATCAAATACTTCCCTCTGTTCGGCTAAATACAAGTACTTGTTGGCTTTTCATGGTCTCCAAAATGCTAGTTTGACCACTAATTTATATCATAATTGAGTAAAAAACTAGAAATAGTTACTGCTATTTATGTTCCCTGGTTAGTTTATCCACTGAATGAATGAAGCAAAATGTTTACTGCTATTTATGTTCCCAATTTGGCTTGCCCGTAAACACAAGGTATACTTCCTTTTGTATGTATGGTGATACTCCATTGCTTGGAAACGAAAGCATAATCCTTTTGTATGCATGTATTATGAAATTTCAGTTTGTAGTTACTAGAGTTTCAGCATTACTGGTATCAGGCCATTTCATGTGTTCCGCTTCCCCCTCTACTGTATTGCTCCCATGGCTTGGTGTATGTATATGTATGAAATGAAGCATTGCAATCCAATTGCGTGATTTAACATGGTATCACAGTAGGTGAAATATAATGATAATTGATGGTGGATGAGATAGTGTAGTGCTGTTCTGATTGATCTAAACTGATGTGGTTTTATTCATTCTCATTTTGTGTTGGGAAATTGTGGTTGCATGTTATGTGCATTGCCAATCTAGAGCTGTGGTGTTACTCATGGATCTCTTTCTTGCTTACAGATTGCTTAGAGAGCTTGGCACAAATGTAACAGAAGATTTGGTTGTGCTGATGCCAAATTTGTTGTCATTTTTGAAACACGACGATCCTGCGGTTGTTAAGCAATCTATAGCTAGTGGGACAAATTTATTTGCTACTGTATTGGAAGAGATGGCACTTCAGGTCCTTTTTGTAAAACAGATATTTATCGATGAATAAATCCACTGTTGTAACTACTATCCGTTGAGATGTTGTTGTCGTCCTTTGATGGGATTATTTTACTTGCTTCTCCTAATTGTTTTGGGAGTATATCTAAAAAATTAACAGAGTGAAAAACTATGCCAAAAGAAATACCTAAAAAAATCATTTTAGTTATCACTTGGCTTGATGCATCCAATGATAAAACCTCCACATCCTTGTGATTCAACTAATACCATGTCAAGTTTGCTTCCATCATTCAACTAATCTAGCCAAACGCACTAGTCAACTAGGGGTAACATGGTCTATTTCTCTCAAATCTCCTCTTTTATGAATCTGGAGCCAACCTACTAGCCAAACGCTTTTCAGAGGTAGCTCCAGATTCTCAGAGAAGTAGATTCTTACAGAATCTGGAGCAGAAGCAGAAAAATGAGAATCTGGAGTTCTACCAAACAGGCCCTATGACTTGCTTGAATTAAAACTAGATAGTACCACTAAAACCTTGCTTCAATTTAGTTTGAATATTGATATTCTCATTGTGAGTTTAGGAGGCAGAAATTGAAAGAATTGCTTCATCTTGCTAAAACTAAATCTTGCAAAAACTACCCTAAGCTCGCTAATAAAATTGAAGCTTTTAACAAGACACTTGAGGATAAAAATTAGAAAATATTATCTTATTTGCATGTAAGAATTTCATTGATTCTATTGCTTGTGCATTTTGTGTTAAGATTGAAAATAATTTTAGATGAGATGCATGAGGCTTTTATAGTAAAGTTTGAGAAGCGATTGGGTAGGATTAGAAATTCTTCTTATGTATCTTGTAAAGCCTTGAAACTAGAGGTAGCCACCTACAAAGTGAGATATGCTAGTGCAACAAAGAACCTTGAGTAGGCTTCATGTGCCAACTTAGCCAAAGGGAATGACTACCTCAAGAAAACATTGGAGAGATTTTATAGTGGCAAGAAAAACCTGAAAATAATCTTAGACCAATCCAAGATGAGTGTGAAACATAGAGGCTTAAGGTTTAACCATGTTGAGTATTGTAAGAACCATCCTCCTCAAATTGTTAGAGCCTTAAATAGTGGTAAGATAGAGCTAAAACCACCTGAGCTAATCAAGACAATTTTCAAGTCAGCTAGATTTACCCAAAACCCTTCTAGCATTGTTGATACCTCTACTTCATCAGGTAAGACCTCTCAAAAGGTCAAATATCATTGTACCTTCTACAAAAAGGATGTCCATTTGTTGAGTTCTGTTTCAAAAAGGCTAAACTTGAGCAGAAAGAGCATGTGGGAGCCTTGAAGGGCATGAGAGGAGTGCTATTAGTCCATAATGCACCTAGAACTTCCATAGTTCCTAGTGTCAAATCCAAGTCTAGATTTTAAATGGCTTTTACTACTCTTTTGCTAGTGCTTGACAGTGTGGAGGTTTAGGATACCGTGAGGGTAAGGGTAGACCACAAGTGACTACTAGACAGGGGGAACATAGATCTTTTACTAGTTGACCTAAGAGAATTCCTAAGAGAGGTCTAGGTAATGCCTATGTGTATTCACATGCTTTTCATGCTAACCCCTCATACGGTTTTTTTACTATTGTGCATGTACGTCGTATGCCATAGTACTTGATTCCCAAGTCTTTTATCATTAACCCTAGTATTAAGGCACTGATGGCTCTTATCTCCTTGAGATAGACTATTCACATGGTGAGGATATCATGGATATGTTGGATGCTATTTTTGGATCTTCCTCACTTGGACTTCTGGTGATGTCTATCACCTTTGAGATTACACCGAGCTCTTGCTTTATTGTCATCTACAAGTGATATCATCTATGAGTTTACAAGTGATGATTTCTACAAGTGGTATCAAGTGTCACAAGGACAAGTGGTATCATTTCTTGAGCTATTTTTTATTCTTAATTCCCATTTTCATTTTTTTGTATATCATCTAGGTTGTAGTTGAGGATCTATGTTTGGTTAGGCGTTCTCTCTCTTTTAGGTCTTCTAGAGTCTTTTATTTTGTCTAGGTTGAGTTAGCTTATGTAGTCACTAGTATCTAGTAATGGGGGTACCTAGTGATGCTGATTCGCTTCTTAGCTTGTGTTTCTTTTGGTCTAGAGACCTTTGTGGAGTAGAGAGTCATTTCTTGGATTAGGTTTCTTGTGCTTGCTGTTTGAGCTTTACTGACCCTAGTCTTTCTTCCAATTGGTTGTAGTTTCTTTTCTCAGATTCTATTTTTTAATTGGTTTACTTCTTTTCTGCAAGTGGTAGCAATTTCATAATTGATATCTTTATATCTTACTTTAGGTTCTCTTCCCTTAGAACCCATGTTGAGAAAGGTAGAGTATTGCTTTTGTGTCAAGTTTGATATTTATCTCATGTGTACTCTTTTAGCCTTTTGTTTCTCTTATTTTACTTCTCGAGGGAGTTTGAGATTATTTGCTTTTCTTGCTTGGTTTGAGGGGAGTCTGAATCTTTATTGCATTCATTGAAAGATATTGCATATTTAATTTTTTGCAATTAGAACTAGCTAAATATCCATGTAGCTCTGACTATTACATATGTATAATGTGCTATCTTGAAATTGCTTTTTGTCTTGGTTTGAGCTAGTTTGGCTTGATTTATCATGACTCTATACGTATAGCTTAGTTTTTACCATGCTAGCAAATTCAATTTACAAATGGTATTTCAAAACTTGAATTAAAGCATGTCAATGGTTAGTCTCATGACTAGTTTTGGTTTAGTGATCCCCTTATGATTCATGTCACGTCAAATATAATTGTTGAATCCTACATCTAAATTGAACATTAGATTGAGCTGTACTAGTTCTATATTGAAGCATGAGTTTACTTAGACTTTTGTGGCTTGAGTCGGGTATTACTGTTAAGAACTAAATATGTAAATCCAGACTCTCTGTGTATATCGTACTAGTCTATGATCACGCTAGTGCACACAGTATAAAATATAGATGAAATATCGACCATATGCACGATAAAATAAAGAAAAAGACTCAAATTTTAATAATTATCAGAGTACTACCTTATGGTCAAGCTTATAATTAATAGCCTAAAGAGCTTAAGAAATCAGCAGTGAAAAACAGAAATAAGCATAGTATCCATTCAACATGCCCACAAGCAATCGACTAGGAAGCGAAGTTCTAATCCACAAAATCGTCAAAGTATCCTTCTTCTGATACCTCAAGCTGATATGGTTTCTCCTCTTCAACTGAGCAACAGTAGGCATAAAGCCGTAAGTACATTGGTACTCAGCAAGTCATTAGTAACAAAAGTGCAATATAATATGCAAGACTTACTAATGGATGGCTGAAAGGTTGTTTTACAGAAAGCAATAATTTAAAGTAAATACAATAAATAGATTGAAAATGAACTATAAGGTAAAACAATAAAAAATAAAAAATAAAAGGAATTAAATAGACCATATGTGAACTAACCATCCACTTAATAAACCACTAATGAACTACCTGTTCACTTTTCAAAATTATCCAACCTAATTTTATAAAATAACTACTCCTCACGTAAAATCATTGAGTATTGTCCATAATCGGGGACATGGCTTTTCTAATAGTTTTATACTCTACAGAGGTTGCACAACTGTACCCACACGATACGATCATCCCCACGCTAAAGAAAATCATAACAAAACCTTTACAATGTTTAGCCTCAACCCAATTCCGCCTGGTAAGATTTTATCATTGAGTAGGTTAACCACATAATCGATAATTGCTCCCTCTTGTGCCTCATAAAAATCAGCAACCATGTTCAATTCAATGGTGAAATTGGAATTAAAATATCACAAATTAATTAGCCAGATCTATCCCATACTAGACATGTGATTTGCACGGTAAAGCTCACATCAATAGCGTACAAAGTTTAGTCCTTAGATATTACTCAGGTGAGACTTCCACATTCCTAAAAATGCTAACCACACTTCCCCTTTAATACATGATCACTCGCCCAAGTGAAAATAAATTTTATATAATTAACACCAATGACACACCAATGTCATAGCACATAAATTTTATAACTATGGCACTGACCACGATTCCATATCTCATTAAGTCAAAATTAATTAATTGATCACATGTGATGATGAACCCACGAGACTATAATCATAGTTAAGCAAATTAATCGTACAACCCATGTGAGAACTAGTATGGCATCACTAAATAAATTTTTCATCCTAAAGTGACAATGGTATCATGACATTCAAATTATCAAAGGAGTGATTAATCAATTAGGACAGTAACTACCAAGTACAAGGATTTGTAATAAATTAGCAATGCATGATAATTTAAACTAAAATAAATAAATAATTAATTAAAAACTAGGTTCAATATGATCGAAGAACACGACTTGCCTTGCCTTGCTTAGTTATGAATTCTTGATCTTCTGATTGTGTTTCTGCTCCTTCTAAGACATGATCTAAGGAAAGAGAAAACAAACAAAACACAAAAATAGAATCACATAAAATTCAAAAGAATTCCAAAAACTTCAAAACTAGAACCAAAGATAGAACTTAATTTTTGATGAATTTAGGAAAAAGAACATGATCAATCGGAGTTAGAATGAGGAAGAATAGGCTCTTGGAAAATACACCCTCAAGGAAAATATTGGAGATTCGGATTCTACTGTGCTATGGATTTGGTGCACGGAAAAACTAGTCTATGTTGGTGGACTCAGCTCATAAAATAGTGCACGATGCGACTCAACGACTGACGTGGTAGATTAAGGTTGATGTGGCAGACACGTGGCTGATAGGTGGCAGGTAGGGCTGATATGGTATGTTGACATGGCACTTGGGGGTGACTCAGGAGCTGACGTGGCACTGACATGGCTGATACATGGCAACCACGTTGGATCTAGGGCTGAGGTAGCTGCTGAGGTGGCGATAACTCAGCTAGGGCTGACTCGGCGGGGTTGACGCAGCAATCGAACGGTCTGAGAAATGATCAGATGATCCAGATGGATGAGGATGTTTGAACTATCCGAATGCGATGATGATCAGGCGGCCAAGAAGTGACGATGTTTGAATGGTTCGATGATCGAACGGATAAGGGCGGAGATGTTTAGACTATCCGACGATGACGTCGATCGGACGGTCCAACATCGATCAGATGGTCTAGAGTTGTGGAGAGGTTCGCATTATCCGAAGATCGATGACACGCGTCGCTCAGCGATTGGCTATGAGGGGCGAAAAGGCGGTGGCTCTTCGGTGGCTGAAGGGTTGCGGGTGCGCGACGGGCAAGGCGGTGGCGCACGGGGGCCGAGGATAGCGAGGAGGCGACGGGGCTCACCGGTGAATGGTAGTCATTGGTGAGAACAAAATGGTCGAGCTGCGGCGCTCGACAAAGGTGACGATAGTGGCTGCTAGCCGAAGATGAAGATGACGACGACGGCTGCGAAGGTGCAAGCGTGAGGGTGACAGCAGCTCAAAGGTGCAAAACACGAGGTAGGGGCACGACTTTTATGCACGGACACCGAGAGGCGGGCTTTGGTACAAGACAGAGTCCGCGGCGAAGACGGCAAGCAGCGGTAGGATACCACAAAGGACACGGTGGAGTCCAACTCAGGGATGATGAACGGTAGCTGGACCACCGGATGAACGACACGCGGCTCGAGAAGGAAATAGATGGTCGGGATTAGACGACATAGATGAACAGTGCTTGGGCAGGTTCGGACTGGGCGAATGGCATGGCCGATCGGACAGTCCAAAAATGATCGGACGGTCTGGATGGGTACGAACATTGGCATGGTTTGATCAGCAACTTTGATCGGACGGCTAGGGACGTACGGCGTGCGATGCATGGCTGACACGTAGCAGCGACAGATCGAACTGGTCTAATCAATGCGGGAAGGTTTAGAGGATTTTTCAATTTCTAAAATTGAAAGAAAATAAAATGATCTCATAAAAATAGCAAATAAATAAAAAAATCATAGAAAATTTCTTGAGACACAAAAAATCCAAATAAAATATTTTCAACATATGTTAATGTTTAGTTTATTCATTTAAGTTCTTTTAATTACTAAAATTTTAATTTAAACTTATATTAATTTCAGAAAAATTCAAATGGTGAATTTTATTTAGAGAGGCTTAAAATAACACTGAAAATTAGGATGATACAATTACTTATGGATGCGATAGTAACTCATTGTTATTGAACTAGAAACTAAAATAACAAATGATATCTTTTATGTGTGAAAAATCTGATTTTACCAATTCTTTCTTATGAGACAACTTGTCATTGCACTAGGCATAAACTCGAGAAAGTTTTGGATGACCGTGACCATACTCTTAAGTTATCACTTGGGATGATCGATAAAGGCTTGAGATCTAGTACATAGCTAAGTAAATGCAAAGAAAATAAAAATAGGAAAAATGATTAAATATTAGGAGTGAGTTGTGGATGGCTCTTTGTTCAAAACTTGCTTTGCTAATATAAGGCCAATTGTGTTTTTAAAAATGCTAAATGTGCTAATTATGCTCAATTCTAAGTACTTGAACAAAATAATTCAATAGTAAACTTGTAACATTCTAAATGATTCAATTATAGCTTCTTGGTTCCATTTAGCGTATTGATATTGCTTGGCTCATTTGGATACCTTTTGGCTAAACTAGAATTTTGATGATCTTGACATGTACTTAAATTGACTTAATTCTTCATCTTGTGTTAGTTTGGCCATTTCTAACCCACAAGCAAGTCGTGACTCAAGTTTGTGAGTTTTTTTTTCAGTTTTGATGCAATCTTGCTTATCTCAAATAGGGGTGTCAACGGATCGAATACGAAACAAATAGTCCGGATATGGATGTCAGATAAAATGGATAATAAAGATATGGGCATGTTCTTTTCAGCTTCTCAAAATGGCTTTTTGACTTTTGATACAGTACCTAACTTTCAAACGAAGTATTTTTTTAAGATGGAATCTACAAGTTAATTATAGTACACGTTAAAAACCTAACATCTGTACCATCCAAAATCGCAAGCGAGTATCTCTCTCTCCGTAATCTCTGTCGCAAACAGCTAAAATTCAAAAATTTTAGCCAAAAGCCAAAAGCTGCAGCAAAAAAGAATAGACCCTATGATTGATACTCTTTGAGTCTTAATGTATCAAATACAAATCGAATAGTTCAGATACGAATACTGGATAAAACGGATAATCCAGATCGGATTAACATCCCTAGTCTCAAGGAAAGGTTAGAACTTTGGCCAATATTTATATGATCATTGGATGGATTAGGTTGCTAATATCATTGGCAAGGTGTGTACAAAGTCTCAAGTCATTTGGACTTGTATTTTAAGTGTTGTACTCTTTTTTGTTTAGGCTCGGACTGGTTTTCTGTTATCTAAACAGGGGTGTGGTCATACTACTCTTGGCCTGTAGTACTACCGGCCTTCGGTCATATCGGCCGTCAACAACGGTCAGACCACTTGGCCGTGGTAGTACTGGTCTCTCTACCATGGTAGTAGCAGTCATGGAGTTTGAACTCGATTTTGCTTCCGCGCTTATGTGAGTTCTTTGGTGGTGTGTCTAAATTGATTTTTCTAGCATCCAATAGCTAATGGAGTGAAAATTTTAGAATACGATCTAGAGAGTTTAAAATTAAAGACATCATTTACCCCCTCTTATTACTATTTCAGGTCCTACAAAATGTCATGTTTCAAGAAAAACGTTATGTAGCTACCGAAAACAGCATGCATCAGGGAAATTTTTCCTAAAAGGCGGATGTGCATGCCTTGTCAAAATCGACGCCAGAAGCAGGTCATAGCGCTGAAACCAATTAATCACCAGAATATTCAGGAGCAGTAGGTGTTTTTTTTATCTCAATCTGTGCCCTGTTCCCTTTTTCCTCGCGCGTGCTTAATGTTAGTTTCTACACCAACCAATTTGTACTTCCAATATTCCAGGAGATAATTTAGGTAAACTATATTCTTTGAAACAAATCTTTAACCAATTTGTGTCAAGTTTGATCTAAAGATTTCTTAAATATTTTGGGTCGAGTTTGTTCTAAAGATTTCGCAGATAGAACCTTCTCAAATATAACTGAAGAAACATCTTCGCTTGCATTTTTTTAAATCAAAAAAGGTTAATCAGTTAAGTTTAACAATTGAAAGCTCAACTAAAGAAAATCGCAAATCGGGAAACTAACTCGGGTGAGGTTTGTTCAACAGCATGATCGAGAAAGTATACTTGGTAGATGGAGAAAAATAGAACAGATTAATAAACAAGTTTAAGTTCCAAGCCGATCAGCTCTAACTCGAAATTGACCAGTGCTGGAATGCAGTCGAGTCTCCCTGTGGAATGGAAGGTCCTTTGCAAGTTGTCTTGTCTTGGTCATCTTGTGGTAGTTTGCTTGGACTCTTTCGCAGTGGTAGTTGATTGCCCATGACGTTGTGAAAAGGCTTCTGCAATGATGTAGTAGAACCGAATCTACATGATATATTTTTTGGTCCATGCTAGCAGGGTGTAAACTTTTAACTACTCTTAGCTATTTCGAAGTTTTTCAATGTTGTGCCTAACCTCAATCCATCATGGGGTGGCCCCCACATGTATGGCACCCTATTTATACTTTTATCCTCATTTCGTGTAAAGGATTAACCCAAATATGCTACGTTTAGATCCAACATGTATTATATGATACTACAACTCACTTTAGATAAGCAATGTGAGACTAATCCTACCACCACTCCACATGGACCTTCACACTAACGGGCAGAGGTATTACATTCACCCCCCTTAAGTGTTGACGCCCTCGACAGTACACTGTATACACAGCAAATGCTTAGAACCACCCGTCAATGCACGTTCGTGAGTCCAATGCCGACGCATATGCTATGTCGTATGTCCACTCCGAGTCCACACACTTCATACGCCATATGTCTGTGCCCCTGTCCCACACGTGCCTATGTAATGAAGGTTGATATTTTGATACCATCTGTAACACTCTGGTCTAAAATCTGCTCAAACCCAGCCCACCGTGGGGCAGACCTACGCATGCATAACACCCTGTTTACACTTTTATCCTCGCTCCGTGTAAAAAAAGTTAACTCGAAGGTGTTACAACTATATCTATTAGGCATTATATGCTACTATAACCCACTTTAGACATATAATATGCACTAATCCTACCATCACACCACATAGGCCACATGAGTTTTCACACTAACAGACCGGGTATTACAGTTTGATGTTTTAGTAAACATGTTTGGGCAATAATGTATCATCAATTTTGTGCACCCTCTAGTACCAATAAGATTTCCCCTCCGGTGTTGACATACTCGTCTAACGAATTTTTAAATAATTTATTTTATATTACAAATTATAGTAATATACCTGCTTTTTATTTTGCAATAATAACCCTCTGTCGTTCAACCACTAAGTGACTTGGACGAGTCACTCAACCGGTGGGCGCCACGTCGACAAGTCGCGCATCGGTTGGGCGATTTAAAATAATAATAATATTATTTTATTGATCCAATATAAATAATTGTGGGGAATAAAGAGCAATTTTTATAGGTAATACATTTATCAAATCTTATTGTGGATTGTTATTTTTTTTGAAATAAAAGGGTGGACAAGGTAGGTTGGTCCGTTTATGATTTTCGTAGATTCTTAAGGTACGAAATCTATTAGACTCGTAATAGTATTTTATGATCGACGTATGTTATTGTAGTGCAATAAATTTCTGAAGAATTTTGTGAGGGCGATTGAGGTGGC
The DNA here is from genome assembly GCA_036346265.1 of Melocanna baccifera. NCBI lineage: Eukaryota > Viridiplantae > Streptophyta > Magnoliopsida > Poales > Poaceae > Melocanna > Melocanna baccifera. Next base: position 32,291,704 of record CM070682.1, on the reverse strand, counting down.
AATGACTCATAAGTAGGAAGGTAAGTGATATTGCGATGCAACAGGGAATTCATACACGGAGAACTTTGGATAAACGGCATAGCGATAACAACACGACAGTTGAACCAACAAGGGGGTTACATGGCACGTAGACTAACGAACTAAGGATGATACACGCATATCTTTAGAGAATTAGAAATATATATGACATATGGGCAAAGAGGGTCAAACTATTACGTTGAACGTGGCCATTTGCCCTTCCTCCTGAGGTTGGCATTGTAGTCCTCGTCGGCTACCCTAGCCTTGGCTACCAGTTTGTGCTCTCTCGTGCTCCTCCTCATGAGCTTCACGCTCCCTGCGCATGCATGACTCTAGATGAGCTTGCATCTCCTATTGGATATGCTCGCTTGATCTTCGGTGCATCGCTGCTCCTCCCTCCTCTCACATGTCATCTCAGTGTCTCACTCCTCATAGTCCAGATGCCACTAGTCGTGCAGGTGGATCTCTCAGTCAATCTATTTGTGGTACGCGTATAATGGATATAGACACTATGGAAAGAGGGGAGAGCTTGTTAGTGTATGTCATAGGAGAGAACTGGTAGGAGACTATACTGTAACCCGTTCTTATCGGCTACTGGTGGCAGACCGTGACCCAACACTAGTCGGGATAATCCTAGGCATAGTTACTGTAACTCCAGTAACATATGACCAAGCTCAACCACTCATTGGACTTGAAGAACTTGCATATGTCCCTGTACCCCAGTAGAGGGGGCATCTCCCCCATAGGCGGGTTCTGCGGTGAATGCTCGGTGGGAATGTTGAGGTATGGGTTGAAGGCAAGGGGGCTTCGTTTTGGGGGTGGCCTCCTAGCATTCACCGCTTGTTCGTCCTGGGCTACTGCAACCCTTGCGAGTCAGGTGATCTCCTCCCATTATTTCTCCATACTAGCGATGTAGTGTTACATTTGTGGTGCAGGAAAACACGTTGCAGAAGGGGTAGTACTTATAGACTAAGCCAACATGGTGTACTCTTAACAAGTCCAATTTGGTTTGGGCAAATTTGAGTCCGTGATGCAATAGCACATTGGACGATTTGTGGACCACCGTAGCATCACATCGTTGCATAAAACTCTCCATTTGGTCTTATCACCGCGCAAGGCTGTCTCTTTTGGTCTTATCACTATGCAAACCTATCTCATTTAGTCTCATCACTGTGCAAGGCTGTCTCATTTGGTCGGGTCAGGATGCCACGCAAAAGCTACCCCTCTGGGTTTACTATAACTTCAGCTATTTACAATCACTCATACTGACCATTATATGTCTTTCATTACGGATGTAAAAAGACCGTTTTGCCCTTGCAAAATGCCTGCTTGCTGGTGCCAAATAAGTGTCCGTTTGGCAGCAAAGGAGTGGAAAGTTCAGGCTACAAAAGGGAACCATTCCTCAGGCGCTTTCCCTGCATTGTTAATGATGATGAATTTACACTACAAATGAAGTTAAAATTTGCAAATAAAGTTACAACATGATAGCATTTCTAATCTTAATACCACTACACACACAACAAGAAGTGATGATGCACTTCACGCCGGTGTTCCTACTCGCTGGAAGGTGCCTTGCAACTTCTCGTAGTCTACCCACCACTCTAGATTCCCCTTCGTCCATATCGTTTCTAATGTGACAACTCTGCCAACAGCCCTTCCCACCCTTCAATTGGTCAAGATCTAAAATCCAAATTCTCTATGCAATATCCATTGTGGTGAAGTTTTCCACAATCCTGCAACCTCTTAGCTCGTCGCACCACACCTGCAGCACCCTTTTCTTCATGAAGTACTCTAACATAAAGTTCGATGGGTCCATGTTGATAGTCCACATGCGGCGATGATATGAGAGCATGGCTTGTGAAAGATCTTTGGCTTATTGCATGTTTAGCTAGGTTCGTTCACATGATCTCCAAGGCACACCGCGTGGGTAACAAAAGAATAAGACGTCCCAAATCCGGCTCTATCCTGAAGGAGAATGTTGAAAAGATACTTTGTATTGCCCATAACAAAGATCGTGTGCAACTGACCTTTCTCAGTCTTGATTTACACGTACGCTGTAATCTTTAAGTAGTACGGTGTAAGTGGGTTGGTTGCAAAAAGTGCTGCATTTGTATGTCTTTCTCTGAAATATCTGATTGTACCTTCCAGAATTCCTTCCACAATGGTAACAAGGGGCTGAGAATAGAGACCCCTAAGAACCTAGTTGTACACCTTCGCAAGGTTAGTGGTCATTATGTCGTACCTCGCACCGTCTGTATCATGCAACAAGGACCACTTCTCTAATGGCTTGGCATCAATCCAATGGGAGAAGCACTTGATATTCCTCAAGGTCCTCCGCATCATACCGGAAGGGTCAAACTCTGGCAATGGTGCGAGGTATTCAGGTTGCATCACCCTAGGAATGGGCGGATACTTGTTCCTCTCAACAACATGCTGCCTAGTATTCTCCTCCAACATCTCCCACAGCACATTAAATTTACGCTACTGGTTCTGTATAGCCAACCTCTTGAACTAGTTCATCAATGGTTGCTATAAGAACTGCTTGAAGAAGTTGGCCCCTAGATGACGACTACACCATCTGTTTCTCATGTTTGGCCAAAGGAACGACTCCTCTAGGCCGTGTGGTGATCATGAATTCTATAGACATCAGGATGTGCCCCAACTACTCCTTTCTTTAGATGTCGAAGGAACCATAACCAGCTATCAAAATTCTCACTTTCAAAGAATATGATGGTTAAGGGCAGAATTTGATTGTTGCCATCAACACCAATTGCTATTTGGATCTACCCCTTATATTTTCTAGTTAAAAATATCCTGTCGACTGAGGTCATAGTCAATATGTGCCTGAAAACATCAATGTAGGCACCAAAGGCTAAGAAGACCCTCTGTAAAACTATAAAACCTGACGGTCTTCTGGATGGATTGTCCTTCACATCAATGTATGTGCTCAGGTTCCTATTCAGCAATACCTGGAGCATGCGAGGAAGGTTGTCATGAGCCCCCTCAAAAGAACTGAATAGCTTTTCCAAAGCCTTCAGTTTCACACGCCATACCATCACATAGCTAATCTTGTATTTGAATTTTTGCTCGATAGCCACCATGATGTTCTTGGCCTTCAGGTCCTTCTTTTTCACTATCTCTTCATACATGAGATTGGCTATGAAGATGGACATCAGGTTGCGATGCTTGGGTAAAACACTGCTGAGCACGTAGGAGTGCGCCTCCACCTTGGAGACAATCCAATGAATCTCATACTTGGGTCTACGTGTGTACACATGCCAACGACAACCAACCTGCTTGCCAACCATAGTGTACTGCTCGTGACTGGATTGTAGGATCCAAAACATCTGCTGCATGGACAAGGGCCACAACTTAATGGCATCCTACAGTGATCCCTTATCAGCAAACATTGTATGAAGCTGAACCTTCGTACCATGGTACTCCCCTAGTGATTCATGCTTGTCGTGCACTAAAAGACTCTCAACATCCACCCGATTCTATTTCTACAGCATGGGATCTTCGTCATCATCGGAAGAGTCATTGCCATCCGCTTCTAAAGCTTCCCCTTCTACCCAGGCCATCTGGTCATCGATGTCCATCTGACGCACTATTCTATCGATATACTCCCTTGCGTCCGCCTATCCAATGGGCTCAGCGTGCATCGTGCGATCTTTCTATTCTGCCTCAACAATATCTGCATCCGCTTGTCCAGTGGGCTCAACGTGCAGTGGGCTCAAGTCAACACTGTATGGACCTTCATGAATGGTATCAACACCGAAATGCATTTTTAATCTTGTGGGCTCGAAAATGATTGATTTCTTACTACAAATATTACCAATTGTCAATATATATTTACTAAATACATGCTAAACCAATAAGTAGTGATACATTGCGTATATTTGAATGAGAATAAGAATGGATGAGACTATTCATTGAGCAACTTGTCGCCCAACCAGTGGGCGGCTTAGATAGTTGGCACGCATCCATTGAGCAACTAGCCCAAGTCGCTCAATGGTAGAACTAGTCGCTCAACGGTGGAACGACATAAGATCATTAGTGTAAAATAAAAAAACAAAGGTATATTACTGTAATTTAGAATAAAAATAGATTATTTGAAAAAATCCTCTTCTAACAACTTGTTGTAGCCTGAATAATGCCATGTACACTAGCCATTGTCTCAAATCAACAAGAAAAAGTGGCTTGTATTGGTAAGACGTATAAAACCCCATGATTACACTACTATAAATATACTAGAAGTCTCATCACAGACAGTTCCCTGGAACCGTCTATGTTGTAAGTATCATATACGATTTTACAATCGTGACCGTCTATATTACTAGCTATGGTTAGAACTGTCTGTGATATATAATTATCACTAACAGTTCTTAACAAGAACCGTTTGTGAATTATGATAGATGGTTTGAATTAAAAATTATTTCTGATGTCTACAATTATCATAGATAGTTTTTAATAAGAACCGTCTGTAATAATTCACAGACGAAGAATTATTACAGACGGTTCATATTAAAAATCGTCTATGACGTTGCAATAAAAACCATTTGAAAATCCAATCCTTCTACCTTGCTTGAGTTGTTGGATCTTCTAAAATTCAAATTCGGTGTTTGTTTTCAATGTTCTTGTATTTGTTGGAAAGTTACTGCTTGCACCAGTCACCCTCTAAGAGCCCTAAAATCGGCCATCTTTAGCCCTAAATTTGCGTCACAAGTTTTTTGTTTCTGTTTTTACTAAAAAATTTTTATCTTTTCTTCAGAATTTGGGGTTTGCCTTAGCTACAAAGTTATATATCTCATTGAAACCTTTCAAACGAGTATATATATACCATATCAAGCTTTACTATTTTATCTTTATATATATATATATATATATATATATATATATATAGTCTTTGTAATCTATATCATAATTCACAGACCGCTAGGCCCGTCAATCCTTTCCAACCTAATCCTACCAACAGAAACCCACCAACTCCCACCCCACGGATCATAGCTCCACCCACTACTACAGAAAGCCTAATACTAGACGGCAAATCACAGACGGTTTTAATTTGGAAATCGTCTGTGCTGCTGAAGGATTATCACATACGGCTCTTACAAATGAACCGTCTGCGATAGCGAACTATCATAGACAGTTTTTTAGTAAAATTCATCTGTGCTAGTCTGGACTATCACAGACGGATGTATACCGCAAACCGTGTGAGTGAAGAGTACATTAATGGCATGTCTACTTTTACAAGAGCTGCCGAGGAGGATATGTTGAATAAGGGGGTGGAATATATGTATTATCCATGCACTGACTGCGAGAATTTATGGATGTTTAAGAATCGATAGCAGATTGAAGCGCACTTGATTTGGAGGGGTTTCAAAAAGGAGTATACGTGCTTGAACTGTTGAAATTGAAGGCAAGCAACGGTTGGTCCGACAAGAGTTTCACGACGCTGCTAGGTCTTTTAGCGGACATCGATAAGTGTTTTGCAGATTTCGGTGCAGAACCGAGAAATATAAGATTTGGATTAAGTACAGATGGAATGAATCCTTTCAGTAGCATGAGCAGCTGACATAGCACTTGGCCCGTGACTCTGTGCATCTATAACCTTCCTCCTTGGTTGTGTATGAAGCAAAAATATATTTTGCTGTTGATACTTATCCAAGGGCCAAAGCAACCTGGGAATGTTATTGATGTGTACCTAGCGTCGTTGGTGGAAGATCTAAAAATTCTGTGGGACGAAGGGGTACAGGTATGGGATACATACAAACGAGAGAACTTCACTTTGCGCTCCTTATTGTTCTGCACCATAAATGATTATCCTGCCCTTACTAACCTGTCGGGCCAAAGTACAAAAGATGCCAAAGCTTGTACTCACTGTGTAGATGGTACCGAGAGTGTGTGGCTAAAATACTTACGTAAAACTGTATACATGCGTCATCGCCGGTTCCTTCGGAGGGCTCACCCTTACCGCAAGATGAAGAAACAATTTGACGGAGAGAAGGAAGACGGTTCAGCTCCAAGGCATTTAAGCAGAAAAGAGGCTCGTGAGAAGAACATATGGAAGAAGAGATCAATACTTTAGGATTTACCTTATTGGGAGTACCTAAATGTTCGACACTGTATCGACGTCATGCACATAGAAAAGAATGTATATGACAGCTTGATTGGTTTCTTACTGAACATTCGTGATAAAACAAAGGATAGCGTCAACTCACGGCTTCACTTGGCTGATATGAACATCAGGCCTGAGTTAGCACCGAGAAAAACAGATAATGGACGAACGTACCTTTCTCCTGCGTGTTACACTGTCCAAGGTCAAGAAAACAGAACTATGCCAGTGCTTGCATGGTGTCAAAGTTTCGTCTGGTTACTCCGGTAATATGAAGAAACTTGTTTCGATGCAAAATTTGAAGTTAAATGGTATGAAGTCTCATGATTGTCATGTGCTGATGACACAGATGCTCCATATTGCAATTGAAAATATTTCATCGATCAAAATCCGAGAGACAATCATGAGACTATGTTATTTCTTTAACACAATTGCTCAGAAGGTAATCGATCCCGAAGGACTAGATACTCTGCAGGATGAGGTGGTGATGACTCTATGTCATCTTGAGATGTATTTTCCTCCTTTTTTTTCGATATCATGGTCCATCTCATTATTCACGTTGTGTGGAAGATAAAAATACGCAGGCCCGTATTCCTATGTAGCATGTACCCGTTTGAGAGGTTTATGGGAATTCTCAAGTCGTATGTACGGAATTGATCTCGGCCAGAGGGCAGCATCCTCAAAGGTTATGCAAGCAAAGAGGTAATTAAGTTCTGTGTCGATTATATGGCTCAGATTCAACAATAGGTGTGCCTCAATCTCGTCATGAAGGGAGGCTCAAGGGTATCAGAACTATCGGAAGGAAAGCAATCACTCCAGATATAGACGCGTATGCTTAAGCCCATTTCACGGTTTTGTAACACATGACTGAAGTAGCCCCTTATGTCGACCAGCACAAGGATGTGTTTTGGCAACAGAACCCGGAGCGGCCGGATGTTTGGATCATGAGACAATACAACAGTAAGTTCAACCAATGGTTAAAGGAGTAAATCGCTAGGAGCTCATCAAGTGATATGCTGACATGGTCGGCAAAAGGGCCAACATTTACAATTGTGACATGGCAAGGATATGACATAAATGGGAACACATTCTATACACAGGCTCAGGATGTAAATAGCACTAACCAAAACAGCGGTGTCCGCATAGATGCGTTCAGTACCGATGGGTTGAGAAACTCGTACTATGGGTTCATAGAAGATATTTGGGAGCTCGACTACGTGGTTTTCAAGATCCCCTTATTTCGCTGCCGTTGGGTGCATCTCCCACAGGTGAAGATTGACAAGTACGGTGTCAATACCGTGGACCTTCAACGTGTCGGGTACAAAGACGAACCATTCGTACTCGCTAACCATGTTGTTCAAGTTTTCTATATAACCGACCCGGTAAATAAGAAGCGCCATATAGTTCTTCATGGAAAAAGGAGAATTATCGGATTAGAAAATGTAGTGGACGAGGACGAATACAATCAATTTGACGATTTACCTCCTTTTGGAAATGGCATAAGGGTCGACAACGAACAACGTGACGAAACTAGTTACGTACGCATTGATTATCATGAAGGGCTAATTTTTAAAGGAAATAAGTAAGTGGAATGAGAATGTGCGACATATATGTCGGTATTTGTATTTATGTATATAACAATGCATGTATGTGATGTATATATGAATTATATAACAATACATGTGTGTGATGTATTTGTGAATTTGCATTTATGTATAAGTGAAAATGTGTGATATATAGGTGAATTTTGAGAATGAGTCATACAAATGTATCTCTATGTTCATTGGGCTGTTGTAAAGAAATATACTGGGTTGTTGTAAAAATATAACTACAGCTAGGCAAAGGCTTATTGAATGCTTGTTGGTGTAGTTATATTAATAACTACAGCAGGGCAAAGGCTTATTAACCGTCTGTGGTAATAAATATCACAGACGGTTCTTAACGGATAACCGTCTGTAATATGTATGATATCACAGATGGTTGTACGTTTAGAACTGTTTGTGATTATTATCACATACGGTTCTAAACTGTGAACCGTCTGTGATAATATTACAGATGGTTCTAAACTCAGAACCGTTTGTGATATCATACATATCACAGACGGTTATCCGTTAAGAACCGTCTGTGATATTTATTACCACAAACGGTTTTTAACTGATAACCGTCTGTGATATCTATGATATCATATACGGTTCTGAGTTTATGAACCGTCTGTGATATATGAGAAGGCCAACATGTCATCCGCGCATTCTTCAACATCATCGTCGGATGCGTTCGCTTCAAAATCAACACGCAAAGGAAGAGAACTACCGAAAAATCCTGAGGGCCGATTTACCATCACAGAGGTCGATAGATCTGGGACCCCTCTCCTTCCTCGCCGAGCAGTGTCCGCATTTCGAAGAACGATCGGAATAGTTGCACAACAACGAATTGAGATCACATTCAATTCGTGGAAGGTCGTGAGTGAGACTCAGAAATGTGAGCTGCTGACTGAGATTTTTGCTTTGACTACGACTCTGTGCAACGACATGCGTTGGCAGTGGCGTGCAAAGCATGGAAGAACTTCAAAAGCGTGCTTGTCAAGGACTATGTGGAGAAAAATCTAACGTCCTTTGCCAAGTACTCATTCCTAGAACCACAATGGGACAAGTTTAAGGCGATGAAGACGACCGAAGCTTTCAGAAGTACAAGCGCGACGCACAAGGCCCTCCAGGTAAAAAACACACATCCCTACAGACTCAGCACAGCTGGGTATACAGGTAAAATCCCGCAGTGGAGGCAGGAGGACGAACAGGTAATCCTGTGGAATACCGCCCCACCATTTGCCACGATCCCGGATAAGCGCTCTCAAATTGGATTAGAGCGAGGTCATCTACCACGTTGTCGGGGGACATTTCCTTCCAGAACCCTGCAGACCAGGATGTGTCACACCGCCTGGTAAGATATCGAACTACGTAGCTTGTAATTACTCCACAACTTCTCTGAAAACTAAATGACATGTCGGGCTCTTGCAGGATACACTAAGTGTCGAATCTTCTCAGAGATCATTCCAGTCAATTAGGGAGAAAGATATACTCTCTGCAGCACTGGGAAATAACGAGCACTCGGGTCGTACGAGAGGCCTTGGGTTTTATGTTCCTTGGAAACAAGGTTTCTCAGATAACTCTGAATTTTATCAGAGTAGGAAGAGAAACAAAGCCGAGCGTAATGCACGACTACGAGAGGAGATCAAGGCATCTCTTAGAGAGGAGCATACTGATTACGTCAGAGATAAGGTGCGAAGACAAACAGAAGAAAATCAGCAGGCCGCCACCGCCGCTCTTGTGCTAGCCAGCCCTCCCAACCGTCGGAGTAGCTGCGTGTCCAATCCTATGACGGAAAGCGAGGGCGGATTTCCTGTGGACGACAACTTGGAAGCTACAAAGTGCAATATCCAAGTGAGATATGCCTCTGTTGCCTTGTGCGCTGCTTGGGGCCTAACATATCCATCCGGTGAAGGGGCCATGGTGCACCGTGCACCTTTAGCGTCATGCTTTCAAAAAGTGACTGTAGATGGTGTGCATGCCCATTTCGATGTCGTCCCGCTACCGAAGCCCCCCTAACGATGAGATCGTGACTCTAGGGCAAGCCATTGGAACCTTCATCCAGTGGCCCAAAAGAGACATCTGCCTGGAGGCTTCTTCACCGGTGGCAAGTACACAAGGGCAATACGAACCAGAGCAATTTACACTGATGCCATCTCCAGAAGGTCTATCTCCACCACCGCTACCTGCACTGGTGATGAGTCCACGGGAGCTATTCCCAGTGCAACAACTTTCACCGGTGCTACCTTTACAGTTGACCTACAGCAGAGTTAGCAAGGACAGTCGAGGTAGCAAGAGTAAAGCAAAGAAGACCGATGATGATATCTCGTACCTGCTATTGGCCCGCAAATTCGTGCTTGGCGAGTCGATGATCGACCCGGTGAAGTGCCTCCCATTCCTATCAGTTACTTGCAATAAATTACACATTTGGTATATGGAACAATCCAATAAACCAGAGGGAAAACGACGCTCAGGTATCACTGTCAAATTCAGGCTGCATCATTTCTAGCACGAATTTCAAGATGGTGTCTTCGTGGTGACCTTCGAGGATTTATTTGATCTTTTCACGCTCAACGATCTCGACGCCTCACTCGTTCGATACTGGACGCTGTAAGTGTGTACAATCATAGTCTCTGTTCATGTCATACCGATAAATGTCATATATAATTTGTTGCTTTCGTGTGTATATATATACACATGATGACTGAAGCTAGATCATCTAAATCACCGGTTGGTTTCTTGGACCAACACTTGGTCGCCAGTCATACCATCAACGAGATTACTGGCTTCGTCGAGAGGTACATTGCAGCATCACTGATGGCTTACCGCGATAAGGAATGTGTACTGATGCCCTACAATCAGGAGTTTCATTAGATTTTAATAGTAATTGTACCAAAATGGAACAAGGCAATATATCTTGATTCCCTAAGTAAGAATTAAACCGACTACACAGTTATCGGCCAAGTCCTCGATAAGTAAGTACATTTTATCGATACATACCTATATTGTACTCTTTCTTTCCTTCCGAATAACTAAGGTCAACTTTTTCGAATCACATAGGGCGTTCGCGACATACGTTCAAATGGCAAAGCTCTCGACGCAACGGGCCAAAGCCCTGACACATGATCGAAACTTTAAGGTATTCGCTAGTACATATTAATTAATCCTATGCAACAGTTGGTAGTAATGCCTCTTGAATTAACACATTCTATTTTTTGCAGTGCCACCAGCAGCAGTCGGACAACACGTGTGGATTCTACGTTTGCTACCATATGAGACTATTTCTCGATTCCTTGAGGATTACCAATTTCAATTCTAAGGTTTGTCAATATTTTCATAATTACTTCATACTTATCAAGTTATATATATACGTACATTGATATTCCTATCGACAGGCTGCGTCCATCCCGAAAATTGCATTGAAACAGACCAACCTTGAAGCAATTTTAGGAGAGTGCACGTACTTTTTGCTGGTTCAAGTCATAAATCCAAAGGGAGAGTACCACAACTTACAATGATTTTTTTATTGCTCTTATCACTCTGGAATCGAGGACTCGCGAAAGAAATAGATCCATAATCAACGACTTGTCAGGCTGCACAAGCAATACTTAGATGGCAATCATGCACCATCTAAGTATTGTTTGTGCAACCTGACAAGTTCGTTGATTATGGATTTGTTCTTTTCGGGAGACCTCGATTCCGAAGTGATAGAGCAATAAAAAATACAATGTTACCATCTAAGTGCAAATGCAATGTAGATTTTTGTAATTGTGTATTTGTTAATAGATATTTTACTTCATTTCAATTAATTGATTTGTTAATGGATGTTCACAGACGGCTCGAACAAAAATCCGTCTGTGATACTCGTACATTACAGACGGTTTTAGCTAACAACTGTCTGTGATAGGCAAGTATCACAAACGGTTGGTAGCTACATAAATTTATACAGTTTAGAAAATCATCTGTGATGATAGTTTAAAACTATCTGTGATGATCATTTCTGTCGTAGTGTTAACATATTAACACGACCTATACACGCCCATTGTCATCGTCGTCGGGGCAAAAAAAATGTCTCCACCTGCTGCCAGCAGTCTTTCTTCAGAATTCTACTGAACGGGCCGATCCTCCCCTCCGTCTATTTTAGCTAACTTATCCTAAGGTCTCTTCGCCAGGAACTCTCCCTTCCTGGTACAGTGGTCTCCATCAAGAAGCCAAAGGCGCAATGCTGCGGTGTTAATTTCTGCCCTGCAGCCGGCGTACGTTTACACTGTAGGGCTCGCGCTTTTGTGTGCACGGCCCTCGGCACAGTAGCAGAATTCATCGCACGCGCTCGGGGCGTACATGGCATGCATCGCCTACCTACCCATTAATTTGCCGACGCCTGATTTTTTTTATAGTGGAATTCTTGTTCATAAGACTACTTATTCTCTTGTAAATCTTATTATTCTCGTGTAAACCTCTCGGCAGAGAGACCATGCACGTACGCATGCACGCCGGCGTACGTTCCATGACAATGGTAACAGAAATACAAAAAGGAAAGGGAAAAAAAAACCGTTTGTTGCGTAGCACGTTCACTAATCTCAAAGCGAACTCCCTGGCGGAAGCTTCCACTTCCTTTATAAAAGGCGGCCCGGCCCTCTCTTTCCATCTCCCTCAAATCTCAAATCAATCCCAGTAATCACATGATTAAACACCTCCCCGAACACCATTAATCTCGCTCGCTTTTCGCACCAAAGCCATCAGTCATCTCTAAGAACTCGGCCTGCATGGGGATGGGGGATGACGAGAACACGGGGCGGAGCGCGCCGCCGGCATGGGGGGAGATGGAGGCGGACTGCCTGGTGCACGTGTTCCGGCGGCTGGAGCTCGAGGACCTGGCCGCGGCCGCGCCGCTCGTGTGCCGCTGGTGGCGCCGCGCCGCGGCGGACCCGTCGCTGTGGCGCGCGCTCGACCTGCGCCACGACCACCTCGCGCGCTTCATGCCCTGGGGCCCCCTCGCCGCCGCCTTCGCGCGCCGCTACGGCGTCACCCGCTTCGCCTTCGAGGGCTTTCTCAGGCTCTGCGTCGCCCGTGCCCGCGGCTCCGCCGAAGAGCTCGCGCTCCCGCCGCTCCTCGCCTCGCCTGCCGCCGAGCTCGACCACGTCGCCGCCGAGTGCCCGAGGCTGCGGCGGCTCGCGCTCCCCGAGATGTCCTCCGGCGACGAAGCGCGCCTGCCGGAGCTCATCCCTCGGTGGCGTCTCCTAGAGCACCTCGAGCTCGCCTCCAAGCCGTCCTCCTTCCCCGCCATCGCCGCGCAGCTCGCGCTGCACTGCCCGGCCTTCTCCAGCCTCAAGACCTCAGGGTCCATCAAGCCGGAGGATGCCGCAGCCATGGCTGCCTCGCTGCTCAGGCTACGGTCGCTGTGCCTCGACAAGTCCTACCTGCCCAAGCAGGAGGTGCTCGCCATCCTTGCCGGCTGCATGGAGCTCGGGGAGTTCAGCGCGAGGAACTGCGTCGGATTCGACGACAAGGACGAGGAGGTGGTCAGGCGAGGCGCCAGGATCGAGCGGTTCGAGATCGGAGGGTCCAGATTGGTCGACGAGCATGACAACGAGACGATGATCGGTGATGAGTTCTGCGACTCCTACGTCGATGTCATCTGATCGATCTCTTTCTGTTTTACTTAATTTGGACTCGACGTCTCGACGATGTGGTCTGATCTTGGTGTACATGTAAGGGGAGAGTGTAATGTGTATTTTATTTTTTTTCTACGTTCGATATACGACTTTAACTATTATATTTATAACTTTAAATTAAAATATATTAATAAAATTATAATATTACAAATGCATTTTTAACTATAAATTTAATGATATAATTTTTATATAGTCAATCTACTTAGTTTTAAATTTATTGGTGGTTAAATTTTAAAAAATTTTACGGTATGAATTCTAGAAAAACAAGTAAAAAAAGGACGGAAGGAGGATTAGTTATTGTTTGGAGAGAGTGATTAACTATTTAGCTTATTGGTTTCTTCTCGGTGCCTAGCTTGTGTTTGATTGGCCTCTGGAGTAGTTGTAGTGGTTGTTGATAGTGTCTTTCTTTCGGAAGGAATTTTCGTGTTTACATTTGGATGCCAGGGTAGGTATTTTGGTGTAGCTGCATTGCATGCACGGTGCCCGCCAAACGCACAATTAATCGAGTTCACTGTGCATATTGGCGTGCTTGAAAATGCAAATTTCTCGCGAATTTGCTTAGGAAACACTGTAAATCCTCCAAAACACATGCATATTGGCGTGTTTTGCCCTTCAAAATGTTTTCTACTCCCAACTGATCATACATGAGCGGATGAGCCTCGAGAAGCACTGGAAACAGATTTGTTCGTTTCCTCATTTCCATATTTTGAGTTCCCAAAAAACCTTACTTGAAGAGTATTCATGTCCCTATGAAGAAAAATAAAACCTTTCAAACTCAGTAGTGTATATGTCTCATTCGAATCGCTGGTCTTCTTGATGAATGGGGCAGTCGGTCTAAAAGAGAAACGTGTTGCTTTTTTTAGCACAACTAAAGATGAAGTCTTTGAAAATGATTCCTCGGTGAAGTTTGCATCCAGAGTGGATGCCATATTATATCACCTTGATCGCTTTCACTTTTATTCTGTAACGCTTTAGTAAAATCAAGTCAAATGTATTACTCGATCCCTTCATTTTGTATGTAGTAGTAGTACAAGTACTTGTAATTGCACTCACGACCTAAGAATTTAAATGGGCGGTAAAATGACAAAATTAACATATCTTAACATAATAAAAGCTGTTAGCTACGACCAAATTGTTGCAATTAAATATTAGCCGATGGATAGAGATTGTTAAGATCACGGTGAATTTTTATTGGAAAGGAGGAAAAACAAAAGTAGAAGCCCGAAATGACTTAATACGTAAACACTACTACAAAAAACCGTATCACATATGGTTCAAAAACGTCATCACAGACGGTTTTCTGAACCGTCTGAATTTATGGGTTAGTGATAATCGAAGGTTATCACAGACGATTTAAAAACCGTCTGTGGAGTAAATATCACAGACGGTTTGTAACTAAAAACCGTCTGTGATAGCTATCATTGCAGATGGTTTGTAAGAAAAAACCGTTTATGATATAGATTTATCACAGACGGTTTTTAATAAAAAAACCGTCTGTGATATATCAATATCACATATGGTTTATAACCAAAAATCGTCTATGATATAGCTACTATCGTAGACGGTTTGTCTCTCGGACTTTGATCGGTAAAATATTTTTAATTGCAATAGGGATCATTTGTGTCATCAGCACATGACAATCATGAGATTTCATAACATTTAACTTCAAATCTTGTGTCAAAACAAGTTTCTTCACGTTACCGGAGTAACCAGACGAAACTTTGACACCATGCAAGCACTGGAACAGTTCTGTTTTCTCGGCCTTAGACAAAGTGTAAAACGCAGGGGGAAGGTATGTTCGTCCATTATCTGTTTTTCTCGGTGCTAACTCAGGCCTGATGTCCATATCAGCCAAGTCAAGCCGTGCGTTGACGCCGTCCTTTGTTTTATCACGAATATTCAGTAAGAGACCAATCAAGCTGTCACATATATTCTTTTCTACGTACATGACGTCGATGCAGTGTCGAACATCTAGATTCTCCCAATAAGGTAAGTCCCAAAATATTGATCTCTTCTTCCATATGTTCTTCTCACGAGCCCTCACTTTACGTCCCTTTCCGAGGACAATATCTAAATCCTTAACCATATTATAAACCTCTTTTCCGCTTAAATGCCTTGGAGCTGAACCGTCTTCCTTCTCTCCGTTAAATTGTTTCTTCATCTTGCAGTATGGGTGAGCCCTCCGAAGGAACCGGCGGTGACGTATGTATACGATTTTGCGTGAGTGTTTCAGCCACACACTCTTGGTACCATCTACGCAGTGAGTACAAACTTTGACATCTTTTATACTTTAGCCCGACAGATTAGTAAGGGCAGGATAATCATTTATGGTGCAGAACACTAAGGAGCGCAAAGTGAAGTTCTCTCGTTTGTATGCATCCCATATCTGTACCCCTTCGTCCCACAGTACTTTTAGATCTTCCACCAACAGCGCTAGGTACACATCAATATCATTCCTAGGTTGTTTTGGCCCTTGGATAAGTATCGACAGCAAATTATACTTTCGCTTCATACACAAACAAGGAGGAAGGTTATAGATACACAGAGTCACATGCCAAGTGCTATGTCGGCTGCTCATGCTACTGAAAGGATTCATTCCATCTGTACTCAATCCAAACCTTACATTACTCGGTTCTGCACATAAATCTGTAAAACACCTATCGATGTTTCTCCACTGGGTGGAATCAGTAAGGTGTCTCAGCATTCCATCCTTCTTTCGCTCTTCTCAGTGCTATCGCAGCAGTTTTGCCTCCTTTGGATACGCAAATAACCGCTTCAAACGGGGAATTATAGGAAGATACCATGCAACCTTTGCAGTAGGTCCTTTCTTCACCTCTATTCCCTCGCCATCATCATCTGATTGATTGTTACATTTGTATCGGGATGCGTTGCACACCGGACATACATACATGTTTGCATACTCTTTACGGTAGATGATACAGTCGTTCGGACATGCATGTATTCTTTCTACTTCCATTCCCAATGGACAGAGAACTTTCTTGACTTTATACATGGTTTTAGACAACTCATTTCCCTCCAGAAGTATGTCCGCTAAAAGACCTAGCAGCGCCGTAAAACTCTTGTCAGACCAACCGTTGCTTACTTTCAATTTCAACAGTTCAAGCACAGCTGACAACTTCGTGTACTTTGACCTTCAGCACGTGAATAAAGGTTTCTCAGAGTCCTCAATCAAGCCTCGGAATTTAATATACTCTCTCTCATCATAGTTCTCTTATACGTCACAAAGCATCTGATCCAAATTGTCATCGTACAGCCTATCCGAATCCGAACCACAATCATCATCCGGTGGCATATCATTGACTTCACCGGTGATGTCGTCCGACGGCATATCATTGACTTTATCAGCGATGTCTTCCGGCGGCATATTATTGACTTCACCGGCGATGTCATCCGGCGGCATATCATTGATTTCGTCATGATTGGTCCAACACATATACCCCTTTTTGAAACCCCTTCGAATCAAGTGCGCTTCAATCTGCTCTCGATTCTTAAACATATTTAAATTCTCGCAGTCAGTGCATGGACAATACATATATTCCACCCCCTTATTCAACATATCCTTCTCGGCAGCTCTTGTAAAAGCAGACACGCCATTAATATACTCTTCACTCACACGATTTGAGGTATACATCCAGCTTCGGTCCTATATTATGAACATATATAACAACTTAGTATTAAAATTAATTTAATTAATTATTACTACATATATACCACATGCATTGAGGCTAGCTAATCTAAATTAGCTAGCTCTTCAAAGTATATATATAACAGTTACCGAAAATTAATTAACTAGATCAATTTTGATATTGCAACGAAAAATAAATTTCATTACTAACCATATCTAGGGTAACCAAGAACTCAATGAACCTTCAAAGCACTTCTGCCAAATAAGACTCCTTCCACCATGCAAATAAAATGGCCTGACAGCCTTGCCGCCTCCAGCTGTAGCACCGGCTAGATCTGGATCGAAATAAAGACAGATGCATATGCGGTCTAAGCGGTGCAATAAATATATAGCAGAATTATCACAGACGGTTTTTACTGAAAAACCGTCTGTGATAGTCCACTATCAAAGACAGGTTTGAGTCAACAACCGTCTGTGATATTCCAGATTATCACAGACGGTTGTTGACTAAACCCCGTCTGTGATAGTGTACATCACAGACGGTTTTGCGAAACCGTCTGTGATTTACCGTCTAGTATTAGGCTTTCTGTAGTAGTGAAAGCACCATCAACTACTATCTGCTTGTTTCAAAGTCAACTTAATTAGTGGGTGTTTGGATGAGGGGACTTTTTGGGATGTTTAGGACGACTTATTTGAGTCAGGCTCTCAATGTTTTATTCAGATATGGTATCAACCGTCCGGTAAAAAAAAGACAAATAAGCAGAAGAAGCATGCGAAACAAAGAATTTTGTTATGCCACTTTTTATTCCGAGAACTGTTGATTTTCGATTAACACTCGATCGAGAATATCATGGACAGTTGCAGATTTCCAAAAAAGAAGAAGAAGAAATAGTAGAGCTTTATTTGCCTCCTGATCACAATGAAGCTTTAAATAGCTTTAAATTAGAAAGGCAGCTAGCAGTGTGGCCACACGTTTGCATGACTAGATTTGTTTCAAAATTTATAGTATTAAATGATATAACTCAGATGCTTGAGAATATATTTATGTATTTTATAGGCTATTTGAATTTTTATTACATCATAAATATTAGAAATGACAATAAAAGCCTAAAGGAAAATACAACTTGAGGAACATAATTAAAGTATGAGCTATATGATAAAAGAAAATCATTAAGTATAATAAGTGATTGGGAGTTCTTAGAAACATATTCTCCATTATACATAGATCATGTAACTGCATACTCTTATTCTTTCTCCATTTGTTACTCTTTTTTAAAATATATGTATGCACATATACCTCTATCTAATCTCAAGCAATATGTTGCTTATGTGTGCGAAAAATTCTCTTATTAGTTTACATGGTACTAAAGTATCTTACTCATGCATACACCAATAATTATGGGCAACTAATCTTGAATTTATCTTCTCTCACACACTAGCTACTTCACCGAACCGTATCTCTTCTCATCGCTACAACTTTTCGAGTTAACTCCAACATCAAGCCTAATTCTTAATCGATCCCTCTCAACTACTACCTCTTTCAATGCAATACTCTGCCAAATAGTTATCTTCTACTTCTCTCTAATTATTGCTTACTACTGACTGTTGTGACATCAACCCGCATACATATGTAACCGTCGCTAATCCCTAACAAGAACACCCGTCATGCTCTCCCTAGTGGCATTAAGACTATTCTCTACTACTGTATCATCTCTCCTCCGAGCTCTTTGCTTCTTTGCTTTTGTATACCTGTGCTTCTATTCATATAAATGCATGCATGATATTATACGTGCTCGATGTCGTCTTCTCCTATATCGATCATTCCTCCTATTCGGCGTTGGCCAACTCAATGCTATAATTTTCTCACTAACCACAGTGACCTCCTATTTCATTGATATTGGCATGTTTGCTTTAGTCACTGTCTAATGATATTAAGAATCTTCTTGCCCCTCACTAATGATGGCACACTCCTAGCTACCCCGATTGCCCCATATAATATCCTCTCTACCAGGATTTCCCCATCATCAAGCTTCTTTAGCCACTGACTTCTTCAACAATGCCGACGCTCACCACTCGTTATTGTGACCCTTGGCTCCTTCAACTCTAGCCTTTGTCTTCGATGGCTTCGGCACGTAGCACGATATTGTTCTCGTCAAACGGCTAAGGTAAGAAGCATGATATTGTTCTCATCTCCACTGCTGCCTCGGCTCTTCGTTTCCACATAGGTCAATATTGTCTTAGTAGACAGATTAATCGATACCATTGCACTCTTTAGTGGTCTTCTCTGATACTATTCATACTATCCTAGTTATAACTTTTTGTCTTATTTAAAATTTTAATTATTTTTATTAGAATTCATATACAAATCAAATTACTAATTTTATTTAATTTATTCTAAATTTTAGTTATTTAGGGATTTTACTTTGGAATCCATATGGAAATCAAATTGCTATTTTTTATTTCGAAGTTTAGTTTTTTTATAATTCATATAAAAATCTAATTGTTTAATTTTTTAGTGGAAATTATGTTTATTTAAGGATTTTACTTAGGAATTCATATGGAAATAAAATTAATAGTTTTATTTTAATTTTTATTCTAATTTCAATTATTTTTGGATTATATTTGACATGGTCTTTTTCTTTTAATCTAGATCGTTATAATTTGAACCTACCATGATCATGTAGATTTTTATCTTTTTCCTCTGACTAATGTGGAAATTCTAGCCCTTGAGAGGGATTATACTTAGAAATTTATATGGAAATTAAATTGCTAATTTTATTTTATTTTTATGCCAAATTTATGTTATTTTTGGATTGTACTTGATATTGACTCTTTCTTTTAACTAAACTATTATAATTTGGACCCACCACGATCAACGGTATAGATCTTTCTCTTTTTCCTCCGATTAACGTGAAAATTTTGTAGTCTTTGAGAGTGAACGTGGTGACTTCTTTTTGCTTTGCTTTGATAAGATAATAATAGATAGATAGATAGATAGATAGATAGATAGATAGATAGATAGATGGAACCACATGCACATTTTGTAGTCAACGCCGACTCATTATCTTATCATATAAATGTTCTTACGCCATTTGTTCATGAATATGCATAATATTTTTTGCAAACTTATGTACAATTTTTTTATGGGGGTGGGAATTTGTGTACAGCTTTGATTCAAAGAATGCTATCGAAACTTTTTTTTTCTTCTGCGTGAACAGTTCTGAAAGAACTTTGTAGTAGCTCTTGAGCATTACGTAGGAATTAGTCTTTTCTTATAGTATGGTAGTAGAAGTTACTGTTTTTTCCCCTAAAAAATTGTTGTCTACAACATCCATGTATCGCTTTCAGATCTGGTCGTTGAATAGGACACAACCTGTCCATGAATCTTAGCAACGACGCCCTCACCTGCCGAGTTTATTTGAGAAATTTTGTCAAAGCCAGCGCCGTCGGATACTAAGTTGGAATATCCTACGTTTAACAAGATCGATACGCTTTCTTAGGAACTACTCCCTGCATTTGCAAACATAGGTTGTGATATTGATGCAATCGAGTGGCCAATCTAGATTTTCTGTACATTGATCAGGATTTAGTACGACTTTATTGATTGTAAATGTAAAAGTCAACTTATATTTTCAACCACCAGAAGTACTAATAGCTTACTGATGTGGTATCTACAGTACCGGTCGAATCAGGATGGATCAGGCAGTGGTGAGACGTTCCAAACAAAAGTTTAATTAATTAAAGTCGTGACTTTAGCAGCTCAGCTTAATAGCTTACGATGAGCGCAAAAGCAGCTTGAAGTTTCTGAAACCTTTCGGAGATGCTTTGCTGCCAAAAACGCGCATGACGCATGCATGCGCTCCTGCCTAGCTCTAAGTACTGCTGCTGCTGCATTAAAAGTTTCTTCTCTTCACATTGTCCACAGCTAGTTCTTCTCAACTTTTAAAAACTATTTTTAAATTTTTTAATAATAACTAACTTCTAAATAAAATATCTTTTCAAAAATAAAGTCTATAAGTTAATTATATTACACATTATAATAATTTTATTTATATTAATTAAAATCGTACGCGAGGTTTTATTACTCATACTCTCTCTCATAAACAACATAAAAATTATAAGCCGCAGCTAAAAGTCGAAACCATAAAGAACAAACCCTACATTATTTGAGCTTTTGGTACATAAATTTTGGGAAGATTATCTTTGAGAATCAAATTTTGAGAACATTAACTTTGAGAATCATAAGTGAGATTGTCCAAATTAACCTGGAAGCCTATGGAATTAAAGTCGAACAATCATTTGGTTGTTCGTTGGATCCTCTGGATGTTTGCGAGCAAAGTCGTTATGGTTTTTGTAGCAGTAATATCGGTGCGGATGGTAGTTATAAAACGGGTAAATTAATTAACAAGCGGCAGATATAGGAAATCTGAGAATTTTTTAAAATAAGATATTTTTTATTACAAAATACGGAAATATACCTGCGATGATATTATTTACAAAATTAGCATTCTATCACCCAATCATCGGACGACTGGAACATGTCGCCTAACCGTTGGACAATAATAACGCAGTCGCCCAACCGTTGGACATTATTAATACAATCATCAAACGGTTGGGCGACTGCAACTTCTAGTCACCGAACGGTTGGACAACTAGATACCTTATATAACCGACGTGTCGGCAGTCACCCCCCGGCTGAGCAAGAGAGGAAAGAGTAAGAAAGAAAGGGGAGGAGAGGAGAGGAGAGGAAAGAAAGGGAAAGGAGAGGGAAAAGAAGAGGAGAGGGAACGGAGAAGAGGGAGGGAGAAGAAGAAGAGGAGGGGAGATTCGTCAGTGAGGTTTTTTTTATCTTTTATTGTATTAGTAAGTATATAGTTTGTTTAGTATAGATAATAGTATAAGTAGCACTTGTAGAAAATTGTAATTAGAGAAAAAGTAGTAAATCGGAATCTTGTTAATTTGTATGTGAGTAGCACCTATAGAAAATATAGTGATAGAAATAAGTAGTAAATTAGAATCTTGTTAATTTATAATAGTAGAAGTAGCACTCGTATAAAATTTTAGTTAGAGAAGAAAGTACTCCGTGAGGGAGAAGTTATGCTGTTTGTGAGAAGTAGTAGTGCTGTATTGGTGCATACGTGACCAACTATTATTCGATAAATAACTAAAAAGTCGGCTAGTTGTCTTTGGTACTCTGGTAGAGTGCATGAAGAGGATGAATGGTTTGTATGGACTAATTAGTTCAAGTTAGCTTCAGAGTCAGATAATGCCCGGTATGGAATACCTCAGCCTTCGGATTGAATCGGAATAGTGTAGTGCGCGTTTATTGTGGCCTACATCTTAGGGATTGAATGACGCCTTATCCATACAGTAGTGCAGCTAGTCAAGATAGACGAACGTACAAATGTAAATTACAGTATAGCAGTAGTTGCATATCGTGTGATGCAATTTGACTAGTTGTATTATTAGAAATATTTATAGCCAGACTTTAGTCATGCCAACACCTACTACATTGAAAGTGCATTATGGTATTGGCACCGTTCATGAAGGTCCATACAATGTTAACTTGAGCAATTTTCCACAAGCCACTCTGGTACACCCGGATAGCGAGAATGCTCGAATCGTAGAGGTGATGCACTAGCTGACTCGTAGCTTATTCTTAGACTCTGATGTGTGTAGCGTCGTCATACAAGGACTTTAGAGTCGGTCTCCCGTGTAGATTAGATGGAAGTTGAAAAGACTGATAAATATGGTTGTGCGGAAGGGCTTTCTACAAGGCTGTCGGCACCGTGGATATGAGTGTGTGTTACTTGTGCAAGGATGCCCAAAACAAGTCATATTGGGCCCTGTCGACAGGTATCATCCAAGTGATGGGAGCAGTTCGGGCACCCAACATATTGGTGAAGAAGAGGCTCCAGAGGCTGGTGTTTCAAAGAGTGCGGAGGATGTCGCTTGTGATGAGGCCGACACGGTAAATGCATTAGATGAAGATTGGTCACCACATGATGAGGCTATAGGATAGGCTGACGAAGGAGAACATAGAGAGTACATAGTGTGTCAAATAGAGAGCGATGACCAGATAGCCTGGGTTGAAGAGGAAGCTATGCAGGAGGGTGACGAGGCTAGTTCCGATGATGATGAAGCTCCCATCCTATAGGAATGGAACAAATTTGACGTTGAGGGTGTAGCTGCGTATGACGAGCAAAAATCGTTGTGGGAGTACTATGCCATAGAGATCTGGTTGTACTCAATGTTTGCTGATAAGACATCCCTGTAGGATGCCATTAAGCTATCAGCAATGTCCATGCAACGAACATTTCGGGTCATCAAATCTAGTCAGGAGCAGTACACCATCAAGTGCGAGAAGGCCAGTTATCCTTGGTGAGTGTACGCACATAGACTGAAGTATGAAACTCACTAGCTCGTCTCGAAGGTGGAATCACACTCCTGTATACTCAGCAGTGTTTTGCCAAGACATCGTAACCTAACCTCGACCTTCACAACTAACTTGATATATGAAGAGATAGTAAAGAAGGATATTGAGGCAAAGCACATCATGGTAACTATCGAGAAAAATTCAAGTACAAGATTAGCTACATGAGGGTGTAACGTGAGAAGCAGAAGGCTTTGGAAAGAGGGTTCAGGTTGTTCGAGGTGGCGTACGATAACCTTCCTCGTATGGTTCAAGTGCTAAAGGATAGAAACCCGGGCACGTACACTGCTTTGAAGGACAAGCCATTTATAACACTGCTGGGTTTTACGGTATTACAAAGAGCCTTCTTAGCGTTTGGTGTCTGTATCAAGGATTTCAAGCATATGTTGCCCGTAATCTTAGTTGACGGGACCTTTTTGACCGGAAAATATAAGGGGCATATCCTTACAGCCATTGGCATTGACGGGAATAATCAGATTCTGCCGTTGGCCATCGTATTTGTTGAGAGTGAGAATTACGATAGCTGGTTGTGGTTCCTTTGACATGTGAGGGTGGGAGTTGTTGGAGCTCATCGTGGTGTGCGTAATCCATGATCGCCATGCCAGGATACTGAAGGCCATAAGAACACTGCAATAAGACCCGAAGGAGCTATTCCCTTGGCTCGATATGACGAGCAGATGGTGCATTCGCCATCTAAGGGCCAACTTCATCAAGCAGTTCCCGAAGCAACCATTGGTGAAGCTATTCAAGATGCTGGCTATGCAGAGCCATCAATGCAAATTCAACACTTTATCTGCACCATTGGATGAGCATAGCAGGAAGCACGTGGACAAGAAGAACAAGGGACAGGCCATTGCTGGGGCGACACAACCAGAATACCTCACACCACTGCCAGAGTCTGAATCTTCTAGTCCAAGGAGGAGGACCTTGAGGAATATTAAGTACTTCTATCACTGGATCGAGGCCGAGCCATTGGAGAAGTGATCCCTGCTACATGATATGGATGACGCAAGGTACGGCATAATAAACACTAGCCTTGCAGAGGTCTACATTAGTTCTTAGGGGCCTTCATTTTATGTCCCTCGTCACCATCGTCGAAGGTGTTCTGCACAGCACAATCGGCTATTTCAGATAGAGGTATACAAATGCAGCACTTCATACCGCCAACGTACAAATACCCTACTGCGTGAAGATTACAACATACATGCAGGCAAAGACAAAGAAGGGCCAATTGCACATGATGTATGTGATGGGCAATACAGAGTATCATTTCAATGTGCTCCTCTGGGATAGAGCCAGATTTAGAATGACTCATTCTTTTGTCACCCACGATGTATGCCTTGGAGATCATGTAAACCAACCTAGT
Source organism: Melocanna baccifera (assembly GCA_036346265.1). Classification (NCBI taxonomy): domain Eukaryota; kingdom Viridiplantae; phylum Streptophyta; class Magnoliopsida; order Poales; family Poaceae; genus Melocanna; species Melocanna baccifera. The sequence continues at coordinate 32,266,868 of CM070682.1, read as the reverse complement.
TGTACGTGCAACAAGCCGAAGCTGTTACACAAGCCATGCTCTCATGTTCTCGCTGTATGTGGGATTGTGCACATAGGCCCTTTGAAATTTATGTCCAAGTATTTCTTAAAAGAGAGGGTGGTTCATGTGTGGTTTGGTGAGCTTAGGGGGTTCAGGGTTGTGGGTAACTTTGCCTCATTGGATATTGCAAACAGGACCTGGATTCCAGATGTTTCCATACTTAAGGGTGGGAAGGGTCGTCCGCAAAGTCATCAGATTACCAATAATATGGATGAATCACAAGCTGAGGCGTTAAGTAGGTGCTGTGGGCACTGCGGCCAGGAGGGCCACACAACCAGACAATGTAAGGCACCTGCTGTGGAGTAAGCACACTTGTGATCTCCACTTGTAATGTTTCTTGTAATATTTATGTAATTGTTGTGGTACTATCCCATTTTCATTTCATGTACGTAGTGCCGTAGCATATGTATCGTGCATTGCATGTACTGTTTATATAACTGTTGTGGTACTATCCCTTTTTCATTTAGTGATGTTGGAGCATACAACTGTTTTGTTTGTTTTCTCAGAAGTTAAATTTACATGTGCTTTGCATTCATTGTTTTATTTGCACATATGTGCTAATTTGAAGTTGTTTTGCATGTATGGCTCATGACCCTCGCAGATCAGAGTGGCCTTTCAGCCTCCTACAGCAACGCATCGACTGGCTACATTTCCCCTCGCGTCGTGTGTCCTGGAGGCTAGATCCACGCTGGACACACAGGTTTGCATCTCGGCACTATCTTCTCGCCATACGTACGTTTCTTACTGACCTTTTTTTGGCTCTCTAGGCTCAGCGCTATCAGTTTACTACCTCTCGCCCGAATGGTTCAGGCCACGGACGAGGACAAGCCGGCACCACCTGCGGTCAAGGACAACAGAGATGTCCATGAGCAGGCATGACGCTTCCCATTTGACTGCTCCCTGCTGATAGCGCTCGTGGACCGGTGGCGACCGAAGACTCACACTTTTCATCTCCTATTCAAGGAGATGGCCCCAACTCTGCAGGACATCTCCTTGCTGCTTGGCCTCCCTATCGCGGAAGGTGCAGCCTTCCCGCAGGAGGCCCCAGCTGACTGGCACGGTGACCTTCTGGCCAGGTTTGCCGAAGTCCTTTTGCCTGCAGCCTTGGACGGATACTACATCTTTCCAAAGGGATAGAGCCATGGCCCGCCCTTGTGGTGGCTATCGCAGTTTCATGTATGTGCTTGACGCCCTCCCCATTGGGCACGTTATGCTCTTATTTCTGTGGTATGGTCTTACTAATTTTTTTGCTTGTACCCAGGTCGAGCAGATGGACCTAGCCGTTGATGAGGAGCAGGTGTCACGCCACCTCGAGGCGTACTTGTTATGGCTGTTTGGTTGAGTGTTGTTCACTAGCAGCCAAGGGGACACCGTTGACGCATGGCTCGTTGTGAACGTTAGGGCCATCGCCGATGGGGAGGGCCCACAGATTAGCTGGGATTCAGCCACACTTGCCTCCACGTATCACCGCTTGTGCAACGTGTGCTACAGGTCGAGGCCGAACTCCATCCTCACGAGGTGTCCGCTCCTACTGCAGCTGTGGTCGTTCGAGTGCTTTAGCCTCGAACAGCTCCTGTTGGATGACAGTTCTCCCTATAGGCAAGAGATGTACCATGGGGACGATGTGGACTGGCCGACTATAGGGTCGTTGTGGTGCCGGCAACGGGTACGTACTACATCTTGTGAATAATTTTTTTGTATAACCAATCGTTGTACGTAATAGCTCATATTCCTTATAGGTATAGTTCACGCATGTGTATGTGACACGGGTGTATGAGCTATTTGTCGAGCAGTTCGACCGCCTCACGGCGGACTACGTGCATTGAGAGCCATACTCCTATTAGGAGTTATAGGCCCGCGCTCCTCACGGCCTGTACTCGCTGTGCTTGCGCAACTGGAACTACTGGTTTATTCGCAGGGCTCTTGTGTTCGATGTCTTCATCGAGGACTACGCAGCGCATCGAGTCATGCACCATTCAGCCTACGCCATGTGGTTCTAGTACCAGTCGGGTGGCCTATGCCTGACAACGTGCATAGGTTAGTAATCAGCAAAGATGTCCCTCTTTTTTTTGGCATCTCATATGCACGACTTGTAACTATATGTTACGTCTTATAGGCATAGTAGGAAAGGAGTCCGCCACGGCACGGACTGAGGGAGGAGGATGGACACATGGGTATAGTAGCGGGAGGGCACATTACAGGACTGTCTGTATGAGGACACCCCCTACGACCGCAGCACGTATGAGGAGTACCTTCGCTGGTACATTCCTTAGACATGTACCAGGCTGGTACTTACTGCTGACCCACCCGCACCATGCATCCCAGCACCGACCGACACATACCCTATGTACATCGCACATAACATGCACCACGTGATATGTTACATCATTTTTTTTAAACTTCACTTCTTCAGACCCCACTTACAAGTCTCACCCTGCCGTGTTTTCATTGCAGGTGGACATCATTACTGAGATTGAGAGGGATTCCTGCTCTGTGTTTCAAAGGATAACCGACAGTGCGGAGGTCACACGTGAGGAGGTAGCCCAGGCTTTTCATCGCGTTGCAGCTCGAACATGTGTTCTTGGTCTGTTGTCATGCAGCAAGCTCCTGGAGGTTGACCCGCCGATGCCTGCTACACAGACAGTACATCCGTCGGCACCGTCCTATCCGGTATCACAACAGGCGGGAGGGTCGATGTGGCCACGTGTAGTACAGCTTGATAAGGCCAAAGGCTTAACCACACTGCGACGGACACCACCGTAGCCTGACGAGGCCAGAGGGTCCGGTTGGGCACATGCCCGTGCCACACTAGCATCGTAGTACGTGATTCCTCCGGACTCCTTTGCCTTCCACATGCAGCACACACAGGGTACGTATGACCCGTCGTACTTCCAGCAGGACAGCTTTTCTCATGCCATGGCGCTAGCCAAGGGTACTGTAACATCCTGATTTTTAGAGCTTTTTAAAACCTTGAATTTTAAAAAAAATTCTGGAATTTTCTGAAATTAATTCAAGCTTCAAATGAATTTTTAGAAATTAACTTGATTTAATATGATTAAAATATACTTTAACATAAGCTGAAAATATTTTATTTGAGTTCTTCAAGTCTCAAGGAATTTTCTGGTATTTTTGGTGAATTTTTGAAATTTATTTGCTATTTTCTAGAGCTTTTAGAAGTTTATTTGGATTTCTGGGAAAAAGAAAAAGAAAATAAAACAAAGCCGCCACCGCCAGCCGTCCGATCTTCCCCATCGCCACGCGTCAGCCATCCGGCCCCTCTCCCTCCTTGACCCTCTCCGCGCCGCCGGATTCTCCCCCTCGCCCACGTGGCAGCATCACCGCTGCCGCTCTCGCCGCCGCTCCCGCCGCTCTTCTCCGCTTGCCGCGTGGCAGCCTGGCCCACTCCTGCGCGTACCCGCTCGCTCCTCGGCCGCCCGATCCGCCCCATCGCCACGCGTCGCCATCCTCCGCGTCCGCTGCCACGCCCCGTTCCCCGCACCCACCCTCGCGTCCCCGCCGTTGGATCGCGCCCGCTCCCCACCGCCACGCGGCGGCACCAGCCCGGGCGCGCCCTCGCCCGCTCCGCGCCTCCGGATCCCCCGCCTTGCCACGCGGCGTCCATCCGCGCCCGTGCCCGCGCGCGTAACCCTAACCCGCTCCCACGCGTGTCCGCCGTCCGATCCGGACCTCGCCACGTGGCCGCATCCGCGCCGTCCGAACCGTGCCCACATTGTGTCCGCGCCGTAACCGATTGGGTTGCCTCGGTTCGCGTGATACAACCCGCGTTCATCCCTCGGTTTGCGTGCAACCCTGCCGCCGCTCTCGCCTCTGACCTCGCACCGCGCCGCGCGAGCGCCGCGCGCGCCGTTCGAGCGCTGCCGCCGCCGCCGCGCGTCGCTCGCCTCGCCTGCCGCCGCTGCCGCCGAGACCCGCCGGTGAGCCGCCGCTGCCGCCGCGTCGCCGCCCGGCCGCCGCACCCCCGCCCCGAGCCACGCGTCGCCCATCGGCCGCTGCCCCGCCTCCCGGCCATGCGATCCCCGCCGTCGCCTCAGATCTGGATCAGCGATCCAGATCACGCCACGTGTCCCCTCCTCCACCGTCGGATCTTGCCGCCGCCGCCGCGCCCGAGCACCGCCGCGTTAGCCCTAGCCGATGTGGCATGCCACGTCAGCGCCATGTCAGCTGAGCCTGCCCTCCGGGTGCCACATGTCGCCACGTCAGTGCCACATCAGCTGACATGTGGCAGCACCAGCGCGCGCCACGTCACCCTGCCCCCGCCGGCCGCGTGCACTATTCCGTGCGCCGGGTCTACCGTAGACCTGGTTTCTCGTGAGCCCGGTTCACAGAACAGTAGCTTTTTCGATTTTCAGTATTTAACTTTAGGGTTTATTTTTCGAGAGCCCATTCTCCTCCGTCCTAACTCCGATTGACCCCGCTCTTTTTTCTAAATTCATCTAAAATCGAGCTCTAGCTTTTGGTTCTGGTTCCATGATTTTTGGAGTTCATTTGATTATCATTTTATGTGTTTTTTTTATTTCAGTCGTTTTCTCTCTCGTTAGATTCGGATTCCGGAGGAGCAGGTTCTACGCCCGAAGACCAAGAGTACCTCGCTGAGCATAACCAAGAAAAGTCATGTCCTTTGATCATGTTGAACCCAGTTTGCAATCTATTATTTAATTAGTTTGTTTTAAATTACATTGCATCGCTATTTTTATTCAAACCTTTGTATTGGTAGTTATCATCCCAATTGAGTTTATCCTTTCTTGATAATTTAGAATGCCATGATCCATTGTCACCATAGGTTGGGTAACATACTAGTGATGTTAGATTATTTATCACATGGGTTGGTACGATAGAATGCTTAGCCTTGTTTATAGTTACGATAGGGTTTATCATCACATGTGAATAATTAATTTGAATTAATGAGGTATTGAACCGTGGTTGGAGCCACAGAAGATCGTGGTTGGTGCCACAATATTAAAATTTTTGTCGTGACGTTGGTGCGTCATTGGCGGTGGTTATACAAATTGGTTTTCACTCGGGCGAGTAATCGTGCAGTAAAGGGGGAAGTGTTGGAGCACTTCGAGGTATGTGGTAGTCTCGCCCGGGTAAGGTTAAGGGCTTAACTTTGTGCGTCATTGATCTGAGCTTTACCATGCAAACCACATGTTTGGTATGGGACGGACCTGGCTGATTAATTTGGGATGTTTCAACTTTAATCTTGCCATTGAGATTAACATGGTTGCTGATTTCCGTGTGGCGCAAGGGGGGTGTGATGCGAAACCCTAGCGGACGGATTGAGTTGGAATTAAACTTTGTAAAGGCCTTGTTGTGATTACCTTAAGCTGAGGCTAATCACATCGTGTGGGTACAGTTGTGCAACCTCTGCAGAGTATAAAACTATTCGAATAGCCGCGTCCTCGGTCATGGACAATGCTCGGTGATTTCACACGAGGGGTAGTTATTTCTGAAAACTTGTGGATTGTGGTTGGACAGTGGATGGTTAATTCACTGTTGGGTTAGCTTATGGATGGGAGGTCCATAAGCGATTGGTTTAGCTTGTGGATGGGAGGTCCGCAAGTGGTTATGTCAATTCCTTTGATTATTATTTATTATTATTTTACTTAAAGTTCGCTTTCAATCTATTTACTGTATTTACCTTAAATGTCATTTTGTACAAATTAACCTTTCAGCCTTCCTTTGGTAAGCCTTGCATACTATATTGCATTCATTTGTTACAAACAACTTGCTGAGTACCAATGTACTCACGGCTTTATGCCCAATGTTGCTCAGTTGAGGAAGAGGAGTATCACCAGCAGGAGGTTCCAGAATGAGAGTACTTTGACGACTTCGCGGATTAGGCTTCGTTCTCCACTCGATAGCCTGTGAGCTTGTCGATTGACCGCTACGCTTTATTTTGGATTTTCACTGCTAGTTTTGTTAAGCCCTTCGGGCTAATCTATTGTAAGCTTGACTATAAGGTCGTACCTTTTGAGATTTATTGATATTTGAGATTTTTCTTTATTTTATCGTATATATGGTTGTGATGACATCTATGTTTGACTGTGTGCACTAGCATGATCCTGGGACTAGTGCAGAATGCATAGGGAGTCCGGATTTGCATATTCGGGTCTCGACAGGTACGTTACGTCAATGTTTGTTTGCTGGTATCCGTTTCTTTGACTAACTGACAATCTTTACACTGCAGGTCTTGATCCATTCGTCATATTTGGGGCATTCCAAAGCGGCCAGGACATGCACGACTACCTTGTGGACCAGGACCCAACACCTCAACCCACACCCTCGGATGTTCTCTTCGGGTCACAGCTCACCGTTGTGCCTGTACCCACAAAAGTAGCAGTGTTGTCTACCCCTCTCGGACCTCATGAGATTAGGCCGCCTAATTGTCTTTCCCTGTTGGGGCCGAGGCACCGACACCCAACGCAGAGGAAGACCAAGCAAGGTCGTACGGGAGGACGCGGAGCCAGAGTGGGCCGAGGTGGCAACAGAGGGGGTGCTGTTGGGGTGGTTTAGTACGAACCTTCTGCCTACGTTATCTGTACTTTTATTATTCTTGTAGTTCTTTCCTGGTACTGAGGAAGATGACCAAGCACGGCCATACGGGAGGATACGGATGGGGACACAATGTCGGAGCGGGCCAGGGTGGCAATGGAGGGGTTGCTAGGGGTGTTGTTGGGGGGCCTAGTCCTGGCTGTACTTTTGTTGTTCATGTAATACTTATATTTTTTACTTACTATGTGATATTTGCAATACTATTGCATTCTTATTTGTACTCTTTTTTATGATATCCATTTGTTTATTTCATGTCAACGCCTCTAGTTCAATGCACGTTGCACAACACTGAAATAGTCTACTGTATAAATGGCAACCAAAATGATTCGTCAACTATTCGATTACATGCTTTAGAACATTGCACAAAACTGTAGACAATAGGGGATAGTACTATGGTACAACCGGCTCCGTTCGTGCCTACTGGTAGAATGTGCCTCACATTACCCACATGGAGTGTTGCAGAGGAAGACACCTCAGATGTGGCTGGCTGTCATTGTAGTGGCACACACATATGTAGCTAGGATTTGCGTAGTAGCATGTCGGATCATATGAACTTTCTATGTTGACGACCTCCTCGTTGCCCTTCTCGCGCTACATCTACTGACGGAGGTCATCGTTCTCCTTTTTAAGACATTCAATCTGCACCTCCAAGTCAAAGATTTGCTCCCATAACGTATCCATATACTTCACAACATAGCGTTCATGGAGAGGATCAGACCAGCTGACGAAGTCACATTTCCCCACCTGCTGGAAAGGAGCATTAACATCGAAACTCTATTAGCAGTAATAGGAAATAAACAATTGCCTAAATATACCTCAAAGTGTGGGCATTGGAAGAAGCATCGCCTACCATTGAAATGGCCTTCTATCACCTACACGACTGCATCCTCCATGTGTCCGCATTTCGGCCACACCGGTTGAGTACGTCTGTTTGGCATCAAGCAGTAGTTAGGACTGAAGTCCTCCCTCCTTTCAAGTGGAAGGTCTTCCTTGGTGATTCATGTTCGACTGCCCCTCGGCATCTACCATGATATGTTAGTCTAGAACAGACAAAGTAGTTCTTCCTACAGTTCACTGCATATAGTGCTCATACTATCAAGAGAGGTAGGGTGTGCATTTTATAGCCCATGGATGGAGGCAGGGTGCTTATGACAAATCAGGTCATGTGCTACCTTTGTTAGCTGTGCCCCAAATAGAACTGGTCTGTGGATCAAAAAGTATGATGTGATAGCTTCCTGCATAGTTAGAAGACCAGATAGAGCAGCTTTGCATAGTAACTAGATCGGGCGAGGCAGCTTTGCCCATTGACAAGACCAGATGGGGTAGCTTTGTGCATTGATAAGATCAGACAGGGCAGCTTTGCGTAATGACTACCCCTAACAAGGTAACTTTGCGCAATGACAAAACTAGACGGGGTAGCTTTGCACACTTATTAGACCTGACGACGCAGCTTTGTGCAGTGACTAGACCTGATGGGGCAGCTTTACACAGTGACTATACCAGACGGGGTAGCTTTGTGCAGCAACAAGACTAGATGTGGAAGCTTTGTGCAGCAACAAGACTAGACAAGGCAGCTTTGCACAATGACAACACCAAACGGGTCAGCTTTTCACAGTGATAAGACCAAAGGGTGCAGCTTTGTGCACTAACAAGACCTCACAGGGCAGCTTTTCGCCATCGACTTTTCTGAAAGACAATGCGACACTCTGCCTTACAGGCTACTCACACAAAATTAACCACACCATGCCCACCCTTTGGCTTATAAAAGAAAATAGAAGAGAGCTGGAAGATAACACTATATAACCAAACCCAACACTACACCGAAACTTCCTTCACCACGTTAGGATGGATAGGAGATAGAAGAAGCAATGGGAGGAGACTCGTGACCTAGCAAGGTCTATTGTGCCCGGTGACGAACAAGCAAGGACTACTACGGCCAGGACAGAACAAGCTGAGCGTGCCAGGAGGTTAACTTCCCGCAATGACGGCCCCTATAGTAGCAACCCCATCCTGAACATTCTAACTGAACATTCGCCGCAACACCCACCCGAGGGAGAGACGCTGCCCCTCTGTTGGTGCAAGGACCTATGCAAGTTCTTCAAGTTACATTGTATTTCCCCGCTACTATTTCTCTTTCAAAATATGTACTAACAAACTCTCCATTGTACCTGCAGTCCCCAAAACCGCTGTGTGGCTACCGCAAGTGGATTGACCTAGAGATCCACCCACATGACCAGTGGACTCTCAACTTCAAGGAGTGGCATGTCAAAAGGGCCTGCGAGATCTGGAAGGAGGAGCGGCGTAACAACAAGTAAACCGAGCATATACGTCGAGAGACAAAAGCTTATCTTAAGGAACGGAAAATGGTCCCAGTCCACTTAGTAGGTTGGGCTGTTTCACACTAGTCCCCCAAGTTCGAATTTATTTTCATTCCAAAAAGGCGCATATGTATCGTAGAAATAGTTTGGTTTGTTGCATCGTGCATGATGCTCTTTCTTATGCATATAATCAAACCCTGTACGTCGTGTTATTCCTAACTTTATTATGAAGTCTATTTTATTTCGCAAAAGTACATCTCGTCTTTTCGTATTTAATTCTTCACGTAGCAAGGCATCAAACAACATGAAAAAACAAGTTCTTCTCCATGTCCCCTTCATGTATGAATTCCTGGTTGCATCACAATGTCACTTACCATCGTAGTTACCAATCGTTGCTATCTCATTGTCCTCAAAATATTTTTACAAAATTTCTTGCACTATAACAACATACGATAACCACAAAATGTTATTACGAATCTAACAAATTTTGTACCATTCATAATCTACCAGAATCACAAATAAATCAACTAACATTGTCTCTCGTTATTTTTCCAAAAAAAATACAACTCATATATAAAATTTGATCAATGTTACTTATCTACAACAATTGTCATTTATCCCCATGCGCAGGTCGGAGGGCCGCTTGCGCAAAAATAGGCTGAAATTGCAGTCGCTGAACGGTGGGATGACTAGACCTCTAGTCGCCCGACCGTTCAGCCACAGGTCTCAGTCGCCCAACGGTGGGGCGACTGCAACCTGTCGCCTAACCACCTATGGACTGGCTGCGTGTCACGCGGCCGTTGGGCGACACGTTCCAATCGCCTAACGGTTGGATGACTGGCAGTCATTCTTATTTAAAAAATTCGCATGGTATATTTTGTAATTTAGAATAAAAATGGATTATTTTAAAAAATCAGAAATCTGACCCCTCAGCTACAATAGTTCTGCAGTGGATAAAGTAAACAATGGCGGATTGTTATGTGGATGGTTAATTGGCAATAATGGGGGCTTTTTACACAATGAATAGGAGTAGTGCAAACAGCCGATACATAAGTACTCATGCCATCTCTTGTCAGGTGTTTGTATACATCTACGAGTCTACGTGTGGTAGCTAGGGCTAGTAGTAGAATCGTGGCACTGTAGCAGTCAGCAATTCAGCATCAGGACATAGCAAAACAACCACAAGAATCTACATAATATCATAGACATAGACATAAACATATTTTGTACTTCTTTTAAGGAAAGCATACTTCTACTTGCTACAGGTAGGAACACACTCTAAAACATTCAGCTATCAAAATAGAATGAATTGTTCCAAGTAAATATGGTTTGTTTGTTGGGATACGGATAAACTACACTAGTGTAAATTGAAAAAAATTCTACGACGTAAACGAGGAAGCTATGCGAGTACGAGATCATAGATCGTTACCACTAGACGTGTAGTGCAGCGGAAGTAGAGTTGAAGCAGTTAATTCAACGAAGAGTGCATCGGTGTAAGCGAAGGTAGTCGATCGTCCTTCGGCCAACCGTCTGTTCCTTACGATCGTCCCGATCAGCGTCGCAGTCGTAGCAGCGCCTCTACCGAGGTCCACACGTCCAGAGAGGGAACACCGTGCGTCAGTGTGCTAGCACCAGTACGTACGGTAGGGGTTATGAGAGGTGGCGGCTATGGTTTTTTGGGATGTCGCCCTCAGTCCCCGCACCTCTCATTATATAGCCTCCAATCAAATCCTTATCCGATACGAGTGGAGATCGAATCCCACTCAGAAACTATCATCCAGACTCTTATCGTTCCAACCCATTAAGTGTGTGACTCTGTAGGTTCATGTACATTTGACCATAGACCGAAAAATCATTTTCGGTCTATAGATCGGTAGCGGTCCATATCAGGACATAACGACTCTCAAATATATATAAAGATCATATCAAACGAACCTATATAATGCTTATATACCGACCTCTTTGCCTCACGATATTAGATCGAACTCAAGGCGAGAAGCGTACCATCCTATGATAGCTTGATCCTTCACTTGAACCTGTGATAGATTACTCAGTTGTGATTGACTCTTCAACCACATTCAGCATGGCTATGCACTTCTTTAATCCAACCATATCGAGGGGTCCAGAGACATCTCTCTTGTTATATAGGAAGGGCAAATTCCATCTTGATCGCTCATATTTTTCCGCATATTTCATAGTAAACCCGAAAACTACATTTATGACCACCCAGTCACGGAGTAGTATATGGTAACCCCTAAGTAAACTATTACACATGTAGAAAACAATGACAATCTCAGGTCTAAGAATCCTACATACACTATATATGAGACTAACTGATGACACTTAACAATATAACAATTCCCGCAGTGTCTCATGGTGAGTCGATCCAACATCATGTTCTCTAACATGTGTCTACATTATTGATTTGATATCCCATAACCATGATCCGTAAAATATGATCATCAATCAATACATATGCTGATCTGTAAATCATAATTGTCCCCACATAATGATATAAGATCAGGGATAATTTAGAATAATATTAAAAATATAAATAAAGAGTTTCACGAACAAGTCACATATTTGTTAATTAATATGAAAGATAGTTATTCAAGGGACAAAATAATATGTTATTCAAAAGATCATAAATATAGAAGTGATACAATCATATCTATGATTGTCTATAGAGCATATCACTAATATTGTTAGATATAGATAGGCTACACTAGCGTAAATTAAATTTTTCTACCGCGTAAATCAGAAAATCATACGAGTAAGAGATCATAGATCATTACCACTAGACACATAATACAACGAAAGTAAAGTTGAAGCAGCCGATTCAATGAAGAGCGCGTCGGTGTAGTGGAAGCAATCAATCATCTTTCGGTCAACCATCTCCTCCTCGCGCTCATCTCGATCAGCGCCACAATCATAGTAGCGCTTTTACTGATGTCCATATGTCCAAGGAGGGAACACCATGCGTTGGTGTGTTAGCACTAGTACGCACGACAAGGGTTATGAGTGTGGCAACTAGGGTTTTGATGAGTGTGTTTCGGGATACCTCCCTCAGCCCCCCACACCTTTACTTATATAGCCTCCAATCTGATCCTTATCCAGTACGAATAGAGATCGAATCCCACTTGAAAACAATCAGCTGGACCTTTATCGTTCCAACCCATTAAGTGTGCGACCCTATGGGTTCATGTACATTTGGCTATAAGCTGAAAACTTCTTTCCGACTCATAAGTCGGTAGCGGTCCCTAACATGATATAACGACCGCTAAATATACATAAAGATTATATTGGATGAATCTATATAGTACTTATGTACCAATCTCTTTGCCTCATGATACCATATCAAACTTAAGGTGAGAAGCGTGCCATCCTATGATAGTTCGATCCTTCATTCGAACCTGTAGTAGATTACTCAGTTGTGATTAACTCTTCAACCACATTCGGCATAGCTATGCACTTTCTTCATCCAACCACATCGAGGGGTCCAAAGATATCTCTTATGTTATGTAGGAGGGGTAAATTTCATCTTGATCACTCATATTTTTCCGTATGTTTTATAGTAAACTCGAAAGTTACCTTTATAACTACCTAGTCATGGAGTAGTGTTTGGTAACTCCTAAATAAATTATTACACATGTAGAAAATAATGTCGATCTCAAGTCTAAGGATATTACATACACTATGTATGAGACCAACTAATAATACTTAAAAATATAATAATTCATACAATATCTTATAGTGGGTCAACCTAATATCATATTCTCTAACATGTGTCCATATTATTGATTTGATATCATATATTTATGATCTGTAAAATATGATCATCAATCAATACATGTGCTAATCTGTAAATCATAGTTGTCACATATAATGATATAAGATCAGAAGTAATTTAGAATAACATCAAAACATAAATAAAAAGTTTCACAAATAAGTCACATACTTGTTGATTAATATGAAAGATATTTATTTAAAAGACAAAATAACATATTATTCAAAAGATCATAAACATAGAAGTGATACAATCATTTCTATAATTGTCTTTAGGGCATATCACTAACATAGTTACCAATGGGTAAACTAGCTATAGTTGAACCAAAGCGTTGGTGAATCATGAGTCAGCATTAATTGGGCAAGATAAACAATAACAATCTTTTCTCGTGGCGAGTATGTGCATGCACCACTGCACTATGTGTGGATACCGTGAGCACACACCTCATGGTATAGGTATATGTTATTCTTTGGTGAAAAGCTTGACATGTCTTTCCCTTCAGAAAGAGAGGGCGAAAAAGGGTTGATTTGGGAGAAAGAACCTCACACCATGTCTAATCACAGTGAACCTTCAGGGCGATCAAGATTCAAGAATGCTGCTTCTCAGGAGGTTCGAGAATGACATTTGTCTGGCAAAATCTCTGCAGTAAACAACCATTTCACGGGCATTTGTCTTGCGGTCGGTGGGATGCATTCTCCCTAATTTCTTTTTCTCAGGTTGGTAAACGAACCACCTTGACAGATGTACACCAGAGAGGTCTCTGACCATACTCCAATAAGCTCGCAAATAACTGACGAACGATTCTGAATGTTCTCCTCTAGAACAAGATGGACGAGGACCTACCACTTCTCCATGCGTATAACGTAACAAGGCATACAAGGGCTCTTGAGACAGGAAAACAAATCATGGATCGAGAAAGGAACTTGACGAATATGACAGCAACCGATCACTCAAGTATCTATCACACCGCCTTTTTCTTTGCGGAAAGCGCTTCAGTTATGAGAGAAATCAGCCGCAACGTATGCACCGTTTTTGACAAGGGATTGTAACAATGGCTTTTATCGTCTCATCTCCCATGATAGCGCCAGCCACAATGAATGATACTTTACCATCAGCTTTACGTGGCAAAAGCATGCCGATGCTGCAATCAATTAACTGCCCACGACCACTGAACTGATCCTGTAAGAAAAGTAGACAGTGATTAATTCCATGATCCTGCTTTTACTTTGAACTCATCTTTCCCACGGAGAACTAGTAACTTATTTATGCAGTGTACGTGCTGTGTATAAACTCGAGAGATTATTGGGACTGCTGTGATCTGCTCACAAAGTTTCAGGCATATTCAGCGCACGATGCTAAGCACATGAACATGGAAGGCTTCACAGCAGTGCATAAGGACAGAATCGTAACAAAGGTGATAGGCTGTCTCATGTCAGGTGAATTCAACCGGTGTCACTTCGCAAAGCTGTAGCACAAGCACCTAAAATCGCATGCGCAGATAAAGCCATAATAGCAGTACTGAAAACTGTTTTTGGAGACAGTTTCGGTGCAGAAATCAGCCAGTTGCCAGTTTCAGGGGTTTGCAGCATCACACTATATGTTTCACAAAAAAATATTTTCAAATTTTGAGGCTTTCATTGGACAGGTCACAGCTCATCAATCTCCTATATTAAATTTACCCCAAAAATAGCTCCTATATGAAAAAAAAACAAAATAAAATCAATTCGGCTCCTTTAAGTCCAGTCCATACATGAAGGCAGAGAAAAAACAGTAGCACAATCATGTCTCAAAATGACCAGAACAAGTGAATGGTTGATAAACATGCCATCTGATGAACACAAGTATCTTTATGCCCTTTATTGAACTCATTTCGGGTATGAACAGTACAAACAATTCAAAACACGTACTGAACAACGGGACCAAATGGACACAGAAAGGTATACGTTTCAAGAATGCAAGGCCTTTACCTGTAACCTTGCCGCCTCGCTTGTAGAATACAACATGTGTGAATACCACCGACTCTCTTAAGAATTACTGTTACAATATCAAACTGCTATAGAAAAAGAGTGTTGACCACAAAGGTCATATGACAGCTGCAATGAACATGCAACGACGGCAAGGCAACCATATGCATGGAGGACTGTATGTAAGCACTGACTGCACAGGTGACAATGGGAAGCATGCTTTGGAGCTCCCAATCTTGTAGATGGGCAAAATGTAGCTAAGGAAAGAGAGTACCGGGAAAAGAATATATGGGCCACGAGCCCTGGTGAAGCATAAGCATCCGAATTGTTAGAGATAGAATAGAATTGTTATTTGATTCCTAATCTGTTTTGGATTCCTTATCTATATATAGCACATCCTCTGTACTCTCCTATATATATGGCCCTTTGGGTCTCATATCAAAGTACACAATAGTCATAACATGGTATCAGAGCCTTAGACTCTAACCTGTTCTTCCGCTGCCGACGTTGTTCTGGCCGCCGCCGCCGCTCAAGCCGCCGCCGCTGTCCAGACCGTCATCTTCTCAGATCCGCCGTGCCTTGCTTCTCGCACTCGCCGGCGAGGGAGAGTCCAGCCGCCGCTCCTCCCCTGACTACCTGCGTCCAAGCCATTGTCTTCTTCATCTTGGAGTCGCTGCTCACTTCGACCCGATCCGATCTGATCCGATCGACAGGAGAGAGAGCCGTCGCCCTCCTGCTGCTGCACGGGCGAAGGAGGTGTACCGCCTTCGACCACCGGTGCCGGAACCCGCTCGGCTTCATCCTCCGGATCAACCGCCCAGAGATCGGCCACAGGAACCCGCTACTCGATCTACCGTCTGAGAGGGAGAGGTGTCCCGATCTGCCGTCTTCTTTGGCGCCCGAGGCCTCTCCGCAGTACACCAGCCGGATCGCCTGCTGCCTCGAGTTGCGCGCTACATCCACCGGGCACGCCGCCCCTCTGGGTGCGCCACCTCCTCTAGGCGCGCCGCCCCCTCTGCCGTCGGCCGCCGCCTCTCCGAGCGCGACCTCCAGGTGCGTCACCCCCGTACCCGTCGGCCACCGGCTGTCCTGCAGCCACCGATCGCTCTGCCTCTTGGTATCGATTGGTCTTTTAATCAGAAGATAGCTTGCTTTAGAAGCTAAGCCAAAAAGAAAAAAGAAAAAAAATAGAGAGAGAGAGAAAAAAACGTTGATCTAACCGCCGCGCCGTCCAGCGCCGCCTGTTCGACATCGTTCCATTGATCGCCGCGCCGTCCAGCGCTGCTTATCAATGATTTCCGTTCCATCAGCTGCGATTCCATTCTCGGGAACAAAACTCCATGGGACGAACTACAGAATGTGGTCTTCTCTCATGGAGATCACGCTCGATGGTCTCCGCCTTTGGGGACATGTTACCGGCGCACGATCTTCTCCGCCAACACCAGTTCAGCCTCCTCCCAGGAAACCTACTACTGTACCTCTTGCAGATGAGGCTGCCAAGAAGGAGGCCGAGGCTGCTGCCACCGCTGCTAATGCTGCTGATGAGGTTTTTCAACATGCCACTGACGCTCTCGAGCGCTGGTGTGCTGATGAGGCCCGAGTTCGTGTCATCCTTGTGATCAGCGTCAACGACTCTATCCAGCCAGATATTGTTGGTCTACGGTCTACTCGACAAATCTAGAAATACTTACGTGATGCGCTATCAGCAGAGCAGTAGTGCCCAGTTCTTTTTGCTTCAGCGTGAGTTCGAGATGCTTCGCCAGGGGGATTCTTTCGTTGATGACTTCTATCGAGCCCTCGCCAGTCTCTAGCGCCAGCTGGATGAGCTGGCCTTTCCACTTTGTCAGGAGTGTTATAAAGTGCAGAAGGCGGATCATGATCGCCTTCGCCTTTATGATTTCGTCTGCCATCTTCGCCCAGAGTTTGAGCCTGTTAGAGCTCAACTGCTGAGCCGCTCACCACGACCGACTATCACCGAAGCTCTTTCAACGCTTCGGGCTGAGGAGATTCACCTTGGATTAGCAACTCAGGCCGTTCCAACTGTGCTTGCTGCTCCTTCTTCGACTACGACTACACCGATGCTTTCTACTATGGCTCCTCCTCCGGTACCAGTTTCTGCTCCTGCCTTTGCACCAACTAGAGTTCAGTGCACCTACTGCAAGAACTTCGGACATGACTACCAAAGTTATGCGGTGCGAAAAAGGCGGAATAAGGTGCGCCCAGGTGGACGACAAAAGGGGGCCATGGAAGCCCTTCCTTCATAGGAGAACAAACCAACTCATCAGGTTCTGCTCAGCGAGATCACTCTGTCCAACAGCTCTGCCAGGCTCTACTTCAGCAACTCTCTCATAACTCCACGGGTTCTGCCAGTCTAGCCTAGACATCTCCTTCAGGTACCTCTTGGGTTCTAGATTCTAGTGCCAGTTTCCACATGACACCGGACTCCACATCTCTCACTTCAGTAGGATCTCCTCCTTTTCCTATCAATGTTCAAACAGCTAACGGCACCTCCTTACCGGTCAGCTGTCAGGGTACACTCTTGTCTACTGATTTCTCTGTTCCAGCTGTTTCTTATGTTCCTCAGCTTACCATGCAGCTCATTTCAGTAGGACAGCTCACTGATCTTAGTTGTAGGGTTGGTTTTGATCTCACACCTGTTTTGTTCAGGATCGACAGACAAGGAAAATTCTTGGTACTGACCGCCGCCTTAAGGATCGTCAGGGCCTCTACATTCTTGACCGTCTTCACCTTCCATCCTCTCAAGCTGCTCCAACCGCGTCTACTTCCACGGCCACTGCTGCCACCACCTCTGGAGCCTTTGCGCAATAGCATCACCGTTTAGGTCACTTATGTGGGTCCCGTCTTTCTTCATTAGTTCGTCAGGGAGTTCTTCGACGTGTCACTGTAGACACGTCCGTGTCTTGTCAAGGTTGTAAGTTGGGCAAGCAGCTACAACTTCCTTATCATTCTAGTGAGTCTATGTCAGCTCGACCTTTTGATTTGGTTCATTCAGATGTATGGGGACTTGCGCCTATTATCTCTAAAGGCGGGCATAAATTCTATGTTCTTTTCATTGATAATTATTCCCGTTTTACTTGGCTCTTCCCTATGTCTACTCGTGGTCAGTTTCTTGCGATCTATCGTAGCTTTGTCACGATGGTTCGTACTCAGTTCGAGAGCTCCATTCGTACCTTTCGATGTGACTCTGCTGGTGAATATTGTTCTGGTGCCTTCCGACAATTTCTTTCTGAGCAGGGTACTCTTTACCAGTCTTCTTATCCTAGTGCCCATACCCAAAATGGAGTCGTCGAACGCAAGTATCGTCATCTACTTGAAACTGCTCGCACTCTTCTTCTTGCCTCCCACGTTCCATCATAATTCTAGGCTGAGGCTATTTCTACAGCTGCATATCTTATTAATATGCAGCCCTCCACTGCTCTTAAGGGTGCAAGCCCTATAGAGCGTCTATACTCTCAAGCTCTCCAATACAGTCATCTTCGCGTTTTTGGTTGCACTTGTTTTGTTCTTTTGCAGCACCATGAGCGCACCAAACTATCTGCTCAGTCAGTTGAATGCGTCTTTCTTGGGTATAGCTCTGAGTATAAAGGATATTGTTGCTATGATCCTTCTGCTCGCCGGATCAGGATCTCCCGAGATGTTGTCTTTGACGAATCTCGACCTTTCTTCCATCAAGATTCGGTTCCTCGTCCTGTCTCCACTGTTGAGACGATCTCTTGGTTGTCTCTATCTGATTCGTCACCCATTTCCTTTTCTTCACCACCACCCTCTAGTTTGCCTCCTGTGGTTCCAGCTGTACCTACACCTTCTGTGTTGCCTTCTGCAGCACCACCTCCTGCTCCTACTACATCGTCATCTCGTTTCTCGGGGGTTCACTACTCACGACGTCCTCAGCATTCCCCGGACTCATCTCCTGGTATCTTGCCGACACCGACTTCTGATTCATCTGATGATACTCGTCGTTATCTCCTTCGTGACGGGACATCTCTTCGCCCTCCTGCTCGTTTTGGCCTTACTTCGACAGCTCATGCCCTCTCTGTCCATGAGCCCACTTCCTATCGTGAGGCTGCTTCCCATTCTGAGTGGCAGCTCGCTATGACAGAAGAGCTTGATGCTCTTTGACGTACGGAGACTTGGGATATAGTACCAACACCTGTGCATGCTCGTCCTATCACATGCAAGTGAGTGTACAAGATCAAGACCAGGTCGGATGGTACCATTGAGCACTACAAAGCTCGTCTTGTGGTGCGCGGCTTTCAGCAGGAGTACGGTCGCGATTACGACGAGACGTTTGCTCCCGTTGCCCATATGACCACTATCCGTACTATTATTGTGGTTGCCTCTGTTCGTCGGTGGTCTATCTCTCAGCTTGATATTAAGAATGTCTTTCTTAATGGTGTCTTGCATGAGGAAGTTTATATGCAGCCACCCCCTGGGTACTCTATTCCCGATGGACATGTCTGTCGTCTTCGTCGTGCTTTTTATAGCCTAAAACAGGCCTCCCGTGCCTGGTTTGCTCGTTTTACCTCGGTGATTACCGCTGCCGGTTTCACTGTCAGTGCGCATGATCCTGCCCTATTTGTCCACGTCTCACCTCGAGGTCAGACACTGCTTCTTCTCTATGTGGATGATATGCTCATTACTGGTGACGATTCCTCATTTATCACATACGTGAAGAAGCATCTCAGTGAGCAGTTTCTCATGTCTGATCTTGGTTTGCTTACGTACTTCCTTGGGATTGAAGTTTCTTCCACGTCTGAGGGTTACTAACTCTCCCAGCAGAAGTATGTCCAGGATCTTCTTAATCGGTCTGATCTGACTGATACTCGCACTGCTGAGACTCCCATGGAGCTCTCCCTTCAGTTTCGTGCTACTGATGGTGATCCTCTTGGTGACCCTACTCATTATCGCCATCTGATTGGGAGTCTGGTCTATCTTGTGAGCACTTGTCCTGATATTGCTCATGCTGTTCATATCTTGAGTCAATTCATGGTCAGTCCTACTCATATTCACTACAGCCATCTTCTTTGTGTTCTTCGCTACTTGCGTGGAACCATCTCTCGCCTTTTGTTTTTTCCTAACTCCACCTCTCTACAGCTTCAGGCCTATTCCGATGCGATATGGGCTAGTGATCCTTCTAATCGTCGTTCGCTTTCTGCTTACTATTTTTTTCTTGGCTCCTCCTTAATTGCCTGAAAAACAAAGAAGCAGACTGCAGTTTCTCGGTCGAGTTCAGAGGCTGAATTGAGAGTTTTGGCAGCAGTGACAGCAGAGATAACTTGGTTGAGGTGGTTACTTGCAGATTTTGGAGTACCCATGAGGGGACCTACGCCCCTTATGTCTGATAGTACAGGTGCCATCAGCATTGCTCGAGATCCAGTGAAGCATGAGCTCACCAAGCATATTGGTGTGGATGCTTCATACACTCGCTCACAGGTGCAGGAGGGAGTACTTGCTCTACAGTTTGTGTTGTCGAGTTACAACTCGCTGATTTCTTCACGAAGCCGCAGACAAGGGCACAACACTTGTATTTTCTCTCCAAACTCAGTGTGTGTGATCCACCATGAGTTTGAGGGGGGGTGTTAGAGATAGAATAGGATTGTTATTTGATTCCTAATCTGTTTTAGTTTCCTTATCTGTATATGATACATCTCCTGTACTCTTCTATATATATGGCCCTTTGGGTCTCATATCAAAGTACACAATATTTATAACATGAATGACTGACCATCCGATATCATACCACCGGCCTTTGCTTGTGTCAAGAGCCTCCAGAAGCTGCACCACCTCTCCATATCAGGACGTTTGATTATCAGGATTTGCATCCCAGCATTTCCGCATAATATTCGCAAATGCACTTGGGCAGCAATGAGGTATGCCTGGTTGCAATTCTGTCCTCAAATGTAGGAATAATTATATTTGCTGTATGCATTCTGCGATTATACGACGGAAGGAAGAAAAAACAACATAAATGGTGTAACAACTATCAAGAACACAGGGCAAACCTGATGAACAACAGCAGACAAGACATCAGCAAAGCTAAGGTCTGGGTATGGCATGCACAACAATAGATTTCCCACAAACAAATGCCAAAACTGTAGACATCACATTTCCTGCTGTATGGTTTACCATCAAGAACCTGTTAATACACACAAAGAAGAACATAGAGCCTGTAAATACACACAGAGAAAAACAGAGAATTTTTCCTTTTAACTGGGAAATCACTTTGTAAAAGAAGAAATTTAAAGAGATCGGTCTAGTTACCTCTGGGGCCATATAACCAGGTGTGCCTGTCGCACCAGTCATATTCTTCAGATTTCGAGCCTCAACACGAGCAACACCAAAATCAGCAATATTAAGGTTTCGCTGTGTACCAAGTAGCATGTTTTGACTTTTCACATCCCGATGTACAATCTTTCTAGAGTGTAGATAGCTCAATCTGCAAAGGAAAGAGCCAGACGATTAATCGTGGATTCAGAGATAAATAATGTGCGACGGTGGTTTCAGCTGAATTGTTTAATACCCTCTGGACAGATCCAATGCAAGCTGAACCACAACTTTGTATGCGAGCTTCCATCGACTGTTCTTTATCAGATACTGCTTCAAAGTTCCTCCAGCGAGATATTCTACGACAACACAACATGCTCTCGCCGGCAAGTTGGTACATGCACCACTGTTGGAACTTGGAACTGTTGGCTGGAATCTTAACGTCCATAGATACACCAACGCAAAAAGCCTTCTGTGGAAGATACCCGCTACAAATGTTAATCACTTAATCCTGAATAATTTAAAACTCAGTAAGTTATCGATCAGCAGCTTTACTACAACAACAAGCATATGTATCACATGAAGATGGACAGGATTGCTGGAAGCTAGGTATGATTGCTGGAATTAGGATGGCTGAGCTTATGCCAAACAGCAACCTCCTGCTTAAATGATGTTCGCAGAGCAGCAGTTTCAGCTTCTGTCGCAAAACCATCTTCACCCCAATTCAACAGCTTCACTGTATATAATACGAACAAATATTATTCATTTGTTCCATGAAATGGTGCTCATATAATGCGTACAACTGTGAACAAAACAATGGCAGATTGATTAAGTGTTATGGGCTAGGTAGATGATGGAAATTATACGAGTGCGTAATGGGAGGACGTGGTGGCTTGAACTGCCGGCAGCGAGGAGGCGCCAGCCAGCAGGTCCAGTGCGCCTGGGAGGCTCACCAGGGGAAGGAGAGGAATCTCTTTTCTTATTTTTTCTTGATAAATGTGGCAGCCCTTATATATATGGCATTGCCCCTAACAAACCAAATCTAATATCATCTCTTACTAACCAAATAGGAAACCAATCACTTAACTGGAAAGTACTACTAATCCTGATAGCCAAGAAAATGGAAAGCCTGCTGCGCCTCAAGATGTGGTTGCCGTGGCTGCTGCACCTGCCGTATCCAACAAGCTGCACCTCGGAGTGGGAAACGATAACAAATAATCTATTTTATCCGACATTTGTATCTGAGAAAATATGAATGTGGTAAGCAAAATCCATATTCAAAAATGTTTATATTTGTATTCGACAATATTTGTATCCGTATTTGAGAATGTTCATATTTACATTCGTATTCGAGACTGTTTGATTCGTATTCGATCCGTTTTCTATGTGTATCGGCCGGTAACAGAAAAAATCAGAAAAATTTCAAGTATTGAAATTTGAATTTGAAACCAATAACTGGAAAAACTGGCCGGTTACGACATTCGTAGGAGGATATTCGTATTCGACCGAATTAAGTACATATCCGATTCGAATTCGTATTCATTACGGCATTCGATTCGTATTCGTATTTGAGAATGTTCGAATTCGTATTCGTTTTTAAAATATGGATTCCTATTCCTCCTTAATCTGGTTACGGCACCTCAGATAATGATGCCCAACCATGACATCGCTCCCGTCCTCCGGAAACAGCTCGTCCACGAGCTGAAAATCTGGGTAAAACTTCTGAAAATCCGTAACATCTTCCCAAGTTGCATCCATGGAAGAAGCGCCTTACCATTGGATGAGGACTTGCCACTTACCATGCGCAAGATGTCCCTTGAGTGCTTTAGCCGGAGAAGGAATAGCGCGACCATTCACCATGGGTGGTAACTGAGGTAGTGTAGTGTGTGGCACCCCATGGAACTTTAGGACATCGACATAAAAGACGTCATGAATGTGATCACCAAGAGGTAAACGAAGACGGAATGCCATTGAACCAATGTGTTGCATAACCTGATATGGACCGTAGTAACGCGGGCTCAATTTGCTGGACGACACTGTGATGGAACCGATTGACCTATGTGATAGTGCAAATAATTGCCATGTATTGAACGGTGATGCACACGTTACATATATAGCCAAGCACATACCAAATCAACCAACACGGTTTATGGAATAACACCAGTGGGATTTGAGTAAATCACGACAAGAGATGATGCTAGAAAATAGAAAACAATCTCAACCAAATATAGTCTAACATCCCCCCTCAGTCTGAACAGGAGGAGGACGGACGTTCAGACTGGACCTAAACTCGGCGAAGACAGACGACGGAAGTCCCTTGGTGAATATGTCCGCATACTAGGAAGTTGTAGGAATGTGAAGAACACGAACAATATCAGCGGCCACTCGTTCACGGATGAAGTGAAGATCAATCTCGACATGTTTCGTGCGCTGATGCTGCACGGGATTGGTGGAGGGATAACCAGCACTTACGTTGTCACAATAAACGAGTGTGGCACGCTGCAGCGGACAGTGAAGCTCTAGAAGTAACTGGCGTAGCCAACTGGTTTCAGCGCGACGTAGCAAGCGGCACGGTACTGCGCCCGGCCTTTGGAGCGAGATACAGTGTGCTGGCGCTTAGAAGACCAGGAAATCAAATTATCACCAATAAAGACACCATAACCAGAAGTTGACCAGTGAGTGTTAGGGTAGCCGGCCCAATCAGCATCGGAGTAAGCCACTGAGGAAGAGAGGGTTGTGCGATGAAGTACCAAGCTGTAGTCCAAAGTACCTTGAAGATAGCGTAGAATGCGCTTGATCAAATTATAATGTGGTTCTCGGGGATCATGCATATGCAAACACACCTGCTGAACTGTATAGGTAATATCTGACCACGTGAAAGTAAGATACTGGAGAGCGCCAGCCAGAGCTCTGTAATGAGTAGGATCGGACACGGGAGCACCATCGGAACTGGAGATCTTGGAGCTCGTATCAACGGGTGTGGTACAGGGCTTGCAATTTGACATACCGGCGCGCTCAATAACATCCAAGATATACTGGCGCTGTGAGAGAAACAAACTCGAGTCCACAATAGACACCGCAATACCAAGAAAGTGATGTAAAGTACCCAAATCCTTCATAGAAAATTCCTGCTGCAGTGCCGAGATGATGTGGCGAAGCAAACACACTGAAGAAGCAGTCAAGATAATGTCATCAACATAGAGCAACAAATAGGCTTTATGATCTCCACGGTGAAAAATAAATAGCAATGAGTCAGATTTGGCCGCAGTGAAGCCAAGAGACAAAATATGAGATGCAAACCGACTGAACCATGCCCGTGGTGCCTGTTTCAAACCATAGAGTGACTTGCTCAAACGGCAGACATAATCTGGGTGCGTAGAATCAACAAACCTTGATGGTTGAACACAATACAGTCTCCGTCAAAGCGCCATGCAGGAATGCATTCTTCACGTCAAGCTGATGAATAGGCCAGCCCAGAGTAAGCAATGGTGAGCATAGTACGGATTGTCGCCAGCTTAACAACTGGACTGAAAGTCTCGCCAAAATCAATGCCAGGACACTAAGGAAACCCCCGGAGAATCCAACGTGCCTTGTATCTATGAAGAGACCCATCCGGATGAAGCTTGTGACGAAAGACCCATTTGCTAGTAACAAGATTAGCACCAAGGGGACGAGGAACAAGGTCCCATGTGTTGTTGGCCTTCAAAGCTGAAAATTCCTCATCCATAGCGGCGCGCCAATTGGGATCGACGAGAGCACTATGATAGCTTTAGGGTAGTGAAGAGACTGGTGCTGCATGAAGTGTAAAAATCTTGGCCAGTTGCCGGTAACCGGCCTTGCCCCGTGTCACCATAGTGTGGTCGTTGGAGACTGGAGGAATAGACATGGCGCCCATTGGGAGCACCAAACGCGGAGCAGTAGGCGCGTTCGGCCCAGCCTAGCTGGCCGCACGCGTCTCGACACAGGAAGGCGCGACGGTCTCGGTGCGATCGAGAGCGGCACGACGCACGAGCCGGCTGCCCGAGGCGAGCAAGGAGGCCATCGGACGCACCCAGTAGGCCAGGACGGGAAGATGCACCAAACGTGTAGGCTGGGTAGGCTGGCAGACGTCGAGCCAAGTGAGGGGGACCCGCCAGGCGAGCCAAGTGTGGGAACCCACCAGGCGGACTCAGCACGGGCGCGCCCACCAAGCCAGCGCGGGGAGACCCAGGTACAGTGCCATGCACGGGCACAGCGCCATGCAAGGCTGGGGAGCCGGCACGGGCAGAACCGACCTGCGCTGAGACAGCGTGTGGAGGTGCACGCGGCGTGGAGGGACCGGCACACGCGGAACCATCCTGCGCCGAGCCAGCGCGTGGAGATGCACTCGGCATGGAGGGGTCAGCCGGTGCGTGTGCAGTGCCATGCATGGGCACAGTGCCATCCATGGAGCCAACGTCGAGCGCAGGGCCCGGGGTGATGATCCGACGGGGGCAGCAGGGCCAATCCGGGAAGCCGCATGAGGGGTACCTACAAAACAACGTATGCCAACAGCAAGAGGTGCATGGTCGAACTCCGAGAGGAAATCAAAGTCGGATGAAGTGGGTGCCTTGTTAGCGAAGGGAAAAGAAGCTTCATCAAAGACCACATGACGAGAGATGATGATGCGATTGGTGGATAGATCGAGGCAGCAATAACCCTTGTGGTTAGAGGAGTATCCAAGGAACACACAAAGGGTAGAGCGCGGAGCAAGTTTGTGGGGCGAGGTTGCGGAGAGGTTAGGATAACAAGTGCACCCAAAGACACGAAGGTGAGAGTAAGAAGGTTGTACACCAAACAAGGCAAAGTGGGGTGTGCAAAAAGCAAGTGTCTTGGTAGGGTGGTGATTAAGGAGATAAGTGGCAGTGTGTAAAGCCTCAACCCAATAGCTAGGAGGCAAAATGGCTTGGAACAGTAGGGAGCGAATAATGTTGTTAATGGTGTGAATGATGCGTTCAGCTCGACCGTTTTGGGGAGAGGTATAGGGACAAGACATGTGGAGAGTCACCCCGTGAGTAAGAAAAAACAGACGTGCGGAAGTGTTATCAAATTCACGACCATTATCACATTGAATGCTCTTTATGGGGCAGCCAAACTGGGTTGTGACATAGGAGAAAAAATTGGCCAGCGTGGAAAAGGTATCAGACTTGAGACAGAGGAAACGTCCAAAGGTAGTGTGAGTGATCATCAAGAATAACAAGGTAATACTTATAACCAGACACACTATCCATAGGAGATGTCCACAAGTCACAGTGTATTAAATCAAAATTTTGGGAAGCACGGGAACAAGAAGACACAAAAGGAAGACGTGTATGACGTCCAAGCTGACATGCATGGCAGAGGGAATCAGCTACATGTTTATTACAAGCAATGGCTGAAGAGGAGACTAACTTAGACAAAGCTTCATGACCCAAATGACCTAGACGCCGATGCCAAACAGTGGAAGAGGAGTCACTGGCAAGGAGAGCATGAGGCTGAAGTTGTGACGCGTGGAGCGGGTAAAGTTGGTCCGAACTATTGCACCTGACGATCACGTTATTGGTCTGGAGGTCCTTTACAGAGAGACCATATGGACAAATTCAACGGAACAGTTGTTATCAATAGTAAACTGACGAACAGAAATTAGGTTCTTGATAATGTGAGGAGCAACCAAAACATGATTAAGATGAAGTGAGCTGTGAGGAGCAGGAAAAGACACGGAGCCAGTGGCAATAACAGGAAGTGCAGCACCATTGCCGACAACGATGCTAGAGGGACAGGATGACGTGGGTGGGGAGAAGACAAGATTACCGAAGTTCGACGTCATGTGAGCTGTAGCACCCGTGTCCATGTACCACTCGTTAGTAGCCGACGGCGGGAGCGTCATCGTGCTGAATGCATTGGCCAACGCAGTTTGATCCCACTGCATGGCCGGTGGCAGCAAAGGTGCCCATGGGGTCGGCGTCCATGGCTACATGGCATCGAGTGTGGGGCGACGTCCACGGCTACATGGCGCAGGGTGTGGATGGCACGATGGCGCGGCGAGCGAGCGAGGCCGGCGCGAAACAAGCGGCATGTGCGGAGGAGGCTGCTGGCGATGATATTCTTTGTTATTGCTGCGGTGGCGGCCGCAGCTACTCTCGTCCCATCGAGCGCGGACGAGATGGTGCGGCGCCGGGCCAAACCTAGAAGGTTCCTGTCCAGGGGTTGTACATCGTGGCCAGCCGGTGTTGGCGCCGTCCTGCCGGCACCAACGATGCCGATTCCATCTGCGGGAGAAGCCTTGTCCGCCTGTGGCAGAACCGCCAGAGGCACCCTGGCCGCCTGGTGCTGATCCGCCCGTGTTGCCCGTGCCACTGCCGATGCCTGGATGGGCGCCGCTGTCGCATGGAGAGGGGAAGCGCGAGGTAAGAGCCGTGGTTGTAGCGAGAGCCGTCGACGAAGATTCCGGCTTAAAGGCCATGGTGAGCTCTTCGAGCATGAGATCGGAGCAGACGTCGACGAAAGTCGGGAACGGCTTCTGGCGCTTGAGCAGTGCGGCCATGTAAGCGAACTTGTTGTTGAGGCCGCGGAGGACAGAGAGGACGAGCGTGCGATCCTACACTGGCTCGCCAAGATCCCCGAGGGCATCGGCCATGCCCTTTGAGTTTACGACAATTGTCTAAAATTGAAAGATCACCTTGGACGAAGTTGCGGAATTGGGCATCAAAGTAGAGAGCGCACGTCTCCTTGTTGCTGAGAAATTGTTGCTCTAGGCCCGTCCAGATGGTGCGAGCAGTGCAGCCATGTGTCATGGCCATCTCGAGAAGGTCGAATGATATAGTGTCGTATAGCCACGACCACACCGTGCAGTCCATCCGCTTGTAGTCCGCATCGTCGGGGTCGGGGTGGTCGTCGGAGAGGACATGATCGTCCAACTCGTACTTGCCAAGCGTGTTGAGGATGAGACTACGCCACGTGCTGTAGTGTGCGGAGGCTTGGTCGAGGACGATCGGGACGAGCGCCTTGATGTTGGGGATGGCGATCGCCTGCGCATGGAGGGCGGCGCGAGCCTAAGCTGCGTAAGCGCGGCGCAGCTCGTCCTCCTGGCACATAGGGTCGGCAGCTTGACGAAGACCTGCTGCGCAGCGCAGCTCCTCCTGGCGTGCAAGATCAGCGAACAGACGAAGTCCTGTTGCGCGGTGCACGTCTTCCTCCTAGCGCGCAGACTCGGCGTCCTGACGAAGACGTGCAGCAGGATCGGCCGCGCGTTGGTCCTCCTCAGCGGCTCACCGGATCGCGTCGTGGGCGGACTCCAACATCGTGGGCAACGATGGCAAGCTAAGGTTGGTGGGCGGAAGGTCGCAGAGCGAAACGATATCTGATACCATGATAGTGCAAATAATTGCCATGTATTGAATGGTGATGCACACGTTACATATATAGCCAAGCACATACCAAATCAACCAACACAGTTTATGGAATAACACCGGTGGGATTGGAGTAAATCATGGCAAGAGATGATGCTAGAAAATAGGAAACAATCTCAACCAAATATAGTCTAACACTATGAAGGAGGCTTAACCATACCCAATCATCAACAGCCTACTCCACGTCGTGGTGCAGCTTGTTATAGTATTGTTTGGCGATATGCTGAGCTTGAAGGAGGTATTCATGAACTTCTGCCAAAAATTATCCTGCTCAATCGAACGCAAACAAGGAGGATCACGTCCACAGACCACTCTGAATGGCATGGCCCAAAGCGTAGAGTGGTATGAAGTGTCGTAACAGTACTCTACCCATGGAAGCCATCGAAGCCATTGCTTGGGCCGGTCACCTACAAAACAACGTAAATACATAGCAATAACCTTATTGATAGCCTCAGATAGTCCATCAGACTGGGATGATAGGCGGAGCTCATGTGCAGGCACATGTCTACCAAGTGAAAGAGTTCCTTCCAAAATAAGCTGGTGAAAATTGCATCCCAGTCACTAACAATAGAGCTAGGCATGCCATGCAGACAGACGATGTCATCAAAGAATGCTTTGCTGACTGTAGCTGTTGTATATGGGTGAGCTAGTGGAATAAAATGAGCGAACTTAAAGAAGCGATCAATGACGGTCAATATAACTATTTTGCCACCAGCTTGAGGTAGACCTTCAATGAAATCCATAGCCAAATCTAACTAAACCTGAGAAGGTACGGTCAACGGTTGAAGAAGCCAGCCGGATGGAGATGTTCCGTCTTATTACACTGACAAATGTTGCACTCTTTAAGAAATTGCTAGACCAACTGGCGAGCATTAGGAACATGGAAATCAGCTCGTAGACATTGCAATGTCTTTTGTGCACCCTCATGACCCCTGGTATGAGCTGCTTCTAGGATAGGCGGTAGGAGGCAACGAAGCTGGAACATACACACGGCCCTTGAACAACACCAATTCATCCTTAACTGTCCATTGCACATCAACCTGGCCGTTTGTAATATCTTCAAAGAGAGCGACCATACTAGGATCAACTGTAGCTACCTGGCGCAGCTCGCCGAAGAGGCGAGTGTGCGTATTGATATGGCGTGGAGGCCGGCCAACGCAGGTTGCAATGACATCTCACCATCCCATTGAGATAACGAGTCGGCGACAGTGTTTAGTCGGCCTAGCCAGTACTCCACGTGAGGTCATATCCCATGAGCTCGCTGGCCCATTAGTGCTGCGGAATTGTTAACAAGCACTGATCCAACAAGAATCTGAGACTATAGTGGTCCATGCGAACAAGAAAAGAGTGCTCCCACAAGTACGGATACCAATGACGGACAACCTAGACTAGACCGATCAACTCCTGCTCGTATACGGCCAGTTTGGAGTGACGAACAGCAATTGAACGACTGAAGAAAGCGATCAGACCGATGCCTTGGTGGAGCACCACCCCAAAACCAGAGCCCGAGGCGTCGCACTCGACGATGAAGGACCGGTTGAAGTCAAGCAATTGAAGAACTGGAGCAGACAACAGTGCATGTTTTAGCACCGTGAAAACCGCAGTCACCCCCTCAGACCAACGAAACGCCTCTTTGTGGAGGAGACGCGGCTATGAAGCCGTAATCCTTGATAAACCGGTGATAATAGTTGGTCAAGCCAAGGAAGATGCGAACAGCGTGCATGGAGTTAGGCGTCAGCCACTCATTGACTGTTGAGACCTTCTGGTGATCCATTGCCACACCTGTAGCAATAATGACATGCCCCAAGTAGGACACCGAGGTGGCGCCGAATAGACACTTGGATTGCATCAGACGAGGCAATGACGATGCAGCTCTTGAAACATCATGCAAATATGGCAGAGGTGTTCGGCCCAAGATGAGCTATAAATCAAAGTATCATCAAAAAATACAAGGACGAAGCGACGAAGAAACAAGTCGAGGATGTCGTTCATGAGGGCCTAAAAGGTAGTCGGCGCGTTCATCAACCCAAAAGGCATTATGAGGAATTTGTAATGCTTTTGATGTGTGCAAAAAGTCGTCTTCGTGATGTCGTCGAGGTGCATACGGACTTGATGGTACCCCGAACAGAGGTCGAGCTTGGTGAAGCGAGCACCACGCAGTTCGTCCAAGAGTTCCTCCACCACCGAGATGGAAAATTTATCTTTGATAGTTTTGTCATTGAGGGCATGGTAGTCAATGCAAAAACACCACATATCATCCTTCTTGCGCACCAGAAGGACAGGTGAGGAGAAAGCCGCCATACTAACTCGAATTATGTCTTGGCATAGCATCTCCTGACATTGGTGTTCGAGCTCGTCCTTCTTCAACTAAGGGTAGTGATACGGCTGAACTGCCACCGAATCCATCCCTTCAACTAGGTGGATACAATGGTCATACAACCATTCTGGAGGTAGTCTGCTAGGCATGGTGAATAGGTCAATGAACTCATCAAGGAGGGCATCCAGGAGCTCGCTGTTGCTACCCGTCATACTCTGGACAGCATAGCCGCACATGGCAATATAGCACTGCCGTGGAGAAGAACCTGCCAGTCCAGATGCCAAAAGGACATGGAGAGGCTGTTGAAATCCCATGTAATGGGTCTGAGGGTTGCGAGCCACTAGACGTCCAAGATGACGTCAAATTCTGCCACGATATGGAGTAGATGTCCATGGTGAATGCTTCGAGCCCAACTTGAAGAAGTAACTGCCGGCAAGTGCCTCAGCTAATGAGATGATCACCATTGGTCACGACAACCCGCATGCCCTGCCATCCTGGCTACAGCGGCAGTCCCAAGCAGGTACGGACAGCTTCATTGATGAAATTGTGAGTAACCCTGAATCCACCAAGGTGACAAGGTGTTGGCTGCCCACTGTGACGTCCAGCCGCATAGTCTAGCCAGTGCTAATCCTGGTGAGAGCGTGAAGAGAAATCTCCAGGTCAGTAGCAACCGCCTCCGTGGCCTCTATTGGAGAACGCCCAGGAACCTGCAAACAATCAGAGAACTATCTGGTGGAAATCACTGATCTGGATTAGAAGAGAGAGCTCTCGGTTTGGGGTAATTTTCTGAATATCATCAACTGGCAAAAGCCTTACAAGCTACAGTAACTGAATGAATGAGTAAGCCAACGCTCGCACGGAAGGGAAAACTGAACCTGCGCTTAAGGCGCCACAACCTGATCATCCGAATAACCCGGTCACGATCTACAACTGAAAAACAAACTCAACATGACTCGGACTAAGCAAACAGGGCTGGATTATTTCCAACATTCACCCCCCTAATCCAGACCTTGATCTTTAAACTGCCTGCACTCCCAACTGCTCTCTCATTTCAGCAAACTTGACTCTTCCGAGCGCTTTGGTTAATATGTCTGCCTTTTGCTCTTCAGTGCTTACATGCTCCACTACGATTTGCTTCCCTTCAACACATTCCCGTATGAAATGGAATCTTGTGTCTATATGCTTGCTTCTCCCGTGAAATACAGGATTTCTCATCAAAGCAATAGCTGATTTGTTATCTACAAACAGCTTCACTGGTTCTTGAATCCTCCCTGTGATATCATGCAGTAATCCTCTCAACCACACGGCTTGACATGCGCTCATCGTCGCAGACCATGAATTACGCCTCTCGGGGAAGAGAGTGCGGCGCTTTTACGCTGCGGGATCCCCAAGTAATCATGTTCCCACGAGTAGAACACTAATCCGCTTGTGCTCATACATCATCGACATCACCTGCTAAGTTACTGTCCGAATACCCAATCAACTGATTGTCCTTCCCTCTTGAATACACCAAACCAAGGTTTAATGTGCCCTTTATGTACCTCAAGATGTGTTTAACAGCTTGCCCATGAGATCTCCTCGGACTTTCCATATACCTGCTTGCAACGCCAACTGCATATGCTAAATCCAGTCTTGTGTGAAGTAGATACCTCAGACTTCCAATTAACCACCTGTATTGTGTTGGATCAATTTCCTCTCCTTCGTGTTTACAAAGCCTCAACTTCGGCTCCATTGGATATGAAACTGCATTGTAGTCACTCATCCCGACTTCCTGCAATATCTTCTTAGCATAGCTCTCTTGCTTCAAAGTAATGCCATCTTCTTTCTGCAATACTTCTATTCCCAAATAGTATGCAAGGAGCCCAAGGTCACTCATTTCAAATTCTTCAGTCATTTGCTTCTTAAACAGTGTAATCTCCTTGTCACTAGTCCCAGTGACAACCAGGTCATCCACATATACTCCCACTACTAGTATCTCCCCTCCATTGTTCCTTTTGTAAACTGCTGGCTCATGTGGACACTTTTGAAACCCGAGTGACTTCAGACTTTTATCCAGCCAAATATTCCAAGCCACAGGAGCTGCGAAGCCCATCTGATGCTTTAGCCAGTTTGTAGACTTTCTTTTCTTGTCCCTTTACTTTAAATCCCTCTGGTTGCTCCACATACACTTCCTCCTGAAGCTCCCCATTCAAAAATGCAGTTTTGACATCTAAGTGATGAACTCTCCATCTTTCTTGTGCAGCCAAGGCTAATATGAGTCTCACTATTTCCATTCTTGCTACTGGAGCAAACACCTCCTCAAAATCAATACCTGGTTGCTGCACATATCCTTTGGCAACAAGCCTAGCTTTGTGCTTCACAACATTCCCTTCTGCATCCTTCTTGAGTTTAAAGACCCATTTTAGCCCAATTGGTTTGTGCCCTGGTGGAAGTTCAACCAGTTTCCAGGTTTTGTTCTTACAAATAGAGTTGAGTTCACTTCTCATTGCCTCTTCCCACTGTGGGTTACCAGCTGCTTCTTGATATCTCGCTGGCTCCTCTACTGATGCCATAAATAGTTCATCATCCAACTCTATTGGTTCAGTACTTGCATATATATCAGCCAAGGACCTGTATCTTCCATGGAATTCTTCTGAGCTGTCACTTGTGACGGGTGAGATTGATGCTGCTACTGCACTCCCAGGTGTGTTTGTCATTGGTGTTAAAGGCTCAGTTTCTCCCTACACTGCTGCTGTTTCTCCTGGCAGTGTGCTTGCTGTATCAGCCTGGGAGCTTGCCACGGCTGGTGAATTTTCTGCTACAACAGGTGAATTGTTCCCACTGTCTCCTGCTGCATCTGCTGTATTGTTCCCACTGTCTCCTGCTGTATCTGCTGATCCGGTCATCTCTGCCTCTACTCCCTCATGCTCAACAGAGAATGTCACCCACTTCTGGAGATCAGTCTGTACATCATCCTCCCATTTCCAGATTGCAGCTTCATCAAAAATCACATCCCGGCTTACATGTAATTTGCCAGTTCTTGGGTCCACCATCCGATAAGCCTTGCTGCCCTCTTCAACACCTAGGTGAATCATACTCTTGCTCCTATCATCCAACTTTCTTAGCTGACCTGAGGGTACTTTGACATAGCCAACACATCCAAACACCTTTAGATGGCCAAGGTGAGGTTTCTTGTTATGCCATGCCTCATAGGGTGTGACTTTACTCAAAGCTTTTGTTGGAGCCCGGTTAAGTATATACACTGAATGTCTGACTGCTTCTCCCCACAATCTCCCAGGTAGCTATTTTGTCTTCAGAAGGCTGCGAGCCATTTCCATCACAGTCCTATTTCTCCTCTCTGCTACCCCATTCTGCTGTGGGGTATAAGGTGCAGTGAAGTGCCTTTCAATCCCTTCGAGCTCACAGAAAGTTCTGAACTCATGTGACACAAACTCACCTCCCCGGTCAGTTCTAAGCACTCTTATCCTGTGCTTTATCTGGTTTTCAGTCAGCGCTTTGAATCTCTTGAATGCAGCAAAGGCTTCACTTTTGCATTTCAGTGCATATATCCACATCATCCTACTAAAGTCATCTATCAAGAGAAGGAAATATTTGTTACCAGCTGCTGTTTGAGGGGTAATTGGTCCACATAAGTCTGCATGAACAAGTTGCAATGGTTGCTCAGCCCTGTACTTGGCCTGAAGTGGAAAGGAGTTTCTTGTCTGCTTTGCACTTAAGCACTCTTCACAAATCTTCAATGGATGATCTATCTTTGGTAGACCTTGCACCATATCTTCCTTATGCATCTGCAGTATTGCCTGAAAATTGACATGACCTAATCTTGCATGCCACAACCAAGCTGGTTCACTTAGACTTACTGCTAGACAAACAGGCTTGCTTGTTTCTAGCACTATTTTATAAAGTCTGTTGTGAGATCTCTTCACTTTCATGAGCAGTCTTCCATTTCTATCATGAACCCACAAAAAATCTCCATGCATAACAACTCCACTGCCTTCTTCTGACAATTGGCCAAGGCTAATAATGTTGCTACACAAACTAGGGATATAATAGACATCTGTTAAAAGTTTTTGCTCACCATTCTTGCATTGGAACAATATGGATCCCTTTCCTTTTATGTGTATGGTTGAACCATCTCCAAACCGAACATGTCCACTAATCTTTTCATCTAGTTCACTGAACTTAGATCGACTCCCAGTCATATGATTACTAGCCCCATTGTCAAGAAACCATACATCTGACTCTATCTTCAGATCTCCACACCCTTTTACTTCTGTATCCTGCTTCCTTTCATTGAGCAGTACTACTGCCGACTCTTCCTTCTTTTGTGACTTCTCAACACAAGTGGCTAAGAACAATGTTTGCTCTTCTTCTTGTGTCTGAACAAGATTACCATCCTCTTCTTGCCTTCTGCTTTGACATTGTGATGCATAATGCCCCATATTTTTGCAAGTATAACACTTAATATGGCTTTTGTCCGTACCATTTCCAGTACTGCTTGAACCTCCTTGCCTGAATGAGTTGAAACCTGTGTTAAAGCCTCCTCGATTCCCTCTGCTGTGGCCTTGCCACCTTCCACAGCCTCTTCCTCTTTCCTGCCAATCTGAATTACTGAAGTTTCTGCCTTCTAGATAACTGAATCCTCGGCCTTCAGAATTGCTGAAATTTCGGCCTCCTGAATTACCGAAACTTCGTCCTCTGGTGTACTGACTTCTGCCACCACCTCTTTGCCGAGGTTGCCACTCACCATGGGTTAGCAGGAGTCTTCCTTCACTGCTGTCTCCTGCACCTTTTATGCGTTCTTCATAAGCCTTTAGACGCCCAATTGCTTCCTCAAGAGACATTGCCTCAACATCTGCAAACTGCTTGATTGCAGCCACCACTTGCAGAAATCTGTTGGGTACTGTCATGAGGAGCTTCTTCACCAGGGCTGCATCTTCCAGTGTTTCTCCGAGACTCCTGATCTTGCTTGCAATCATACTCATTTTCCCGGCAAACTCATCAATCGAGTCGGTTTCCTTCATGCGGAGTGCGCCAAAATCATTCATCAATGTTTGAAATCTTGCCTTCTTCACCCGATCTGCTCCAAGGTGTAATGTCTTCAGACTCTCCCATGCCTCTCTAGCTGTCTTCTTCTTTGCCAGCAACAGCAGGACATCTTCTGGGACTGCCTGATAAATACACGCGAGCGCCATCATATCTTTCTTCCTCTCGACAACCGCACCGGCTGCCGGCACAATCGCGTCCCAGACGCCTTGTGCTTCCATGAAGACTTCCATCTTGATTGCCCAGGCGGAGTAGTTACTTGGCGTTAGCATCGGGTAATGTAGGGACACTCCTCCTTCCTTCATCACTGGAGCTGCTGCTCTGTCGGAGGTGCTGCTGGAGGTAGACATTCTTGAGAATTGGGGATATTTTGGCATGAGCCGAGGCTCTGATACCAAGTATTGGAGAACGCCTAGGAACCTGCAAACAATCAGAGAACTATCTGGTGGAAATCACTGATCTGGATTAGAAGAGAGAGCTCTCGGTTTGGGGTAATTTTCTGAATATCATCAACTGGCAAAAGCCTTACAAGCTACAGTAACTAAATGAATGAGTAAGCCAACGCTCGCACGGAAGGGAAAACTGAACCTGCGCTTAAGGCGCCACAACCTGATCGGATCCGAATAACCCGGTCACGATCTACAACTGAAAAACAAACTCAACACGACTCGGACTAAGCAAACAGGGCTGGATTATTTCCAACAGCCTCGGTCTAAGACTTGGAAGGATATAATGCTAATTCTTATAGAGGAGCTGCTTGTAGACATGTTGTGGTGAATATTTATCCTCACAATTGTAGCAAAGTCTGAGTCGTTTGCGTTCCTCCATCTGGGTTCGCGTCAACTTGCGGATATAGTGCTGCTTTGGAACGCACAGTGTGCCTCTAGTCGATGGATCCTGCTTGCCGCCGAGGGTTGGTGCTGCGGTCTGGATAGGCGTCATCGCTGGAATGAGACGAGCGGAGAAACCCCCCTTGCCAGTCGGCTTGGACAGAAGATGCGCCCTGGCCACTTCAATGACTGCCAGTGCCCGGCGCTCATATGAGCGAGCCAAGCTCATTGCGATCTCAATGCTATGAGGTGCCTCAAGCTCCACGTCTGCGCAATGGCTCAGAGAGGCCTGCCATGACTATGTTGATTTGCTGCTCTGGACTCAGGTTCGCCTGGGTCAACAAGGACAAAATTTCCATTTGATATTCGACCACTGTGCCTGTTTGACAAAGATGTATGAGTTCGCCGAGGGGGCTATGGCGCAGCAGTGGCCCAAAACGCACGTGCACCATCTTAGGCAGCGATCAGTTTGGAGATGGAAACACTGTTCAGCGATTAAAACACTGTAGCACTTTTGTCACGTAGTGAATTTTTTTTTTGTTT
The DNA here is from genome assembly GCA_036346265.1 of Melocanna baccifera. Taxonomy (NCBI): domain Eukaryota; kingdom Viridiplantae; phylum Streptophyta; class Magnoliopsida; order Poales; family Poaceae; genus Melocanna; species Melocanna baccifera. The sequence goes on along the minus strand of CM070682.1, from coordinate 32,229,742 downwards.
TTTGATTTTTTTGCGTTCCGTTTTTTTTCTCATATTTCTTTGCATTGTCCGCACTAGACTAGCAAGCCGTTTTTATTTTTACATTTTTTAAAATTTAATTATGCCTAATATGCAACTCATTCTGATGTTTTTCACCGACTCTGATATTTTTCAAAAAAGCCAAAACCATCGCTATTCCGATCACCCCCTTAGAGAAGCGACGCCAGCTGGGTGTACCCTCATCACATTGAACACGAAAATACCACTATTTTGTGGCATCTGTCATATGATATGACACGAGGCACACCTTTTTTTTCCTCGAGCGTGCGCTGCCCCTGAAAAAATTGCTCACAACGAGTGAGCCACATCAATGGATCTTCCTCGTCATTGAACATTGGTAGTTTCAGGTGATGAAACCGTGGGGGCTTGGCGTCTGTAGGGCCAAAGGAGGCGTCTGTGGGTGCGGCATACCCTTGGCCACTTCCTTGCTCTGGCTGTTGCTCGCTCCTTCCAATTGTGCAATTTTCATATCATGTCAATCGAGCCGGCTTGTCAGAGTTGCCAACTAAGCAATGATCTGGTCGAGCTTCTTGTCAAAGGTAATGGTTGGCCGTAATACCAAGTTGTTTTAGGCTAGGTTTAGATTTCATAGATTATATGAGTGCATAATGGGAGGACGCGCGTGACTTGAACTACCGGCAGCAAGGAGACGCCAGCCAGCAGGTCCAGTGCGCCTAAGAGGCGCACAAAGGGAAGGAGAGGATATCGCTTTTCTTTTTTTTCTTTTTTTTGATAAATGCGGCAACCCTTATATATATGGGATTGCCCCTAACAAACCAAATATAATATCATATCTATTACTAACCGAATAGGAAACCAATGTACTTAACTGGAAAGTACTATTAATCCTAATATCGTATCTGGCAAGGATGCTGCACCTGCTCCTTCCTTAGTCTGGTTACGGCGCCTCAGATAATGACATCCGACCATGACATGAAGCATCATATTCATAACACATTTTTGAGTAAAAAAACTGGAGACTTTACTGGTAGAAAATTGTCCATTATATGGACAAAACTTCCCCTTAAGACCTTGTTTGGGTAGGAAGGGATTAGACTCAATCCCTTCGGATTGAGAGGGATTTTAGTTCAAATTCCCCATCAATCCGGTTGGGCCTAATCCCGATCTATCCAAACAAGCCCTCAGAATAGTTATTATTCCGTGCGACTTGAAAGATGCTACTATGTAATATTCGTGCAGTGCAAATACGGACATGTTAAACTTATGAAATTGATTAAAAGAACAAATGAACAACTGTAAAAGAGTGAATAAGGATCCGAAATCCTAATGTACCATAACAATAAGGTTTTAAGTGTCATATAGCCTATTTTTCCTAAACTAAATGATATCATTGTCCACCAAGCATTAAGAACTTCACCTAACTGAAGTGCTCCATGCACAACAAATGTCTACACCATTTTATAATTAAAACTATGAAACTCAGATAAAGGATATCAAAGTGAGTTAAACAGAAAATCTTGGCCAAAAAAACTCCAAACAGACAGTACAAAACAGCACAAATAAGCTCCGGATATCATTCCTTTTAGTTCTGGTCACATATCTACTATTAAGCAGACCATAGCAATGTTTTCCAGCTTTTGCAAATATTCAACACAGAACAATTTCTTGGGTATTCATTTTCAAAGGAAGAAGATCAATTGACAGAAATATTTAGTGGAAATAAAAAAAATGATGTTGACACATCTCTAATTAGCAAGAAATTGATGTAGACTAACATGAGGCAAGAGGACTGCAGCCTGAACTTGAAAAGCCCACATGAACCAACAGGAAGAATGAAAACACAAGGGGTGATAACAAGACATGGGGCTTGAAGAAAGTACAGAAATGTAGAGATGGAAAGCAAAGAACCTGATGAAGGTGGATAAAAGAAAGGACTATCTTGAAATTACTCATGGGCAAAAACATCAAGTGGGATACACAAATATGCAAAAGCACACATAAGCACGTCGTACATCTTGCCCATACATAGAAGGGAACTCCCAGCAATTGTCAATGGCAGCAGCAGAAAGGGGACATTTGACTAAATTCTACTTGCTAAATATATATGTATATATTTATCTGAATTTCTCGACCAAATAAAACAGACTCTTAAGCTTCAGCAACTCAACCATCAAGTCATCCAATCCAGATCGCATTAGGTAAAGATATTAACACAAGTATTCAAATTTCATGAAAGAAAAGTAAAAACAAGTGCCGAGTTTCTTGGACTCACAGTAAGGTTGGAAAATTTAGTGTTAAAACTTAAAAGGACATTATCAAATTTCGCTCCTAACTCGTATGTATTAGAATAATTAGGTATCTTTCCTTGTATATGTTTTCCATGTACGTGTCTTCTATGTATATACTTTCCTTGTATGCGCTTTCCACATATACACTTTCTATGTATATGCTTTCCTTGTATGCCTACACTGGACCAATATATATATATAAGCCACCTTAGCCCTTTAACTGTGTGGTGTCTGCTAATCCCTCTCTACTTCTCTACAGTATAGGCCAAGAAGCCTAACTCAACTATTTGAGTGTTATGTGAATTATCCTGTGCAGAGAAGGGCAAAATATTGATCTAAAGAAACACATACACGCACGCATATATATATCTTAGACCACATAATTCAGATGCAGCATCGCAGCAATAGAAAAGAGGGTAAACAAAACTGAAGGTGCATAAACGGACAATAGACACATGCTGTTACCAAAATAATTAAAACACTATGGTTACTTGGAGCATAAAGAATTAACATAAAATTTTGGATTAAGTAACAGAATGCAGAGGACTGACTGTCAGCCTGTCAGGTATTACTTTTTGGTAAACAATTATGATTTAAGATGTCAAGTTGGCATGTGGAATGAACTTAAAGAAGAACGCTACTGGATTTAACATTACTAATCTTAGAACCTGTACCCAGTGAAAGTTCTAAAATATAGGGAAGAAGAATAAATACAATCAACACAAATAAACACATAACATTGAGCTCATACTGAGCAGGGAACTACTAATTATCCTAAAACTTGCATCAGTCAAACTTGTGCTTACTTGTATCGACAAATGTATCATATAAACTATACACATATGCATTATTCAATCCCCTAAGATTATGTGTCATTTGACCTGTTGACTTGAATAAATACAGGTACAAGAGCATAAGATTATCTTGTTAAGGATATAGAGTTTGTATTCTATTCCTTATATGCCTTATCTCTATGTGACATATTTTTCTTATACTCCCTATATATATATATATTATCTATTGGGTCTCTTAAATAGACACAATATTCATAACATGGTATCAGAGCCAAGGTAGAGTTAGGGTTTACCTTTCCTAGCCTCCGCTCATCTTCCGCATCTGCTGCCCTCGAGAGGATATCTTCGCTCCCAGGGGCGGCTACCTCTCTGGCCATCGTCAAGCCAGCCGCCGCTGCGCCTCTTCGGGCCGTCATCCCGGCACTGATTCCCATATCCGTCGTGGCCTCCTCCGGATCCGGCTCGTCATCGTCGGGCTCTTCACGCCGGCGACCTCGAGCTCTTTTGCTGCACCTGCCACCGGATCTACATGCCCTTGTGTCACCGTGCTCTTCTTCATCACCGGCCTCTTCCTCGGCCTCTGTCGTCAAGCCTCTTCGAGTCTCCAGTTGTCTACCCTTAACATCAACTCTATCAGCGTGCACACGCCAAGGATGGGGAGGCCAACACCGATCGTCAATTTCATCCGCCGCGCTCAGAGAGGACGAAGTGGTGGGAGTGATGCTGATAAGGCACATCGATCGGATCGGATGGCTGCCAGTTGCTTAGTATTTTGAGTTTTTTTTCTTTTGAAACTTCTAGTTGCGTCCATTCTAAGTCTGTAGTCCTCTCTATATCTTTCTGTTTGTTCAAGCCGTGCGAGTCCACAAAATTTGTGTTAGTCGAATGCTTTGTTAGCCTTAGTCCATTCTCTAAGATTTAGTGTGATCTTTTGTATGGCAGCAACTGCCGCTCTTCTCTCTGAGCCGCGTGCAGGTTGTACAAGTTGTTATGATGCCGCTACTTCTCTTTGAGCCGCCACTCCGAACTTCTAAAGCCGCTGTGCTTCTTTTGCACTACGTTTCTTGTGTATACCACTGTCTCGAGTTTCGATCTGCTTTATGGGCTGTCACCATATTTTATGGGCTACCGCACGACCTCGAATGGAGATCTTCTATTTTCGACACAATTTTCAAGAGCCGCATGCTACGACGACGTTTACAAGACTTGGATTTGGATTTTTCCTATTTTAATGTTAACTCTTTCAAATACAATACTATTTGCATACGTCTTGCATTTGAGGGGGGTGTTAAAGATATAGAGTTTGTATTCTATTCCTTATATGCCTTATCTTTATATGGCATATTTGTCTTGTACTCCTTATATATATTGCATATTAGGCTTCTTCGATAAATACACACAATATTCATAACATATCTATTCAGAACACCCGCTCCTAATCAAGCAACATTCATTCACATTTTCCAATACAATACGATGGATACCTGCAACATCCTGACCATGGTAAATGCTGCGATACACCACGCCGTACGTCCCTGAGTAATCACATACCGCGAATCTCCAGCTTAGCAAAGTCAATCTCCCTCATATTGGCCTTGCCCCAAGTCTTGGTCAGCTGCTTCCCTAGCTGGATGTCAAAGCTTGTGAGATCAATCTTATCGGCATGCAAATACGTATCACTGCTTCCCAAGCTCCCGAACTTCTTCAGCTTCTCCTTCACCTCAGGGATCTCAGTGGTGCTCGACGCCATCTCTCCGGCAGCATAAAACATCTTTCCTAGAACTATAGCACAAGCCCCACGACCAAGAATTCCTTATTGGAGAAGCACAAATGGTGTGCTACAGAGCATACTGGAGCCCCCGAAATGAATCAAGAACTGCCTACTTCATACAAGAAACCAATCAGACAACTGGGACTAGGGATGGCAATAGCCCCGCTACTTGATAACCTATGAGGTATTCCCCTATTAGGGAATATATATAGGGGAGATTTTGTCCCCCGCTAGGTTATATGGAGGATGGAACATGAATACCTCTCCCATCCCTGAACCTCGCTATTCCCCAATATATACTCATATACACATAGATTGATACTTCTATATTTCTAAATATAAGCATTTTATCTCGAGCCTAATATATTTTGATATAATATATGGTATATTATTATTCTACCGTTTTATGTATTAATAAACTTATTTATTTCTATATAACCATACGATAAATATATAAAATTACTCTTAATATCATTAAAATTTAAGTTTTTGATACGACTTTTCCCTATCAAAACCCCGGTGGGATGGCGACAAGAGAAAAATAGCACCTAATAGCTAAATAGAGAGTGGGGATGTGAGGGTATAATAGCCCGTTGCCATCCCTAACTGGGACTTTTTGGCTTCAAATCTTGGCCTGGCCTCTGACTCAAGATAGCTGCCAAACGGAAGTTGTTGAAGTAGGCTGGGACTTGATTGGAGTTAGATACCGCTGGATCGAAGAAGCAAGGAAAGGTCACGCCTTTACCAAATCAAACCAACGGTGACTGCCCGAAGCGTCGAATTGAGCTCCGAAGGCCGAACAATTCCACCTGGAAAGATCGCGAGTTTAGAGACCCAACCCCTCAAATCAGATTAAAATTGCCCAAAATCCGCAAGAACACGAGGCGGCGCCTCAGCACCAAATCGAGCCAAGATTTGGCTCGAACGGTGCGGAGAAACCTTGGGGGGACCTGGGGGAGACGCGGAGCTGCCGAGGTTTTCAGGATTGAATCCTCCGATTGTACTGAAACGGCTACATTATTGCAATTCGGGGTGAGACGGTCGACCAAGCGTGGAAAAACCGAACGAACGACAGGGGGGTTTTGGAATGGAAAAATTGGTTTCGTATTGTATATTTTAATATTGATTTTACGTTGTAATATTGATTTTACATATAATTTTTTGGATTCGGGAAAAACTCATGTGGCCCTTGTATAATTATGCAGACTAAAAACACAGAAATTTTTATACAGGTTTGAGTCTTCTCTTAGGAGAATAACAACCCTACGTCCTATGTAGGACGGTTATGGTAAGAGAGACATAGGCAAGATTATATGCGGTTATTGGACATAAATACACATTCTAACTATCTTGTCAGATAGACCCGTAATGATGATAGGTTAGTCGAACATAAGAAAATAATTAGGAAATCGTAGCATAACTTACGAGTGTTCATGAAGTGGTTGGACAAATCTCAGTGTTCCTCTGCGAAAGTTCGTGAAGTAGATTGAAACCATCGGGCTGCACTGGCCATCAGGGGAGGTTGGACAAATCTCAGTGTTACAAGCCTTTTTGTGAGTGCGGCCTTCATTTCTTTGCTCATCCCTTTTCTCACAGTAGTACTCAAGTACTTCGGGGTTAAAATGGTAAATCTGGTTTCCAACTCAATTACAATGTTGAGTTTATTCGTGTATCTCTGCGAAGCATATTTGGGAATCCCTCCAGACCTGAAGCTCTTCCGGTATTATCATGAGTTGAGCCATCAAACTGGAATCGCTAGAAGCTGTGGATTGAAACTCTATGTAGGGAAGTCGGAGGCATATATCCCAATATTTACCCAGTTGTCGTGGCTAGGGTGAAAGAAGATGTGGTTCTATTGGGAGACTACTAGTGAAAATAGTCTTTCCTTTGTGGGAAAGGCTGCCGAAAAGAATCTGTCCTGAAATTCAGTCCCAAAGGACACTACCAAGATTGCTCCCGACATCTCAACTATTAAGAAGCTAAGGGATAAGAGACTTACAGAATGGTATGTAGTCCCAACATCTCCCTACACCACTCATCGTATCAGCCCCCTAAAGAAACAAGCTCATCCCATGTGGATATACTCGAGTGCAGCTGATACTACCAGAGATTATGAAACTGATACATATAGTTGTACCCGTAATTGTAGATTTAAATTTTGAGTACTATATACTAACCTTTCGGTTTAAATGAATTAGATCTTGACTTAGAGGATATTGACTCCCGAGTCAAGAATATTTGCGAAAAGGCTCCATCGCTAGAATTGAAGACTCCTCGTATTTTGGTGGATGTGTCCACCGAAGAAAGAAAAGAACGTCTAAAGGTAATCAAAAGACGGATATTGCCCTTTTAGGACTATATAGTCGTAGAAGAACTTATGACTAGATAGTCGTAGAAAAACTTACGACTACATGTTATTCTTCCTTTCTTCAGAATGTAGACGTGAATAACTATCAAGATGACCAAGTGGTCGAATTGATGGTTTTCGGAAAAATAGCAGAGAAAGCAAACGCTCCTCCAACTAAGAGGCGTCGACTGGTTAGAGTTGCTGACAAGGGAAAGGAAAGCTCGAGTGCCGCTGTTCCCCCTGCCACTCTTCCCCCGTTGCTTAGACTGGCCCAATCTAGAAATTCATTGCAGACATAAATACTGTATCTGAGATAAGGGCAGTTGTATTTGGGCAACCAACTCCTAAGATCAAGGTACCCTTCTACTATAATATCGAAACCCATTCAATATGTGCTTCTCGAGATTTTATCAATCAACTCAACAAAAAATATTGGAAGGATTTCATGTCTTCTGTGAAAAAAATTGCTGCAACAGCAGAACCTGTAATCGAGAGGGGGCCAACTCTTCAGGTAATCGAATCTGGCCTCGACTGTCAGAAGAGCCAAGAGGGTCAAGGAGCAACAAATCTTGCTCAAGATTCTCGCCCAAATGTGGCTGAGAATATTCCTATCTGACCAGAGATGGTCAAAGAGAAGAAATCGAAGAAATTGATCTCTGAAAAGGTTTTTCTAAGTTCAAAATCAAGAGAGCAAAAGCAACGTACGTATAGACATGCACATAGTTTTTCACTTTCATATTTATTGAAAAATTGTCTTACTTTTATAGCACGTAGCTCGGTGTCTCCATCAAGCAAAGATGATGATACTGCAGAAGAGTCTCTCATGACTTTGCCCGCATCGCAGAAGAGATGGAAACGGTGGTCAAGCAAACAACCACCACAGCAATGGAAGCCGATGTTGGTGCTGTAGCGCCTACGACCACGGAGATGGTCGTTGAAATAGAGAAGAAAGAAGAAACTTCCGAGCGATGCGCTGAGAAAATCACCGGAGACGCTCCTTCTCGATTTCAAGAAGGTAATCTCTAGGAAGAAGATGAGCTTTTCAACTTCTTCTTATCTATTTTTAACCATCCTCTTGTAGCGAGGCATTCTCTCGAACGACCTCAAAGCCTACATCCAAACGACCTACCCAACAAAAGGCAAATTTTTTATGATGAATGTCTCAAAAGATGTGGTGGAAAAGGATTGATGAACTTGACCAGCTACATGACTCTACAAGCATTCTCGCAAACTTTGCTCGAAGAGAGATGAATGTAAGTATCTAGTACTTAGACATTCGTACATGATCTTTTCTGGTTTCTCACTGCCTCCCTGAACATAGAGAGCATTAGAGAACATGATGATTATGGTTGAGTACCACAGATAGCTCACTCTTCTGTGGAAAGAGAATGCCAAGCTCTCTGATGACGCGAGAACATGGTAAGTTAATGTTTCTTGTAATCAAAATTTGTTTCGATTGCTCAACTAGTCTTTTCATATTTGCTGCCAACCTTTCTTGGTTCAGGAGTGATGCAAAAAAATTGACGGCTACACTTGAGAACAAAAAGCTCAAGATACAGAAGCTCAAGAAGGAGGTTACTAACCTAAAGATAAGCCTTAGAAGACAAAATAAACAGTAAATCCTAAACTTAAGACTATTTATTTTCTTGACATCTTTCTAGTTTTCTCTAATTTCCTTTCTTCGACTAGAAAGGAAACCGAAATAAGCAGTCTTCGTGTCGAGGTCGAAGAAAAGACCTAAGTGATTGGAGCTCTTTCTATAATGAGCAAGGAGAAAGATGAGATGATGAAAGTCAAAGTTGAAAGTCTTGATGCACGACTTTCAGATAAGAGAAACTTCTTATGACTAGTTAGTTGTCGAAGAACTTACGACTAGTTAGTCGTAGGAAAACTCTACTTCTGATTAACTTTCGAGAACTAATATCATGATATATCATACGATCTGATCATTGTTATTCTATTTATAGAAGCTATAGTCGAAATAAAATGTCTCTCTGAAATCTCAACTCACAATGAAGAGGAGGTGAAGTCGGTGAAGACAATTCTCCACGATAACATTGAACTTTTCAACAATTTACTCGACAAGTTTTCTTCTGAGAGGATGGATCTTCCCGAAGACATCATAACTGCTCATACGAGTACAATTGGACTACAAGTGGACAGCTGCTAGCAATTCCTTCGCATTTAGTAGATTTACTAGTAGCATAAGCACGGTGCCACATCGTGTTATCCACCGTGTAGACTAAAATAAAAGAGACAAAAATTTATACGAGAGTATTTTCTAAAAAAAAGCAAGGATCTTTGTATATTTTTAGAGGAAGCGAAGGGTTTTCTGCAGAAAAAGGACCTATGCATAATTTCAAGAAAACTGTGGAGTGTTATTCGGCAAAAGGAGAGGCCTCCATGAAAAAATAGAGGACCTATATATAATTTCGAAGGAGTGAAGAGGTTTTTTGCCAAAAAAAACTGAGGTGTCAAGGGTTTTTTTAAAGAACTGAAGGTCTGTACATAAATTCACAAATTCAAGGAATTTTTTATAAAATAGACACGTGACAAAGAGGAGAAGTTAGAGTTTTCCATCTTTATTATAAGGTTGATTTATTTATGATTGGTAAGATCCACTCTCCAAATATTGGCACGAAAGACAAAGGCGAGCATGTTGCATCAATTGCGATGACACTTCAAAGAAGTGTTGGGAACCCTAGCGCCAATTGCATGGGCCCTTGTGGGCCTTGGAATCCCACATGAGCGAAATCGATTTCAGTCTGGAATGGGATCCGGTTCGAAAGCGAGAAAAAATGGCTTTTGGCTTCTCAACGTAATTAAGTCAACAAAGTATCTCACCTACTTTTTTCCCAAAGGGGGTGTTCGGAATAGCGATGGCTTCTGGTTGAAATTTTACTGTAGCTGAGTTGGCTTATTAGGCATAATTAAATTTTAAAAAAAATATAAAAATAAAAGCGATATGTTAACTTATCACGGACAATGCAAAGGAATACAGGGAAAAAACAAAACACAAAAAAACCAAAAAACAAAAAAAAACCACAAAAGGACAAAACCATGAATAGTAAACCAAACGCTGCACAGTAGAAATCGCAGAAGCCGAATGCTGAAAAAAGCTTTTCTGAGCGGGCCGTGAGCCATAGAATTACTTTTTATTTAAATATCAGGTTTTATAGTCGGGTGTTGATTTTCGGAGTCATTCAGCATTCAAAAGTGTCAAATAGACTTATTCAATAAGTTGTTCCTTCCGGTTGTCATTCTTTCATATTAAATTCCGTAACTTTCAGTTTTAAGTTTTACGGCTTCCACCTTACGGGAATTTACGAGTTTAACCTCGGATGTTTTCTAGTTACAGTTATCTAGTCCTTTATATTTTATTTTAATTACCAGAAATTGTTATGCTAATTCACAAGAATTATCTCTATGCTTAGAAATTTAGCATAAAATTTTGAAAACTACTAAAATTCATAGATTCATATTTTCACATGTTTGTAAACCTATTGAACATATGTTGGTAGACAGTGGCATGATTATTGCCTCCCTTTTAGAACACCATAATGCTTTGATGTTCTCTTCTCCCTTCCAGATCTTCGGCCTTGCTTCTATCTACATGCCTCAAGCCGCCACTGGCCCGTTCTTTACAGCTTTTGCCTTCTGACTTTTGACATTTCTACAGTAACTAACTTTTAAATAAAATATTTTTTTAAACGAGATATACTAATTAATTATAGTATATACTATAGTGACCTCATTTATATATGTAAAAACCATATATGAATTTATGTTACTTTATAATCTCTCTCACAAACAACCCAAAAGCTACAAACCACACCAAAAATCATAAACTGTAACAAAAAAGAATAGACCACTATCATCAACCAGATATAACTCCCAGTCTACCATTAATTAAGGGAGCTCAACGTGTTTTTTTGCCAGTGATCTCGAGGATGTACTGCAAGCTCTGATCAGGTGTTTCTATTAAATAATTAAGTACTAAAAATCCAAGACGTATTTGGAAACTCATGCTACACATTCAATATACTTAACAAAAAAAATCGTTGTATATTTACGAGTTTACAATCACATCCAATCCAGCATTAATCCAGATGTTCTCCCATGCGACCATTCTGGGCATGCCCAAAAAATAAGTCCAGAAGTAGTTGCTGCAAGAAATGTCAATAGCAGACAGAGGCGGAGTTGGGCCTCGGGCCGTGGGCAATGGCCCAAGGCTCAGCTCAAAAATCCTTACTATATAACACTGTAGCAACACTAGTATACTGTAGCAATATCAAAATTTCTGTGGACTAGACCTGAGGCCCAGTCCGCAGCTGTCTACGCCACTGATAGCAGATACATAGGATCTTTGAGAGAGATGATACATATATATAATCCAATTTACAATCCTGCGTTACAGTCTCTGAGGAGCGGGGATTCCACAAAATAAAATGTCCAACAAGTTCGGAAACCCTATGTTTTGAGGAATGTGCCACCTTCGTATCCATTAAAGTTGATGTGACCACGCCACATACTCATACAACCAAAGCTCCCAAGAATAAACAAATGGTGAATTCGTTTCTTCGGTTTCAATTTATTTTAATTGAGAATATGATGCTATCTAAAGGTGAAAATGTATTTTTGTCTAGCTGTATAAGGAGGATTGCATCAACGCTATGCGCTCGTGGTTGGGGTCCACCAAAAGGGAAGCTGATCAATATATCAAGAACAAGTAAACACCTTCCCCAACTCTTGCTCAAGGTCACCATGTTACTTTTGGATCAATTCAAGCAAGAGTTCAAGTGGGACGCATTTTAGAATTCAATTCGCCTCGGATCAATTCGAGTCACCGATAGGTCGGACTTCAAATGTGTATAACTTTTGCATAAAAACTCCGTTTGAGGTGTGCAAGTACAGCAAAGAAAGAAGAGCTCATCCACTTCCCAATGGATTTGGCCCCACCTCCAAATTCGTTCTGTGCGCATTGGAATCACCAAAACAAGGCGACGCTGACTCAGCCTGACAGGTCCCATTTTAAATGCTCATAGATTTCGCATCAAGAGTCCAATTGGAATGTGTGAGTACAGCATGGAAAGCTTATTCCGTCCTTTTTCCAACGGATCTGACCCCATCCAAAAATTCCTTTTGTGCGCGACGCAATCAACAAAACAATCTTCGGTTTTGGAAACAGAGATAGAATCAGCTATGATTTGAATACTTTCCATGTGTTGAGAACTTTCCATATGCAAGGACCTGCGTGTCCCTATAAATAGAGTCTCATTTGGCCATGTAACTCAGGCTTGTTTAGATTAGTTTTCCACCGTGAAATTTCGTCGTGTGTTCTTGTGTCGACTAGACCAACAATCGCGATTGCGAGCCTCAACCCTTTGTGTTCTTCATTCATATATGCAATATTCAGATTGCTCTTTATCTTGTTCTTGCTTGTTCTTCGATTGCTTGCAGGAATTGAACCTTGTGTTCAGTCAACCGCGTTCTTGCACGGTTGATAGCGACTAGGGTGTGGTGTAGCGATTGCAGGACGGACTTGGTCGTCTCGGTCAAGTAGCCTCTTCGTCAACGTCATATCAAATCGAACTTATCCATCTCATCGGAAGATCGGGCCACCCCCCCTCATCAGTTGGTATACACATTTGAAGTCCGACCTATCAGGCTGACTCCGAATTGATCCGGAGGCCGAATTGAATTCTAAAATGCGTCCCACTTGAACTCTTGCTTGAATTGATCCAAAAGTAACATGGTGACCTTGAGCAAGAGTTGGGGAAGGTGTTTACTTGTTCTTGATATATTGATCAGCTTCCCTTTTGGTGGACCCCAACCACGAGCGCATAGCGTTGATGCAATCCTCCTTATACAGCTAGACAAAAATACATTTTCACCTTTAGATAGCATCATATTCTCAATTAAAATAAATTGAAACCGAAGAAACGAATTCACCATTTGTTTATTCTTGGGAGCTTTGGTTGTATGAGTATGTGGCGTGGTCACATCAAAAGTGCTACATATATATAACATGCGTATACACTATCGTGGTAAATTTGATGAATGGTGCTGGACTACGAGCCCATCTGGACACCAAACTATTTTAATCTTTACACCATGACCATCACTCAATTTCGCGGCCCTTGGTCTCTACAGGGAAGAGAATGCAAGCAACTCCAGCAAGGAATAACACCAGCTCAAACACAACGACGGCTTCCATTTGATGGCAGCTTCGCAGCATGCCGACAGCGACAATAGGGCAAACAACCCCACCGATTCTACCAATGGCAGTTGCGATTCCAACACCGGTCGAGCGTACTGATGTTGGATATACCTAGAAAGACAACAAGAAGGAATTAGCTCGTAGGAAACTCTGCTTCAAGGAAATATCTTCAAAAACTTATTTACAAGATTGCTTGAGCTAATGAACGATCATAATGCTGCAAGAAAGCGCTGTATTTCTTCATAATAACATTCAAGCGTTCTCAGCTAAAAGTTTGACCACTTAACATAGCTAAGAACCTAAGATGGGCAGACCACATGACAGAACTAAGATGGCTTTTGCTCTGCAAAATGGACCAGAATTGGGCAGACTTCATTGCAGTCGGAGTTATCTATCTAGTGGGATGGTCTTTCTGTTCACATGAGTGGTTCGTAAAGACATTCATGGAAACTCTTAAGTTTTCGACTGGACATTACATGAAATAGATTTAGTTTGGAATTTAAAAACTGTTACATACTTGCACACGCAAACAAGTTCATTTGGAAGGAAAAGCACCACAGCGATGGAGAGGAGAATATATAGAAGATGTGAATGGATTTCAAATACTTTTCGTAATTACTACATGGACTCATATAATTAGGATCTTGGATTCATGTTTTTTTTTCTTTTTTTGAAAGGTAAAGGCAGGAGCTCTGCTGATCAATTAAGAGGGTAAAAGAGTTTGCAAACAGACCACATTACATTATCCAACCTAGCCACCAATACAAACCTATCTGATGCTAGTGTTCTCAGGAAATTTCGAGGTTCAAAGTTCTACACTTAACACCTTCTAAATCTGATAAGAGTACAAAAGAGAAGTTGCAAATAACCGAAATTGAGAAGTGGACGCTTTAGCTCTCTTATCCTCATTCTTATGTTAGTGTGCACTCATTCTTATGTTAATGTGCACGTTTTTCATGCCACAACAGAAATTCAACTCATTGGCAGTAATCCAATACAAAGAGCGACAGTAATGCAAAGTATGATAGCGCAGCAAGAAAACATCACACTACCATCAAATTCATAAAAAGGATCCAATAGTATGTTTCGTTTGTATGAGGTTCTTTTGGCACCAGGTTAATCACCTTTCTTCATAATGTAATGTAATGAAGATCTAACTACTTGTAGAACATATTCATTTTCAATCCGTGCCAATGTGATGAAAGGAAAACCTTGAACATTGAATACTCAAGAATCAAAACTACTCCAGTTGAATACAATGGCTATATGGATGGATATAATATTCAAATTTACAACAAAAATGCCTACTAGATGGTATTGTCAGCAGATTAATTCAGCATAGTATGACAACCAAGTCACCAAAAAAGCACATTTACCATATGCCATAAAAAAGTTGATACATACCTCTGGGGCATACAAACATAGAACTGTGAAGCTACCCATGGCAAAGGCACGACCACCGAATAGAAGGGCAGTTGTCAACAGCTCATTCTGATGAAGCACAAGTGGCCCAAGGACAGCACAGCATGTGAACAGCATGCACCACATTGTAGCTTTTCGGCCAAACCATTCAACAAGACCAGCAGACAACATTAGGCCAGGAATCTCTAACAGAGCAGTAGAGAGATGAGTTAGTGGCACGTTCCATAGCCAGTCCTATTGGGTGGAGAAACAGGCTTACTGTATGCTACCTGCTAAACTAGTAACAAATGTATCTTTGTAAAGGCTGACATCTTTTTGACGTGCAACATATGTCTGCCCAGATGCGCAGCTTCTATTTGCATCACTCAGTTGCGAGGTCAGCAAGACTAGCCCATAATAAGCAAAGGAATTTGCGTAGAAAACAAACCAAAGAAGAAGAGTTGATCTGAGCAATTTTCGTGACAATAGTCTGCGCAATGCAACAATGCCACCAGATTTGGAGCTCATCGCATTGTCAATTGTGCATTCCTTCTCTCTCACAGGAAGAAGATGTTCTGTCTCAGAAGTAAGAGCTCCGTGGTCAACTTTGTTTTCTTGGTGGTATGTGAGAACTCCAGGAGGAAGAGCTGCTTGGTTTGTCATAGAAATTCTCTCCAGGACAAGCGTCGCATCAGACATTCTATTTTGTACACAAAGATAGCGTGGCGACTCGGGTGTAAGTCCGAAGAAAGGAAGCAAGAGAAAGCATGGAAGGGCGGTCAATGCTAGCAACCACCTCCAACTCAATGCTGACACGACAACCTGTAATAGGAAGAATGGAATAATATTTCGTACAAATATAAAGAAGTGTAAAATATAAATCAGAAGTACAAATTTGCATATGTATGACAGAAGTTCAACTGAATTGCAGTTATTTTAAATTTCATGCAGAAAATTCAAGCTGAAATTGGTATGAACATGGGACCTCAAGGGATAGCGATGAGTTGCTGGAAGTCCAGGACACGCAGCTCTGCGCCCAGGCGCCGTGATGTTGTTGCCGCCGACAACGCAGGATACGGAACATGAAGAACAGAGGTATGGGAGAAAGATTTATTATTTCATTGCTTGATTTATTATTTCTTTTACAGATTTATTATATATATATAGGACTCCCTAATATCATAGTTAACCGAATCGCTGAAGCCTATTCGGTTACTAACTCCCTATTCCTAACCAACACGGACTCTACTACCTTAACTTACACGTAATCATAGTTTCCTAATGTAATTGCTAGCTTTCCAAATTGGAATGGTATTCTTACTGCTGCCACACCTCTTGTAGCCCGTCACGGCTTCTCCTTTCTATTCTTGCGCCTGCTATATGGAATCCCCCACGTTACATCTCTCCCGGCCTCGGCAAACAGCTCGTCCTCGAGCTGAAAAGAGGGATAGGGAAGCTTGAAGTCTTCTAATGATTCCCATGTAGCGTCTGTAGCCAGCAAACCAACCCATTGAACTAGCACATGCCAAACGTCACGACGCAAACTAGCCTTCAAAACTCTGTCCAGAACAGGGACTGCTCTGCTGTTTTCGATGTCTGGCAGAGGTGGAATGGACGCTGGCGGGGTCCCATGAAATTTCTTCAAAAGTCCAACATGAAACACATTGTGGAGGCAAGATCCTTCTGGTAGTTGGAGGCGATATGCCACTATCCCCACGCGGCCCAAGACTTGACAAGGGCCATAGTACTTGGGGCTTAGTTTGCCTTTTGTACAACCGGGCAAGGAAGCTGCGAGGCGATGTAGAAGACGTTGCCATACCCAATAATGCACCTCAAAAGTAACCTCCCGGTGATGTTGATCGTAGTATCGTTTGGCATACTGCTGGGCTTGAAGTAAGCGCTCACTGACCTCGGAGAGGAAGGCATCACGGTCTTGGAGCTAAGCTTCCACGGCTGCCACCTTGGTAGTGCCGGTGTCATATGCTTTCAAGGAAGGAGGAGTACACCCATAAACTACCTTAAAAGGAGTGTCGCGGAGAGCGGTATGATATGAAGTATTATAACAATACTCTGCCCAAGTAGGTTATTCCACCCACTGACGCGGTCGATCTCCTGTCAAACAACGAAGGTACATAGCGATGACCTTGTTAACTGCCTCGGTTTGACCATCAGACTGTGGGTGGAATGCGGAGCTCAAGTGAAGATTAGTGCCTGTTAACCGGAACAACTCCTGCCAAAAGGAACTGGTGAAAACCGGGTCACAATTACTGACAATAGACTGCGGAATTCCATTAAGGTGCACAATCTCATGAAAGAAAGCACGGGCGACTGTTGTGGCTGTATAAGGATGACTCAATGGAATGAAGTGGGCTTATTTGGAGAAACGATCAATAACCGAAAGAATGATTGATTTTCCCTTGACACAAAGCAACCCTTCAACGAAGTCCATAGCAATATCTGCCAATACAATGTGCGGCACTGCCAACGGTTGTAACAACTCCACCAGGTGAAGGTGCTCTGCTTTATTATGCTGGCATATCACACAAGCACACACATAGTCCTAGACGTGCTTCCGGTCATGTGGTAGATAGAAATCCGATCGTAGGCGATGTAGTGTTTTCTGAAAGCCTTCATGGCTGGCATGTGCAGCGGTCAATGTAGAGGGCAATGTCGGTGAAGGAGAGACATACACTCGGCCATCACGAAGAATCAACCCGTCGGACCAAGCCCATGGCGCACCCAATGCACCAGATTGTATCTACGAACTAACTGCCTGGAGCTCAGTTGAGGTAGCTGTCTCTTGTCGCAAGTCTGCAAAAAGCTCAAAACAAGGCCTAGACAAGGCAGAAATGGCGGCAGTGTTGCCTCTGCGGTAAGAAAGAGCATCGGCCACGATATTGAGACGTCCGGGACGATATTCCACCGTGAAGCTGTAGCCAATCAATTTACTGACCTATTGATGTTGCGGAATAGTTGAGAGACGTTTGTCTAACAAGAATTTTAGGCTAAAGTGATCAATACGCACGATGAATGAACGGCCCCAAAGGTACAGTCTCCAGTGTCGAATGGCGTGTACCAACCTGATGAGCTCCCGTTCATATGCGGCTAGCTTTGCATGACGGGCTGCAACTGGTTTGCTGAAGAAAGCTAAGGGGCCGGCACCTTGGTGAAGAACAGCACCAAAACCCATACCCGAAGCATCGCATTCGACAATAAAATCAGCAGAGAAGTCTGGTAGTTGAAGGACTGGTGCTGTGGAGAGAGCCTATTTGAGGGTATTGAAGACGCGATCTGCTGCTTCTAACCACTGAAAAGTATCCTTTTTGAGAAGGCTAGTGAATGAAGCTGCTATCGTTCCAAAGTCTTTGATGGATTTGCGATAGTATCTAGCAAGGCCAAGGAACCCTCGGAGCTCTCTCGTATTCAGTGGTTGAGGCCAAGTCTGGACTGCGAGGACCTTGTCTTCATCCATAGCCACCCCCTTCGCCGAGATCACATGGCCGAGGCAAGAGACAGACGATGTGCCAAATGTGCACTTGGAGCGCTTCAGGTAAAGACAATGTGTGCGCATGACTTGCAGCACCGCCCAAAGATGTTGTAAATGCACCGACCATGATGAGCTATAGATTAAGATATCATCAAAGAAAACGAGCGCGAAACGGCGAAGGTAGGATCACAAAACCTCATTCATCAATGCCTAGAAGGTGGATGGCACATTAGTGAGACTGAATGGAATCACCAAAAATTCGAAGTGCCCATGGTGTGTTCTGAAAGCGGTCTTCTCCACGTCATTGGGGTGCATACGGACTTGATGATAGCCGGAATGAAGGTCAAGCTTGATGAAAAATTGTGCACCCCGCAACTCATCAAGGAGCTCATCAACGACCGGAATCGGAAACTTGTTGCGCACGGTCAGTTCATTAAGTGCTCAGTAATAAACACAAAACCTCCATGAGTCGTCAGCCTTCTTAACAAGGAGCACGGGAGAAAAAAAACGCCGAGGTGCTTGGCCGAATGGTGCCTTGCTGCGGCATGGCGTTGCATTGTCATTCAAGCTCATCTTTTTGTAACTGTGGATATCTGTAGGACCTTCCTGCTGCTGGATTGGTGCCCACCCGAAGACAGATACGATAGTCGAAGGGGCATGTTGGTAGTAGGCCTGTGGGTTCAGCGAGGCGGTCCTCAAATTCAGTGAGTAGGGCAGTGAGGAGATCTTCCTTGGATCCTGTGACCGCCCTAACTGCTACAGTTGGCGCTGTTGTACCTTCCCAAGAGATGAGTGTCGTCCCGCCAAAAAGACATGTGCAAGGTGCTGAAGTCCTGGAGAATTGGCCCAAGGCTATGGAGCCATTGCATGCCGAGGACAATGTCAAAACCTCCCAGCGGAATAGCCAGTGCCTCCATGGTAAAAGGTTCGTCGGCTATCTGGAATTGGAGACGTCGTGCTACGCCTACACATGCGACCTTATCCCCATTGGAAACCTCGACGCAAAGACCCAGTCGAGCCTCCAGCGTCACGCCCATCTGTGGCACCAGCTCTTCATTGATGAAATTATGCGTAGACCCGGAGTCCACGAGCGCCAGGTATTCCGTTGTGCCCACCTCGACCTTGATCTGCATTGTTTCTGTGGCTTGAATACTCCACAACCCGGTCAATGCATGGAAAGATATGGTGGCCGTTGGTCCCTCCTCCTGTGATGCCGCATCATCGTCATCGGTGACTTCAATATAGAATAGTCTTTGGCAATGATGACCATGCACATATTGCTCATCACAGTTGAAGCAAAGACCTTGTTTGCATTGTTCAGCCATCTCGGCAGCGTTGTGGTGGCGAAGTGGTCGGCCAGGTTGGGCGGTGGCAGGTGACGGCAGAATGCTTGGAGTTGATTGTCGTGGAGCCACCAGGATCAGTATAGACGGCCTTGTTCTACCAAGTGATCATATTGGTGGTCTGCTGCTACCCGCTGCATGCGACAGGGGTGTGGGCTAGTGGCGGCGTTCATATGCTCGTGTGAGGCTGATGGCCATCTGAAGATCGGGTGGCTGCTGGAGCTCAACGTCGACCCGTAGTTGCTCTGGCAAGCCTGCCGTGAACAGCTGAATCTGGTGGAGAGGATGTAAAGCTGTGTGGCATAACAGCTCCAGAAACTAATCAATGTACTCCTGAACTACACCAAAAAATGGTGGTCGCGCCAAGGCGCCGAGCGGATTGCGGTAGAGAGGGGGTCCAAAACGGAGATTGCACAACTCCATGAAGCGAGGCCACGTCGGTTGACCATAATCCCGTTCCAGTTGAAAGTACCAATATTGAGCAATCCCCGTGAGATGGTAAGAAGCTAGCTAGACCTTATCGGCCTCATCCGTCCTCTGCCCTTGAAAAAATTGTTCGCACTGATTGATACAAGAGGATCGTCCTTGCCATCAAAGGTTAGGAACTCCAGCCGATGGTAACGAGGGGCTCCATAGGAAGCATTGTGTGTGGGCTGATGATAACCAGTGTGTGGCATCTGTATTAGTTGAGATGTATGGCGGAAGATGATATTCCATGAACTTGCAGCGACACGGATGTTGATTGTCCCAGGCTAATGGCAGGAGTGGGCAGTTGCGAACAGGCTGATGGCAGATGTTGTAGGAGACCTGACAGCTTGGCCGTCGACTGCTTCTCCACGGCCGTGAGATGCATCGCAACATCTCCCAACTGCTGATTCATGCCGTCAATGCAGATTGTCAGCATCTGAAGGGATTTGAGGAGTTGCACCATTGTCACCTCCTCTGGTTCTTCCATTGTTGCCATGATATCCATGGCACCTGGCTCTGATACCAAATTGGTATGAACTAGGAACCTCAAGGGATAGCGATGAGCTGTTGGAAGTCCAGGACGCGCAGCTCTGCGCCCAGGCGCCGTGGTGTTGTTGCCACCGACAACGTAGGATACGGAACAGGAAGAACAACCCAACCTTTGGGAGAAAGACTTATTATTTCATTGTTTGATTCTTTTACAACTTCATATATATATATATATATATATATATATATATATATATATATATATATATATATATATATATATATATATATATATATATATATATATATATATATATATATCCCTAATATCATAGTTAACCGAATCAGTGAAGCCTATTCGGTTACTGCCTCCCTAATTCCTAACCAACACGGACTCTGCTACCTTAGCTTACACGTAATCACAGTTTCCTAATGTAATTGCTAGCTTACCAAATTGGACTAGTATTCTTATTGCTGCCGCACCTCCTATAGCCCATCATGGCTTCTCCTTTCTATTCTTGCGCCTGCTATATGGAATCCCCCACATTACAGAAATGAGAAGGTAAAAGTATGATATCAGATGGTGCAAAATTATAATATCACAAGAATTCCTACAAAATAGTTACAAGCAACTACACAAAGTATGAAAATGATAAACATGGTTGCACTTACAGTCGCAACACACAAAACCTGAAGAAACAGGCATCGTTCTCCAAATTAACACAGCATCCCAAATAGTTCTAGTTTCAGAAACCTGCCTAGATCATATTCTTATATCTCTATATATGTAGTATTTGTTGTGTTTATTCAACCCTTTTTCATTTTCTACATGCACATGCAATATGGAAACAAATTTAGCATGAAAAGGTGAAAAAAAAAACAAGCTACATTAAAGGGCAATAAAAGGTGCCATACCCATGCAAGTGAAGCCTCCAAGACCGTGCCGATAGTCCAAAAAAAGGAAAAAATAACCATCCAAGTGCCACGATTCCGTGCAGGAACAAACTCCAAAAACCAAGATAAAAACACATGCCCGCCACCCACTCCTACGCCAACGAGAAATCGAAGAGCCAGCAAGCATAGATAGTTAGGAGAGAAAGCACTTAGGAAACCCATTCCGCTAGTAAACAGAGTTGAAAACAGTAAACCAGTCCTGAAACAAGAAAAATACAAGGTTTGTTCAGGGGTAATTTGGTACGTTTTTGCAAGTATAACAAACCTGTGCGCTATATGACGTATTGAAGTCATGTTACAAATTCTAAAAGAGACCAAACGTACCAAAGTTGGATAATTGCTCATCAGGAATATGTAAATCAAATTCTCAACAACAGAATCAGCATGGTTAAGGTCATATCATTCTCAAGAATCAGAAATGCTTGTACTCAAAAACTGAAACATGGAAGTGTTTGCAAGAGTAAATCCTTACCTTCGCCCAAATTTGTCGGAAACAAAGCCCCAAGCACATGCTCCTATTAGCATGCCAGCAAACACTACACTTGAGAGTAGACTCTCAGCTTGGGCAGAGATTTTCCACTCCTCCCGCACCAATGGCCCAAGAAATGACAATAGCATGAGCTCCATGGCTTCTACAACCCAACCCATGCCTGCATAAGCAAGAACAAGTGCTTGGAATTTCCCAAACCCCATGGCTGTAAGCGCGTCATCTGTAGTGTATGTTTCCATGTTAGCAGCGTCTGTTGATTCAGCAATGTCAAAGGCAAGGCTGTAAGAAATCTGTTAGTACAAACTTCTGGTCAAGTAAGTAAGTACTTGATCATCTCAACTTCCAGCTGCAAATAATATGCACCACACAATAAACTCAATAGAGATACCAAATGCATAACCAATATTACTTACTGCATATATTAAGAACTGAAGGTTAGAATAGCCCCCCTTCAGTACGTTTCTGCAGGATGAAGCGTACAGTACATGAATCTACACAATGTAATGGCAATTCAGTTAAGGATGCTACAATAATAAGAGCAGGGTCTTCCTGGAAGGGGAGAAAGGAAGCAATCAAACATCTGAAGAAGATGAACTCATTCTTTTCACAGCTCATCGACACCCAGTAGACCTTTACGCTAAAATAACACCAAAATAAATGTAGCAGTTAGTATACACAAAAGCGTTTTTCTTCAGCCTCTGATGAATGTTAAGGTAATGTAAAGTTTGAACAGATAAGAAGTGTTTTTTTTAAAAAAAAAAGTGAGCATCTCCACTCTATTTACCGAATTCACTGCACAAAATCCGTTACTTTATATTATATAGCTCATCACGCAACCGTTCAGGACCTAAAACAGAACACCTCAGGGAAAATCAGTTATGTTAAACCAGAGTACCTAACACCCAGAGCTTAATTTGCATGGAATTGAATATCCATGGCTATCTGACAAACAAGATGAATTCAGCGTGCATCTTTTGATTGGCTTATCACCAATTTCTTTTATGAAAATTCTTGGCGAATAGGGGAAACTAACTACAAGCCATGGTTTCGGGATTGGCATAAGTTGTACGGTGAGTACGGGGACGAATCATTTCGGACGTATGAGCACACGGAGCCCGTAGAGCCACATTTAGGGTGATCCTAAAAAATTGGATCCGTTGGCACATTCCCGCGGGGCAGAAGAAAGAGAAGTCGTCGACTATACGAGAACACGCGACAGCATTAGTCTGAGGGCCGTATCAAGAACAGCGGCATCGCCACAGCACAAATGGTATGCCAGAGCGCAAATCCTGTGTCTTGATGGGTTCCGAATGGCCACAAGAAACCAGAGAGATAAAGCGCAAACCACTCGCAAAACAATGGACAAATTAAGGGCGAGCACGTGCAGCATGGGAAAAGGTAGGGGAAGGGAAGAAGGGAGGAAGCGGAGCGAACCGAACCGCGGATGGATGGATGATCCCTCGGAGGGGAAGCAGCGGCAGCGGCCAGCGGGGGAGGAGGAGGAGGACGGGGGAACGATCCTTGGATTGGTCCTTCGTCTTGGAAGGAACAAATTTAATCCGATGGAATTGCGACGGTGATGGGGGAAGAAGAAGGAACAGGACCACACACCACAGGAGCCGCGATGTCGTGTAGTACGGCCTGATGCGGCGACCTGACCTGACCTGACCGGCGCTGCCGTGGCGTGGACGTGTGGTGCGGTGGTTGGCCGACCGTGCGCCTGCCGCCGCTTACGCCGGACGCGTGGAGATGGAGGCTTGGAGCCATTTGGCTTCGGTTTGCTTGCGGACGCGAGGGATTTTGGGATCGTTTTCGACCAATCAATCAACCGGTGGAATGATTCACGAGGCGGAGCCAGCCGGGAGCTACGCGTACGCCACTGCGTGCGTGCGGCGCTGTTCCTGCTTGCGACGGCTCCTCGTTTGGCAACCGACCAGGAGAGAGGTCCGTTCTGCTGAAATTTGGACGTTTGTGGCACCCTCACGCGGACAAATTCCACAACTAGTATCGAGTGCCAAAAAATTCCAACTCTGGCCCCCGTTCCGACGCACGATCGATCATCCGAGCGCACGATCCAGCAGACGCCGACACCTGTCCGGTCGTGCGGTACCGGACCGCCACGGCCGGTGCTTCTGATCTTGATGCGGCGCGACGGACCGACGACTACATCAGAGCACCGGCCGTGCGGTCCGCATCGCGACGACCGATCGGTCGACCGCGCCAGACCTCCGACCGTATGTACAAAAGATTTACATGTATAAAATTAAATTTTGCAATAGATAAAATTGTATTTGTGAAGTTGTATGTAGAAAATATTTACATGTATATAATAAATTTTTGGAATGAATAAAATTTTAGATATGTATAGAATTAATTTTACATATCATATATGTAAAGTTATATTTCCCCAAGCGTATAGAATTTTGATGTATTTGTAAGGTTATATTTAGAATAAAAATAATTTTGGATATATAAAATGATGTTTGAAACATATGAATTTTATGTACATTCCAGTTTAATTGCTTGTGTAATTTTGTTGTAACAACTATCGAAAAAATATTTGGAACATATTGAACACATGAAGTTTGATAGTAATTCTTTCATCTTAATGTAGTTATAAAAATGTGAAAACTGATACATATGATTAATTGTAGAGTTTGATTACTTACTTAAAAGTATATGTAAAACATTTGTAAAAATCATACTTCTGATTTTTTCGTTGTAGGCATTGCAATATAAGGAGTTTGAGAGGTTTTTGCATTCCAATTGAGCTTGAAAAGATATGTGAAAAAATGACTTAGAAGAGTGCAATAATTGGGAGAAAATTTGTCCATCTGGACCAATATGTGAGGATCAAAAGTCATAATTATTCCTACATCAGATTATGAACACATTAAAAGATATGAAAATCAGAAAAGTGCTCAAAATTATGCGAAAGTTTGTGCATTCCAATTGAGCTTCAAAAACTAGCTGAAAAAATGACTTATAAGAGTGCAATAATTCTGAGAAAATTTATCCATATAGACCAATATGTGAGGATGAAAAGTCATAATTATGAATACCCCAGATTATGAGTGCATTAAAATATATGAAAATCAGAAAAATGCTCAAAACTATGTGAAAGTTTGTGCATTCCAATTGAGCTTCAAAAGTTACCTGAAAAAGTGCCTTAAAAGAGTCCAATAATTCTGAAAAAAATTGTCAATATAGACCAATATGTGAGGATGCAAAGTCATAATTATGACTACATCAGATTATGAGCACATTAAAATATATGAAAATCACAAATCTACTTAAAACTATGAAAAGTTCTGAAATTTTAGCAATTTGTCAAAATGAGAAAAGTACAGATTGATGTCTTTTCATTTAGTTTTTTTTTTGTACATTTAGATATTGAAGTCCTCATATGGCATATTATTTAATCCGTCTGAACATGCTATTTATATTGCTAAAAGAAGAATATTGAAATGACAAGATGAACATACGATTAGCGTAGAAACGGCTGGTAAATAAGAACATAAGCGATATTGAGGACATGAAGAATTGAATGCAAAGGTAAAAATGAAAATAACATAGCGCACAAAGTTACACGATAGAAAACAAACCGACACACTCGTACGATACATGTGCGCGTTGTTATGCGGACGAAAACAAACACGAACACACACAACCTAATAACCGGGGCCATTCACGGGACCAGCGTGGAACAAGCCCACCTATTGCGTGGACCGGGGCCATTTTCCCTTCCTAACGACATCTGCGTCGAACTCCTCGGCTGCCTCTTTTGCCTTGGCCGCTAGCTCCCTCTTCTTTTCGCGTTCTCTTTCGCGAGCTTCGTGCCCCCTACGCGTGCACGCTTCGTGATGAGCTTGCGTCTCCCGACGTATACGTCCGGCCTGCTCTTCGTTCCGACGCTCCGCCTCGCGAATCTCGGAGTCCCTTCTATCATTCCACTCGTGGAAGTCGAGAGTCCACTGGTCGTATTCGTGGATCTCTTGGTCAATCCACTTGCGATACCCGCACAGGGGTTCTGGGGACTGCGAGTACAAAAGAAATGTTAGTGGGGACATGAAACGAGAAGTAGTAGGGAGGAACACGCTGTCAGCGGTTCTTACCGGCTGCCGATAGGTGCGTGTGTCCCAACGTCGGTCCGGATAGTCACTGGAGTAGTTTGCACAACCCGATGAGCGCATACCGGGCTAAGCCGCTTGCCGACTTGACAAACTTACATGGATCTTGACACCAACGCAGGGGAGGCCTCTCCCCTCGGCGGTCTTGCGGCGAACGCGTCGTTGGAACCGCCGGGATAGGGTCGGTGCAACGGGATATCTTCTCGGGAGCCGTCCTCCTCGCACGCACCGCTTCTTGGGCCCGCTCGCACCTGCCTTCGCTCGTTAAATCGCGGCGCGCAGCTCTTGCTATGTCGCGAGTCTCCTCCCATTGCTTCGCATCTTCTCCCATTGTGCCTTCTCGCCGCTTGTCCATCTTGAAGGTGTGGGGTTTGGATTCAGAGTGCCTTATCTCCAATCCCTTTCACCTCCTTATGTACGCTCGGGGTTGGAATGGTGCGGATAATTCGAACCATGAAAAGGTGCCCGTGAATTAATGAAACAAATGCGTGGTTGGCCCATCTCAAGCTGTGCACAAAGCAATACACAAGCTTTCTTCATCATCTGCGTAAAGTAAAGCCGCCCGTCTCGCCTTGTCAATGCGTAGCGGGACACTCTTTCCCCTCATCGCGTAAAGTCGCCAAGTCTTGTGTCATCCATCGCCCAAAGATGACTCGTCTCGCCTCGTCTTGTCAATGCGTAAGCGGGACACTCTTTCCCCTCACCGCGTAAAGTCGCCAAGTCTTGTCTTTGTCATTGCCCAAAGATGACTCTCGCCTCGCCTCGCCTTGTCACTGCGTAAAGCGTGCCACTTGTCCCGCCTCGCCTTGATATGTCATCGTCTACTCACCGCGTAACGCCGACCTCTCTTTCCCGCAGCGTAAAGGCATGCGATCCGTCTTTGCGATCTTTGGTCATGTCGACGCACAAAGCCGCCCCGTCTAGTCTTTGCGGTGGTGACCTCACCCGCTTAGGTGGGCACGCGTAGAAAAAATGAGCAAGCCATAAAATGACATGATGACACCCGCTTGGAGGGGCCCCCGTGACTACCCTACCCTTGTGAACACGTGTCAGCTGCGTCGTTTTCTTGGTACCCCGGTCCCTACGTAGAGAACTCTTTAAATAGATCGAAGCTCCAGCCCCTTCTCCGTCGTGCAGAAACATACCATGTCGGAAGTAGAGGGTCCAGTCGGATGTGGGTCACCGAAGGAAGATCTTCCCTTGGAAAGGAGGGAGAACTTCGGTCCACAGTACCGCCTGATACCAAGCCGCCGCGCTCAACCCGCGTGGCGAAAATGCAGACACAATGAGGACGCGGTTGTGCAGGTCTTGGATGGCCCAATCGATGGCGGGCGACGTTTCTTCCGTTGCCCACACTCAGGGGTACAAATTGCTAATAGTATAATTTTCATTACTACTTATGGTTCATCCTTGGTAACTGTTTTTTCCCGCAGATGACGAAATGCGACTTCTCACGTTGGATCGACCCTCCTAATGAACGGTATATTGCCATCTACGTGACTACAATATGGGAACGAATATTGGAGTTGGAGGAGCGAATCGAGACTCTCAACAAGGAGAACAACGACCTCCGCCAACAGATGCAACGCGAGAGGGGCAACGAGGAGGTCGTGAATATAGGAAGCTCGTACGATCCCGGATGTTGCTGCGCGAACTCTAGCTGCATATGTGCGTGCCACTACAACGACGGCCAACCACGTCCGAGGCGTCCCCCTCAGCAATACTCAATGTGGGTGCCACGAGGTTCTTTTGGCATGTAGGCAACGCGATGTATGGTTGTACCTTGTATCAGTACGTTTTCTACGATGTGGAGTAGAGAGTGGTTACGTTAGTAGTGTGTCGTAATTTATTTGTTGTGTTTGTCGATCTGTCGCTGCGAATAACTGCTAGTGTTTTAATGTCACTGCTAGTGTTCGTAATTTATTTGGATGTAGTGAGGGTTTGAAGAAGCCTTTGGAATCGCAAGAAAATGTTATTTGAGTCCTACGAACCCAATAGGGAGGGTCTACTCCAATTGGAATCTATTAAGAAGCATAATGTCCTCAAACTCTGAGAGAATGAACCTGCTGTTAGTAGTAAGTAGATTTTTTCCCGGCTATTGCATGCGAAAAACCGAGATAATAAGCTTATAAAGTTGGAACGAACATGGCGCGTACATTTTTATTACATGCATAGCATATAGCATGATATCGGATCGACCGACCTAATCGCTCTCACGACCTCTCGTGCGGTGGTCTATTACATCTTGTCTACCGGGTGTAGCGTGGTTGTTTCCCCTTTTGTCGCGCTCACAAGATGGCTCCGCCGCATCCTTCTTCCCGTCACTCTTGCTCTTGAGAGCGCCTCACGAGCTTGAAGCTCTTCCTCCCGACGCTTGATGGCTGCTTCACGCAGAATCAACTGCTCATGCCTCCTTTGCAGCCTATCCTCCTTTTCCTTCAGACGGATTTGGTCCACCCTCACGCGGCACTCTTGCTCAAGCCGCATCTGTCGTTCCACCTCGCGAGCCTGAGTCATCTTGGCAAAGTATTGTCCTTTGTTTTCCACCGCACCGCCGGTTCCGTGGCCATGCGGCGGCACCCGATCCACCCATTCGATGAACGTGCAAGCCTATGTGTGGCGTGGTAGATGTCATGGATCAAGTTGAGAAACGGTAACGAGAAACAAAGGATGTAGTTGTCGTTGTTACCACAAAGTCGTCATCCGTGTCCGACACTTGAAGAATCTACTACCGTAGTTGGATCGTTATCTTTGCGTCGTCGTCGCACAACATCGTCCGAAGCCGCAATGGCACTTCGGGCGCTCATGCCACTCCGGCACTCCAAATGGCTCGGACCTCCAGGAAGACATTGCTGTGTAGTAGTATTGTGATGTCTTGAGGAGAAGATGTGGTATGGAAGACATAGGTGGCCTTTATGTAGGCTTTTCAGAGACTATAGTGGCGTAATAAATTACAGGGTAGGCTTCCAGCTGTCCAGTGTAGCAATAAATGGCTCTATGTAGGCTTTTCAGAGACTATAGTGTCGTAATAAATTCCACGGTAGGCTTCCAGCTGTCCAGTGTAGCAATAAATAGCTCTATGTAGGCTTTTCAGAGAATCTAGTCTCGTAATAAATTC
Source organism: Melocanna baccifera (assembly GCA_036346265.1). Classification (NCBI taxonomy): domain Eukaryota; kingdom Viridiplantae; phylum Streptophyta; class Magnoliopsida; order Poales; family Poaceae; genus Melocanna; species Melocanna baccifera. The sequence continues at coordinate 32,200,442 of CM070682.1, read as the reverse complement.
CAGGGTAGGCTTCCAGCTTTCCAATGTAGCAATAAATGGCTCTATGTAGGCTTTTCAGAGACTCTAGTGTCGTAATAAATTCCAGGGTTGGCTTCCAGGTGTCTAGTGTAGCAATAAATGGCTCTATGTAGGCTTTTCAGAGATCAGAGTGTCGTAATAAATTCGAGGTAGACTTCGACTTTCCATGTATGGAATTAATTTTACATATCGTAGCCTTTACGCAAAGCAATGCCCGTCTTGTCTTGTGTCACTGCGTAAAGCGGGACCGTATCGTCTTGTCACTGCGTAAAGCTCAGCTCTTTGCAAAGCTGGCCTCTTTCGTGTTGTCACTGCGTGTCAGTTTAATATTCTGTGGCCTCTGTTAGTGAAGCCCCCCACCGAGCCTATAAGAGGGAGGCATTCCTCACCTAGACCCATGCATTGCGCACCCTCATCTCCTGAATTAGTTGTAGCTTTTTTTCCTGCTCACTCCCCCGAACGCCGAAATGAGTCATCTCAGCACCTCTTCATCGGCACTCACGGTGATTTGCCCACAATGCAACACGGTAGTTAGACGTAAGACCTCACACACCGCTGCGAATCCTGGTCGGCACTACTACAAGTGTCCCTATCACTCGGTGAGTACGATTGTTTCAGATTCGGTTAAATCGTGTAGGTATGTTTTAAAATCTTCTTATCATGAAACGCAGAAGCCCTCGGCGGCTGCCGATTCAGGTGTGGGAGGATGAACTGGGCACTAGGACGGACACTGTTCGGCAAGACAGAGGTGTCATGGGGGGTAGCGAACTCGTCGAGATGCGGCATCGTTTCGATAGACTGGAGTGGAAGATGAATGTAATGTTGTGTGCTATTTTCTATCTTGTGTTATGTTCATTCTTATCGTGAATATGTAGAGCTGTAGGTTGTTCTCGTCTATGGTCGTAATGTTTTATGCTATGTTGTACCTTCTGTTTGTTGTTATCGTATGTTCTCCTGCTGGGGAGTTAATCTATGTATGTGTAATGCATTGAAGAAGCTGCAGTGTCCACCCTGCAATGATGCTGTAATTGTAGGTAAAATAATTTCATAAGCCCTTGACAGTACAAACATAATAATTGCATAAATGATTGCACGAAACCATGCGACGTTACAACAACTTAATTACAAAAACTCATTCCGAATCATCTAAATCGCCGCCCAGGCCCGCATGTGGTCCTCTGAGAAGGTGAACCTGGGGGGCGAGTGCAGTACATCGCGAAGGTCATACTGTGAAGCCTGCGACCGCTGTTGTCCTGCGTATAGCCCCGTGGGGACTTGTGTTGGATGGGCGAATATGTTGCTCAGCCATTCAGTTGCCGATGGATCTATGTCCTGCTAACAATGTATAGCAGAATTAGATAACGGACAGCAACATTAATAATAAATAGTAATACCACATGGTAATTACCTAGGTAGTCTGGAATGTGTCTGACCCACCGTGAAATTGATGGACCTGTTGCTCCGTATAAACCTGTAATTTTTTTGGCAATGCGATGAGATGGCATTGAAATAGACGTGGTTAGCTTAGTACGTTAGTGCGTACCGGGGTATGAGGCTCTCGAAATGATGATGCCGTAGGAAAATCGCGCATGTACTCCTGCGCTGTGTACCCTTGATAGGTTTGCCCATGCCACCTATCCCGGTCTTCTCTTTGGATCGCACGCCAGGTGAACGGGCAACCGCACCTCCGGTTGGTGCGCGCGAGTCACGATCGCTCCTCGGAGTGAGGGACCGTCGGCCCGAGAGCATGTTGTCTCCTCCGTCGCCTCCGTGAAGACGATGGTGTAGCAACGTGCTATCTCGCCGCAAATGCTGCGAGAATAACATGTGGTTACACATACATGGCAATCAAGTGGACGAACAAATAGTTGGCAATTATCCAACCGACGGTCCGAAGCGCGTGGAGGATGATGGTCGAGTAACGCGTCGTGTCCGTCGAAATGCTGCGAGAATAAGATGTGGTTAGAGATAAATGGCAATCGAGTGGACGAATAAAAATTGACAATTGTCCAACGAAGGTGCGGCGCGTGGAGGACGAGCGGCAAGCCGGGCCGATCGCTCGATCGCGATGGACGTGGACGACGATGGCCGTGAGGACGATGGCCGTCCGATGGTCTTTGGTGCATCACATACTCCGTGACCGCGTCGTACAACAGCATCGTCTCTGTGGCGACCACAACTGAGGGTCCGTATCGCAGACATGGCTTCTTCATAGATATTGCGCATTGAAGTGGTCCGGCGAGCACTTGAATTTGCACTCCACGATTCGATGCTCGAGCGGACTCGTCGCGATACGATGTAACGCTGCAATCGCAGATGAAACAAAGAATGAGTTAAAACGTAATGCTTCACAAGTTAATTACATATCAATGTCGCATCGCCTCGCCGTTACGCGCCGCCGATGCCGGCCCGACTCGCTCGCAGCGTCCTCGTGTATGACCTCGACTGGACGATGTGGCGGTTGCCCAGTAAGCCTACTCCCGTGTCGAGGTACCACCGAAGGTATGAAGTATACGTGTCGAGGTCGTACTCCCGTGTCTCCTCCAGAACCATCGTGTCCGCCTGGTCACGCCACATGTCTGTCCACGGCCGTTGTATGACTGTCCAGTCTTCGTTGGCTCGGCCTCGCCTCGATTGCCTGCAAGTTAATCGAGACATTACACAGTTAGTAGGGGCACAAAGTAATGCATTAATTAAATTTACGTGTCTCGACATACCGGTGGGTCTTTGGGTGCAAGAGGCGCCCGCGGTGTGGGATATCTTTGTACAGCCGAATCGCCTCATGACTCATTGTGGGTTGTATGGCTCGACACACCGCGAGAACACCAAGTGACATGTCGTCAACCAGTACATGTGATCGAGCCCGCATCGAGATGATAATCCATGGGGTCGTGTCCATAATGAACCGCGGATCCATGGCCACCGGACTATGTCGGAGTCGTGGAGAGTCTCGAACATGTTGTGGAACTCGGGTACACACGTCTCGGTCTCTCCTTGGCCCACCGTAAGTGACCATGTGTCCAACGCGCACCCATTGTGGGCCCATCAACGTGGTCATCGCCATCATCAAGGCCGTGAGAACTGCGGGACGAACTCATAAGGGTGCACAGCAGATCGAAGTAAGGCCTACCAACGGAAAGTGTTCCCACGACCACAATCGCGAAGGATGTAGCAGACGGCTAGGACCGCTCATCGGCGCACTACGCCTGAGGTATCGCACAAGCCCCGATATGTGGCACTAAGAACTGCTGATCCCCAGCTATATTGTGGCACCTCGGCAGGCCACCCATCTGCCAACGACTCTGCTAGGTGTATGTAGCTCGACTGCACGGAGTCTCCAGTGGTGGTAGGGAACAAGACCCACCCGAACAGAAATAGCAGTGCACGCAACGGCGCGCCCGCACTGCGTGTCCTCATCTGCGTGTCCAGGACATGTCATGAACTGTCGAAGCCATCCATGAGGCACACCAACTACGTTGTTCGGGAGCGGATGACCGAACCGGTGACCCAGATGGACCTTCCAATCTGGGTCCTTTGGGGGTGGTACTACAGCAGCACCATGAATGGGTAAACCTGTAAGCATCGCCACGTCCTGCAGAGTAACCGTCATCTCACCCCACCGGAAGTGGAAGGTATGAGTCTCCGGCCTCCAACGATCAACAAGAGCCGACAGCAACGCCGCATCATACTGGAACGCATGTCGTATATCCAACATACGTGCAATGGGTAGCAGACCGGTGTACCGAAGTAGTGGGATGTACCGCGGTCGAGGCCGGTGCTCTCGGGGCTCCTAAGGATGAAGCATGGAGGCCCGTCTCCTGAGGTCCATGACAGGCATCGGTGCCCCTCATCCCAACGGGGGTCTAGCAACTCGTACGCCATCTCCTGCCAACGAAGGAAAATAAGTTAGTCCACATTGTTAATAAAATGTGCAAGCAATGACAACAAAATTAACACCAAACGTAACGACAGGGAAACATACGTGATGTACCAAACATACATAAAATGTGCACACTAATATGACCCACACAACAGGGAAACATATGAAACGTAGCAAAACATACATAAAATACGCACGGTAAAATGTTGCAGGCTAATGTTCGCAACATAGAGACATAGAACCATCAAAGCGTACACATAGAAGCAATAATGAGTACAGCAAAATATTATGCTTGCTACTACGGAGCGTTGCTTGATGATGGCCTGTTTTTGCACTGGCTAAGGGAGTGTCCAATCGTCTTGCATAGCCTACACTTCGGACGTCGAACTCGATCCCCACGCTAGCTATCATCCATGTCATTACGGATGCGACGGCTTTGTCGTCTTCCATGACCGACATGCTTCAATGCATCATTAGGCACCCATTTTACCTCCCCTGGCCATAATTCCCTGTAGTGCATGTCTACCCCGTATGAATGAAACTCTGCACTCCGGGTTGCATATAAGTCTTGCATGTCGTAGTACTTTGAGATGTCTTCGCGCCGACGCCGCTTCCATACCGCGCATGCAGCGTACACATGCGAGCATAGCTTGTGCAGAAGCTGGGGTTTATTGCAGGTGCAATATGCTTTTTCATCAATCGTACATATCTGCTTGCGATCCCCTCTAATGTGACCCATGACGTACTTCTGTCTGAGGCGGATCTAGAACTTCTTCCTTAAGCCATCTATGGTTTGAGGAATGTGGGAACGACCATTCTCCATCTTCTTATCCATGTAGGCCTGCATTACCTCAGAGTATTGTTTGTTTTCGTCCATGTGCTTCTTCGCCATCATGGCTCTATTCACAAAGTACCCAACAGTCCGGTTCCAAGTCTCGTCCACAATTGCCGTGATCGGTAGGGATCTGACGCCTTCAAAACACCATTGTAAACCTCGGACATATTGGTCGTCATGATTCCATACCTTGCCCCCCCGGTGTCATGTAACAAAGACCACATCTCCAGGTCAGGCGCATTGGATTGAACCCACTGTGTGAACACCCCAACTCTTGTGGAACCTCCCTCTATGGACCCAGCTTCTGTCTGCACATGCTTGCTAGCCTCCTGATCGAGTTGCCTCCACAAGGTCTCGAACTTCCGCTTCAGTTCGCATACATAGCTTCTTGAACATCTTCATTAGGTCCTTGCTACGGAACCTTCTATGGAAGTTCGCTGCGAGATGCCTCATGCACCAACGATTCTTCAGATCATTCCACTGGAAGGGGGGCTGCGTCCCATTCTGCATCGTTCGCAATGCAGACAACAAGCCTGCATTGCGGTCCGAGATGACACACACTTCGGGGCGATCTTGCACTATGGCTTGCTTCACATTTGCAAGGAACCAAAGCCAGCTCTCCGTACTCTCATTCTCCACAATTGCAAATGCCACTGGGAGTAACTGGTCATTTGCATCAGCTGCAACTGCGGTAAGGATAGTACCCTTGTACTTGCCCGATAGGAACGTCCCATCCATCGTTAGCACTGGACGGCACCACCTGAACCCTTCAATCGCCTGATGGAAGGCCCAGAACACTCTATCAAGAATCAAACAATTCGGGCCCTCCGTAGGATGCACTCTCTCCTGCCTGTTAATGTACGTGCCTGGGTTTGATTCTGCAATTTGCTGTAGCATTCTTGGAATCAGGTCGTACGCCTCCTCATAAGTCCCAAACATACGGTGCAAAACCTTTCGTTTCGCCCGCCATACCTTCTTGTAGCTGACTTGAAATCCTACCATATTCGCTACCTCTGCCATTAGAACCTTTGGAGAAATGGACACATCTGCCACGATGAGGTGGCTCACCAGCTCCGCAACATAAGATGATGTCATGTTGCGGTGCCTATGTAATGGCCCCGCAAGCTCGCAACTGTGATCATGTAGCACCGTTATCCGAAACACCGTGCCAGCGCCCTTGTACCGCTGTGCACGAACTTTGCCAGGACAGAACCCGTTAACACACTTCACAATGTACGTGTCCGGGTTTGACCTGTGCACCCGATACGTCCAGCTAATGTTCACGGCATATCTAGCAATAGCTTTCTTGGCAAAGACTCTTATTATCAAGCATCGCCCCAAAATGAGTGTGGCCTCGCTGAACCCCATTTCGCCTCCTCCGCTGTGGCGGCACTAGGGATGCCGCCGCATTGTCATCGATCCGGACGACACGTGACGCAACGTCGGTGGTCACAACACCACCCACCACCCTCCATTTGTACCTTCGCCTCCACCATCGTCATCCTCTCCGAATCGCTCGCTTCCACATTCTCGTCCTCCTCGCTCTCCACTTCTTCCACCTGATCCGCAAGGTACTCATGACAGTCAATACGGGCAGCCCACCACCTCTCCCCCACACCTTCGTTGGCCTGAAAATTGTCCGCACGCCTCCTGAGGTCTTCATCACCCACTTCCTCGCCCACATGTTCTCCCGCAGGTACTACATCTTCACCAGTAGCATCATATCCAACCTGTCCGGATGATTCTGTCCTCTCCACGAACTCCACATACACCATTGGCTTGGCATATATCTCAGCATCAGGGTTGCACACGACTTCCATGTAGTTGGCCCATGATGCATCATTGGTCACCTTCAGAAGTTGCCACTTGCTCTCCCCTGCATCACCCACCATTGCGGCATAGAATGCCTCGATCCGTAACTTCTTTCTTGCGGTGTACCGATCGAACGCCGAACGGACATTCCGCCGTAGCTCAGACAAGCTCATGGCGTTGGACCGGTGCGGATCATGGTCCGGCGACAATTTGACAGTCCGCCCATACGGCCCGTCACGCATTGAGACCACCGCCGTAGAATATGAACAAATCTTGAATCTCAGCCATGGCGTACCTAACATAAGTGCATAATAAACCATCTTAGTGCACAACATGCAATAATCATACCATCAAACCCCCACTACCGTACTTTCAGATTTACATGTTCATTATGTACCCTTCCTATAATCTACAATATTGATTAATAAAATTTTTAGCTCTCAATCTATATTTTATTTTTATTTCATGTTTTCTCGATTAATGCAAAAATCAATTACTAATTTTTTTACATTTCTTTTCTAACTTTTACTTCATACAGAATTTATTTAATTGTACTATACATTGTATTACTATTATTGTATTTTAATTCTACTGTACCAAATTTATTTTTACCACGTACCGCATTGTATGTACTACTTCCCTAAGCGTACTAATTGTATATTTCTAATCCTGCTACTATTGTTATCACCTACAAATGCTCTAACATAAATATGTACTTTGTCAACGTCTACACATTTACAGGTTCATATTTTTTTCACAAAATGAAACTACATAACATATAGAAAAATACATCATGCCTAACATACCGTATGTTCACAAAAAAAATGAGAACTCCATACATATGTTCACTAAAAATAAAGCACAACATTACATATACTAAACAATACCTCATATGTAATATATGGAGATTTGCTACAAATATATAGCGTATGAAAGATTGACATACAATAACATTAACGAAATACGGTTTGCTTAATTATGGACTAATGACATACATAAAAATAAATTGCACGGGCACAAGACTTACCTCTACTTGAAGCTCACAAAGCGATCTACAACTTTTGTACTTGCCAAATCCCCTGATTCCAAACAAAAACAACTTAACAAAAGATGATTTGCTTAATTTTGGACTAATGACATACATAAAAATAAATTGCACGGGTACAAGACTTACCTCTTTCTGAAGCTCACCAGGCGATCTACAACTTTTGTACTTGCTAAATCCCCTGATTATAAACGAAAACAACTTAAACTACGTGGTTTCACTCACTTCTCTTCACTGCCTCCCTCACTCTCGCTGAACTCCAACTACAACTGAGCCAAATGAGCTTCTTCTCCCTCCCTCGCGCTATTGTTTCAGCCTTTACGTATGTGTGTTCAGAAAAGAAGAGGGGCCATGCCATGCACATATACTGCCCATGCGACACGTGTGCAAGCAAGCGAACGAGCTCCTCCCAGCGCGCGCTGCTGCTTTCGGTGCGAATGACGCGCGGTCGGCCGGTCGGCAGTGAATAAAATCACGCGAGCACAGTAGAGACGTGCGTGCCGACCGCACGACCGGTGCTCTGATCGCGATCGTCGCGGTCGGTCCGCATCGCGACGATCGCGATCAGAGCACCGGTCGTGGCGGTCCCGCATCGCACGACCGACAGTGTCGGCGTCTCAGCGATCGTGCGCTCGGATGATCGATCGTGCGCCGGAACAGGGGGCCAGAGTTGGAATTTTTTGGCGCTCAATGCTAGTTGTGGAATTTGTCCACACGATGGTGTCATAAACGTCCAAATTTCCCGATTGGTCACCCATACTATACTGGTACTATTCTTAGCTAGTATATGTGCGCCATCGAATTTTATATATATATATATATATATATATATATATATATATATATATTTCAGTCGAGGGAGTAGGAAAAAAATTAAGAACAAGGACGGAAACGGTGGGAGACAAATTAAATCAGAGAATATATATACTGATTATGCTGTATTATTGTTTGTTCTTAATGATCGATCGGTATGTGGCACGTACTATTGTCAGTAGGAAAAGGAGCAGCAGCATCTAGCAAGGGAAGACAAGACGGCGATGCTTAACTGACAAGAGGTTTGAGATGACAGGTAGAAGCCTAGAAGGTCTAAGTACATGTTTACGACAAATAATTAATACTTCATTTGAGTTAAATTTAAATTTTATAAAAATTTTAAAAATTTTAGATTTCAAATTATCCTATTAGGTTTCAGGTGATCTGACTGGACCTAAAATGGTGATCTGACCGGCTTTGACCTATTCATCCGACGGCTTGATCGTCATGGGAAGACGGTCTGATCGGTTATAGACTTTTGAAAAATAAACACCAAACATTTTGTGTAAGCCTATTTGGGGTTGTGTTTGCATTAGGTGCGAGTGGAGTAAGAAACTGGAGCTTTGCAATGGACATATTTTTTTTAGACCATAATACTCTCTAGAAGCTATACAAACCATAATACGCTCTAGGATAACATAATCTCAACCTTTGACATCACAGAATAACATACTCTCCAGAAGTACTCACAATGATGTAATCTTATAGAAAACAACATAGCATCCATAGAACCACAATCTTACATAGTCCACACAGAATCACATATAGTCTTACATAGCATCCATGAATCACACACACTACCTATCTCTCTTTGACCTGATGACAACAAGAGTACGGGTACATAGTCTACCAGTTATCTGCTATTTGTTGCAAGAGCATTCCCATATACCAACGGTGCCATAAATCCCCTTATTATCTACTCCCACATAGTCCTCATCCTCCATTGTTGTGGATTGCTGCTCAGAGGGGTTCTCAGGAGCATTATCTGTGGATTGCTATGGAGAGGATTCTCAGGAGCATATTCTATGGATGTTGTTGACAGGGATTCTCAACAATACTTATGAGCTGTGAGTCTACCTGTGATAATATGACAGCTTCAATTGGCATAGCTAGCAATCTCTCTCCTGGCCACCTCATCCTATGTCCATGACTGAAACATTTATCTAGACTGCTTTCTCCACAAAGTACAACTCAAACACATCAAGAAGTTCATCGTCAAAATTAATGGGACATAGCTCAGCAGCGCATTTATGCTAGGAAAAAATATGAAAGATATTACTTACTGTCCCACACGAACACCTTGCGTAAGTACTCAATAATACTCAGTAGTGAACATTTCTCCTTATCTACCACCTTATTGATGATTATGACCTTCTTGTACTCAAACCTACCACTATCTTCCTTGCACATGTATAATTCCATCCTAATAGCTAATTTGAACACCTTGTTAAGGTCCACCCTATCGCAACAAAATCAAAAAACAATAGCGCACACAAAGTTAGAACCTACACAATTCATAATTGCAAGAACAAATAAAACAATGGAAAATGCATCATTGTCGAAAAATTATAGTGGAAATTGTGCCCCCCAAAAAGCACCTGAACTCAAATTGTGAGGACATAACAGCATATCCAACCAATCACTGCAAAAAATACAAAACACAGAAGAGGAACAAGACATTACTTGAGAGACCATGTGGAGGTCATCCCACGTGTGTGATGAGTAATTGACATCAGTTTAGGAAAGCCGAGTTTGATTTGGTTGGTTCGGCTCTTGACGTTGTGTGGTGCAATCGGGCTCGGTCGGACTTAGTCAAACCTGGTCAAAATGGTTAGGATGCATATTATGTTGACTTGTCAGGTTTGGGCTATTTCATTAATGTATCTATGCTTACATGTATCGAGCGGTGCTATTTGATGTGTTTCTTGTCTGAGTTGACTGCAGGACGTCGAGGCAGAGTCGTGGCGAGACACGAGGTGACCGGACTAGGCGCAGGTGGCGTTGAGGTCAGAACGGTCGAATGTGTCAAAAACGGCGGAGATTCGATGTGGTTGCAAGTCGTGGACAACAAGGAACGCAGAAGCTTCTCGGAAGGTGCAGGAGGGGCGAAATGGTCATTTCGTGAGGCTGCACAAGCGGGAGTGGGTTCCGTTGGATTTAGCGGGCGTAACGGGGTGGAGACCCGTTAGCCAAAGGCTATAAATAGGAGGGAATGGCTGCATGCCGCTTATGACTTTGAGAGAGAGTTAGGGTTTCCATTGGTCAAAAGAGTCTTTAGGAGGTGGTTTTGCCTTTGCTCTTTAGTGGTTAAGGGTTGGTGAGAGAGACAGAGGATGTCTCCTTCGTAGTATCTCCCTTCTCTGTGTGTGTTCCTCCCAAGAAGCATGTGTAGCTCTTGGTGTTCTTGAGGATGGAGAGGGAGAGGATGGATTGAGAGTCTTATATTCACACCTCTTGTTCGAATGTCCATGCGTATCGGGACTCCTTGTAATCCTTGTTGAATAGAAATGAAATCTCTGAGTTTGTTTTCTATTCAGGCCTAGTTCTATTCTTCGTTGCCTCCTCTGTGTGTTTTCTTGATTTCCTTGTTTTGAGTTGTTTCTTGTTGAGAAGGCCCAAAATAGGTTGCTCTGAGATGGGAATAGGCCCCAAGATCATTTGATCAAGTTTTCCCCTGAGCAAATCAAATGAATCAATGATTCTCCATTTTTAGCTTCTCTGTTCTTCAGTTCTCGTTTCTAGGGTGTAGAGTGAATCTTGTTCTCCCTCTCAATTTGGCCTGAGTTTTGGGCTCAAGAATCCTTGGGCTATTGCTTTCTTCTCTGCAAAATATCTTAGCCAAAGGATCAAAGTAGAGATGGCTATTTGAGTTTTTGTGCAGCACATGTAGGTTGTCAGATTTTTTACTAAAATCTGAAATTACTGCTCTGTGTCTGAAATCTTTGGTTCTCTGGAATCCCCTAGCTATTTTATTTGTCTCCTTACTGTTCTGGGCCAAAAAGAATGGAAGAAAACCACAAATTGTTCTGGGTTTCGAAGATCTAAAGTTATACCCAAATTTCAAATTTTCAGTTCTCCTCTCGGGCAGCAGGAATCCTAATGGTACAAGGAAACCTCTCTTTTTGCTGTTTTTCAACCCTGCTGCATGTAGTTCAAATGACCTCGTTTTCGGCTGAAATTTTTGCTGTTTAATTACTGATCTAGGCTGATTTTAACAGTGTTACATGCAGTCCAGATTTCACCAAAATTGATTTTTCTGTGAGATGCTTTGATCTGCTGACTTGCTTTTGATTTTGGTGTCCAACCATTTCTTTGCTTCGGCTGGCAGTAGAATACACAGGACATCATTTCTTGCTTCTCTCAGTAAGAAAGGAGGAGGAATTCCTTTTGGGTGGCTCTTTTTCTTCGACAGTTTTTCTCTCAGTTCTGGCCAGTTAGCAGCAGCTCCTTGTTTATTTTTGCTTTAATTCTTGCTAGCTTCCTTTGCTGAATGAAGTGCTAGTTTACTTGTAAGTGTTTCTTTCTGGTATTTGCATCTTAAAAAAAATCTGTGTGCGAATACTGTGGGGCGATTCTGAAGAGAACGACATTCACCCCCCCTTTGTCGCCAATTTCGATCCAACATTACTCTTCTGAAACCCACGCCTTCGAGCTCATCAAGTCCTCCTCCTCACTGAGCTGGTATAGGTCTTCAAAGGACCGCGCTACCAGGATCTTTGGTGCGCTCACCACTTCAAGAGATTTAGCAGGCTAGGTCATCGGAAGAGTTGCGGCCTTCGTAGCGGACGACGGTGGAGGCACCGCCTCAAGGTACCATGTTGCATCCCTATACTGCGTCGCCTCCCTGTACCGCAATGCTAGGGACTTCGTGATGCGGATACGCACGTGTCTTGTACTTTTCAGTTAAATATATTATTCAACTGGAAAGAGTTATTGAGCCGCATCAAACATTACCAGGTGAACTCATTCCAAACTAAATATAATGTTCTTAATCATAAGAATAGAATACTACCTCATGTCATTAAATGGTGCATTTTTAGGTTTGTCGATGGCAAAGTAATGGAGACGCAAAAGGAAGAGAATAATCACATTAGGTGTCAAAGACATGAAGGAAGAAAGCCCATTCAGTGGGAGAGCAAAAGGGAGAAGCCCAAGGACTTAAACTACAAGTTTTGGATAAGATTTTCAAGCCCAATTCGTACCTCCCACAAGGTCAATTGGTTCAAACTCGGATTCAACTCAGAATTCAATTCGGATTCGGTTCGGGACAGCCTGACAGGCACTTACTAAAAAGGTCATAACTTTCATAAACGGAGTCCGATTTGGGTGTTCTTGTACTCCTTAGAAAGATATTTTCAAGGGCTACGTAATGGATCTAGTACCAGCATCAAATTCATCACGGATCAAAAGTTATGGCTGAAACAATGTGACAGCTGTAAAATCTAGTTTCCTTTTTGTGAGAGTTCGTATCTAAAACCATATAGGGTTGAGTTGTACTAGGTTTGTGGACTCTATGGACATTCTAAGGTCCTATATAAGCCATATATTGGCAGCCTAAGGGCTCAGACCACCTTTGAGAATAATCAATCTACTAAAGTTTGTTCGAGTTTATCATTGCTGCTGAAATTCCGTGAGGGAATTAGGAGTGTTCTTCAATCAAGATCGTTCAGCCTTTCCGCTGGGAATTGGGTGCACGATAGATCTTCGCTTGGTGGTCAGCGAAATCGACGCGAGTGTGTTTTGGCGGATTAAAGAGCGTTCATCCCTTGCATTAGCATTGGAGGATAGCTACGATTCATCAAAACCCCCGCGAGTATCCATCCTACGTCGAGAAGATCGGGCGACCCCGTATCACTTCGGTAGGCTAGCATGTCCTGATTCGCTCTAACTAGAGCTTGCCGCCGTACGGACACTCATCGCTCATCTCACAGTTGGCCGACAGGGACGGGGGATCTAGGGTTTTGGTTTTCAAAAGGGAAATTGCGGTTGTGGGGATTTAGGGTTTCAGAGGCAAGGTGGGGTGCAACTTTTGTCTCGACGAGCTAGGGTAGCTTCGGCATTTCTGTTCTTTCATCCCACCGAATCGCACCCCTAATGGCGCTTGGTCACGAACCCTCACGGCAGGGGCATTTCCAAGAATTTCAGCCCTTCGCCATGGCATTTGGCCACGCGTGCGCTGCACATGGTATTTTTCAACACGTAATTCTTTGCGATGGCATTGAATAAATTTGCTCTACATTAATACATGGAAATTTACATATTTACCACTCTAAATGTTGCCAACGTTTCATCAGCCACTCCAAATGTAGAAAATAGGTCTTTCATGCCGGTGTACCTTCCATACCACTCATCGGAGCTCATGCACACACCGTCACACGCCAGAGTGGTGCCAAATATCCTCGACTCTGCGCCTCGAAATAGAAAACAATTCCAGCCATTGCAGTAGCACTAGAGGAATTAACGTCATTTGAGCGGCGAATGTGAAAATTCGAAAGTTCTAGTATGAAAATGTGCAATTCATCCAAACACATTCGGCAATAGGCCTCTCGATCAGCTCACGATCGATCAAGATTCAAGGACACGTGCGCGCGCCGCTGCAAGGACGGTACGCGTGCAACAAGCAAGGATTTTTATCTGACAGATCCACTTTTCTCTTCTGAGGAGTGAAGAATGGTCATGCTCTCCTACCCCCGATAAGCAAAGCAATCTTGTTCTCGCCAGCTTGCTTTGCAGGTCTTCTTTGTAAATAAAATAAAGGAAGACAAGGCGTGGGTTTGCCACTTTCAATGACACGGGATGATCATGTCGTCTGAGTCCGCACAATCGCCGCTTCTCTGCGTATTTGCCACCACATTATTGTACTGTGTTTTTGTGGAAGTGCAGGTGGAGTACTTCACCATTCCTCAGCGACTCAACCTTTTAATGAACTGGTTGATACCTTTTCAACAAAAAAAAACGGACGATATGGTTGGTGTATGCATCAACTGCCGGGGTGGCTCAAATTGATGGACCAAATTAGGGACATTACCATGTACTCAACCTCTGCACAACAAGTACTCCTTCCTCGATAGTTAGGAGTAAAATGTAGCAAGTTTGACATTACAATACAGCCATACAGGTAGAGCTTCTTCTTCTAAGTTCTGTTCCAAATGGTTTTAACTTTTTGCCTTCTAGAATTTGGTCTTTTTGGTTTTTTAGTCTTTTTTATTTTTCTTTTTTCTCTTATTTATTTACATTGTTCTAAAAGATTTAACGTTGCTTTTCAACTTTGCTAATTTTGTACTATTTTTTATTTTGATTTATAAAAATTTAACAATCGCTGTAGTACATTTGTAGCCAAAATTCACGTCAAAAAAACAGTTGTCGTGTCGCAGTAACAAAGAAAGATGGGGCCAACAAAAAGGTTCCAAGACGATACGTTACATCAGGGGGCGTTGTCGGTCCCTATAGTAAAAACCAGAAAATGTGTGTAGAAGAAACACAGCTGTTGCTATGAATTACAGTCAAAGCAACCAAAGATTAATATTCAAAGCTTGGCCCTGGAAAATTAAGTTTTACAGCACAGAGGAAGCAGGTAACTGCAATTATCTCGTGATGATGACTTCAGGGCATGTACTCTACTTTGGGAGTAATTACTAGTAATACTGGTAAATTAGTACCAACAAATGTACCACATGAGGGGAGCAAATAACAATAGAAGGTGCTTGTTATTATTCTTCCAAAGAACAGTTGGGCCTCACTGAGAAGGGCAGCAGCAACCACCACTATCTTGGCTGTGATAGTTGTGCTGTTCTTTTAGAGCCGTCGAAGTAGAAAAAAGAGTGCTTTAGATCATAATGGGTGCTGATACTACAGCATTTTGGTGTGCTATCGATTGATCTGATCCGTTGGAACTTGATCTCACTGTCTGAATAGAGGGATTAGTACTTCACAATGGCCCAGCATCTTTTTACATCAGCTGTACTGGTGGCCAGTGAGCAGAGGAGAGGACCAAGACAACGGCAGACGGCTTGGATGACTGGTAGTGGATCAGTGTATTGGAAAATCTCCTCCTGCTCAGTCTAACGTTTCCCTTCTCCACTCTCTCTCTCTCTCTCTCGTACATCGTAATCCCCAGCCTGAACTCATTCTGCATTCTACATTACATAATTCCTCCATTTTTTTTAGCAATAGTAGGCAGGAGTACACCGCAGGAATCCTTAATTAACCAACCAATCCTCTTTAAAAATACAACAAGCCAGGAATCAGCCAAAAAGAGGCAGCTAATCCTCACTCGCTCATTTTGTTAGGCAATTTCCCAACGTTTTCAAGGACGCACATGCGAATCTGAAATGGGAAAGAGAGCTGGTGGTACTCCACAAAAGCAATCCGTGCTTGCGCTGTCCCGATCAGTCAACAACTTTCTGGCTGATCGTGTGAGTAGATCAAATATTATAATAAATTATTATAATATTTATAAAGTAATTAGTTGGTTTTGCAAAGAGTACATTTGATTTGAGCTCTTTTCTAAAAGTGTTAGAAAATCGGAAGTACCACAGGACTAAATGCAGTAGTACCGCAGGTGTTTTTGCGGTAGTACTGCAAGGTGGAAGTACTAACAAAGCAACGGTATATTTTTCCAGAGAGGTCTAGTTTGTGTTTGCAAGGTGCAGAAGTACCGCTTTGGGAGTGGTGGTACTGTAGTGCGGTAGTACTAGCATTGTATGTGCGGTACTACCGATCTTCTTAGAAAAATAGGGTTTTGGTGATTTGAGTCATGGATTGAGTTGAGATGACCTGGGTTATTGATTAAGGTTGTATAATGCATGTCTTGACTAATGTAAGTTAAATTATAAAAAACTTATACTTAAAAACGATTTCTTTGTCTTTGGATGTGCAGGGTTACTTGGAGTCAACTGTGGTCAATGCCAATGATCAGGGCTAAACTCATAGAGGAGTTTAGGCTTAGAATGATCGAGGATATTAGGTGAGACAGTGAGCTCAAGCATGGTACGAGAAAGACGGGAAATGTTGAAGGCGGGTTCAAATGGCAGGATAGTGTCATGTGGTTTGCACAGGCTAAGTGAGCCGTAATTTGGTGGAACCGGGACGGAAGACACTTTATAATGTATGGCAAACAGTGGTGTATCTAAATGTGGCAAGAATGGCGATTGCTTGCAGTGGTTGGTGATGATCAGGTCAAGTAAGGGTATTTTGGTAGTTTAACCAAAATACTGGCAAACATTTTGGATCAAAACAGCGTGCATGAGTGACGTATTGGAGAGCAGTTTATGTCAAGATGGAGCTGGTTGGATCAAGACTAAAGATTTAGCGGATGCACACGTATGCGCTTTGAAAAGCGTACATAAGTGAATTTGTGAGAGTAAAATCCGTGTGTGTTGGGTTAACAGGCTTTCCCATTGTAATAGTGAACACGATCCATTAAGGGTATAGGTGGTTGGTTCCTACCTATAAAAAGGGGTTGGAATGGAGACATATGATGTTAACCATCCAACACATCTTTTATGCTTTCTTCTCTAGGCTTAGGGTTAGGGTTTGAGAGTAAGTAGCTTGGGTGCTCTCTGTCCTCTAAGGTGTACTGGCTGTAAACCTGCCTTCTTAGGTAATCATTATATCAATCTTTGTGCATCTCTTGAGTATATCATATGTTTGATTGATGTGCTTGTTTTTTGATTGGTTTTGACCTCTCTTCCTTCCATTCTTGTGATTTTGCCGTGTCAAAGATGTATAAAAGATAGAGATAATTCTTGAGAATATATCTCTACCCATCTAGACACTTTGATAGTAAGATCCACAAGAAAACCTAGCTTTGTTTGATTTGGCTTCAAGGTGTGATTTTTTTGTTTCGAGGGTTTTTGATATGATTTCTTTCGTGTTCGTGTTCGCTGGATATGTGAAAATATATCTAAATCCATCTTAGCCATCATCTACCCACGAATAAGTTGTATTAACCATTTGGGATTTTGGATCGATTTTGGTGCACCTTTCTAACAAATTGAAAAAGATCTCAATTTGGGCTATAATTTTCATGATAGTTTGTTGGAATATATTCCTAATTTTCAGAGTAGATCTTTGTTATCATTTAGATTTACGGATCAAAAGTTCTCTTGATTTTGGACTTTGAAATCGTGCTGACAACACTGTTCAGTATGATTTTACTATAGTAGCGGAAGTACCGGATTACTATAGCGGTAGTACCGTTGTTACTGTAACAAGCGATAGTATCACAAGTTTAACTGCGGTAGTTCTGATTTCACTGCTTGTTTTTAGATTTTTAGTGGTTTTCATCTTAATCCTTTAGCTATGTAACTATTAAAGTAAAAAATTAATAAATACTTTTAAAAAAAATAAAAGTAACATTTCACCCATCCTACCTCACACGCAGAGACAAGAGCAATGTTGCACCAACCAACCCAGCCAAGATTATCGTATTGAAAAGAATTTTTTCCCACTCGGAATCGAACTCTTGTGCCCCAAACTTTGTCCTTGCTTTTCGGTTAAAGCATTGGGGAACAGACAATTATATCCCCATCAGGCCATCACCACCGCCCTGCTCTCTGATCTTATTCTCACTCTCTGCCCTGCTTCTTGCAAGATTGCATTTGCTCTGCTACAAGACAAGGGCGGAGAGGAAGGGCTCCTAGGAAAAGAAGAATGTTGCTGCTGATACATAGTTGCATAAACAATACAGAGGCGCATACACATTTTCTTGTGGTGTTGTGAATTTCTTTCGGGGTGTTGGTGGGAGATGATGGCATAGCGGCGGGATGGGGAGCAGCTGGATCTCCATTGGGTTGCAGCTGCAGTCGCAGAGAGAGGACGAGGAGTAAAAGTGCCACCGCAAGATTTTCAGTCTTCTCCTTTTTTCTTGATGGTATGTATGGATCTTTTCTCTGATTTGGTTTACTCTCTTTCTTCTCCTGTTTCTTGTGGCGTTGGCCTCCTCACATGATGTTCTTCATGGCTGCCTTTGCTGCAAGATTGCCTTTTTGCAGGTTTTTTTGGGCCTGTCTCTTCATCATCAGTGTGCCCTTTATGAAATGATTATGATATCATCTTTTCTTGATAGCTTTCTCACCCAATTTGCCTTCTATTTCTTCAGAAATTGGGCCTGGTAAATCCATCTCAGGGAATTCGGTGGCTTCTTTTGCTTCGGTGGTTTTAGGATGACAGTTTCTTGATGCATTCAGTTTCTGGTTTTTGGGGGGCTCATCAGAGGATGCACTTGTCTCTTTCTGGCTTGATCAGTGATACATAACCGATGAAGTATGCAAGCAATTAATGTGGTTTCCTTCCTGTTGGGTTTGGAATTCTGCTGCATTTTGTGGGTCATTTGGGAGCTGGGAAGTGGTTGGACGCATCTTTTATTATTGGGTTTTCTTGTCACTGCCCACCCTTTTCTCTATCATTCCTTTATTTTTGCTTGATGCTTCATTCCTAGCTCTGCAAGCAACCTCCTTTTGTTTTTAATTTTAATTTTTTTAGTTCAGTATAGTTAAGTAGGATTTTTTAGGCACTGGTGAGGTGAGCTGAAACTTCTGATTTCCTCAACTTCTGGAAAGATCTGCTAATGGTATTGTTTTGCTTTCTTTCATTTTCACAGTTTGGGTAGATTCATGATTCTCCTCTTTTTCTGTTATTTTGATCGAACAATTGATCACTCTTCAGATGAATGATGCTGGAGTTCTCTCTACTGAATTTATGTATCTATGTTGCATATCCTCCAATTTTGTGATCGACACATTAGCGAATTGTGGAGCTCTCTCTTGGAGATTGGGATGCTTGCAGTTTTGCTGCTTTTGATTCATCATTGCTTTCTTTCGTCACTTAATATCTACTTTGTTCATAATAAAGGCAACAACACAACCCATGTCGAGAATTGGGTTAAGTCCCCACAAACTAATTCGTTACTTGGAGGTTTAGCTGCTTCTAGCTTTGCAAGCTGCTGTTTCTGTCTTGTGGTGTGTTGAATGACGACGACGAAATCCTAGCGTTGCAGTATCGATCTTCAGCTGTGGTCTATTTTCTAAAAGTGAATCTGAAAATAGGAGCTTCTTTAAAAAAAATATGAAAATAGGAGCAGATAGTGATCCTTTCTTTACTTCATTGGTTGTTTCTTCATGTTAAGAATAGTTAAAATTCTTCTTGATGCTCTTGTCTCTTGAGTCTGACAGTTCTTATTATATTCCAGGTAACTGACTAGTGTTAGATTGTGATTAGTTCTTGTTGCTGTCATACTTCTCTGGCTGTGGCATTCTAGAGGATCAATTTGTTCTTCAAAATATAAGAACAGCTCTACTGTTTAGCTTGTTGGCATAATGGCCGCAACATCACCGACCAATACAAGGCGCAAGTACTCATGGTGGTGGGACAGTCATATCTGCCCAAAGAACTCTAAATGGCTTCAAGAGAATCTTGCGGGTAAATTATGTTGATTTGTTGAGCTATTTTCGTGCTATTTCCTTAGATGACCTGTCCCTTTGGATTCTAGAAACTGAGCATGCCTGGCATGGTGATCTGGCATTATCACTGCAATCCTGATTCTGAAGTGATAAGCAAACACACAAAAAAAAATGAATTCAAAATTCATGGCCAGTTCCTGGGAGTTCAAGCTAGAAACAGAAATGCTGAGCTGAAGACTTTGTTATTTTTATATGCATTTTGTAACATACAGTAAAAGTGGAAAAATCTCTACACTGTACAGCATTTGATTAATAGAATACTGCTTTTAGGATTTTTATAATTTAGTTTTCAGGAGATTATAGAAGCACTACTCTTTGATTAATACGATCACTGCCTTGATCTAATAGCACTGCTTTATATGGTCGCAAGGATGTAAATGTGAGAAGAAAAGGTTTTGATGATGAAGTACAAATGTGTTATATCTAGATAACATTATCTGAAAACGACTTGTACTGTGATCATACGTGCGTAAAAGTCAGAAAAATATTGTGGAGGCACATGGACAACTTCAATGCTGCAATATAACAACTTAGCAAGAACATGTTCTTCTGCAGGCACTCAGGTCTTGGTTTACTTGGCTACTTTAATGAATGGCCAAATGATAGTGTTATATCATTTACTTCATGTTTTAGTTAATTGAGATTAGACTGAAAATTGTACTGACTTAGTGTAGTAGCTGAGACCATGATAGAAAATATGAGCTTCACCTGAAGATCAGCAGTGCAGTACATTCCTGTGCAATTTGTTATTATTATGTTAGGTGGAAATTAACCGAAAAGTTAGGTTAGTAAAGCCAGTACTCTAGAATCTTGTGCTTAACAAGTTTCTGAAGTTAACAATCAGAAGATATGCCTTGTAAGTGATGATGGTTACTTCCTTTTGGTCAGTCGTGAATTGTGATTCTTGAGGCAGAAAAACCTGAAGATGTCAAACCAACTGATAAGTAAAACACATTGTGATTTATAATTCTTGTTGCTGAGTCTTGTCAAGGATGCAGGTTTTAGCATGAACATGATTTTGTAACATGAACAATATTGGTGGAATATTTTATAAAGGATCTTACATATGAAAATGCTTGATCATATATGGCACACGTTCTTGCCTAAAATGGTTAACATGGGAGTGCAACTTATGAGTGTAGGTATTTGGGAAAATGGTCTACTGTATAGTTTGAACATGTAAGATTACTATAAGTGGGACGTTTTTTAGGCACTAGTATGCATGTATTGTTATAATCATTCATGGATTATCATGAATTTGTGTAATACTATAACTTGTTCATTCTGTGAATGAGCAGTCACTCCATAAGTAGTCGAGGGAATGCTAATCTAGGTTGCATGTTCTCAAAGCTAACTTTCCAGTTAAAATGTATAAATGAATTGATATTATGAACAATGAAGTGTTCGTGTTATCCTATCCTTGTATTGGATTGTGCTTCAATTTCAGTGTTCCGAAAAGTTCTTTGAAGTTTGTACTGGGCTCATATTTTTTGAATGCTTGATTACACAGATATGGATAGCAAAATTAAGCTGATGATCAAGATAATTGAAGAAGATGCTGAATCATTTGCAAAAAGAGCAGAAATGTACTACCGAAGGCGACCTGAGTTGATGACCTTGCTTGAGGAGTTGTACCGTGCATACCGAGCTTTAGCAGAAAGATATGATCATGCAGCTGGGGAACTCCGACAGGCCCATAGGAAAATAGCAGAAGCATTTCCTGATCAAGTTCTATTGGACCTGGATGATGATCTCCCAGCTGAAACTGCATCCATTGAAACTGACCTGGACAATCCAGACATGAATCCATATTTCCTCTCTTTCATCAGTGCTAATGATTTGAAAAAGCGTGCTGAAGGTAAGTTCTCTAAGCAATTCAAAAAAAAAACTAAAAATAAGTCATGACCAAGGTTCGGAAAACCGGAACCGGGTCAAATCCCGGCTGCCGGGCGGTACCGGGAACCGGCCGGTTACCGGAAAACTCGGTTAAAAACCAGTTAAATTTTGGCAAATGAAAATTTTGAAGGGAGCGGGAGGGGACCGGTAACCGGTCGGAAACCGGAAAAACCGGAGCGGGAGAGGTTAAGAGACATTCATGCGGAAGGTTAATGCGATTTCCGGTTTTTGTGGAAGGTTAATGCGATTTTCGGTTTTTAATGCGCATGTATGCATGCTGAATATTAATACGATTTTTGGTTTTTAATGCGTATGCATGCATGCAGAAGGTTAAGAGGCATGCATACGGAATATTAATGCGCATGCATGCGTGCGGGATATTAATGCGCATGCATGCGGAAGGTTAAGAGGCATGCATGCGGAATATTAATACGATTTTCGGTTTTTAATGCGCATGCATGCATGCGGAATATTAAGAGGCATGCATGCGAAATATTAATACGATTTCCGGTTTTTAATGCGCATGCATGCATGCGGAAGGTTAAGAGGCATGCATGTGGAATATTAATGCGCATGCATGCATGCGAAATATTAATGCGCATGCATGCATGCGGAATATTAATGCGCATGCATGCATGCGGAAGGTTAAGAGGCATGCATGCAGAATATTAATGCGCATGCACAGCATGCATACGAGATTTAATGCGCATGCACACGGTTTTTTGAAATTCAATCCGTATGCACACGGTTTTTTGAAATTCAATGCGCATGCACACGGTTTTTTGAAATTTGAATCTCGGTCGGTTTTTTTCTCCCGCTCACCGCCGGTAAAACCGGTTACCGGCGGTAATCGGCCGGTTACCGCCGGGATTTGGAACCTTGGTCATGACAAACAAAATGTGCTCTTGCAGATGACCAGGATTATGAGAAGCTACAGAAAGAACTAGCAAGCTTGTCACAGGAAAACCAAGATCTCAAGAAGAGGATCTCATCAGTGTTAGAGCGGAGCAACAAAGCTGAATCTGAGGTTCTTTGCCTCAAGGAGGCTCTTGCACAACAAGAGGCAGAGAAGGAAGCCGCAGTTCTGCAATGCCAACAATCCACTGCTAGATTACAGAACCTCAAGTCTGACATATTGCATACGCAGGAGAAGTTCAACAGGCTGAAAGAGGAGATGCAAACTGGATTGCTGCCTTTAAGCACAGCAGATGAGCGTTTCCTTCTGCTTGAAAGAGCTAACCAGGACTTGCATTTGGAGCTAGATAAGCTGAAACATTTGTTGAAACAGAAGCATGACGAGCTAAATGAGAAGCAAGCTGAGATGGAAAAGCTTAACATCTCTACAGAAGAAGAGCATCTCAAGTGCATGCAAGCAGAAATGGTGAAGCTCTCTTTGGAGAAGCAATTATTGCTAGCACAGGACAAATTGAGGCATCTGGCTTTTGAGAAGCAGAGGGAAGTAAGCAAGGTAAAGGACATTGAAACAAGCAATGTTATGCTACAGAAAGAACTGGAGAAGATTCTAGAAGAGAACAAAAGGTTGAATGATCAATATCACTCTTCTTCAGCTGTGATTATTCGTCTGCAAGACGAGATAATTTCCATGAAGAATGTGCAACACAGACTTGAGGAAGAGGTTTGTCGACATGTGGATGAAAAGAAGACACTTCAACATGAGCTTTCTCACCTTAAAGAGGATAGGAGTGACTTGGAGAGGAAACACTTTTCTATCAAGGAGCAAATACAATCTGTGAAATTAAATGTAGAATCACTACAAACTCTTGCACAAGAGTTGAGGAATGGCAATGTTGAGCTGAAAGAGATTATCAAGAAACACGTGAGCACGGAAGTTCTGCATACCGAGAACCTAAGGCAGTTGGAGAGGATGTCCGAGAAGAATGCACATTTGAAGAAGTCTTTGTCAGCTGCAACTACTGAGGTTGAAGGGTTAAGGGAGAAGAAGGTAGCATTGGAAGAATCATGCAAGCTCCTTAAATCCAAGATTTGCAGCCATCAGTCCGAGCAAGCTGTGCTTGTTGCACAGATTGAAGCAATTTCTCAGATCATGGAGGAGCTGCTTGAGAAGAATGTCTTCTTGGAGAATTCATTATCTGATGGTAATGCTGAACTTGAGAGCTTGAGGAGGAAGTTGAAAGAGCTGGAAGAATCTTCAGAGGCACTCCAAAATCAAAATTCTGTACTTCGATCTGAGAAGACAACTCTTGTCTGTCAGGTATACTTTGTGAATAACTTTATTATTTTCTGCAAGTTGTCATCAGAAATTAAACTTTAGTTGACCTTCTTAATGTTTCAGGTTGACAGTATCAGTGATACTCTCCTGAATTTGGAAGCGCAATACACAGAGCTGGAAAGGCGACACTCAGATCTACAGCAGGAGAAAGACTCAGTGCTTGACAAAGTGATCAGGCTACAAGAACAGATAAGGCTCGAGAGGAAAGAACACAAAGATCTTGCAGACTCAAGCAAGACTCAGTTTTATGCTCTACAGAAGCAAATTAGCCTATTGCTAGAGGAAGGCAGGAATAGAGAGGAGCAGCTTGAAGAGGAGGAGCTCAAGATTGTCAAAGCTCAGATAGAGATCTTCATCTTGAAGCAATGTTTGGACGACAAGGCAGAAGCACATTCTGATTGTTCAGCACAATTGCAAAAGAAGAAAGAATTGTGTAAGGTTCAGGAGGAGAAATTGGACTCCTTGTCGCAGCATAATCAGAAGCTTACTGAAGGGATTGGTTCAGTGCTGAAAGTATTACATTTGGATGAGAAGTATGAATCCTTAGACCAAATGAAGCTTGACATCATTGTGCAGCTCATCTTGCATGAGATCAACTGCCTACTGAATACAATATCTGATGCCCAGGATGTGAAGCAGAATGAGCTTGTAGAGAAGTCACTTGTGGTCACACTTTTGGAGCACTTTGGACAGGAGGTGTCTGACCTGAGGTCAGAGCGGAACATCCTGAAGCAAGATCAGCAAGCAAAGAGCGAGGAGTTGCTTCAGCTGCAGAGAGAGAGGCAGGAAGTTGTGAAGATCAGCGATGAGTTCTGGGAAGAGATGGAGGCTCGTAACCGCAAAGTGGATGAGTTAAGGGCTGAGGCAGAGTTCTTGGTTGGACAGTTGTCAGAACTGCAAGAGTCTCGGAGGTCACTGCAAAGTGAGATTATCAGGCTGATTCAAGAGAACTCTTTTCTGTCAACTGAACTATATGATTCCAGAGAGAAAGAGAAGATCTCTGAAGATGATTTCAGCACTCTCATCAGTGAAGCAGTCAGCAAAGATATCCTTTCTGTGATCTTTAGAAGCCTTCATGAAGAGAGGGCCTTCCAATTGAAGTCTTTGCATAATGATTTTGCATGTCTGCAAGCTGCAGGCAGTGAGCTTCATCAGGACATCAGGATGATGAACAAGAAGCTTGGAGACTTAGATATCGAGAATAAGCACCTCGGAAAAGAACTCAGTAGAACCACAAGTATTTGTGACCGGTCTAGTGCAGAAAATGCTAAAGGAAAAGGACATCCAGTGTGGAGAGATACCAATATCCTGAATTCTGGCAGGACCCAACAAGATCATCATGTAGACATAGAAGTGGAACAACACAAAGAAGTTGACAATGCTGCAAATGAAATGCTACAGGAGGAGGTACTTCAATTGCAGAGCATAGTGGAAGTGCTTAGGAGCAAGGAGAAGACTTTGATCGACATCAAATCCTGCGATGAAGAGATCACGAAATTGATGGCTAACATGCAAATGGCTATAATGAATGTGGCTCTATTCAAGGAGAAGGTCCTTGAGCTCATTATAACATGTGAGAGTTTTGAGATAAGTGCCATGGTGCAGAAGGAGGTGCTGAAGGAAGAGATCACCCGAAGGAATTCGTATGTAGATGAGCTGAAGGACAAGCTAAATGCTACAGAAATTGAGAACAGAAGACTGAAGGTTGATCTAAATGGTGATTTCAAAATGTTAGGATCATTGCAGACCGAAGTCAGTGCCCTAGAGAAACAAACCTTGTCCCTTGCCAATGATCGCTTGCAATCAAATAAGCTCAGGATGGAGGTATGCATTCCCTTTTCCATGTTCTCTTCAGGATCTAAGGATTATAATCTGGTCCCGCTATAGTATAATATTCTGCCACTCTCTAACAAGCTAAAGCTTTTTTCAGCAGTGCTTTAGTACATCAAACTCAATAGTTTCTCCTTAACCTTCAGTTGAAGAAAGAGATCAAATTATTTACAAGTACTCTGCAAATGCAGTATCTAACTAATAATGATATGCATGGGAAATCTGGCATATTTTCTCTCAAAATAAATATTTCCCTAAAAAGTAAATCTGTCATCTATTATTTCTTATTAAAGCAAAGAAAAAAAGAAGCCACCATGTTCGTTCTAAAGGGCTAGAATTTACCATGTTAATCGGTAGAAGCAGAGAAAGATCTACACCGTTGATTGTACTGGATCCAGATTATAATGGAGATTGATTAGATATATGTGATTATAGTGGTGAAGTACAACTCTAAATAGGGCCAGCTTTTCTTTTGTTATTCGGTTGAACATAGTAGGAATTTCTTTCGGTCTTCGACTTGCACAAGTGCTCTGCTTTGGACTCGGCTACGGTCCCAGCCATGAACATGGAGGTTAGTAATGCACGGCTCCTATGCACAGGAGGCCCCCGTTGTTGGTGTTAAGGATATTAGAGATATAATAGGATTGCTTTAGTGGTTTCCTTATATGTTTAGGTTTCCTTATCCATATATGGCATATTTTCCTGTAATATCCTCTTGTACTCCCTATATATATTGCCTATTGGGGCTCTTCAACATACACACAATATTCATAACATGGTATCAGAGCTTAGGTTAAAACCCTAACCTCGACCTACTTCCGCTACTGCTGCCCCTGGGAGGATTGATCTCCGCTCCCGAGGGCGGCTACCTTGTTGGGCCGTGTCGACCCGCCTCCTTCACGAGTGCGTCACCTACTAGCGTGCCCTCGACGCCCGCCTCGACGCGCTCCTCGCCCGCCGCCCCGACCTCGATTGCGCCGCCGCCACGCTTAGGGAGTTGTCCTCGTCCACCGCGGCGCTCGTCGACGTGCTCTCCTCCCACGTCCGCCACCTCGACGTGGCGCACTCGTGAGCAGAGGCAATGCTCACACGTGCCGAGGCGGAGCTCGACTGGTCCCGCGCTCGCGATGCCATGCGGCGAGCTCTAGTGGCCGACAACCTCATAGCCACCGCCAGCGCCGCACACGAATTCTTGGCCATCGATGCGCGGTTCCCCACTGACGACGATCTTTGCCGCAACCTACTAGACATCAAGCACCGACTCGAGGGGCTCGCGCAACGAAGGCTCGCTGCTGCAGTCGATGCCCAAGACTACCCCGTCGTGCTCCGCCTTGTCCGCATCTTTTCCCTTCTCGGTTGTGGGTTCTGTGCTGCAGGAGGTAATGAAGGGCCTGATCCCAGGGAGGTTGAGATTTATCTTGAGGAGATTCTTGCATTGACCTGTGTGGTCACGGAGAGAGAGAAGAGAACACAGGAGCCTTTAGTTATGGGTTATTGCTGATTTTGCGTCTATTTGAGTCTTCCGTTGCGTCCTTTCGAATCCGTAGTCCTCTACCATTCAGTTCGTCTAAGCCATATGAGTCCACAAATTTATTGTCAGTCATAGAAATGTAGAAATTTTATTTTGCATGGCAGCAGCAGCCGTTCTTCTCTCTAAGCCGCGTGCAGATCATAGAAGTCTTTATGATGCCGCTGTTTCTTTAGCTGCCGCCCGAGCTTCTAAGGCCGCGCGCTTCTTCTGCACCTTGTGCACTACGCCGCCGCCGTCTTGGGCTTCGATCTGCGCCGTCATACTTTTATCTATTCCTCTTCGACTTGATTTGACAGTATTTTTCAAGAGTTGCATACTACGACGATATTATCAAGACTCGGACTTCGAATTTTTACTATTTTAGTAACAACTCTTTTCAAATGCAATGCTATTGCATACGCTTTACATTTGAAGAGGGGTGTTAAGGATATTAGAGATATAATAGGATTGCTTCAGTGGTTTCCTTATATGCTTAGGTTTCCTTATTCGTATATGGCATATTTCTCTGTAATATCTCCTTATACTTCCTATATATATTGCCCATTAGGGCTCTTCAATATACACACAATATTCATAACAGTTGGCATGTCGCTAGAAGCATCGAGATCAGGGCAAGCCATATTCACCGAACCATGGAGGGCTGCGAGCTCTTCAAAGAGCTTGACTTGCAATTCATCTTTGCCACCGAAAGATAGCCACAACTGCTGCTGCCAACATGTGCAGACTAGATCACATGAGCCAGCCTCATTGCTGGCTGCCATGAGCGAGCAACATTGATTAATCACATATAAGTATTTGGTCCAATATCGACTTCTAATCCACTCTAAGATACGAAGGTACATATACAAGTGCATCATTTTTTAAAGCTCATGGACTATAGCTCGCGGATCAAATTTTATAAATCATAGTGGAAAATTCACAAATAAAGTAATGTAATTAATCACAGATCTACCGCATTAGTCGCCATATGTTGACACACAGAAATATGCTGAGATTAATCAAATATAAGTATTTTGGTTCCAATAACGACTTCTGCTCGACTTTAAGATATGAAGGTACAAATACAAGTGCATCATTTTTTAAAGCTTATGGTCCATAGGTCACGGGATCAAATTTTAGAAATCATAGTGGAGAATCCACAAATAAATGATATAATTAATCTGAATCTAACCCCATGTAAATGATGCTAAAAGAAGCCAACTCATGTAAAACAATGCTAAAAGAGGCTACCACCTTCACTCTCGGAAGGTAGACATTATCACAATAATAAGAGAAAAAGAGAAAATGTCTACACATTTGGTGGGTCTAGACTCTAGACTATAATGATGTAAACTAATCAGATGCAGATAATAGAGTTGTTATCGTTGTATATAGGACATAAAACTCTACCTGCAAAAATAAGCATATATGTTATAGTGTCTAGCCACTCAATTGTATCTGATGGGGCCGAGTTATAACGGCTCGGATCAACTCCAAAGAAATACTAATTACCCACAATGAGGAAATTTCCACGTTAATTATACCTGGCCATCTATCTGGTGGGGTCAAGTTGTAATGGTTTAGATCGACTCCAAAGAAAATTTCACATTAACTCGTAGAAAGGAAAAATATCCAACCATCTATCTGGTGGGACTGTGTTATAACAGCGTATTATAGCTAGCTATCAAATGGCATTGGCCACGCAAACATGAGCCAGGCCTGTTGCACCCAAACTTCCAGCAATAAGAGACGCCTCTAGTGCGCGTACGTGATCGACGAGGCTGCATCCAAGCGAAACGAAGACCTGCTGCACGTGTACAACAAAAGGAAAGCTAGAAACTGATCCAAATTCCGCTGCACGTTGACAACCAAGGCTATTTGAGTCCAAGCCGTGCACACGTTGTTTAACACATACGCGATGTCTCACAAAGCAAGAGATAGAATCGAAGCTCAAGGAAGCAAGTGGAACAACAAAACAGAATAATTCAGTTTAAGAAAGTTCATTCAAGGACCATAGTCTGAGAAACCACGAGCAATAGATTCACATGGCATCTTCCTCAAAAGCTAGCACATGGATGTGCCTTTAATCTTACCAGTTGTTAATAAAGATGCATAATAGAATTTTGTGGGTTCCAAAACTCCATTCATTAAATAGAAATGAAGTAATAGGGCTAGCCGCTCAATTGCGCAGGCTACTCTGCCGGTTTATACTTATCATGAGGTTATCCTTTTTCTTTCAAGGACTCATTTTGCTTGTTTCTTTCTTTAAGGTGAATGCACTATCACCCCATCCTTTGAAAACCACGGTGAAATCCAGTGGTGATCAAAATGCCATGAGGGCAGTGAAAGACATGGAGCTGCAGAAATTGCATGGAACAATCAAAGCACTACAGAAGGTGGTCATGGGTACAGGCGTCCTTCTTGAACAAGAGGGGCTTGATTTCAATGCCAATCTGCAAGAAGCAAGGAAGCAGATTGAGGTGCTGAAACTTAAGGAGATCTTGGATGATGACTTAATTGAAATGAATTACGAGCAAATGCTGAAAGACATACAACTTGACCTCATCCAAACTTCTTCAGACCGTAGAACTGATTCTTTTGGTCAGGAGAAGAAAAATGTAGCACAAATAGATGACAAGATGCTAAATTTTCATGGCATTGTTGGACCAAGCAATAGCCATATGCATGATGATTTGAGACCACCGCAAAGTGAGTCACTTGAAAGGGACAACAGTGAACAGTCTCCTTCCGAGCTAATGGTTGTGAAGGACCTCAGCGTTGACAAGCAAGAACTACCAAGGTCAATCACCACAGAGCCGCACCAGGAGTGGAAGAACAAGGTCATTGAAAGGTTGTCTTCTGACGCAGAGAGGCTCAATGCGCTCCAATCCAGCATTCAAGAACTCAAAACAAACACTGAGGCATCAGAAGAGTTCGAGCTCGAGAGCGTCAGATACCAAATAAGAGAAGCTGAGGGTACCATCATGCAGTTGATCGACACCAACAGTAGGCTGTCCAAGAAGGCCGAAGAGTTCACATCCGCTGATGGTCTTGATGTGGATAATATTGACTTGAGGAGCAGACACCAGCGGAAGATCTTGGAGCGTGCAAGGAAAATGTCAGAGAAGATTGGGAGGCTGGAGGTGGAAATGCAGAAGGTCCAGCAGGCTCTGCTGAAATATGAGGACGAGCAGACTAGCACAAGAACACCAAAAACCATGCAGCGGCGATCGAAAGTGCGGCTAGTAGAGTATCTCTACGGTAGAAGGCGGGACAGTCGGAGGAAGCAGCGAGGCTCGCCCTGTGGTTGCATGAGAGCGAAAACCATCGATGACTAACTCGCCTTCACGCCGCTTCTTTTTAAGGCGAAATGGGAGGCCAAGCTTTTCGGCTTCATAAAATGGAGCAAGTCATTTGTTCATGTTTTTTAGGTAAATAAGTGGTATGTAAGGATTGTAAATGGTAGTCATTGACTGTAACCATTTGTTATGAGTTTACCTGTTGGCTTGTAAAATTAATGCTAACATTTGTTGCTTGTAGCTTATGATCATGTTCCATGATTTGTCTAAAGTAATATTACAGTGGAATTTTTCTGTAAACAAGAGAGGACATACAATTAATTATCAGGAGAGCATTGTTATGTGAATTTGTGTGAAATTTAAAAACAGACGAATTGTTTGCCAACTTTGCTATGACAGGATTGTCGACTGGATTGGGATTCTGAATCTGATGAACATCTTATATTTTTTTAATGGAACGATGAACATTGTTGTCAGAAGGCTGCATTTGATTGATTATTTTTTGACCATTCTGAGCAGGGCCTCTATGACTACCTACCTTTCCAGAGTTAAATTTTTGAAGTAGTGTCAGCTTGTCAGGTTCAGGTCCTCAATCCAAGGATGCATCAAAGCCATTTTTTTAGTACAGTAAAAGCATTACCTAGAAGATTAGCAGAGCTCACATCCTTTTTCTCAAAGGTTAAGCAAATCGTATGACAAACTTCTGTAAACCATAGGGGTCAATTCTTAATGTTTGTCATTCCAATATTCTGTAGTTAACCTGTCAAAAGGAGAAGACTTCGGACAGGTCAATACAAGATGTTAGTAAATTGCAAATTGGGTTGGCTAGGTGAGAGACTTCAGACAGGACACCTCTTGGATCCACTACTGAATCCATCCCACTCAAATCGAGTCGGTGGGTATCTAATGCATTTTTAGAACCTGACTCACATCATTTGGAAAAATCATGTTGCATTCTTGCTATCTAACTTATTTCTCATTTTTCTTCCTACGGAGTTTCACACAATGACCAATTGATGCAAGTTGTTAGGGAAAAACACGCAAGGTACACATACTTCAAGACTCCCCGCTGTTAAGGAGATAGAGTTGTATCCTATTCCATATATGTCTTATCTCTATATGACATATATCCCTTGTACTCTTTCTATATATATATGGCCCTTTAGGCCTCATATCAATATACATAATATTCATAATATGGTATCAGAGTTTAGGTTAAAATCCTAACCTCTAATCTCGATCTACTTCCGCTGCTGCTACCCCCGGGAGGATCAATCTCTACTCCCGGGGGCGGCCAACTCAGATCCGAAGACGATTCCGGCAAGAAGCCTCGACGCCAAGATTCGCGTTAACCTCAAGGCGCAGGTCGTGGAGAAGGTCGTCAAGGAAGAGGTCTGCTTCCTCTGCTGGCAAGGGGAGGAGCGCTAAGAAGAGCAAGATATACAGGAACGTGCAACTCCAGCCGGAAAGCACGACAAGGGAGCCACCGCCGCGAACGACATCTGGGCGCTCGCGTGCACGGTCGATCTCTGTCTCAGTATCCAGCTGCCGAGGAGCCGTCACCTCTTGCGCTAGTCCGGGTTGCCGCCGGCCCGCCGCGCTCACCTAGTTGCCGGTCTGCTGCCCTCACCTAGCCACTGGTCCGCCACCCTCGGCCGCCAGGCCGCCTCTTTGCCGTCGCACCCGCCGGCTCCAACCGTCGGCTCTGACCGCCAGCTGATCCGGCCTGCCCGTTGCCTCCGCGTTTCCAACTCGCCAATGCCGACGACCACATCGGCCTGCCCACCGTCGCGCAGAATGAGCCCATCCTCTCGGGCCTCCGACCACGCAAGCCTGGATCCGGCCGTATGGGGCCGGATCCGACTGTCTCCAATGCCGCCGCCAGTGGGGATCTCCCACACACGTGTGACACCGCCATCACCTCCTCTCTCCGTCCGCCGACACCGCCATGGACACCGGCGGCGCCTCCGACCAGTCGCACCAGAGTGCGCGGCGCTTGGTGGCTCAGCGCCGTGTCCGACCTCAAGTGTGACTCCCCCCAGATCCAATCGGGTGGGTGAGGTGAGGCAACTTACACAAAAAACACACACAGAGAGAGAGAGAGAGAGAGAGTTCGATCTAGGTTTCTTCATTCTTCAACGCCGCTCGTTGCCGCGCCGCTGCCGGTGCCGTCGTCTTCACTTCGCTGCCCTCTGTGTGTGGCGTCCACTTCACTGCCCTCTGTGTGCGGCGTCCTCCACTTCGCTGCTCTCTGTGTGCGGCGTCTTTCACTTCGCTGCCCTCCATGTGCGGCGTCTTCCACTTCGCTGCCCTCTGTGTGCGGCGTCCACTTCACTGCCCTCTGTGTGCGGCGTCCTCCACTTCGCTGCTCTCTGTGTGCGGCGTCTTTCACTTCGCTGCCCTCCATGTGCGGCGTCTTCCACTTCGCTGCTCTCTGTGTGCGGCGTTGTCTCCTTCCCGATCTCCCGATCCACTGTCATCACTCAAGCCGCCGCCGCCGCCGCTCAAGCCGGTGTCATCTCCACTTCTTTGCCCTCTGTGTGCGGCGTCCTCCACTTCGCTGCCTTTCGTATGCGGTGTCGTCTCCTTCCTGATCTCCTTCAAAGCTGCCCTGGCTGCCGCCGCCGCCGCTGCCCAGGCCGCGTCGTCTTCACTTCATCCGCAAATCTTCCGTTTGCGTCCATCCAAGTCTATAGTCTCTACCTTTCAGTTCGTCTAAGCCATACGAGTCCACAAATTTATTGTCAGTTATAGCAGTTTAGGAATTTTGTTTTGCATGACAGCAGCCGCCGCTCTTCTCTCTGAGCCGCGTGTAGATCGTAGAAGTCATTATGATACCGCCGCTACTTTAGTCGCCGCCCCGAGCTTTTAAGGCCATCGCGCTTCTTCTGCATCTTGTGCACTGCACTGCTGCCGTCTTGGGTTTTGATCTGCGCCGTCATGCTTCTATCTATTCCTTTTCGGCTTGATTCGACAGTATTTTTCAAGAACTGCACGCTACGACGACATCATCAAGTCTCGGACTTCGGATTTTTGTTTACTATTTTTGTAACATCTCTTTTTAAATGCAATGCTATTGCATACGCCTTGTATTTGAGGGGGGTGTTAAGGAGATAGAGTTGTATCATATCCTATTCTATATATGCCTTATCTCTATATGACATATATCATTTGTACTCTTATATATATATATATATATATATATATATATATATATATATATATATATATATATATATATATATATAGAGCATATCTAGTGCAAAAGGGTGCAAAGGTGCAAATGAAGATGTGGACCATCCGATCTAGATTGTGTGGCTCGGATCAAGGAAGGTGGAAGCCCCACCTCATAAAACATAATCTATGCAGGGGGTTTTCTACAAAAGTGTTTAAGTGGAATGAGTTCCCACCACCTCTACCTTTCTTGATCCAAGCCACACAATTTAGATCGGATGGTCCACATCTTCATTTGCACCTTTGCACTGAAATACCCTTTTGTACTAGATATACCCCCTATATATATATATATATAGTTCTTTGGATCTCATATTAATACACACAATATTTATAACATCCGCGACGTCCCTGCGTCTGATCACGTTTTGGTATGCGTTTCCTTCTGTTGTGGCATGCGTATTTCATCATCCTTCAAATTGTTCTTCCTTCTATGTCACATGTGCCTTCAGCTACAGTTAACAATGACCCATTGCTTGTACACATATCTCCCCCTAATCTGACATAGATCTTGGACTACCAACAGAGTTTCTGACAACACATTAATGGACCCTCGTACTGTTGAATCCTGATGTTTGGTTTTGATATGATGCAGTGACTGTTGCTCGACGGCTATATTAAGGCAGTTGCATGTACAGGCTATGACCCTGGCCAAATTATGGCACTTGCTCTGAACTCTAAGAAATCCCCTGAAGTGATCAAATTCTTGACCCTTCCTACAAGAATAAATGTTATGAGATGATCAGATGGTGAGCTTTGTTGTCTGCAGGCTAGATCGATGGATGGCATTGGATGTCACCATATACCAATTAAATTGAACGCAACCAAAATTCTCCAATGGGTTTCTTTGTCTGCAATTCAAAGAACATGAAAGCTCAGTCTGATCAACTACAGGTCTGCTAACCACCTGTAGTTATTGTGTTGAAAGCTTCAAGGTCTGTTACCAGCTACTCTTTTTTTTTATCTTATTCGATATTTGAGAATTTTTTTGCTTGACAAATATTGTCAAGTAATTAGAGTTCCACTTGGAGCGCAAGAGTGCGTGATGTTAAGGAAAGAAAAGATAGAATAGGATTATGATTTGATTTCTTATATGTCTCTGTTTTCTTATCTGTGTATAGCATATGCCCTATATTCCCTCCTGCGTCCTGTACTCTTCTATATATATGACCCCTTGGGCCTCATGAAAATATACACAATATTCATAATATGGTATCAGAGCAAGGTTGAAACCCTAACCTCGCTCTTCTTTCGCTGCCGACGTTGTCCTGGCCGCCGCCGCCTAAGCTGCCGCCGCTGTCCAGGCCGTCATCTTCTCCGTGGTTCTCCTCCTGGTGTCGGAGCCACCGGCCAGCCCACACGTCGTCGCGCTCCACACCGAATCTTGCGCTCGCCGAGAGGAGCCACTGGCCAGCCCGCATCCGAACCTGTGCCCACGAGCGACGAGGTGTGCCGGCTAGCCGAAGAAGCCGTCGCCCGTTGTGCTGGTCCGGGTTGCCACCGGCGTACCAGGCTGTAGGCCCATCTCCCTCACTGGCCACCGATCTGCCGCCCACACCCGGCCACCAGGGCCGATGGGCCGTCTCTTTGCCGCCGGTGCCTGCCATCCCCACCCGGCCGCTGGCCTGCCGCCCCCACCTAGCCTATGGCCCACCGCCACCGGCCACAGTTCGCCGCCGTCTTGTTGCCGCCGCCGCGCCTACCGCCCCACTGGTCGCCGCCCGCCGCCTCACTTCGCCGCCACCGCCGCCTATCCGCCGCCAGTCGTTTTCTTTACTTTTGGAAGTTTTGCTTTCGTTCTATAGATCTAGATCGGATCTGAGAGCGTTTAAGTAGCAAAAAAAGAAAAAAAAAGAAAAGAGAGAGAAAAAGAAAAGAAAAGAAAACGTCGATCTAACCGCGCGCCGTCCAATGCCGCCTGTTAGACGTTGTTCCATTGGTCGTCGCGCCATCTAGCGCCGCTACCAATGGCTTCCATTCCACCAACTATAATCCCATTCTCAAGAACAAAACTCTATGGAACGAACTACAGGATATAGTCTTCTCTCATAGAGATCACACTCGATGGTCTCCGCCTCGGGGACATGTTACCGATGCACGATCGTCTCCGCCACCACCGGTTCAGCCTCCTCCCAGGAAGCCTACTCCTGCACCTCCTGCAGATGAGGCTGCCAAGAAGGAGGTCGAGGCTGCTGCTGCCGCTGCTGACGAGGCTTTTCAGCATGCCGTTGATGCTCTCGAGCACTGGTGTGCTGATGAGGCCCAGGTCTGCGCCATCCTCGTGGTCAGCATCGATGACTCCATCTAGCTAGATATTGTCGGTCTACGGTCTACTCGATAAATCTTGAATACGTACATCAACGCTACCAGCAGAGCAGTGATGCCCAGTTCTTTTTGCTTCAGCGTGAGTTGGAGATGTTTTGCTGGGGACATTCTTCCGTCGACGACTTTTTTCGAGCCCTAACCAGTCTCTGGTGACAGCTGGATGAGCTGGCCTCTCCACTTTATCAGGAATGTTATAAAGTGCAGAAGGTGGAGCATGATCGCCTTCGCCTTTATGATTTCGTCTGTTGTCTTCATCCAGAGTTTGAGCCTGTCAGGGCTCAACTGCTGAGTCGCTCGCCATGACCAACTATCATCGAAGCTCTTTCGACGCTTCGGGCTAAGAAGATTCACCTCGGCTAGCGGCTCAGGCCGTTCCAACTATGCTTGCTGCTCTTTTTTCGACAACGCCGATGCCTTCTACTATGGTTCCTCCTCTGGTGCCAGTTTCTACTCCTGTTTTTGCACTAACTGAATTTCATGCACCTATTGCAAGAACTTTTAGTATGACTACCAAAGTTGTGCGGTGCGAAAAAGGCGGAACAAGTGCAAGGGGGTGGATTGTAAGAACCGGATTTGGAAATCCGAATTCCTCTGTGATTTCTCGCATCGCTCTGGATCAAGAGCTGCTCACGCTACATCATCAGTATATCAAAAACATATTAAGCGAAAACGTATTTTATAGCGTAATAACTTACATAGGCCAATTAGGACGAGAAAGTAGAGATGCAGCAGCGGAAAATCTTCACACAAGTGGGACCCTCAGGACTTGCCCACAGGCAGTCAACTGGGGTTTCGCGACCTATGTCTATGGCCTTCTTGGATACCAGCTCTGTCGACCCTTCTAAGACAATGCTGGGCATCTTCTTCTGTTTCATGACTGGCTGGAGGGTAATAGCAACAGTGAGTACAAATTGTACTCAACAAGCCACCACACAGAATGTAATGCTATTAACTATTA
Source organism: Melocanna baccifera (assembly GCA_036346265.1). Classification (NCBI taxonomy): domain Eukaryota; kingdom Viridiplantae; phylum Streptophyta; class Magnoliopsida; order Poales; family Poaceae; genus Melocanna; species Melocanna baccifera. Next base: position 32,163,274 of record CM070682.1, on the reverse strand, counting down.
CATGCGAGGCTGTGAAAGGAGGTTTGAGGTTATTTTATTTGCTAAAGCAACCTTTCCAAATATCATAAATATAATTCCTGTGACTTAGCAATTTTAACCAAAATGCAAGTTGTAAAGAGAGATTGCAATATTAATGGTAGCACATGTTACATCCACCTTTACTGTGCATGGTTACCTCTGCCAATGCTAATTTTGATTACTGGGCTACGTCCACCCTAATTATCGCTGGAGTACATCTCGCCAGGAAAAATCCCACAAAGTAGAGTACATCTCCCTACTTAGTTTTCATCCCGCCTGAGAAAGGTTTTTGAAATAGAACTAACTCGAGGAAGTTCCCATGTCCGCTCTTGACCGTGAGCTCGGCTATTCGAATAGTTTTAGATTCTACAGAGTTGTACATTTTTACCCACAAGAGATAACCCAATTGTTATATTCCGCACATTTCCTTGGATGTGCAGATCAACCAGGTTATCACATGACCTTTACAATGTATCTAGTAAAAGAATGCACTCGCTAAGATTTTCATCTACAGGAAGGCCATTTAGGCGCCACTAGACCCCTCTTGTGCCCACCTCTATCCGGTGACATGACCATCTCCGTGATGCTTTATGCCCAATGAGAAAAAATCATGCTTTCCCAAATGCATTCATTTATCAAGTAGTACAAATTATTTAGTAATGCCTACACTTTGCCAGCTTGTGGTTGTACTATTTTACATGGAGAGGTCAATACAAGATTAAGTCCTTAATTTGTCCAGACGGGCTTCTGCAACCCAATGTTACATCCACCATCCACCCTTACCGTCCGCCCAAATAGATAATAAATTTTTAGGGTTTTGAGAAGCATAAGATAATCTGTACCAAAACTATCAGTCATTTACATCCCATGACTGCCCAAAATCAATTTGATGGTTTGACGAGTAATGATGAGCCGGACAATTTAACGCCCTAGCTCTGGACTCCTTTAGTAGTACATATGACTTAGCTAATACTAATAGCATTAGTATCTAGGGCGACAAGGATTAATTGAAACGACTGGTAAAGGATGTCATATTAATAATATTGGTAGCATAAAAGGGTAATATCTACCTTATATTTGATATAATTTGCATAATAACGTAAGCATGCAATTTGATAATTTAAAAGAACATAACTTTTGAAAAATGTAGGATCAATATGATCAGAGTGATGACTTGCCTAGTTTAATTACCGCAACCTTGATTTGAGTCAAAGCCGGCTTATCCAGTCATTCGCATTAAGTCTTGAATTCTCCCTCCACTGTAATTTGAATCCGTTTGAGCTTGTCATCTTCGAGCTACAGCTTCTAATACGCGGCAACAAAAGGGAACAACCAAATAGATCCAGTAGCGGCAAAAACTTAATTTAATTTAATTGAACTCATTTTAGGTGGTTTACAAATTGAGAGTAGCGAGGGAGCGATTGGAATGGATTCATTTGATAGGTAGGAACTGATTGAATAGCTTTACCGAGAGGGAAAATTTTATAAAAGAGAAAGAGGTTGAATAAAGGACCACCCACAGGATTATTCCGCAGGATTCAAGATACGGGTTTGAGGGGAAGGCTATAGCTCCTTTCTTTATAACTTCTTTTGTATAATTTATATTTATTAAGGAAGTTTCATGAGTTAAACAGGACTTATACATTAGAAAGATTGCCTGGGAGGATGGTTTTGCCAGATAATTGAATCCAAGCATTTTATAATTTAGGTATACTATGGAATTGGGTACTTATCCAATTATGATTAGGAGCAAGGTTGATGATTTTAGTAGTTGACAACTCATGAGGGATGATTGAAGTTGTGTTTTTAGTTAGGGTGTAAGTCATGAATTGACAAGTTTGAGTTGATGACTGTGCACTCATTTAATTATTCATAGGAGGAAGGATTAGATTATTCCGAATGCAAAACTATGCTTTAGCAAGATTATTAGTTAAGAGTGTTATTTGCTTAGCAATTTATTACCTTAGGCTTCATTTTCCTACAAGACTTAGTCTTAGGATGCAAACCTAGAATCCTTCCAAAACAATTTATTTGATGAAAGGAGCAATAATTCTTTATCTAGGTTTAATAATCTCTTGATTCGAAAGAGATTTGGGTCCTTGTATTTATTAAAGACTGGATTTATCATTGTCTTAATCATTAATTAAAAAGGAAGTTTTATTGTTCTTAGAAAGGAAACAATTTGTGCATTGATATTCTATGTGCTCAAAATATAGTTAACTTGATGAGCTGATGACAAATGCTCAAGATAAAGATACTAGAGATGCTATGCAATAGAGCTCCTGGTAATAATTTATTTCTTGAACAAGGGTTTCACAAATTAATCAAAAACAATTTCTTCCTTTAGTTTAGTTTATAACATTCTCTGAATAAGTTTGCCTAATATTTATTGAGATTTAATTAAGGTTAGTAGTATTGTTATTTTGCTTGATCTTTTCATTATCATTTCCTAATTATTTTCCCATACCCAAAATTATCTGCTAGACCCATTCAATTTGCTAAATGGAATAGTTTGCGGATTTACATGTTCATGCAAGATACACACTTGATAATTTGGAAAGATGGTTATCAGCTATTTCCGCCTTAACAATCTTGCACACAGAGATACAAGACATTTAATCGGCACTAGTTTAAACAGAATCCTAATTCCGGAATAAATTACCAAATATGCTTCCTCTTTATGGAATAATTGATAGATTCATGTTTTGAGGATTACTCTTACAAGCAAGATTGTAAATAGAATTGGTTCACGATAGAGGTTTTAACTCCAGAGAGGAAGATATGCGACGAGTGAATCAAGGTCCCGGCACGCTTTAGGGTTTGGTTGACTCACTAATCAATTGCTATTGCTCAATAAACTTTCGCATTGCTAAATAACAAGATTAGGCCAAATATTGGAAGATTAGTTATGAGAGCTTAATAGATCCTTTTACATAGTTCTATTTGATTTGAACATTCTTAGGGGGTGATCGGAATAGCGATGGCTTTTGGCTTTTGGCTGAAAAAACACTGTAGCTGGCTGAAAAAACACTGTAGCTGAGTTAGTGGATAGTGTAGTGAATAGTGAAAAAAAAGCTGAAGCTAGAAGCTGAAGCCAAAAAAAGCCGAAACGATCAGGGCCTTAATTAATCCTGACAATTGCACTTTACTCCCAATACCATTTTCAGACTGATCCACTGGGATTTGCAAAACAAATTATCACAAGATATCAATGTTGGGCAATTATACAAGTAATACCCAACAATCTGAACACATAATTTAGGGGGGCCCACTTGTCAAACAAAGAGAGAGGGCCAGGTAGGGACTTCTGGAAGGAGGGGGGCTCGGCGGAAAGGTGCAGGGAGGGGTGCGGCACTCTTCTGGGAGGTGGCGCTGCGACGGGGAACGGCCGGAGGGGCGACGGCGACTGCCAGCACAGGTTGTCCCTGGGATGAGGAGGCTGGGGCGGTGTCTCGGGCCGGCGGTGAGGTAGCAAGCCAGCAACGGTTTCGGTGTGGCGACGAAACCAGACAAATTGTCAGTGAACAGAGGGAAGGAGGGGAAAGGAATTGGAGATGAGGGTGAGTGAGGGGAGACCCCAGGGAACTCACCGTAGCGGCGGTTTGGCCAGGGAGGTGCTGAGGCGGGCCGGTGACAGGGGCTTGAGGCGGCGACGGGTGGCTCACGTGGAGGGGTCACACCGGCGGGGAAGGGCGTTGGCCGTCTGTTGGGGAAGCTTCGGGGCGGCGAGGGGTTGCTTCTGCCGCGAGGAATTGGAAGGAGACCGGCCGTAGGGGAAATGGTGGTGGTGGAGGCGACGTCGGCCGAATTTGAGGAAGAAGAGGCCGAAGCGGCGGTTCCTGACACCCAAATTTCAATTAGCTGAGGAAGAGGATAGAGGGGGTTCAGGGATGTGCCATGACGCGGGCAGCTTGTCGCGGGGCTTACCGGAGAGGTGGACGGCGGTGGCCAAAGAGCTTGAAGGGCGCTTTGCTTTACAGGGAAGAGGGGAGAAGGAGCTTGGGGGGAGTGCTGGGCAGCTCGGGCCTTCTCATACCTCGAGAGGAGTGGTTGGCTGCTGGAAACATTGAAGGCGCAAAAGTAATGCCCGAGTGGTGGCGAAGGTAGGGCACAGGCGCAAGGCTCGGAGCCTAGCTCGACGAAGAGACGTGCTGAGGAGTAATGGCGGGGTAGCTAGCTCCAGCGGGGTGACGCATTTGGCCGGTGGGGGATTGAAGTCACTCGTACCAGGCGCAGGTTGCGGATGCGACGCGGAGTACTGGGCGACCGTAGGCCGGTGGATGGAGGGTGGCGGTAGGCGCAGAGGGGCGGAGCCAGGCGACTAGGCGTACTGGACCCAGGGTGAGGCCGAGATGGCCGGCGGGTACTGCTGACATGCGAGCTGGGCCAAGTAGAGGGGGAAGAGACGCGGCGCACAGGCCAGAGGAGGAAAGGAAGGGTCGGGCTGGCTGCGATGGGGAAGAGGCCGGAGCGGGGGTGTGCGAAGCAGGAAGGGGAGGCGCCGGTGGGCCGGAGGCGAGGGCAAAGGGGCCAGGCTCTGGGGCCGAAGTCGGGGGAGAGAAGAACAAGGGGCGGCGGAGGAAGAATGGCAGGGAGAGCGAAGCCTGGCGGCGGCGACAGGAATGAAGCCGGTTGGGACGGAGGGGTGAAAAGGAGGGGGTGCCGGGTGGGCCAACTGGGCCGGAAGAAATGGGGCTGAGGCCCAAGGAGCTTTTTTGAATTTTAAGATTTTTATAAATTAAATTCCTTTGATGAATTAGATTGGTGCCAAAGAATTTTAAGTAATACAATTTTAACTTTAATTTGAACTTGTCATTTTAATTACTTAGTTTGATGAGCAAAATCTTTTTAATATTCAACTTTAAGCATTGATGTGTAAGTTTCCAAATCCTCAAATTTGGATTTCAAGATTCACAGAAGAGAGTGAGAAAAAAAAGATTCCGATCTTTGAAGGCAGGGTTTTTGATTTTAGAGAATTTAATTGGGATCTTTGCCGTCCGAAATTCCAAATCAAGAACTTCAACAAACAAAATTTTGAAACTCACCACAATTAAGAAAAGATTTTTGTTGATTTTGCAATTTGCAAATTTGGGATGTTACAGAACCTACCCCACTTAAAAGGAATCTCGTCCCCGAGATTCGGGCAGAGTGGAAAGAAAAGGCGGGGAACAACTGGCTAGCACTAGGTTACAAAGATTTGCTTGGCGAGTCATCTCTTTCCTTGGAGCAGTTGGGAGTGAAAGAAACCTGCATAGAAAGGGTTAACACTTGGAGATATGAGGTAGGTAGAAGAAACCTTGTCCACTGACATAGACTTTGTAGCGGTTGCTTATTCAAGCACTGAATTCACTCTTCCAGGTATTCTTGTTGTCCATAAGTGCATAGTCCAAAAATCCTTTTTAAACGGGAAGGGTAGTGGTCCATAATCTATTATTCTTGTGTTATCCTTGGCTACCCCCCTTAAAATTGGGTTCTTGATACTCATTTCTCTTGTCAATTCCAGCCATGGTGAGTTTGATGGCTATTTGCAGGCTTATTCTTTGTATTTCAGCAGCCTTAGTCAACAATACACTCATGGAGCAATCCTTGGGGCAATGGTCTTGTCCTTGAGTAGGGTCCTTGGTGTTAAAACCATCCATGGTGCTGGGGTCAGGGTTAGCGGTGACGGTTGCCATGCTTTTCTTCTTTTGGGGACATCTGCTTGCATAATGCCCTATGAATCCGTAGTAGAAACACTTAGCATTTTTACCAAGCTTTTTAAGAGGGCACTTACCGTTGAATGTTTCCTTCGTGCTGATGTCGAGGTTGGTAATAGTGATATCGTTTATCTGCTTTTCCACTTTCGAGTGGGAATACTCATTTGCTGAGTCTTTCATGCCATAAGGAGGAATCTTGTAGGTCCTGTCTGATTTCCTTTGAGGGCACTTGTTGGCATAATGTCCAATATCTCTGCAATTGAAGCAAGTGATATCCTTTTGAGGTCTACCAGGCATTGAGTTGCAGAAATTCCCATCATGATGACTTTCCTTTGACTTTAGCTTGTCGGGAGGGGTGAATCCTTGGCAAGCGCCAACTTCTTGTCTCTTTCTCTTCCTTTGGCCAGTGGCAGCTATCTTGCTCTTCGTGATCACTTTCTTGAGGTTGGGTTGAGGAGCATGCCCGTCTTGAAGCAGAAGCGGAGTCTTGATCCTTTTGTAGGTCAATCCTTTGAATCCGTTGTCCTTTCCTGGGATATTGTTGGCTTCGAGCTTCCGAGCGTTGATTGCCTTGTCTTGGTCACCAACCATCTCTTGCTTGAAGGCCTGACGAGGTTTCGGCAATAAGGTGAGAGGGAAGCAGCATGAGGTACGAAAAGAATCGCACAGGTGAGAGATTCTACTCTTAATGAAGGAGAGTTCACCCAGAAAATTGAGGCAACACACCAGCCACACAGAACAACCAAATTTTTAAACAAGCTTTTCCTGTGATTGCAAAACACAATGCTCGAGGGCAAGAAGGCAATACACAGGGTCAGATGAAAGAAGCAACGTCTAAGCGAGACAGCACACAAAAGAGAGCACAGGGTTCTGAGCACTCGGCCTTATCGATAAGGGGGAAGAAAACAAAATCTCTTTTTGCAAAGATAAAATCAAGGAAAGCATAGAGAGATGCCGTTAGGCAGCACTCCATTGCTCTTCTTGCTATTTTTGAAGTGCAAAGCTCTGGGGTACAGCTTTCAAAAATGTTTATAAAGGTAGACTTCTTTAAGTTTTGCAAAGCAAGTAGATTCCCAAGTTTTGGATTTTTGAAAACTAACTCTTGGGAATTGAGTTCCCCTTGGTTTCGAAATATTGGGGAAAAGAAAATTCAAAATCAAATTTTCTTTGTAAAGGGAGAAGTTTCATAGCAAGACTCGAAACCCAATCTCTTTGCAGGAGTACTTTAGTACCTTCCAACATCAACTCATGAATCATAGCTCTTAGCCTTAGAAATCAAGGCTTGTCTATTTTTCCAGTCTATCTCTCTTCGCTGTTTAAAATCCGCAATCAACAATTATCATTCATCTAATCCACTAATCACCAAATTTTTGCATAATCCAAGGTTTCCAATAATCCATCATTGCTATCATGGCTTCTTAACAATTCCGAGTCATTGTACCATTGATGCATACTTATGGTCGGCTCATTGAGTAATCAAATCTCATCATACACAATTCTTCCTCCCGAGGTACTGCCTCGATAGGAGTTATCCACTGATAATGAGGTTATCCATCAAGTTTTCAATCAGCGGGTTGTTATTCATTCTTTTCAATTACCTAGATAATCCAATAATCCCTTCCTTGGTCAACCATATTCCAAGTATTTCAATTGGTTATAATCAATCCAATCATTTGAATCCGACCATTTTCTTCCGTCCTTGCCATAAGTCCACCAGGATTGGTATATGACTGTAATCAAGAAATCCCAAACGAGTCTGCTTCCATTCACTTATATAGCTTAGCTAATGTCTAGCCAATCGGAGCATTTAAATGGGTTTATCCACTTTCTTTCCCAAAATTTGTACCATTATCTTTCCAAGATCGGACATAAATCCACCAGGGTTTGTACATAATTACTTCAGAGATTACGGCACATGCTGTCACTGAGTTAGCAAATCCAACCTTTAGTTAATCCAAGCATTAAGCTGGTCCAACCATCTCTTTCTCAAAAATTTCTTTCTGGCAATTGACTTAAACCAATCCATACTTATTCCAAAATCATTGTTTCTCCCAAATGATTGATATCAATACTCCAAATTTCATATGCCTCAAAGTGGGTTTCGAGAATAGCTGGAAAAGAAATCGAGTTTTACAAATCTTTGAAATGTCGGGTTTGTTAAAACGGGTCTTGAAAACAATTGTTGTAATTAGTTTTGATACCCCAATTTTGGAAGGTAAATAAACTTTTGAACAATACTTTTTAACTGCACAAACTTTTAGCCCGAAATAGGGTTTTAGAAAGAATTCTCGAGAAACGTCATGAATTCTTAAAATTTTGAATTTCGGGGTAAGAAAGCTCCTAGAATGAAAATCTTGGTCAAAACAAGATATGGACAAGGGGAGATCAAGATATAGGTAATGAGAGATTTTCCAGGAAGGGTAAGATAAAGCAGTAGTGCTTATATTTTCACAATTAGGTTTCTAGAGAAGGTAATTCAAATTTTTAGACTATCGGCCATGCTACCTAGGGTCACGACCTACAGTCGATATGCTCTGATACCAGCTTTGTAAGAACCGGATTTGAAACCGAATTCTCAGGATTTCTCGCACTGCTCTCGGATCAAGAGCTGCTCACAGCTACATCATCAGATATCAAAACATATTGCTTAAAACGTAATTTATAGCGTAATAACTTACATAGGCCAATTAGGCCGAGAAAGTAGAGATGCAAAGAATGAAAATCTTCACACAAGTGGGACCCTCGTGACTTGCCCACGTGCAACAATCGTTTCGCGACCTATGTCTATGGCCTTCTTGGATACCACTCGCCGACCTTCTAAGACAATGCCGGGCATCTTCTTCTCGCTTCATGACCGGCCGGAGGGTAATAGCAACAAGTGAGTACAAATTGTACTCAACAAGCCACCACACAGAATGTAATGCTATTAACTATTACATGCGAGGCTGTGAAAGGAGGTTTGAGGTTATTTTATTTGCTAAAGCAACCTTTCCAAATATCATAAATATAATTCCTGTGACTTAGCAATTTTAACCAAAATGCAAGTTGTGAAGAGAGATTGCAATATTAATGGTAGTACATGTTACATCCACCTTTATCAGGCATGGTTACCTCGCCAATGCTAATTTTGATTATCGCTACGTCCACCCTAATTATCACTGGAGTACATCTCGCCAGGAAAAATCCCACAAAGTAGAGTACATCTCCCTACTTAGTTTTCATCCCGCCTGAGAAAGGTTTTTGAAATAGAACTAACTCGAGGAAGTTCCCATGTCCGCTCTTGACCGTGAGCTCGGCTATTCGAATAGTTTTAGATTCTGCAGAGTTGTACATTTTTACCCACAAGAGATAACCCAATTGTTATATTCCGCACATTTCCTTGGATGTACAGATCAACCAGGTTATCACATGACCTTTACAATGTATCTAGTAAAAGAATGCACTCGCTAAGATTTCCATCTACAGGAAGGCCATTTAGGCGCCAGCTAGACCCCCTCTTGTGCCCACCTCTATCCGGTGACATGACCATCTCCAGGATGCTTTGCGTCCAGCGAGAAAAAAATCATGCTTTCCCCCGAAATGCATTCATTTACTGGCGAGTACAAATTATTTAGTAATGCCTACACTTTGCCAGCTTGTGGTTGTACTATTTTACATGGAGAGGTCAATACAAGATTAAGTCCTTAATTTGTCCAGACGGGCTTCTGCAACCCAATGTTACATCCACCATCCACCCTTACCATCCGCCCAAACAGATAATAAATTTTTAGGGTTTTGAGAAGCATAAGATAATCTGTACCAAAACTATCAGTCATTTACATCCCATGACTGCCCAAAATCAATTTGATGGTTTGACGAGTAATGATGAGCTGACAATTTAACGCTCTAGCTCGACTCCTTTAGCAAGACATATGACTTAGCTAATACTAATAGCATTAGTATCTAGGCGACAAGGATTAATTGAAACGATCGTAAAGGATGTCATAATAATAATATTGGTAGCATAAAAGGGTAATATCTACCTTATATTTGATATAATTTGCATAATAACGTAAGCATGCAATTTGATAATTTAAAAGAACATAACTTTTGAAAAATGTAGGATCAATATGATCAAAGTGATGACTTGCCTAGTTTAATTACCGCAACCTTGATTTGAGTCAAAGCCGCTTATCCAAATCATTCGCATTAAGTCTTGAATTCTCCTCCATCAGTAATTTGAACTGCTTGAGCTTGTCATCTTCGAGCCATGCCTTCTAATACGCTGCAACAAAAGGGAACAACCAAATAGATCCAGTAGCGGCAAAAACTTAATTTAATTTAATTGAACTCATTTTAGGTGGTTTACAAATTGAGAGTAGCGAGGGAGCGATTGGAATGGATTCATTTGATAGGAAGGAACTGATTGAATAGCTTTACCGAGAGGGAAAATTTTATAAAAGAGAAAGAGGTTGAATAAAGGACCACCCGCAGGATTATTCCGCAGGATTCAAGATACAGGTTTGAGGGGAAGGCTATAGCTCCTTTCTTTATAACTTCTTTTGTATAATTTATATTTATCAAGGAAGTTTCATGAGTTAAACAGGACTTATACATTAGAAAGATTGCCTGGGAGGATGGTTTTGCCAGATAATTGAATCCAAGAATTTTATAATTTAGGTATACTATGGAATTGGGTACTTATCCAATTATGATTAGGAGCAAGGTTGATGATTTTAGTAGTTGACAACTCATGAGGGATGATTGAAGTTGTGTTTTTAGTTAGGTGTAAGTCATGAATTGACAAGTTTGAGTTGATGACTGCACTCATTTAATTATTCATAGGAGGAAGGATTAGATTATTCGAATGCAAAACTATGCTTTAGCAAGATTATTAGTTAAGAGTGTTATTTGCTTAGCAATTTATTACCTTAGGCTTCATTTTCCTACAAGACTTAGTCTTAGGATGCAAACCTAGAATCCTTCCAAAACAATTTATTTGATGAAAGGAGCAATAATTCTTTATCTAGGTTTAATAATCTCTTGATTCAAAGAGATTTGGGTCCTTGTATTTATTAAAGACTGATTTATCATTGTCTTAATCATTAATTAAAAGGAAGTTTTATTGTTCTTAGAAAGGAAACAATTTGTGCATTGATATTCTATGTGCTCAAAATATAGTTAACTTGATGAGTGATGACAAATGCTCAAGATAAAGATACTAGAGATGCTATGCAATAGAGCTCCTGGTAATAATTTATTTCTTGAACAAGGGTTTCACAAATTAATCAAAACAATTTCTTCCTTTAGTTTAGTTTATAACATTCTCTCAATAAGTTTGCCTAATATTTATTGAGATTTAATTAAGGTTAGTAGTATTGTTATTTTGCTTGATCTTTTCATTATCATTTCCTAATTATTTTCCCATACCCAAAATTATCTCGCTAGACCCATTCAATTTGCTAAATGGAATAGTTTATGGATTTACATGTTCATGCAAGATACACACTTGATAATTTGGAAAGATGGTTATCACTATTTCGCTTTAACAATCTTGCACACAGAGATACAAGACATTTAATCGGCACTAGTTTAAATGTAATCCTAATTCGAATAAATTACCAAATATGCTTCCTCTTTATGGAATAATTGATAGATTCATGTTTTGAGGATTACTCTTACAAGCAAGATTGTAAATAGAATTGGTTCACGATAGAGGTTTTAACTCAGAGAGGAAGATATGCGACGAGTGAATCAAGGTCCCAGACGCTTTAGGGTTTGGTTGACTCACTAATCAATTGCTATTGCTCAATAAACTTTCGTGATTGCTAAATAACAAGATTAGGCCAAATATTGGAAGATTAGTTATGAGAGCTTAATAGATCCTTTTACATAGTTCTATTTGATTTGAACATTCTTAGGGGTGATCGAATAGCGATGGCTTTTGGCTTTGGCTGAAAAACACCGAGCTGGCTGAAAAACACTGTAGCTGAGTTAGTGGATAGTGTAGTGAATAGTGAAAAAGTCAAGCTAGAAGTCAAGCCAAAAGCCAAACGATCGTGGCCTTAATTAATCCCGACAATTGCACTTTACTCCCAATACCATTTTCGATCGATCCATCGATTTGCAAAACAAATTATCACAAGATATCAATGTTGGGCAATTATACAAGTAATACCCAACAATCAACACATAATTTAGGGGGCCCACTTGTCAAACAAAGAGAGAGGGCCAGGTAGGGACTTCTGGAAGGAGGGGGGCTCGGCGGAAAGGTGCAGGGAAGGGTGCGGCACTCTTCTGGGAGGTGGCGCTGCGACGGGGAACGGCCGGAGGGGCGACGGCGATCGCCAAAGACAAAGTTGTCCTCGGGATGAGGAGGTCGGGCGTGTCTCGGGCCGGCGGTGAGGTAGCAAGCCAGCAACGGTTTCGGTGTGGCGACGAAACCAGACAAATTGTCAGTGAACAGAGGGAAGGAGGGGAAAGGAATTGGAGATGAGGGTGAGTGAGGGGAGACCCCAGGGAACTCACCGGTAGCGGCGGTTTGGCCAGGGAGGTGCTGAGGCGGGCCGGTGACAGGGGCTTGAGGCGGCGACGGGTGGCTCACGTGGAGGGGTCACACCGGCGGGGAAGGGCGTTGGCCGTCTGTTGGGGAAGCTTCGGGGCGGCGAGGGGTTGCTTCTGCCGCGAGGAATTGGAAGGAGACCGGCCGTAGGGGAAATGGTGGTGGTGGAGGCGACGTCGGCCGAATTTGAGGAAGAAGAGGCCGAAGCGGCGGTTCCTGACACCCAAATTTCAATTAGCTGAGGAAGAGGATAGAGGGGGTTCAGTGGATGTGCCATGACGCTGGCAGCTTGTCGCGGGCTTACGGAGAGGTGGACGGTGGCCAAAGAGCTTGAAGGCGCTTTGCTTTACAGGAAGAGGGGAGAAGGAGCTTGGGGGAGTGGCCAGCAGCTGGCCTTCTCATACCTCGAGAGGAGTGGTTGGTGCCGGAAACATTGAAGGCGCAAAAGTAATGCCCGAGTGGTGGTGAAGGTAGGGCACAGGCGCAAGGCTCGGAGCCTAGCTCGACGAAGAGACGTGCTGAGGAGTAATGGCGGGTAGCTAGCTCCAGTGGGTGACGATTAGGCCGTGGGGATTGAAGTCACTGCATCAGCGCAGTTGCGGATGCGACGCGAGTATCGGCGCGGCAGAGGCCGTGGATGGAGGGTGGCGGTAGGTGCAGAGGGGCGGAGCCAGGCGACTAGGCGATCGACCTGTGGTGAGGCCGAGATGGCGGCGGTATCGCCGACATGCGAGCCGGGCCAAGGAGAGGGGAAGAGACGCGCGCACGTGCCGAGGAGGAAAGGAAGGGTCGGGGGGTCGCGATGGGGAAGAGGCCGAGCGGGGTGTGCGGCAGAAGGGAGGCGCCGGTGGGCCGGAGGCGAGGGCAAAGGCCAGCGCTGGGCCAAGTCTGGGGAGAGAAGAACAAGGGCGCGGAGGAAGAATGGCAGGAGAGCGGGTCCGGCGGTGGCGACAGAATGAAGCGGCTGGGACGGAGGTGAAAAGGAGGTGCGGGTGGGCCAACTGGGCCGGAAGAAATGGGGCTGAGGCCCAAGGAGCTTTTCTGAATTTTAAGATTTTTATAAATTAAATTCCTTTGATGAATTAGATTGGTGCCAAAGAATTTTAAGTAATACAATTTTAACTTTAATTTGAACTTGTCATTTTAATTACTTAGTTTGATGAGCAAAATCTTTTAATATTCAACTTTAAGCATTGATGTGTAAGTTTCAAATCCTCAAATTTGATTTCAAGATTCATGTAAGAGAGTGAGAAAAAGATTCCGATCTTTGAAGACAGGGTTTTTGATTTTAGAGAATTTAATTGGGATCTTTGCCGTCCGAAATTCCAAATCAAGAACTTCAACAAACAAAATTTTGAAACTCACCACAATTAAGAAAAGATTGTTGTTGATTTTGCAATTTGCAAATTTGGGATGTTACATGGATGACAAAGGGGGGCAAGGAGACCCTTCCTTCACAGGAGGACAAACCAGCTCATCTGGTTCTGCTCAGCAAAATCACTGTCTAGCAGCTTTGATAGTCTCTACTTCAGCAACTCTCTCACAACTCCGCGGATTCTGCCTGTCTAGCTCAGACATCTTCTCTAGGTACCTCTTGGGTTCTATATTTCAGTGCTAGTTTCCACATGACACCGGACTCTACATCTCTCACTTCAGTAGGATCTCCTTTTCCTATCAATGTTCAAACAGCTGACGACACTTCCTTACCGGTCAGCTGTTAGGGCACATTTTTGTCTACCAATTTCTCTGTTGCATCTGTTTTCTATGTTCCTCAGCTTACCATGCAGCCTATTTCGTAGGATAGCTCACTGATCTTAGTTGTAGGGTTGATTTTGACTCTCACACATATTTTATTTAGGATCGACAGACAGGGACAATTCTTGGTATTGGCCATCGCCGTAAGGATCGCCAGAGTCTCTATATTCTTGACCGCTTTCACCTTCCGTCCTCTCAAGCTGCTCCTACCACGTCTACTTCCACCGCCACTGCTGCCACCATCTCTGGAGCCTATGCGCAGTGGCATCACCGTTTAGGTCACCTATGTGGGTCCCATCTTTCTTCATTAGTTCGTCAGGGAGTTCTTGGACGTGTTACTGCAGACACGTCTATATCTTGTCAAGGTTGTAAATTGGCAAGCAGCTACAACTTTCTTATCATTCTAGTGAGTCTATGTCAGCTTGACCTTTTGATTTGGTTCATTCATATGTATAGGGGTCTGTGCCTATTATCTCAAAAGGTTGGCATAAATTCTATGTTCTTTTCATTGATGATTGTTTCTGTTTTACTTGATTTTTTTCTATGTCTATTCGTGGTCAGTTTTTTATGATTTATCGTAGCTTTGCCACGATGGTTCGTACTCAGTTCGAGAGCTCTATTCGTACCTTTCGATGTAATTCTGCTGATGAGTATTATTTTGATGCCTTCCGATAATTTCTTTCTAAGCAGGCACCCTTTATCAGCCTCCTTGTCCTGGTGCTCATGCTCAGAATAGGGTTGTTGAACGCAAGCATCGTCATCTGCTTGAGACTGCTCGCACTCTTCTTGCCTCCTATGTTCCACCATAATTCTGGGCCAAGGCTGTTTCTACAGCCGCATATCACATCAATATACAGCCCTCCACTGCTCTTAAGGGTATAAGCCCTATAAAGCGTCTCTACTCGTGAGCTCCCCACTACAGTTATCTTCATATTTTTGGTTGCACCTGTTGAATGTGTATTTCTTGGGTGCAGTTCTGAGCATAAAGGATAGCGCTGCTATGATCCTTTTGCTCGTAGGATCAGGATCTTACAAGACGTTGTCTTTGACGAATCTCGACCTGTCTTCTATCGAGATTCAGCCCCTCGTCCTGTTTCCACCATTGAGACGATCTCCTGGTTGTTTCTCTCTGATTCTTCACCCATTTCTTCTTCTTCACCGCCACCCTCTAGTTTGCCTCTAGTGGTTCCTGCTACACCTCCTGTGATGCCTCCTGCAGAACCACCTCTTGCTCCTACAACATCATCATCTCGTTTCTCAAGAGTACACTACTTCAGACATCCTCGGCCTTCATCAGACTCATCTCTTAGTATCTTTCCGACACCGACACCTGATTCATCTAATGATGCTCCTCGTTATGCCTTTCGT
This sequence comes from Melocanna baccifera, assembly GCA_036346265.1. NCBI lineage: Eukaryota > Viridiplantae > Streptophyta > Magnoliopsida > Poales > Poaceae > Melocanna > Melocanna baccifera. Next base: position 32,147,896 of record CM070682.1, on the reverse strand, counting down.
GACCAGACATCTCTTCGGCGTCCTTCTCATTTTGGCCTTACTTCGACAGCTCATGCCCTATCTGTCTGTAAGCCTACTTCCTATCGTGAGGCTGCTTCCTATTCTGAGTGGCAACTCGCTATGGCAGAAGAGCTTGATGCTCTTCGATGTACGGAGACTTGGGACATCATACCGACACCTGTGCATGCTCGTCCTATCACATACAAGTCGGTGTCCAAGATCAAGACCAAGTCCGATGGTACCATTGAGCGCTATAAGGCTCGTTTTATGGCGCACGGCTTTCAGCAGGAGTATGGTCGCGATTATGATGAGACATTTGCCCCTGTTGCCCATATGACCACTATTCGCACTCTTATTGCAGTTGTTTCTGTTCGTCGGTGGTCTATCTCTCAGCTGGATGTTAAGAATGCATTTCTTAATGGTGTCTTACGTGAGGAGGGCTACATGCAGCCACCCCTGGGTATTCTATTCCTGGTGGCCGTGTCTGTGGTCTTCGTCGTGCTTTTTATGGCCTAAAACAGGTCCTCCGTGCCTGGTTTGCTCATTTTACCTCGGTGGTTACCGCTGTCGGTTTCACTATCAGTACTCGTGATCCTGCCTTATTTGTCCATGTCTCACCTTGAGATCGAGCATACTGCTTCTTCTTTATGTGGATGATATGCTCATCACCGGAGACGATTCCTCCTTCATCAAATACGTGAAGAAGCATCTCAGTGAGCAGTCTCTAATGTCTGATCTCAGTTTGCTTACGTACTTCCTTGGGATTGAGGTTTCTTCCATGCCTGAGGGTTACTACCTCTCCCAGCAGAAGTATGTCTAGGATCTCCTTGATTGGTCAGGTCTGACTGATACTCGCACTGCTGAGACTCCTATGAAACTCTCCTTTCAGCTTCGTGCTACTGATGGAGATCCTCTTGAGGATCCTACTCGTTATCGTTATCTTGTTGGAAGTTTGGTGTATCTTGTGAGCACTCGCCTTGATATTGCTCATATTGTCCATATCTTGAGTCAGGTCATGGCCCGTCTGTCGAGACCCAAATATGCAAATTCGGTCTCTCTGTGTAAACTGCACTAGTCCAGGATCACGCTAGTGCACACAGTCAAACATAGATGCCATCATAGTCATACACACGACAATAATAAGGGAAAACTAGAATTTCGATGAAATATCAAAGGTACGACCTTATGGCCAAGCTTACAATATTCTAGCCTAAGGGCTTAACAAAATAGCAATGAAAACCAAAATAAAGCGAGCGACCAATCGACAAGCCACAAAGCTATCGAGTGGAGAACGGCCTAATCCGTGAAGTCGCCGTAGTACTCCCCTTCCGCACCTCCCGCCGATAGTACTCCTCTCCTCAATCGAGCAACATAGGCGTAAAGCCGTGAGTACATTGGTACTCAAGAAGTCGCTTGTAACAATAAATGCAATATAATATGCAAGGCTTACCAAAGGAAGGCTGAAAGGTTAATTTGCATAAAGGCATTTATTGATGAAATATATTAAATAACTTGAAAGCTAAAGTTAATCAAAACAAGAATAATAGATAATCAAAGGGATAAACAAGAACCACTTGTGAACACCAATTCACAAGTTTAAACCAACAAAGGAACTACCCGCCCACTCCCAACATAAACCACCAAGTTATAAATGAAACACTAACCTCGTGTGAAATCCCGAGCACCGCCCATGACCGAGGACGCGGCTATTCGAATAGTTTTACACTCGCAGAGGTTGCACAACTGTACCCACACGATGTGATTAGCCTAGGCCTAAGGAAATCACAACGAGGCCTTTACAATGCTCTACCTCAACCCAATCCTCGCCCGCTAGGTTTTGCATCACACCCTCTTGCGCCACATGGAAATCAAAGAACCATGTTCATCACAATGGCGTAATCGAATTGAAATATTACAAATTAATCAGCCAGTCCATCCCATAATAGACATGTGGTTTGCACGATTAAGCTCGATCAATGGCGCACAAAGTTAAGTCCTTAGCATTACCCGGCGAGACTACTACATCCCCAAAGTACAATCGCATTTCCCTTTATCGCACGATCACTCGCCCGAGTGCAAAACCAATTTGTATAACCAAACCAACGCTACACCAATGACGTGGCACAAAATTTTAATACACGTGGCACCAACCACGTTCCATATGTCATTAAGGCAAATTAATAATTTAACATGTGCGATAAGACCAAACGTAAATTTAAACAAAGCTAAGCAATCTAATCGCATCAACCCATGTGATAAATAAACTAGCATCACTAATAAATTTCCCAACCTATGGTGACAAAGGCATCATGGTATTTCAAAGTGTCAAGGAGGTGTAATTGCAATTGGGACAATAACTACTGTGCAACGGCTTGAATAAAAATAGCAATGCAATGTAATTTAAAGTAAAATAATTAAATAATAGTTTATAAAATTGGGTTCAACATAATCAAGGGACACGACTTGCCTTCGTTATGCTCACTGGGTACTCGGTCTTCTCAAGCGCAAACCCGCTCCTCCTGAATCGAATCTAACGAGAGAAAGCGACCGAAACAAAGAAACACATAAAATGACAAGCAAAAGAACTCAAAATTCACAAAACAGAACCAACAGCTAGAGCTCGATTTTAGATGAATTTAGAAAAAGAACGGGTCAATCGGAGCTAGGACGAGGAGAACGGGCTCCGAAAAATTAATTCAAAATTAATTCGGGAAAACGAAAAAGGCTATGTCTTTGCGGAACCCGTGCACCAAAATCCGAGTTCACCGTGGACTCGGTCCACGAATGCTGCACGGGGCGGCGGCCGACGCTGGCGGGGCGCTACGACGCGGCAGAAGATATGCCGCCACGTGGCGCGCGGCCGACGTGGTACCGACGCGGCTGCCACGTGGCTCGGGAAGGCGCTAGGGCCGACGTGGCGCCGACGTGGCATGCCACGATGCCACGCCGCCTAGGGCTGACGTGGCCCGGCCGACGCGGGCGCGCGCGCGACGCGACGGCGGGATCCGACGGCGAGAGCAGCTCCACGCGGCACGATCCGGACCTTCGGTCCAGACCGAGCGACGGCGAGATCGGCGCGGCGCGGCGCGGCGACGGACGATTGGCGACGCTGGGCGGCGCGCCGCGCTGCCGCGCGGGCGCGCGCGCTGGTGCGCGGCGAAGCGCGGATCGCAGCGCGGGCGACGCGTGGTCGGGCGCGAGGGCGGATCGGCGACGCTGGTGCGGCGCGCGCGCGCGAGGCGACGGATCGCGGCGCGCGGGCGCAGCCGCGCCGAGGCGCAGGCGAGGCGGGGCGGCGGCGACGGCAGGCGACGCGGCGACGCGGCGAATCGGGCGGGAGCTCACCGGCGGCGACGCGGCGGCGGTTACGCCCGGCGACGGCGACGGCGGCGACGCGTTCGGCGGCGCGCGAACGCTCCGCGGCGGCGCGGACGCGAGGGCGCGAGGCGGCGGCGAGGGGTTCGTGGCGACGCACACGAACCGAGGCGAGGCGACGGTTTTAACACGCCGAACCGAGGCAATCCCGACGTTACGCGCGGCGAACGCGCGATTAGGTTTGGACGGCTAGGATTCAACGCGGAGGGATCGGACGGGCGGGCGCACGCTTAGGGTTAGGTTCGCGCGGCGCGGGCGGACGGCTGCGATCGCGCGACGCGCGACGGGCGGCCGAGGCGACGCGGGGCGGGGCGCGTTGGTGCCGCCGCCAGGCGGGGTCACGATGCGCGACGCGTGGCGCAAGTGATCGGCGCGGAGCGCGCGCGCGTGAAAAGGTACGGCGCGCGCGGCGGATGGGTGACGCGTATGAGAGAGGAGATCGGGCTGGGAATAATTCCTTTCTTTTCTTTTCCGTAAATTCAAATAAACTTCTAAAAGCTCTAGAAAATAGCAAATAAATCCTAAAATTCACCAAAATACTGTAAAATTCCTTGTGACACAAGGAACTCAAATAAAATATTTTCCACTTATGTTAATGTTTATTTTAATCACATTAAATTATTTAAAACTTTAGAAATTCATTTGAAGCTTCAATTAATTTCAGAAAATTCCAGAAAATTCATTTTTGAAATCCGTGCTTTAAAAATCTCAAAAACAGGATGTTACAAACCTTACCCTTAAACGAGATCTCAACCCTAGATCCGGGCCAACTAAGAGAATAGGTTCGAACTCGCTCGAGATCCTCCTCGCGCTCCCTGTGGCTTCCTCCTAATGGTTGCTCCACCGAACTTTGCAAAACGGACCGCTTTATTCCGGTGACTCGCTCGACACTTCCAAGATTTTGACTGGTGCTCTTTGTATGACAGATCCTCCCGCAGTCAACGGCCTCAATCGCACAACCTCCTCCGTACGCGCATGCACTTCTTCACTGGGACACATGAAAGACGCCATGTACCCCATCGAAAGACGCAGTAGCTCCAATCGATAAGCAACCTCTCCTCGCTTTGTATCCTCGAACGGACCCACATATCTCGTGCAAGCTTCCTTTAGCTGAAATCTCTTCACACCTTTGAATGGTGTGATCCTCGATACACAAAGTCATCTCGCTCAAAACTCGCTCTTGCCTCGTATCTCGTGATAGCTTTTCTGTCTCGCCTGGCAGCTTTCAACCTTTCTCAATCAAGCGGACCTTATCCTCGCTTCTTTCAAACAACTGGGCTAAAACCGACCTTCCCCGCCTCTTTCCAATTGAGAGGGGTCTCGCATTTCTGCCATACAATGCCTCAAACGGTGACATCTCGCAAACCGCCTCGATAATCGTTGTTGTATGAGAACTCGCAAAGGTAGACAATCGTCCCACTTAGACCCATGATCGAGCACACAAAGTTCTCAACATGTCCTCCGTAACTGATTAACTCGCCTGTCTCACCATCCGTCTGGGGTGATATGTCAGACGAATTCGTGAGTTCCCATAGCCTTATGGAAACTACCCCAAAACCGAGAGGTGAATGCGATCCACGATCCGACACAATCTTCTTGGGCACACCATGCAAATCGACAATCTCGACATATATAGCTCGCCAACTGTCACCACCGTAAGTCGCCTTAATCGGAATGAAATGAGCAACCTTGGTCAAACGGTCCACAATGACCCAAATCGAATCATGACCCTCTTTGGTTTTAGGCAAACCGACTATAAAGTCCATACCAATTTCTTCCCACTTCCACTCGTGGACTTTTAATGGTCAGAGCAAACCTGCAGGTCTTTGGTGCTCGCTTTACTCTCGACAAACATCACAAAGGGCTACATACTCAAGAATCTCACGCTTCATGCTTGGCCACCAATACTTATCCTTAATATCCTGGTACATCTTGGTATCGCTCGATGAATCGAATACTGATGACTCATGAGCCTCTTTTAACAACACATCCTTTAGTTCTTGCTTGTTGGGCACACACAAACGCCGCTTGAACCACAAGGTTCCCCGATCATCCACCAAAATCTCGACTCTTTACCTTCACTTAAATTCTTTCTCGATCCATTGAAATGCCTCATCATCCGATCGAGCTCGCGACCGACCATCTAAAGTAGGTCGCATCTCCATAGCCGCCAAAAATCCCGTTCAACCAACTCAAGGTTAAGCTTCAATTTCCTCATGCAAAGTGGCCGACTCTCTCGAACCATCACCAATTGCAAGATACCTTTCGCTCAAGGCATCTGCAACAACATTAGCTTTTCCGTGATGATAATGTATGCCCACATTATAATCCTTTATCAGCTCTAACCACCTCCTCTCGCTCGAGGTTAAGCTCTGATGGGTAAAGATGTATTTTGGACTCTTATGATCCGTAAACCTCACATCCGTTACCCATCGATAATGACGCCAAATCTTTAAAGCATGCACTACGGCCGCCAACTCCAAATCATGGGTAGGGTAGTTCTCCTCATGCGGTCTCAATCGGCGTGAGGCATAGGCTACCACTCTCTTGTCTTGCATCAAGACACAACCCAAACCTTTGCGCGAGGCATCGCAAAATATCTCAAAATCCTTGTTAATATCAGCAACACAAGCACTGGGCTGTGGTCAAACTCTCCTAAGTTTCAAAACTTTTCTCACTCAAGGCCCAAGTGAATTTCTTTTCCTTTTGAGCAATCGCGTGAGGGGTCCGCCACACCGAAAATCCTCAATAAAGCGACGGTAGTATCCTCGCCATACCTAAAACTCTCGACTGGTAATCAAGTGGGTGATCGCCAATCCAAAACATCACTTACTTTCCCGGTCAATCGCAACTCCTTCGCTGTCAACACATGCCCTAGAAAGGCGACTTTCTTCATCCAAAACTCACATTTGCTGAACTTTGCATACAACCGATTATCCTCAATTTCTGCAATGCCAACCTCAGTGCTCCTGATGTTCCTCCTCGCCTTGGAATATATCAAAATATCGTCAATGAACACAACAACAAACTTGTCCAAATATTCCATAAACACCTTATTCATCAAATACATGAAATATGCTGGAGCATTAGTCAAACCAAATGACATCACCGTGAACTCGTGATAGACCATAACGAGTCGAGAAGGCTGTCTTGGGTATGTCCTCCTTACGATCCTCATCCGATGATATCCCGATCTCAAATCAATCTTGGAGAACACTCTCGCTCCCTTAAGCTGGTCAAACAGTCATCAATCCCGGGCGAGGGTACTTATTTTTGATGGTGACTTCATTAAGTGCTCAGAGTCCACACACATGCGCCGACTACCATCCTTCTTCTTGACGAACAACATCTGGCGCTCCTCACGGGACGAACTCGGTCGATGTAACCCTTATCCAAAAGCTCCGAATTTGCTTCTTCAACTCGCTAAATCATTGGCCGGCATCCGGTAGGGTCTCTTGGAAATCGGAGCGTACCGCACAAGCTCAATCGTAAACTCAACCTCCTCTCTCGTGGTATACCCGAAGATCATTCGAAACACGCGGGTACTCTCGACAACCGTACACCCTCCAACCGATTACCTTACTATGGCAAATCATGACCGCTCGCCGGCACTCACCGCCGCGATCGCACCTTAACTCCGCCTCAATTGGTTAAGGTCACCGCTCGCTCCTACGCCTAACATCGCCGCCGCTTCAAGCCAATCCATTCCCAAAATTACATCTAGGGATCGATATCCAACAAAATCGTCGCCCAACTCAACTCCTCAATGGTTATCCTAACTCTCGACAACCTAGGTTGACCTCAACTCGGATCCGGGATTGGATTAAAAGAATGATCCAAGAGCAACAGCTTTTCAATTGTTGCTTTAAAGCAAAACTCCAGAAACAAACGAATGCGAAGCCCGTAATCAAATAAAACGGTGGCAGAATCGAATGTACGAAACGCATCGATCACAACGTCCGCGCTGCTCGGGCATCCTCGCGGTGACGTGGTTCACGACCTCTCACCACCGCGCCCCGCCGCCTCGTCCTGGCCGGGTGCTCGCCCCGCTTCCCGGTAGGGGTACGACCGGGTGGCTCCCAAGTCAAAGCGAATCGTGGCACGGCTCGCTCGAGGGCACTTGCAGCATAGTGTCCCACTTCGCGACACTTGAAGCAAGTGATGGATGCCGCTGGATTATTACTCTTCGCCGCCGCTGTCCATCGGAACTACTAGACGCCGTCCCGATCAAATCGGGCGCGTGTCCGAGCCGGGTCCAAACCCGGCGCCGCCGCCGCTGCCGCCGCCGTGGCGCTGTGGCAGCCGGTAGGAACCATAACGAGGCCTCTCGAGATCGGTGTGACCGTGATCCTCGCCGATCAACCTCCTCTTGCGAGACTCTCGAGCTCGCGCGACTCTCCTCGATGAGTATGGCCTTATCCACCAACCGCTGAAATCGCATAGTCGCTGTTTCACGACTTGCACCTTCAAAGCCGGGTTCAAGCTTTTCTTGAACCTCTTCTCGCGAAGCTGCATCTGTCGCTACATCCTCTCGCGCGTGCAGAAGCAGCCAACCGAGTGAATTTATTGAGATATTCACTCACCGATGTGTTCTCTCGCTGAACTCCCAAACTCATCCTTCTTCATCTCAACCACTCCCTCCATGACATGAGCGGTGTGGAAAGCCTTGCGAATTCCTTCCAGTGATATTATGCCGATCCTCATGGGCGGCACAGCAGTTCTCCCACCACTGCCGGTCCTCAAGCCGATGTGCCGCATACAAAGACCTTCTCCCTCGCGGCAGACCGAGCCAAGTTCGTTTCTTCTCAATCAACGGACCCAGCCGCCGCCTCCAAAGGCTCGGGAACCGAGAAAACAGCGGTCTTGTCCTCATAAACTCGCGATAGCCTGGTCTCACGACGATGCGCCGCGTGGTATCGGCTCGTGCCGCTGCATTGCATCATAGTTCGCATACTCGCATCATAGTTCTGCATCATCGTGGTTCGAGCCATCAAGAATCGATCGAGCGCAGGATCCAAGACAGTGGCACCGCTGCGCGCGCATTCTCTCGGGTCCTGGTTCCCCGGTTGCGCTGGAGGAGTTCCCGTGTCAACCATCTTGCTCAAAAGAAAACAATCACGATCGACCAAAGGTAAAAGACGAGAGGGAAAAGCATAGATAAGAGGTAAATGCGCCTAAGGGGGTTTTGCTTAATGGAGACCTAACTAAACAAACACTTAGCCAAGAGGCTAACTAAGAAACCGAACAAAAATAAACTCCAATAAAAGATTTGACATGATCGCAATATAATGCTTTTAAGGCAATATTTGCACTCACATCGCATTACAACCGCAAATAAAATCCAACGTGTCTACTCGCACTATCTACTCAAGGCTCCCACTGGTCCTCGACAAATAGGGTACATCGCTATCGCCCTCGAATCGCCAGACAACCCACGAGTTGCGGATCGGCGGCGATCGCTTCGATCAATGGAGGAACCGACCGAGGTAGGCGCGACGATCTCCGTGACACGACGCCTCCTCCGGGCTCGGCGGTGTAGGCGACGGTAGAGGTATCGCGATCGCGTCGGCTCCTCCTGCATCGCTCGTAGTCTCGGGTGGCTCCGCATCGCTTCCTTGAACTTCCTGACGAGTCCGCCATGTTGATCTTGTATAGCTTGCAAAGTCGACGGATGGCTTTGTGCGCAACTCCCTCGGCCGACATCTCCCACCGCACCGTGTTCTTGAAACCGTGATGTAGCACCGCTGCCAACTCGTGGTGAAGTATAGCCCGAGATGCTCCCGATGCGCTGACCTTTTGCTTCTCATCCTTAGTGAGGTAGACGGGCATTCTCTTAAATTCGAGGCACCGCAACAAAACGCGTAGAAGTGACCTCCATCCTCCCGTCTGGTCAGAGGAAGTTTGGGACATCTAATGCATTTATAAAGGAAAGATCGCTTTATAACTTTAGGAAAACAAATTTTGCAAGAGTTGGGGCGAGAGACAAGAATCCTTAAGAATGAGGTAAGAAGATAGAGATATTACTAAATATCAAGTTTAGTTGGTTTGATTTAGAAAATAAACTTTTGGGTTACGACCAATTTAACTTAGGCTTGGTCCCTATACGATATGGCTCGATACTCATCTCTCGCGAGACCCAAATATGCAAATTCGGTCTCTCAGGTAAACTGCACTAGTCCAGATCACGCTAGTGCACACAAATAAACATAGATGCCATCATAGTCATACACACGACAATAATAAGGGAAAACTAGAATTTCGATGAAATATCAAAGGTACGACCTTATGGCCAAGCTTACAATATCTCTAGCCTAAGGGCTTAACAAAATAGCAATGAAAACCAAAATAAAGCGTAGCGACCAATCGACAAGCCACAAAGCTATCGAGTGGAGAACGGCCTAATCCGTGAAGTCGCCGTAGTACTCCCTTCCGCACCTCCCGCCGATAGTACTCCTCTCCTCAATCGAGCAACATAGGCGTAAAGCCGTGAGTACATTGGTACTCAAGAAGTCGCTTGTAACAATAAATGCAATATAATATGCAAGGCTTACCAAAGGAAGGCTGAAAGGTTAATTTGCATAAAGGCATTTATTGATGAAATATATTAAATAACTTGAAAGCTAAAGTTAATCAAAACAAGAATAATAGATAATCAAAGGGATAAACAAGAACCACTTGTGAACACCAATTCACAAGTTTAAACCAACAAAGGAACTACCCGCCCACTCCCAACATAAACCACCAAGTTATAAATGAAACACTAACCTCGTGGTGAAATCCCGAGCACTATCCATGACCGAGGACGCGGCTATTCGAATAGTTTTACACTCTGCAGAGGTTGCACAATCAGCACCCACACGATGTGATTAGCCTAGGCCTAAGGAAATCACAACGAGGCCTTTACAATGCTCTACCTCAACCCAATCCCGCCCGCTAGGTTTCGTGATCACACCCCTTGCGCCACATGGAAATCAGCAACCATGTTCATCACAATGGCGAATCGAATTGAAATATTACAAATTAATCAGCCAGTCCATCCCATAATAGACATGTGGTTTGCACGATTAAGCTCGGATCAATGGCGCACAAAGTTAAGTCCTTAGCATTACCCGGCGAGACTACCACATCCCCAAAGTACAATCGTTGATACCATCTCGCCGAGACCCAAATATGCAAATTCGGCCTCTCTGTAAACCGCACTAGTCCAGATCACGCTAGTGCACACAAATCAAACATAGATGCCATCACACCATACACACGACAATAATAAGGGAAAACTAGAATTTCGATGAAATATCAAAGGTACGACCTTATGGCCAAGCTTACAATATTCTAGCCTAAGGGCTTAACAAAATAGCAAATAAAAACCAAAATAAAGCGTGAGCGACCAATCGACAAGCCACAAAGCTATCGAGTGGAGAACGGTTTAATCCGTGAAGTCGCCGTAGTACTCCCTTCCGCACCTCCCGCCGATAGTACTCCTCTCCTCAATCGAGCAACATAGGCGTAAAGCCGTGAGTACATTGGTACTCAAGAAGTCGCTTGTAACAATAAATGCAATATAATATGCAAGGCTTACCAAAGGAAGGCTGAAAGGTTAATTTACATAAAGGCATTTATTGATGAAATATATTAAATAACTTGAAAGCTAAAGTTAATCAAAAACAGAATAATAGATAATCAAAGGGATAAACAAGAACCACTTGTGAACACCAATTCACAAGTTTAAACCAACAAAGGAACTACCCGCCCACTCCCAACATAAACCACCAAGTTATAAATGAAACACTAACCCTCGTGGTGAAATCCCCGAGCACCGCCCATGACCGAGGACGCGGCTATTCGAATAGTTTTACACTCGCAGAGGTTGCACAATCGCACTCCACACGATGTGATTAGCCTAGGCCTAAGGAAATCACAACAAGGCCTTTACAATGCTCTACCTCAACCCAATCCCGCCCGCTAGGTTTCGTGATCACACCCCCTTGCGCCACATGGAAATCAGCAACCATGTTCATCACAATGGCGTAATCGAATTGAAATATTACAAATTAATCAGCCAGTCCATCCCATAATAGACATGTGGTTTGCACGATTAAGCTCGATCAATGGCGCACAAAGTTAAGTCCTTAGCATTACCCGGCGAGACTACCACATCCTCAAAGTACAATCGTTGATACCATCTCTGCCGAGACCCAAATATGCAAATTCGGTCTCTCTGTAAACCGCACTAGTCCAGATCACGCTTAGTGCACACAAATAAACATAGATGCCATCACACCATACACACGACAATAATAAGGGAAAACTAGAATTTCGATGAAATATCAAAGGTACGACCTTATGGCCAAGCTTACAATATTCTAGCCTAAGGGCTTAACAAAATAGCAATGAAAACCAAAATAAAGCGTAGCGACCAATCGACAAGCCACAAAGCTATCGAGTGGAGAACGGCCTAATCCGTGAAGTCGCCGTAGTACTCCCCTTCCGCACCTCCCGCCGATAGTACTCCTCGCCTCAATCGAGCAACATAGGCGTAAAGCCGTGAGTACATTGGTACTCAAAGAAGTCGCTTGTAACAATAAATGCAATATAATATGCAAGGCTTACCAAAGGAAGGCTGAAAGGTTAATTTGCATAAAGGCATTTATTGATGAAATATATTAAATAACTTGAAAGCTAAAGTTAATCAAAACAAAGAATAATAGATAATCAAAGGGATAACAAGAACCACTTGTGAACACCAATTCACAAGTTTAAACCAACAAAGGAACTACCCGCCCACTCCCAACATAAACCACCAAGTTATAAATGAAACACTAACCCTCGTGTGAAATCCCCGAGCACCGCCCATGACCGAGGACGCGCTATTCGAATAGTTTTACACTCGCAGAGGTTGCACAACTGTACCCACACAATGTGATTAGCCTAGGCCTAAGGAAATCACAACGAGGCCTTTACAATGCTCTACCTCAACCCAATCCCGCCCGCTAGGGTTTCGTGATCACACCCCTTGCGCCACATGGAAATCAAGAACTATGTTCATCACAATGGCAGAATCGAATTGAAATATTACAAATTAATCAGCCAGGTCCATCCCATAATAGACATGTGGTTTGCACGATTAAGCTCAGATCAATGGCGCACAAAGTTAAGTCCTTAGCATTACCCGGGCGAGACTACCACATCCCCCAAAGTACAATCAGATTTCCCTTTATCGCACGATCACTCGCCCGAGTGCAAAACCAATTTGTATAACCAAACCAACGTCACACCAATGACGTGGCACAAAATTTTAATACACGTGGCACCAACCACAGTTCCATATGTCATTAAGGCAAATTAATAATTTAACATGTGCGATGAGACCAAACGTAAATTTAAACAGCTAAGCAATCTAATCGCACCAACCCATGTGATAAATAAACTAGCATCACTAATAAATTTCCCAACCTATGGTGACAAAGGCATCATGGTATTTCAAAGTGTCAAGGAGGTGTAATTGCAATTGGGACAATAACTACCTGTGCAACGGTTTGAATAAAAATAGCAATGCAATGTAATTTAAAGCAAAATAATTAAATAGTAGTTTGTAAAATTTGGGTTCAACATGATCAAGGGACACGACTTGCCTTCGTTATGCTCACTGGGTACTCTGGTCTTCAGCGCTAAACCTCGCTCCTCCGAATCCGAATCTAACGAGAGAGAAAGCGATCGGAAACAAAGAAACACATAAAATGACAAGCAAAGAACTCAAAATTCACAAAACAGAACCAACAACTAGAGCTCGATTTTAGATGAATTTAGAAAAAGAACGGGTCAATCGAGCTAGGACGGAGGAGAACGGGCTCGGAAAATTAATTCAAAATTAATTCGGGAAAAACGAAAAAGGCTATCAGGTCGTGTGAACCCGGTGCACCAAAATCCGAGTTCACCGTGGACTCGGTCCACGAATAAAGGCACGGGGCGCGGCCGACGCGGCGGGGCGCTACCGACGCGGCAAAGAAGATATGCGCCACGTGGCGCGCGGCCGACGTGGGTACCGACGTGGCCGCCACGTGGCTCGGGAAGGCGGCTAGGGCCGACGGGCGCTGACGTGGCATGCCACGATGCCACGCCGCCTAGGGCTGACGCGGGTTCGGCCGACGCGGGCGGCGCGCGACGCGACGGCGGGATCCGACGGCGAGAGCAGTCCACGCGCTGCACGATCCGACTTTCGGTCCAGACCGAGCGACGGCGAGGATCGCGCGGCGCGGCGCGGCGACGGACGATTGGCGACGCAGGCGGCTCGCCGCGCTGGCGCCGCGGGCGCGCGCGGGCGCGCGGCGAAGCGCGGATCGCAGCGGCGGGCGACGCGTGGTCGGGCGCGGAGGGCGGATCGGGCGACGCGTGGCCGGGCGGGCGCGCGAGGCGACGGTCGCGGCGCGCGGCGCAGCCGCGCGAGGCGAGGCGAGGCGCGCGGCGGCGACGGCGAGGCGACGCGGCGACGCGGCGAATCGGCGCGGGAGCTCACGGCGGCGACGCGGCGGCGGGTTATCGCCCGCAACTCGGCGACGGCGGTGACGCGGTTCGGCGGCGCGAACGGCTCGCGCGGCGGCGACGCGAGGGCGGGCGGAGGCGGCGGCGAGGGGTTCGTGTGACGGCACACGAACCGAGGCGAGGCGGCGGTTTTAACACGCGAACCGAGGCAATCCCGACGGTTACGCGCGCTTAACGCGATTAGGTTTGGACGGCCAGGATTCAACGCGGAGGGATCGGACGGCGGGCGCACGCTTAGGTTAGGTTCGCGCGCGCGCGGGCGACGGCCGCGACGCGCGACGCGCGCGATCGGGCGCCGAGGCGACGCTGGGGCGGGGTTGGCTGGTGCCGCCGCATGCGGATGCGCGACGCGTGGCGCGCATGGATCGGCGGCGGCGCGCGCGCGGGAAAAGGTACATGGCGCGCTGGCATGGATGGGTGACGCGTGGCGAGAGAGGGAGATCGGGCGCGGGAATAATTCCTTTCTTTTTCTTTTCCGTAAATTCAAATAAACTTTTAAAAGCTCTAGAAAATAGCAAATAAATCCGAAAATTCACCAAAATACAGTAAAATTCCTTGTGACACAAGGAACTCAAATAAAATATTTTCCACTTATGTTAATGTTTATTTTAATCACATTAAATCATTTAAAACTTTGGAAATTCATTTGAAGCTTCAGTTAATTTCAGAAAATTCCAGAAAATTCATTTTTGAAATCCAGGCTTTAAAAATCTCAGAAAAACAGGATGTTACACCGTCGTACTTATCTTCACTACAGCCAGCTTCTCCGTGTTCTTCGGTACTTGCGTGGAACCATCTCTCATCATTTGTTTTTCCCTAGCTCCACCTCACTACAGCTTCATGCCTATTTTGATACGATCTAGGCTAGTGATCCTTCTGATCGTCGTTCTCTTTCTGCTTACTGTGTTTTCCTTGGTTCCTACTTGATTGCCTAGAAGACAAAGAAGCTGACTGCAATTTCTCGTTTGAGTGCAGAGGCTGAATTGAGAGCTTTGGCAGCAGTGACAGTAGAGATAACTTGGTTAAGGTGGTTACTTGCAGATTTTAGAGTCCCTATGAGTGGACCTACACCCCTTATGTCTGATAGTACAAGTGCTATCGGTATTGCTCGAGATCCAGTGAAGCATGAGCTCACCAAGCACATTGGTGTGGATGCTTCATACACTCGCTCCCAGGTGCAGGAGGGAGTGCTTGCTCTACAATTTGTATCTTCAGAGTTACAGCTCGTCGACTTCTTCACGAAATCACAGACAAGGGCACAACACATGTATTTTCTCTCCAAACTCAGTGTGTGCGATCCACCATGAGTTTGAGAGGGGTGTTAAGGAAGAAAAGATAGAATATGAGATAGAATAGGATTGTGATTTGATTCCTTATATGTCTCTGTTTCCTTATCTGTGTATGGCATATGCCCTGTATATCCTCCTATACTCTCCTATGTATATGGCCCTCGGCCTCATGGCAATATACACAATATTCATAACACATAAGATGTGGGATATAAAAGTAAACATGCTGTGGGTGACAAGTGTGAACATTAACCTTCTTTGGTCAATAATAACTAGCAGGGTGGTCCACGTATTTGCACAGCTAGACATGTTTCAAGGTTTGCAGCATTAAATGATGTAACTTAGATGCTTGAGAATATATCTACGTATCTTGTATGCAATTTAGATTTTTAAAACATCTTAAATATTGGAAATGACAATAGAATTTTGAAAAAAATACAAAAGTAATTGAAGTATAAGCTTGGATAGAAGAAAATCATTAAGCATAATAAATTGTTGGTTTTGAAGTTGATTTGAATTTGAATCATGTCTGTATTTGAAGTCATATTCAGAATTTGATGATAAATCTTATTTCATTTAATACTCTTGATGCTAAGGGATACAAGTACTCAAGTGGAGGTAGAGTTTTGAAGGTCACCAAAGGTTCTCTTATTATGATAAAGGGTGATATGAAGGCTACCAACTTATATCATTTACGAGGCACTACAATTTCAGATAATGCTGTTGTTGTCTCAAATAAATCAACTGATTTTAATGCTACTAATATTTGGTATATGCATATGGGGCCTATGAGTGAAGTTAGAATGATGGAATTATGCAAAAGAGGATTTCTTGATGGTCAAAGCATCGACAAGTTAGAGTTTTGTGAGCATTGCTCTTCGGTAAATAAAAGAGGGTGAAATTCAGCATTGCGACTCACTTTACAAAAGGCATATTGGATTATGTTCCTCTGATTTGTGAGAAGAATCCCGCCTTCTATCACTTAGAGTGAACATAATTATGGGTACATGTTGACCATCATTGATGATTACTCAAGAAGAGTTTGTGGATATTTCATCAAACACAAATCGGATGTATTCAAAACATCCTAGGAGTGAAAGATTATGATTGAAAGACAAATTGATAAGTTTGTCAAAAAGCTACGTACTGATAATGGCTTGGAGTTTTGTTCTGAAACATTTGATGCTTTATGCCGTCCTAGGCACTCATAAACAAAACAGTGCCACCGAACAAATGAACAGAACCATAATGGAGAACGTATGTTGCATGTTGTTAAATTCTGGCTTATCTAAGATTTATTAGGTCAAGCCGCTTCCATTGCTTATTATTTGATTAATCGGTCACCAAATTTGACTATTGATAAGAAGAGTCAAATTGAGGTATGGTTTGGCTCTCTACCAGATTATTCAAACTTAAAAATAATGGGCTGTTCTGCTTATGCTCATGTTAACAACGATAAATTAGAGCCTACAACAGTTAAGTGTATTTTTCTTAGTTCTAAAACTAGTGTGAAAGGATATAAATTATAGAATCTTGAAACCAGAAGGGTGGTTATTAGTAGAAGTATTACTTTTGATGAGTCTGTTACGTTGCATGATAGACCATCTATTGATATTCTCGTTAAGAAGCAATCAAGTGTGCAGACGGAGAATGTTATTGATGTAGGATCTACACCAGAAGTCAATAAGTAAAATATTTCAGAAGTTTCTATTGCTATGCCGCCAACATAACGTTCCATTGCAGCTGATAGAGAAAGGAGAAACATTCCGTCTCCTAAGAGATTAATTGAAGAAGCCAATGTTGTAGCTTATTATTTAAATATGACAGAAGAAATTAAAGGTATTACAAAACCTTCATCTTGTTCAGAGGCAATCTCTTCTGGTGATTGAGAAAGGTGGATAGCTATCATGCATGATGAGATAGAATCTCTTGAAAAAATGGCACTTAAGAGTTGATCAAGTTGCCAAATGAGAAAATACCTATTTGCTGCAAATGGATTTTCAAGAAGAGAGAAGGCATTTCACTAACTAAAGAGGTTAGGTACAAAGTAAGGCTAGTTGCTAAAGGATATAGCTAAATTCCAAGTATTGATTTCACAAATATCTTTTCTTCTGTTGTGAAGTATAGTTCTATTCATACTTTACTCAACATTGTGGTTATGCATGATTATGGACTCTAACAATTAGATGTAAAAACCACGTTCTTACATGGGGAGTTGGAAGAAAATATTTATATGGAGCAATTGGAAGATTTTGTCATTTCAGAAAGGAGAATTTTGCTTGCTAATTGAAGAAATCTCTTTATAGTTTAAAGCAGTCACATAGACAATGATATAAGAGATTTGACTTCTTTATAATATTTTAGGATTTTAAAAGATCTAATTATGATAACTATATTTATTTAAAGATTGTTAATGGTTTAACTATTTATTTGCTCATATATTCGATGATATATTGATTGCTGCAAATGACAAGACTGAAATTTCAAAATTGAAGGCACAATTAAGTAGTGAATAAGAAATAAAATATCTTGGCGCAGCAAATAAGATTCTTGGTATGAAAATCACTAGAGACAGGCGGTTTGGCAAATTATACCTAAGTCAAAAGGAGTGTATTGCTAAAATTATTTGTCGTTTCAACATGCATAAGGCCAAACTGGTGAGTACTCCGTTTGCTGCACATTTCATACTTTCTTCAGCGTTGTGTCCACAATCAAATGGTGAAGTAGAGTTACATATGCAAGTGTAGTTGGTTTGCTTATTTATGCCATGGTATGTTCTCGCCCTAATTTATCTCAATCATTAAGTGTGGTTAGTAGATACATAGCTTACCCAGGTAAAGAACATTGAAAAGTAGTTCAATAGATTTTTAGATATTTGTAGGGCACATCTAATGCTTACTTATAGTTTGAAAAGACTTGAGGTGGAGTCGTTGATTATGTGGATTCTGTTTTTGTTAGAGATTTGGATAAAAAAAGATCTCTTACTGGTAATGTGTTCACTGTTGGAGGGTGTGCCATTAGCTGAAAAACAAGTTTATAAGTTACCATTGCCTTGTCTACCACAAAAGCTAAGTATATGATAATTTCTAAAGCTTTCTAAGAATCATCTAATAGATCAAATATTGGGTGACGTGAGTAAGAGTGTTCAAACTAGATCTAAAATAGCTTCATTTTGTAAACATTACTTTATTTCTTCTCTTAAACCAAAAGTGAGCAAGGATGTTTCTTCTTTTAAATTAAACAACTTCGCTTGAAATGATGTTTGGACATTGGTGGAAAGACCCAAGAAGCACAACATGATTGGCACAAAATAGGTTTTTTCGTAACAAACAAGATAAAAATAGAATAGTGGTAAGAAACAAGGCAATGTTAATTGCTCAAGGTTATACTCGGGTCTAGATTATAATGAAACTTTTGTACCCGTAGCTAGACTTAAGTCTATTCGCATATGAGTTGCCTTAGTTTCAATATTAAGTTATTTCAAATGGATATTAAAAGTGTTTTGTTAAATGATAAAATAACAGAACTTGTATATGTTGAACAACCTCCGGGTTTTGAAGATCCTAAAAATTCTAATCATGTATGATAAACTGTCCAAGGCACTATATGGCTTAAAACAAGCTTCTATAGCATGGTATGAGTGCCTTCAAGATTTTCTACTCTCTAAAGGATTCAAAATTGAGAAGGTTGATACAACATCATCCACTAAAATTATTGATGATGATTTCTTTGTTCGCCAAATTTATGTTGATAATATTATATTCGGTTCGACCAATCAAGATTTTTGCAAGGAGTTTGGTGATATGATGTCTAGGGAATTTATGATATCTATGATAGGAGACTTGAGTTATTTTCTTTGACTTCAAATCAAGCAACTCAAAAATGTGATGTTTATAAGCGAAACAAAGTACATGATAGATCTATTCCAAAAGTTTGGCATGCAGGATGTAAAACCCATCAAGACTTCTGTAGCAACAAATAGACATATTGATCTCAATGAGGGAGACGAACCGGTAGATTTAAAACTTTATAGATTTATGATTTGTAGTTTGCTTTATCTTACTATATCTAGACCCGATATCATATTTAGTGTTTGCAAGTGTGCATGGTTTCAAACATCTCTAAAATAGTGCCATTTGACAGCCGTAAAGAGGATTCTAAGATATTAAAAATATTCCTCTAGCATAGGCTTATGGTATCCTAAACGTGCTAAATTTGATTTACTTTGATATTCGATTCGATTATACGAGTTGCAAAGTAGATAGAAAAAATACCTTGGGTAGTTGTCAATTGATAGGAAGGTCTTTAGTGTCATGTCTTCTAAGAAATAAAATTCTATAGCCCTATCTACCGTCGAAATTGAATATGTTTCTCCAGGCAGTTGTTGCACTCAATTGTTATGGATAAGGCAAATTTTGATAGATTATGGAATTAAATTTAATATAATATCTCTTTTTGTGATAATGATATTGTGGTAAAAATAGCCAATAACCTAGTCCAACACTTAAGAACCATGCATATAGATATACACCACCATTTTTTGAGAGATCATATGAGCAAAGGAGATATTGTAATTAGCCACATCAGGACCAAAAATCAATTAGCGGACATTTTCACTAAACCATTAGATAGAAGCCATTTTTGCAAGTTTATGAATGAATTAAATATCATAGACTACTCAAATATTGTTTAAACTCATGCCTCAAGGTTTCATGTCTATTTGGTGTTGTTTGAGGCATTTTTAATGTTTTTTTAAATCTTTTTGCTAAAAATCTCTAGGTTCATAACAACTATGTTCATAGGTTTCCTTTAGTATTCTTAATGCATAATGATCCTGAATTATGTTTACTTGAGTGCAAGACTAGGATCATTTGCATATTTCTCAAGATCAAAGTTCGGTTCCTGAAAAATTATAGAAAAATCAGAACTACCCCTGTAAATTCGCGATACTACCGGTGTTAAATATGCGGTACGTTCGTTTTCTGGAACTACTGGCAGTGAAACGGCAGAGCTACCATTTCTAGTTAGTTTTGCGCGTTAACTGTCATGGCCAAACCCTTTTATCCCTCTCACTCTTCTCTTTGGAAGGTCCAAACCCACTTCTGAACCAAGCCGTACACCCTTCTTTCTCTCTCTTCTCCAAGGAATCACCAAACCCCATTGTTGCATCTCAAAATCCACTTTACATTTCTTCGTTCCTGGTGATTCTTTACATCCTAAGGGTTAAACTCCTCCAATCCACAAGATAAATGGGATCAAACTCCTCCTTTTAGCTTGTTCTAAAACCCTAGTTCAAGTCTACGTTTTGATCGAAAATGTGAATGATTTATATTTGTTTTCTTGAGCAAAATTGTTACATTTAGTGTTTAATGATGTTTGCGTATCTATTCCACAGATTTAATCCAAGAAAAACACCAGAAAAATCTCACATTATTTGCCCTAGAAGTGGTTCAAGGAAAATGGTACAACCGCTCGACAAGCGCGGAACTACTGTGGCACGGTCGTACCGGACTTTGAACATCAGTACTACCGTAGCCCAGTACTACCGAAGCTTGAACGTCAGTACTACCGATTTTCCTGATAAAACAACAACATCATTCTATTTTTTCAAACCTATTCATGTTGTATCGTAGCTTATTCATGGTATCTTTTCTCTTTATTTGAAGATGCATAGGACAAGAAATCCAACTCGCAAGGTGTATGCTAGGAACAGCTCCTCTTCCATGCCTTCTGGACAATCGACCTTAGTCCCCTCCTCTCCTTCTGTTCAGTACCTCCTCCATCAACTCAAGCCACTTCTAAGTTTGCTCAGAATACTAGAGAGGATAGAGACAAGGCAGTAGCCTCTGATTCTGAGACCGAGATCGAGCAGCAGGAGAGCTCATCTCATGAGGTATCTGATGAAGAGATGCCAGAGCCTGAGGAGTAGGAAGTTAATCTTAGAACCATCACCAATGGAGAGTATGCTCATCTGCGTCATCGAAGCCAGTTCGTGCTCCCTAGAAATTCAAAGAACATAAACTTTCATACTAGATTCCAGGTGTAAGTATATGAGTAGATGTATGGTCCAAACAAGCTTCGCTGACCATAAGTATGTGGTTTGGAATTACTTGTCCTAGATAGACAAGTATGATGGCACTTTTCGCCTTTTTCAGTGAGCCGACATTCAAAACATTGTGGCTCTCAAGTCTAACTATAATGATGAGATCATCAGACAATTTTATGTTACATTGTACATTTCTCCAAATTTTGATCACATGTCTTGGATGACTGGATCCCAATACTTGGACAGCAATAAGCATGAATTTGAGCTGGCACTTCGGACATATTCTAGTGCATATGAAAAGGTGTATGAAAGGTCTGCTCTTCAGCTTGCTAACTGTACAGAGCATTATGATCAGAATGTCAGATCTGTTCTAGGCACTACTCGACCTCCTCCCTATCCCAAGTTTGGTCAATAGAATTATCAACCACACTATTCTACCTAAGAGTGGGAATTATGATGCTATTAGAGGCCATACATAGAACTTGATTGATTATATAATGAATGGCCAAAATTTTGATGTGGTTGACCTTATCATATGGGAGATTGCCTTTTCTAAGAATGATAGGGTCAAAAGGATTAACTATGCTTCATACATTATGGCCCTGATCATTAGGAAGATCGGATACCGAGGTGGCTTAGGTTCAGTCTACAAGGCCTACAAGCCTAGAGAAGATCCTTCTATTCCTACAGTGCCTCGTCCTCGAGATCAACAACAAGGAGAGGACGAACAACAAGGAGAGGACGAAGTCACACTTTCTGTAGTTTATTCTGTAGTCCTTATGATAGAAGGATAAGTCACCACCTTGACTACCACTGTTTCCACTCTCGGGAACTAAGTGTCATTCCTTGAGCGTGTAGTCACCCGCACCCCTTCTCTAGTCCGCTACCACCGCCGTGGCCCTTCTCCTCAGGGACCACAGGAGTGACCTTTCTGGTACTTTGATGCCCCCAAAGGGGGAGAACATCAACGAAGAAGTAGAAGTGAAAGAGAAGCAGAAGATCAAGTGGAGAAGTAGAAGTCAAAGAGAAGCACAAGAAGCACTAGAATCTTATATATATATATATATATATATATATATATATATATATATATATATATATATATATATAATGAACTTTATGGTGTAATGAACCTTGTGATCTTATTATGCTTTACGTTATTGTGGACCTAAATGTCATGTAATCTTGTTGAATTTGTTGCATGGAATTATGGTTAAATCATTTTATGTTAAATGCAATCCTTGTCTAATATTAATTATGATATTATCATTTCCCTCAAGTCCAACAAATAAAGGAAACTCCGCCAAAATCTATCAAAATCTTCACATATGCTTGCAAATTTCTTTTTATTCATATGCATATGTTTAGAGGGAGTTTTCTTTGATTGGACTTTAAAAGCATTTAATTCTCTAAACTTATTTGAGTTCATTGTAAGAATTACTTGTTTTCCAAAGTCAATAAGAATATACAACTCGTTTTCAAACAAATGGTATATTCAAAAACTTTATTCTTCTCATGTATCGATTGTTTTGTCATTAATTACCAAAAAGAGAGAGATTGAAAGCATATAGACCCCTAAAAATGGTTTTGGTAATTAATGACATTATGTGAATATGAGACTAATATGTTTATCGAGTGTTTGAAAAGGTTTAGTTCCGATGATGAATGTGATAACCTGAAAATGCATGCTAAGAGTCAACTTGAGGATCAATATAGTTCAAGATAAAGGTACAAGTAGTTTGGGATTCATTTTTGATTTTACTGGTTTTAAAAGAAAGGATGGAAGGTCAGATTATAGGTTAAATACTATACTATTAAGAGGGATCATGGCTAGTAACTTGACAGCATATTCTTGTACCAGTTGGATCATTTTAGGATCATGCATATGCACTTAAAATTAAAATTAAAAACTAATTGTGCATTGGCAGAAAAATCAGTAGTACTGGGCTATAACTGGTGGCACTACCGCAATGTGATATGACCGAGATGGTTGTGTGGTACTACCGGGAAGTACCGAGAGAGTTTCCTTTGTTTTATTTTCCAGAGAGTTTCCTTTGAAACACTTAGTTTCTCTGGAAAATGGTAGTATCAGAGTTTCAACGGTGGAACTACCATAGAGTAGTATGACTGTACCTCCTGAGAGGTATTACCGGAACCCATGAGTTCCAAGAATCTAGGTGGTACATTTCTTCCAGAGAGCACTAGGTTTGGCCCTCAAGAACAAATGGAAGTATCACTCAAAAAATCAGAACTACCGCAATTTCAACGATAATAGTACCATGATGAATTTCAATGGCTACTTCAGAGGCTCTGATATAGCCATTACTGTGCATCAGTACATGTGTGGTAGTACCGCAATATAACATCCTAATTTTCAGTAGAATTTAAAGTCCTTATTTTTAAAAATTTGTGAATTTTCTGGAATTAATAAAGCTTAATTTGAATTTTTAGAAATTAAAAAGGATTTAATATGATTAAAATGAATATTAACATAAGCTAAAAATATTTTATTTGGATTCCTGGTGTCTCAAGGATTTTTCTGGAGTTTTTGGTGAATTTTTGAGATTTATTTACTATTTTCTAGAACTCTTTTTAATTTAATTTCTAAAAAAGAAAATTCGAGAAAAGTCTTGTGAACAGTGTTGGGCCGAGCCCAATACTATACATCGGCCCAGCTCCCTCAACCGCCCGATGCCGCCCCTACCACGTGTCCTTCATCCGCACAACTACACACCGCCCTTGCGCCATAGTCGCTCGATCCTGCCCGCGACACGTGTCTCTATTGGCACGCTCGCGCACCGTTCACGTGTGCGTTATCCCGCGACCATTAGATCCCCTCCCTCGTCGTGTGTCGCCCATCCGAATGAGCCATGTGTCACATGCAGGGTTTTCGTCTCCGTTCTGGATTCCGCCGCCGTCGTGAACTTTTCGAGCATCCTCGGGGTGCGTGCCTTTATAAGCACCGCCACCTCACCGCGTCCCCTTACTCGCGCCACCATTCCTCATTGACCAACCCAAGCGCCGCCGCCGCCACCATCACCCCGCGCCCACCGCCGCCGAAGCACCCCGCCGCTGACGACGCCCCCACCGTCGACGCACCCGTCCCCGCCGTCGTCCTCGTCGCCGGTAAGCCACTCCGCCGTTCCTCGCCGACTGGAACTCGCCGCCGACGTCAACCCTAGCCACGTGTCAAGCCACGTCAGCCCTAGTGCCACGTCAGCAACACGTGGCAGTGCCACGCATCGCCACATCATCAAAAACCCACCCTAGTGCCACGTCAGCTGCCATATCAGCATGCCACGTGTCAATGCCACGTCAGCCCTAGCGCCATGTGTCATTGCCCGAGTAACATTAAGGATTTAACTCTATGCGCCATTGATCTGAGCTTTACCGTGTAAACCACATGTCTAGTATAGGATAGACCTAGCTGATTAATTTGTGATATTTCAATTTCAATCATGCCATTATGATAAACATGGATGCTAATTTCCATGAGACGCAAGAGGGGGTGTGATGCGAAACCCTAGCGGGCAGGATTGAGTTGAGGTTGAGCATTGTAAAGGCTTTGTTGTGATTTTCTTAGATCGAGGCTAATCACATCGTGTGGGTACAGTTGTGCGACATCTGTAGAGTGTAAAACTATTCGAATAGTCGTGTCCCCAGTTATGAACAATGCTCAGTGATTTCACACGAGGGGTAGTGATTTCATAGAAACTTTTGGTTGGGAAGTGAACGGGTAGTTCACTGTTGGTCTAGCTTGTGGATGGGAGGTTCACAAGTGGTTTAATTTTAATTTTGTTGATTATTTATTTATTATTGTTTTCCATTAAAGTTCGCTTCAATCTACCTATCGTATTTACCTTAAAATGTCATTTTATGCAAATTAACCTTTTAGCCCTTCATTGGTAAGCCCTGCATATTATATTACATTCATTTGTTAAAAACGACTTGCTGAGTACCAATGTACTCACGGCTTTACGCCCATGTTGCTCAGTTGAGGAGGAGTATTACCAGCAGGAGGTACCGGAAGGAGGATACCTCAGCGACTTCGTGGATTAGGATTTCGCTCCCCAGTTGATTGCCTGTGGGCATGTCGAATGGCTACTACGCTTATTTTGTTTCTTTCTGCCACTAGACTTTAAGCCCTTCGGGCTAGTAGTATTGTAAGTTTGGCCATAAGGTCATACTTTGGATATTTATCGATATTTGAGTTTTCCGTTATTTAGCGTGTATATGATTGTTATGTCATCTATGTTTAATTGTGTACACTAGCGTGATTCTGGACTAGTGCAATATACATAGAGAGTCCGAATTTGCATATTCGGGTCTTGATACGCAATTTGTATAGCGATACTACCGCTCATCATGAAAATTTCAGGAATCAAGTTGTAACGGCTAGTTTTGGTTGGTGGGAGTATAAATACTCCTCTACCAGCTCAAGGACATGACTAGAGACTTCATTTAACATCCTTAAGCATTGAGCACTCTCTTCCAACCTCATTTACTCTCATTGCATACACTTGAGGTAGTTGAGTCAATATCAAGTACATTTCATCCTAGATTGATCCATTGTTACTTGATCGCCATCAAGCAAAGCGTAGTTTATTACTCTTGGTACTTGTTGGTACCTAGACAGCTTACGGAAGATAGCGATATGACTTTTTCAAGAAGATTGTGAAGAAGCCTAACGCCATGTTGTGAAGGTTGGAGCTCATTTAGTAGGAGTAGGAAAGAGCTACTACTAGTGGATTGAGGATCTAAGGCATAATTCATAGAGTTGATTCAAGTCGCTTGGGTTTTCCTCAATGTGGATTAGTGAAGACTAGCAAGTCTTTGACATCATGAAAAAATTTTCCTTATCATTTGGTTATTTCTTTGTCTTTACTTTTCATATTTATATTTCTAGCATATTGTGGTTGTTTAGATTGTCATATTTTGTTGTGCTAGATATATACTTGTAGAGACTAGAGACTTGTGCTTGTAGTGCCTAAGCTATAGTAGAATTATGTAGGTTTAAATTACCTTGTAAATCTTGCCTAGTTTTATATTATGGTAATTAGTTTTAGAAGGCAAGAATTTTTAGAACCTCCTATTCACCCCTCTAGTTGGTTAGTCTTGATTCTACAACGACACAAGAGTGAGAGGCGGAGTCAGTGCAAGGAACGGGCATGCGCGAGGGAAGTTAAGACATGGCAAGGAGGCTCAATAGTCGTCCGCGGGACGCACGGGCACACGGGCATGGCGGATGTGGGCACAACATGGCACAGAGGAGAGGAGGAAGAAGAGGGGGGTCCGGGCAGGGCAGGGGTAGCGTAGCACGAGGCTAGCTTGAGGGTGCATGGAGGCGAGCGGTGGCGCACTATGAAGCCATAGTGGCGAGAGGCGCTGACCGTGTGCGCAGGGGAGTGGGTTGGGACATGCACTAGTGTGAAGCACGCACAACGAGGAGAAGTGACATGGGCCATTCTAGGCTAGGCCGAAGGCCAATTGGGCTATGCCAAGGCCAGGTAGGCTGAGTGGGAAGGCAGGCATTGGATGGGCCAAGCCCAAGAGAGTTTGACTTTTGAAAATTGAAATTTGGTTTGAAATTTGCTTTGCACTTTTGAATTGTGAACTTAATTTTGAATTTCACTCAAGCAAAATTCTTGCTCCCAAAAATGGGATGTTACAATTCCCCATCGTCGAGCATCTTTAGCAACTAACTTGTTTAACAACGCTGACGCTTAACGCTTATTGTCATGGCACTTGGCTCCTTCGATTCTATTCTCTCTTCAATAGCTCCGATGAGCAACACAACATTGTCCTCAACTCATTCACTTCCTCATGGGTCAATGTATTCTTGCAGATGACCGATGCTATTGCACTTTTCGTGGTCTCTTTCGACACAATTTGTGCTATCTTTGTTACAACTTTTATTTTTGTTTAGAATTTTAGTTATTTTTATTGAATTTCATATACAAATCAAATTACTAATTTTATTTAATTTATTTTGAATGTTAGTTATTTAGAGATTGGAATTTGTATATAAAAATATATATGTTATTTTTTATTTCAAATTTCAATTATTTTTTGTTGGAATTCATATACAAATACAATTTCTATTTTTTATTTAATTTTATTCTAAATTATTGTTATTTAGGGAATTTACTTTGGAATTCGTATCAAAATCAAATTGCTACTTTTATTTTAAATTTATTCCAAATTGTGGTTATTTTTCTTAGAATTCGTATACAAATTCAATTGTTCATATTTGTTTAATTTTTATTCTGAATTATATTTATTTAGATGTTTTACTTAGGAATTCATATAGAATCCAAATTGCTAATTTATTTTTTTATTGTTTCAATATTTAGTTATTTCTTGATTGTACTTGACATGGACTCTTTCTTTTGATCAAGATCATTATAATATAGACCCATCACAATTGACGGGGTATATTTCTCTTTTCCCACTGATTAATATAGGAATTTCTAGCATTTGAGGGTGAACGTGATGTCTTTTTTTCTATCACTTGGGCTAGATACTTTAAATATTGTTTTTCCGTAGAAAACTTGTACCAATTTTAATTGGATTTAGATTGGACTTCCAAGGCTATTAACTTGTTTATCTTGTACATATCAAACTTTAACATGATTGAGACTTCATTTTAATTCTATAATAATTTAAGTTTGATTTAATTTTGATGACTTCGGAATTTCAATTATATATGTGTATATTCCAAATTGAATTTCAGTCCAATATAATTTTATATCCGAATTTAAATTTATATAAATTACGAATTTCATTAATTTTTGCGTTTGAATTGGAATTTATATGCACTTCAAATTTCAGTTCATGTATAACTGTTTTGGTATCTTAAAAATAGCTTCATACCGATTATTTTGTTCTTAGAAAAATCCTATGAACTAATTATCTTTAGTGAGATAAGGATACTTATTTTTACAAATATCCTATTTGAATTTAGCTCGGATGGCGAAATATGATGGAAGTCAGCACTGAACTTGCAAGTCATCTGGCACGATGTCAATTTATAAGGAAGCATCCAACCTTTTTTTTTCAGATACTATACTGTGATTGCTAACGACATCAGCGATTAGAGCTTCGGGCAATTGCAACACTATTGGGAGACATGCAGGGCTCTATATTGATTACTGACCTAATCATATTTCCATACATGCATTATGGATCGGTGCACGCAAGAGTTATATTTGTAACACATGCGTGCAGCCAATCGGATACATGCTGACTGGCATGCATGTGTTGTATTTGTATCAAACTCATCACTTGTATCTGCTATATACGTGCAACGTATATGAAATTAAACAGGGGTTGATGTTTCAGATTTTTTTCTTGGATTAATGGGAGAATTTTTAGATATTTTTTCCTTTCCTTGATTAATATGACAATTCCTAAGTTATTTTGGTTTGCATTTTGATTATGTTTTTATGCTCTGCTTTACGATAAACAACTTCTCTGTCTATAGGAAGGGTGTGATATTATATGCCATGCCTTTCTTGAGTTCGGTTTATAGCTTCTTTGCCGGATGTCTAATTGTCCTTCTTCACTTTGCATTTAATAGTAGGACATTTCTTATATATATATATATATATATATATATATATATATATATATATATATATATATATATATATATATATATATATATATATGTATGTGTATATATATATATATATATATATATATATGTGTGTGTGTGTGTGTGTGTGTATATATATGCATGCTTCGTAAGAAGCCCCTAATTAGTAGATATGGGATAACAGATTGAAGGGGCAAAAGGAACAGGTAACATTAACCTAAAACCGCATTTGCACGCTGTATGAAGATTTTGAGCTAGCAATGCGATCTCACCAGCTACCATTTTCCCTCCCCTACCGATTGCGTTGGACACAAGATGCCAAGCAGTTTGGTTTCCTGAAGTGCCAAAGACGTGGCAACAAGAGAGAGGTAGGGAGGTCATGTTCCAAAACTGCAGTAGAAGCCGGTCTGGTTTGCATATATGTTCTCCTCTGATGCTTCCATATGTGCTCCTCTCCCCGAAAAGTATACACAGAGAGAGAGAGAGAGACTAATAGAGCAAGCGCACTGTGAAGTCTGGCCTCATGCTTATCTCAATTGGGATGCCTCAGCGTCGTCGAGCATCCCTCTCGTCCTACACGACAGGGATGGAGACTGAAAAGCATGACCCCTCACCCGAATCACTTTTGTGTGCAGTGCTTCTAGCTAGAATTTAAGTTGTCCTATTGTACATGCTCTTAATCATGCATCGATCACTAAAACGTGCATTACAGCATAAACGCCACGCATCCCAGGTACGGAAACACCAGCTTGTACGAAAGAGTTGCAAGCACTAAGGGCCCGTCTGGCAGGGAAGAATTGCAATGCTCATAGACAGATTGTTTCCCTGTTTAAATCGTTCTATTCGGTACGAAAGGCTCATCTGTCCGTTGCTGTAATTGGAAATTTATTAGACTTTGTATAATCACCTCGCTACGCCACGAATTGCTACACAGGCTTCGCAACGTCGAAATGTGATACCGTGGTGTCAGGGCACTATAATTTAAATACGTGAATTCAACGTAAATTCAGGTATATTTTTTGAAAATTTCAGTTTTAAAGTATATACTCATCTATAACAATTCAAATGAAACACAAACCTTTGAAAAATATACTCGAATTTAAAATTCTTTTCATCATTGTTTATCAAATACTTTGATGATTTTTATACATATCAACACATACTTACAAACAAACTATCATAAAAAAGCAACTCTAGTATCGTTGAGTGTGGTGATTCATATTTCAGTCTCTTAGTATTTAGAAATATATGTTGTAAGGAGTTCTAGATGAATTCTAATATAATTAGAATTTGTATTTTGTTTTATAGTAGAATTCCTACTCCATTTTGAAGAGAGCTAAAGTGACTATATAAAGCCATAGGAAGTGATCATAAAGAACTTAAGCAACTAAGCAACAAAGTAAATGAGTCACCAATCCAAGGGAAGAGGTGCATGAGAATATTAGAGGCTAGATTATTTTTTAACACTAGATTTTTGTATAGGTAAGAATCCAAATGTTCTAAAAATTCAAGTGGGCTGTAAGAGAGCGATAATTTCTTATACACTTTTGATGTTGTGCTTAAGAAATTTATAGTTGGCTTTGCCATGTCTTCTCTCTCACTATGGTTGGTTCAACCTCATTATTTTAGTTATCTTTACGAGATTCATCTTTTTCATTCTTGATATTGTGCATGCTCATATCATCTCTCATAAATTCCAATCTTGTCTGAGGGCTGTTGTGCATAAGAAGGAGTATCAGTGTAATAAGTGGTATCAGAGCCAAGTCCAGATTAATCTAATTTGTGAGAAGATCATTAAAGCATAAGGTGGCATAAAATCAAGATCGATATCAATGATGTGGAATTAAGTAGAGAAATTTGATGGCGCAGAAAATTTCAGTTTGTAGTAAAGCATAAGTTGGCACAAAATCAAGATCAATATCAATGATGTGGGATTAAGTAGAGAAATTTGATGGCACAGGAAATTTCAGTTTGTAATAATATGTGATAAAGGTTGTTCTTGTCCACTAGGAGCTACTTGATGTTCTTGAAGGGGACAAACCGGAAGATATATACAATGAAGACTAGAAGGTGATGGAACGAAAGGCTGTGAGTAAAATCCATCTATGTCTCTCCAATGAGGTAAAGTACTAGGTGATCAAGGAGAATTCACTGATGAAATTATAAGAGGACTTAAAAGAACTGTATATAGCAAAGTCGATGATAAATCAGTGGGTGTTGAATCGACAACTATACATGTTGTACATAGAGGAAGGTACACGGTTCGTTTACTATCTTAATGTCTTCAACAACCTTATCACATAGCTGACTAGTGCAGATGAGAAAATTGAGGAGAACGACAAGGTCATCATACTGACATCATCTCTACCACCATCATGGTGGCAATTGTTGATGAATATTCTCGTGAAAAAACTACTCTCAACTTCAATGAGACAGTTGTGTATCTATTGAAAGCGGAGTCCATAAAAATGGCATCTGAATCTTCATCCTCGGGGTGATCAACCATTCGCTGCAATAGGTATTACAGGCAGAATCAGAAGTTATAAGAAGAAGAAGGGCAAGAGTAAGGGCATATGTGGATGCTATCTATGTGATAAGGAAAGTTACATGATAAAAGATTGTCTGAGTTTGAAGCAAATGAATGGTGTATACTCAGTGGTGGTAGCAAAGAATGATTTGGACGTACTAGTTGCCAACCATTCATATATGCTCAGCGAGGAGATGTTTGACAAAAGATCTGAGTGCCTGGTGCGTGAAACTATTTACTTAGCAGATTGTAATGAGTATGTAATTTCTGAGGTAGGAACGACTACATTGAAGATGTATAATGGAGCATATCGCATATTGATAGGAGTTCGGTATGTTCTCGGTTTAAGGAAAAATCTAATATTTGTGAAATCGCTTGAACTTGAAGGTTGTGATGTATCACGTCAAGGTAGAATCATGCAAGTTACTTGCAAAGAGCAAGTAAGCATGAAAAGTATATGGATAAATGGAGAATACCCATTGATAGGTACACCTAAAGGAAAGGTAACCAATGGGATGTCTAATAAAAATCCTAGCGAGGAGAAGAAAACTGTGTCATCAAAAGTAGGTATTCAGATTTCATCTACAGTTATTTGCGGAACTGCAAAGACGGTTGTAAAATCTAACATAGGTAAAGACGAAGGTGTGAACTGTTAGAAGAAGGAGGGCATAATGGAACTATGCATATGGTACCGACAAGCAGATGGAGCTCGAAAGCGGTATAAACCTATGGCATAGAAAGTTGGTGGAATATAAGGTGTGGTTAATCAAACTACATAACAAAGAATATCTCAAGTGGAGGGTTCAGGCAGGTTAGCCCAGACACTGACACACACATTGTCGTGATGTGCATAAGCCCCTATGGTAGGGATACTACTAGAGGTAAGACAGAAAAAAAAAAATACGGAGCCGACTTGGAGCGAGTTTTTGGAGGAGCATAGTGACTTCAACAGATAAGAATCAAGGTGGAGATTATTAAGGGGCGTTCGTTTTAGCGATGGCTTCTAGCTGAAATTTCACTGTAGCTTGTTTTTTTTTCTATAACTGATTTGGCTTTTTGGGCATAATTAAATTTTAAAAAATGTGAAAATAGAAAAAAATATGTTAGCCCATCACGGACAATGCAAAGGAACACGGGAAAAAAAAGAAAAATGCAAAAAAGCTTAAAAAATCTAAAACAATTCAGAAAAAGACGAATTACTGAATAGTGGAAAAAAAGCTGAATCTAGAAGCTGAAGCTGAAACGAGCAGGGCTTAGTGTGGTGACTCATATCCTAATTTTTTAAGATTTAGAAATGTGTGTTATAAAGAGTCCTAATTGAATCCTAATAGGATTAGAATTCCTTCTTTCTTTTATAGAACGATTCTTGCTTCACTTTGAAGGATGGCTATGGGGACTATATAAAACTATGAGGAGTGGTCTTAGAGAACCCAAGCAACTATGAAAGAAATCAAAGAAGTTACTCATCTAAAGATAGAGGTGCACAAGAGAATTAGAAGCTAGGTTATTCTTTAGCAATGATTATTATATAGAGCAAAGATCTGAGGGTACTAAAAGATTCGAGTGGATTGTGAGAATACGATAATCTCTTCTACTCTTTTGAGATTGTGCTTAAGAAATTTACAGTCGTTTCGCCAAATCTTTTCTCTCTCATTATGGTTGCTTCAATGTTGTTATTTTAGTTCTCTATACAAGATTCATTTTCTTTGTTCTTAATACCGTATATGCTCGTACCATGTCTTATAAATTTTGATTCAATCCTATAGCTACTGCACATGGGGGTATCAGAGTGTAACATATGTCAAAATTAGGTCAACATCCATGACCAAGCATAAAAAACTTATGATGATCTTCCTTTAACCCCCACCAAAAACCCAATATATAGGCTTTGTTCATATTGGCTTCAAAAAACTGATTTTCTACAGTAAATAACTTTTTTTACAATACATAGCTTTCAAACAGAGTGTCTTTTCAAGACGAAATCTACTAGTCAATTATAGTTGACCCTATAGTAACTTTATTTATATCGATCAAAATTGCATATGATCGAGTTTCTATTTTTCCTACTACTTATTTACAACCTATTACTATTAATAAATTAAAATTAAAAGCAATCAGTAAAAAACCAATATAAATACCCCTAGCCACCTCAGAATCCAAGACTATACCACAGTACTGCACACTCTATTTATATCTCCCAAGCTCTCGTAATTAAACACCAAAATCCAGACAAAATGCCACCCCTCTCAAGGCCAAGAACCACAAGAACTCTCCAGCACCTCCTCCTCCTCTCCCTCCTCCTCCCATGTCTCCCCCAACCTCTCCCCTCCCCTTCCCCCTCCCCGACTCCAGCGCCGCCATCGCTGCCGCTCTCGCCGTTCAACGACCGGCTCGACGCGGCGTACATCGCGTTCCAAGCGTGGAAGCATGCCATCACCGACGACCCGAAGAACCTGACCGCCGACTGGTGCGGCCCCTTCGTGTGCAACTACACCGGCGTGTACTGCACCGCCGCGCCCGACGACCCGCACATCCTCACCGTCGCCGGCGTTGACCTCAACCACGGCCGCATCGCCGGCTACCTCCCCGACCACCTCGGACTCCTCGCTGACGTCGCGCTCCTCCACCTCAACTCCAACCGCTTCCACGGCACGCTGCCCACGTCCATGCAGCACATGCGCCTCCTCTACGAGCTCGACGCCAGCAACAACCTCCTCTCCGGCGCCTTCCCTTCCTTCCTCACCTCGCTGCCGTCACTCAAGTACCTCGACCTCCGCTTCAACAACTTCGATGGCCAGCTCCCGGACGCCGTGTTCGGCCGGCAGCTCAGCCTCGACGCGCTCTTCGCCAACAACAACCGCTTCAACGTGTCGCTGTCTTCGCAGAGCCTGACCAACTCGACGGCGTCGGTGATCGTGCTCGCCAACACCCGCCTCACCGGCTGCCTGCCGCCGAGCATCGGCGACATGGCCGACACGCTCGTCGAGCTCGTCCTCCTCAACTCCAGCATCAGCTCCTGCATCCCGCCGGAGATCGGCAAGCTCAAGAAGCTGAGGGTGCTCGACCTCAGCCGCAACGACCTAGCCGGGGAGCTGCCGGAGACCATCGGCGACATGGAGAGCCTCGAGGTTCTCAACGTGGGCTACAACATGCTGGCCGGCGAGGTGCCGGAGGCCATCTGCGAGCTGCCGAAGCTGAAGAACCTCACCATCGCCGGCAACTACTTCTGCGAGGAGCCGGTGTCCTGCCTCCACGTCCCCCTGCGCGACGACCGGATGAACTGCATCCCCGACTGGCCCCACCAGCGCTCGCTGGAGGAGTGCATCGCCTTCAACCACCGCCCGCCGGTGCACTGCGGCTCCAACGGGTGCATTCTTCCGCCGCCGTGAAGCTTTCGCATGAATTATTCGTATATCTCTGTCCACGTTCGTGGGTGCGTTCATGACAATGGCGCGTAGCTGGAGCTGGTAGAGACTGCAAATTAAGCTGCACGTGGGTTCTATGAATAGTGGTCATTATATTATCTAAATGGTTTCCGAAAACGCAAGTTAATTTCGATTGTTAATATGTGACGGGTAATTTGTGTCGGTGCACACGTGTGTTTGGTGGGTGAGAAGGAATACTGGAATAGGTTTTGGCTTTTGCTTTTTATTTTCTTAGCCTTTTGTTACCTGCACAGCTGAAACGCACAGCTAATGTAACTCGAAACAATTGCGACATGTAACTGTGGATAAAATAAGGATTTGAATAAAGGATGTCTCTACCACTGTTCCTGCACATTCATTATACCATCGCCCATTACCCCTCCTAGTTTACAAATAGATGCACTACAGTACACGAACAATATATGCTTGTGTGAATAGACAAACTTTCTCAAATATCACAACCACTAATATGTACATCAAATTATTGAGAGTGGCCACATGAGTGCATGGAAGCATATTAGTAGACTTACCTTAAAAATATAATTTTATGATATTGTAATTTTTAATCATTTATTAACATATTATTGTAAATATTTTATCGTCTCTGACACCGTAAAAGGTTCCAAGCAATATATATTTTTTGAACAGAGGGAATTGATGCTTGCTTTATAAATTGTCTTTATATATATAATTTGAAATCGTAATTTGTTCGTAATTTTAGATGACATGCCAACAACATATGTCATCCATTCTTGCGTGAATTTACATGCGCCTTGCGAATTCAACCTTACTATTTCAACACTTAACGAGGATGGGTTGTTGAAGATTTAAATACGATTGATTTGGAACCAATAACCGGGACTGTTTGAAGCCGTTTTTAGAAGCTGCTTTTGGTTTTGTTATAGTACTTAACTTTTAAACAAAATATTTTTAAAAAAACAGGATACATATTAAAAGCTCCATATCTATACAATCTAAAATTACAAATAAGTATATCTCTTTCCATAATTTCTATCATAAATAATTAAAATTCAAAATTTTCAATTAAAAACCTTAAATCACAGCTAAAAAGAACATACACATTCTTTACGTGGCCTAACTGAGGAACCTCGATGAAAAAGAGAGAAATGAACAGGATAAAATAAACAGTGTTGGTATTTGTAAGGGTCCTATGTGGAAATTACTCAAAGCAAATAGTAAGCGGGGCTCATCAGCTCAAAACCTATGACATTACTTGCCAGAAAAAACCTCGTAAACGCTAGAGGTTTGTGGCCTATTATTGCATACACACATATATATATTGTATCTCATAATATAGAGAGTATCTTGTGTAACGAAGTATACGTATAGTATATAAGAATTTAAGACCATCTAGGTTGTATAAATAATTTTTTAGAAATGCTATATAGATTTTTTTTGGTATACTCCTTTTTATGTGCATATATGAAGATATTTATAAAATATGTTACAAATTATAGACTCTCTTGTAATTTTTTCATGTGGTTCACATTGAAGTATCTTATAATTAGTATACGAGTATATCTAAAGTGATAAATGAGTATTTCAAGTTCACTTATATGGTATATTAAAGTTAGGTGTAATTAAACCCGTGCAAAAGGTATTATATATATATATATATATATATATATATATATATATATATATATATATATATATATATATATATATATATATATATATATGCACACACACACACACACACACACACACACACATATATATATATATATATATATATATATATATATATATATATATATATATATATATATATATATATATATATATATATATATATATATATATATATATATATCAGTTATGCTCTTCTCGTCTTCAGATATTGTTGGATAATCATTCAGTTTTCGGAAGACTTCTAAAGCGGGTGGCTATAATTCCATAACACATACGTTAATTTGTCGAACACGATGCACCAATCTTCATGTCGAAGAGATGATGATTAATTTCTTGAAAAGCTCCGAATGGCAACAAAATTGAAGTTATCGAGTGCTAGCTCCCAGCTTTGTCTTTACATGACTTAATAAGTGATCAGCTGGGCCAGAGATGCTAAAGAGAAATTCAGAGATCATTTTGTGTTTTAGGGGTGTTAATTAATATCTAGAATTACATGCGAAGAGCTTTCAAAAAAAATATGAATTTAATATTCTAGTGAAGAAAAATGAACAGGGTACTCTAGCATTTTTAACCTAGCTAGAGAACTTGCATGGAAAGCATCACACACGTAACTACTTGACATAGCTAGCTAATTCATGCATCATCTAGTTTAACAATGTTACCATATGTCCTTTCAGGTTACCTAATTTTACTGCTCATGCTTGTATATTATGTCAAAAGCTTAACATGAACTCAAACTCTAGCAACTCGGCCCACCACCTTATCTCTATGTATATATGTAATGCACAAACTACCACATGCCTCTCCATCAAAACTTTTTGGTCACCTTTGACGCGTATGGCTCAACTAGAAAAGTTAAAAAGAAGTGGAAAATGGAAGGGACACAGATATGCGTGTCCATGGAACAGACCAACCGCAAACAACAACTGCGGCAGCATGCTGTGTGTGTGTGTTCTTACCCTCCGAATATCCTGCTATATTTGCAGAACTAGAGTTACAATAAAATACTAAATAATGAATTTTCAAAAAAATATAATAATGACATATTAGCAGAAATATTGAGATATAGTAAAAAGCTGAAAAAAGAAAA
The DNA here is from genome assembly GCA_036346265.1 of Melocanna baccifera. NCBI lineage: Eukaryota > Viridiplantae > Streptophyta > Magnoliopsida > Poales > Poaceae > Melocanna > Melocanna baccifera. The sequence goes on along the minus strand of CM070682.1, from coordinate 32,110,352 downwards.
GCCTTAGTTTTTTTCTTGATTTGATGTATGCCATGTGTGTCGGCACGCGCAAGTTTGATTTGATCTTGGTCAATTAGCAAAAACTTGATTACGAAGATCAGCATGGGTTTTCTAGACTAGATTGTTCCCGTTTACCCGTATGTCCGTAGGTAAATGTCCTAATGAAGTTGAGTATGAGATGTTTTCTTTACCCACGGATATAAAAATGGGGGAAAACTCTATGTCTGTCGGTTAAACAGGCACATGCATGGCTAAGCTCCACCTGTACCCGTCTCACCCATTTACAAGAGACATATACTGACAGATGGGTCAATAGTCAACACTACCACTAAAACCCTCTTGTTTTAAGTTGATTTGAATTAAGTAAGCCACTTCTCTTGTTCTTTTGCTTCATTAGATGACATACTTTCAGTTGAGTAGGCCTCTCCTTTCATGAGTTGACATATTTTTAGTTGACAATTGAGGGTGTATTTGCATTTCATTAGTTGACAGTTGATATATGAATATGAATATGTGATGCATTGTTCATAGGTTCTTCGCCCGTCGTCCCTCGCGGGTATGCCCATGAGGGTAAATTAGGGTCACAGAAATGGACATGGGGGAGCACTTCCCGTGCCCACCGTGCCCGATTTGCCATCCTTCTCTCATATCAATATATATGTAATGTGGTTTTTAATTACTTGGGGAGAATTTGCACGTATACACACACACGGTTACGCTATTCTATGTCTGTGCACACTGTGCATGCCAGAAAATTAATGTCATGCACGTGTAAAGTTACTGTCAAATATGTAACATCCCAAAATTTTATCCCTTTATTTAAAATTAAACCTGGAATTTATTTGATTTTCCTGGAGTTTATTTCAAACTATGCGTGTCAGCCATCGGAGCCACCTCCACCCCGCCGGATCTGATCTCGGCCGCCCGTTGTCACTTACCGGTTCAATCCCGCCCTTCCCCATCCTCGGACCGACGCGTGGCAAGCATCGGGCCGTCCACCTCTCCACCCGATTCAATCCCCACCGCACACCCTCACTTAACCGCTTCGCGCGTCCTCTCCCTCCGCTCGGCACGTGGCGTGATCCACACCGCCCCTCGTTGCCGATTTCAATCGCAGCCGTTCCTTGTCACTTAAAGCACCCGATCGGGTCAGATCTAAACCCCGTTGCCGGATTGCATCTCGATCGTCCACAGTCACTTACCGGTTCGATCCCGATCCAGCGGTCGCCCTCGCTCAGCGCCACTTGTCAAACATCCACCGTTCTCCTCGCCCTTTCTTTTCCTTCTCTCGACGTGCGGCCCTCCCTGTCCGCCCTTCGTCTCCGCCCCTTTCCTTTCTTCCTCGCGCGATCACCGCGCGCCGCGATTAATCGGAAACGGCTTTAATAGCCGGTTTCTTGCCAAATTAATCCCCCGCGCCCCGGCACATTCAAATCGACGCCTCCCACCCATCCGAGGCATAATCAGCCCTAATTGAGGCCGTTTCGCCGCCACCTTAAACCTCCGAGCCGTTGCAACTCCGGCGAGATTTGCTCGACCGTTACCTCCTCCTCGGCCTATATAAAGGACTCCCGTGCTTCCTCCCACACCGCCACCCCTAGAGCCTCCAGAGCGCATAATCAAGCCCCGAGGGTCTCCACGCGCCAATCCCGCGCGGCTTCAAGCAACTCTGGCGAGCAATCGCCGTCGGCTCGAGCTTCCCCGCTTTCGCTGGTGCCTCCCGACCTTCTTTGGTGCCCAGCGAACACCGCGACCTCTCCCGAAGCTGCTGCGTCGCCGGAACCTCTCCGCCGCTGTGAACCCTTCTCCGACCGCCGCCCCTCTCCGCCGATTTTCCTCTCCGGTCATCCTCGGCCTCCGCGCAAGGTACCGATGCACTCCCCGCGTCCTCCTCGTCATTTTGATACCCTCGGCTAGCACCGCCGCTCACCAGAGCTCTGGCGACCATCGGGCCCCGAGCGCCGCCATCGCGGCCGGTCACGCCACGTCGGCCGTCGGGCCGACTGGCAGCTGCGTGGCAGCCGGTGGCGGCGGACGGCGCCACGCCGCGCCACCCCACGCCTCGCCACCTCGCGCGCCGCCATGCGTCGGCATAAAGCCCCGGCGTGGCGAGCCACGCGGCGACCACACGGCAGCCCCGTGGCGCCACGCCGCGCCACCGTTCGCGCGCGCGCCGCCACCTCACCCTTCCCTCGGGTCCATGGACTCGGTCCATGACACCCGGGCCCCACCTGTCAGCCTCTGCCCGAATATATTAATCCTAGGGCTGACGTCATAATCTATAATTTCCTTTAGAAAAATAATTCGTGCTGACGTCATAAATCCTTTTCGGTTTAAAATAAATCCAGAAAATACCCTTTTTCTTTTATTTTGAATTTAAACTTTGGAAGGCTATAACTTTTGCATTTTAACTCCAAATTGACCCATTCAAATTTCTAAATTTTTCTAAAATCATGATCTATCCATTTCTGGAATAATTTTGAAAATTTTAAATTTATTTAAATTATGTTTGAATATATTTTGTAATTCCAAGGTTTAAATTTAAATTAGAACTTCCAATTTCTTTTAAAAGCCTCAATTCCTTTTTTAAAATTTTTTTTTGACCCACGTCCAAAATTCAAAATTCTGTCTCCCAGTTTATTTTATAATTTTTGGAAGTTATTTGGATTTCATTTGAATTTTGTTTTGAATTTGCTTTGAATTGACTCTTTCGTTAGATATTGACGATTCCGGAGAGTCTGAATTCGACGAATCGCAGCAAGACTTCGATCAAGGTAAGTTACACCATTGACCATGTTGAACCTAATATTTGAACTTATTTATATTGTTTTACTGTATATGCATGCATATCTTTACTCAAATTTAATTCAAATTTATTTTAAATTTAGTTATACCCATAATCCTTTGATTATAGCCCAATTTGAATCTCGAATTCCTGTACCTTGTCACCCTAGCTGAAAACTAGTGAGTACCATAGTATTGACTAGAAATTTTATAGAATGCTTAGCCTGGCTTAGTATAATTTTAGGTGGGATTAATGTCTTTCACAGGAAATGACGATTTAAAAATTGAGTTCTTGACTTCGGTGAGTCAAGGATGGATCATGAAAATTGTTTAAAAATGAAAATAGAAACTTATGTTTTGGACTTAGGCTAATGGTTAGGTGGTGGGTACCGGCATGCCTCATGTTTGGTGACACCTGGTTGATTGTCGTGTACGGGGGAATGTGGTTGGGCCTAAACCAACATAAGGACCGTTTCTGTGATTCATTTTACGAAGTCACTTCGTACTACCACAAGTCCGGTATGGGACGGGCCTGGCTAACTAATTTGTAAAGCTCCAAACATAGTCTCGCTATAGGCTGAATGTGAGCGCGGCGTAGGCTGTGGGAAGTCTCACATGGCACTAGAGGGGGCTCCAACTCGTGGATTCAAGTTATGGTGAAATCTTAGTGGCGGCATGATTATTTTGGCTATGGATCATCGGAAGAGCCTTGTCATGAACTCTCCGCCGCACACCTAAGGCAGTGTGTTTATCGCGTGGCTCAAGTGAGAGAGAATGTCTTGTGGGTAAAGTTGTACACCTCTGCAGAGTTAAAAACCTATCTAGATAGCCGTGTCCACGGTCATGGACATGCTGAGTAAAGTTGTCACAGATTAGACTTGGATTTTATAAACTTGGTTTTTGAGCAAACAAATAGCAGTCTTGGTTCTGGTCCGGGTGGATTCCCGTGGATAGGTTAGTGTGGGTTGGAGCCTACACCAACGATAATACTTGTTAAAATAATGTTTCACATACTGTATTAAAGCTCAGCTTTTCGTATTTACATTATTGTATTTAAATTCAAGTATTGCTTTCCGCACATTGCCCTATTAAGCCTTCCTTTGATATCCATTATGCATGCATCAATTCTGTTATAATTCCTGGTGTGACTTGCGTAAGCATTTACTTGCTTACCTTGGGAGTACTTCTGTACTCACCTTGCTAAATATGTTGCCAGACTTCGACGGCGATTACGACGGTGAGGACTACTTCAGCGAGTAGGACGCGTCTTACAGTCATTCGCCTGTGGGAGGCTGGATGGGCTGTGCTGCCACCCTTACTATCTTTCCGCTGTTTTTGTTTATTTTGTTGGCCTTGTGCCCTTATTGTAAGACTTGGCCTTAAGGCTGTATTTTAGTTTAATAATATCTCGTGGTTATTTTTGCATGATATACATTGCTGTTAAACCTGTGTGCACTAGCTTTTCCTGGGATAGTGTGATTTACACGGAGGGGCTCGGAGTTGTTGTTCCGGGTCCCGACAAAATACATGTAGAGTTACTACCAGTTGTGTAGTGTTACAACTGACAGTAACTCTATATATGTTTGGTAATTACTTCACTCGCACACGGTACTAACTTTTCTACGCGCGCATTTTACACATGCGTGGTGTGTGTGTGTGTGTGTAAGTGTTTCATGCACCTAGATGTCTAACCACCCATATCAATACCTGTTGATATGCTTTAAGATTCATGACGTTTGACATGGGTATCTTCATATACCCATAAAAAAGTATATTTAAGATATCAAACTCTGAAAAAAATTAAATTCAACTTCAGTTTAATTAGTTTGATCTACTTTCATGGTATATACTCACTATCGTCGCATCAAACTCAAAAGTAATTTAAACTAGTTTGAATTGAGTTCAAAACTCACTTACCATACATATATCAAGTGTATAAACTATTTTCATACCGAAACTCTAAAAACATAATCAATAATACACGTGTATCGAATGATTCTTAATATGGGTGCCTAGGCACCCAGGTGCCTTATGTAATTTCTCTCTCTCTATATATATGTATATATATATATATATATGTATATATATATATATATGTATATATATATATATGTATATATATATATATGTATATATATATATATATGTGTATATATATATATATATGTATATATATCTATATATATATATATATATATATATATATATATATATATATATATGTAGGACACTGAAATGGAGCACCATGATGTCTGAGCACCAGGTATTCCTGCCTTTAGATTGCTTTTAGATGCATACAAGTACAATGGTATATAATATATCAGGCAAACACGTTAGCATTCATTAATTCAAAAAGACATCTATTTGGAAAGGAAGTCAATGATTTATAGATAGAAAGTCTCTATCATGGTGCCTAGGCACCATGGTTCCCCTATTATTTATACTATATTTATTTATTTGTAACATCTCGGCTTCTCAACAAGACCAAGATGTCACCTACTACTACTATTACTATCAATTTAAATCCATAAACATGTATTAACATCTTCTAGATAACAAGAATAACTTTCCACTTGATCCTAAACCTAAATTTTCAGCAACATAAAAACAACATAAATCATACTTAATATGAACTAATTAAATACACAGGACCACATAAATAAGTCCCAACTACGTAATGCATCATCTAGCAATATTACATACCAAAGAAAACTATGGGAAACCACAAAGTATTCAACTATTACAATAAGTGGTGCTGAACTATTCATAACTAGAAATGATGTAAAGGTAAGTGAGGTGAAAAGCTATCAAGTGCAAGTATCCATATACTACAACCACCCATGTATGTTGCTTTCAACGTTCACCTAAAAACAACAAATAAAATAAGAGTGAGTCTATGACTCGGCATATCCAAAGCAAAATAATAAGCGAGGCATCATCACATTAACAAGTTATATCCATTCAACATCAATTCAATTCTTCGCATTCTTATTATCAACATTTTTTATTCACATGTCTCATTATTATATTCCCTTTCTCATGAATGCAATGCAATGCTCATGCATATGTCTTATCTCTTCTTTGCTTATACTAGTATAGCGGAGTATAGCACATGTTCATGTTCACTCTTGCTCACACTCTTTAGTGTGGGACCAATTGCCCATCCTTTTTTATAAGGAGACCTCATTGCCCATATCTTATATATGAGGACCTTATTCTACTCCTGTGAGTCACATGATTCATCATGAATACTCAATGTGCAATGCAATGAATATTATCTTTCATCATTAGCAAATGGATATACTCATCAATCTTTCATGGTCATCAAAATCATAATCAATTTATCCATAGCATGTGAGCAATTTAAAACAGAAAGGAAGATATAAATCATCATACAACCTCAATTTTTATTTTCATCATCATATCATAGGCACAAGAGTAATATTAAGAAAACATTATCATAGGAATATTGTAGGCAAGTAAATATTCAACCACAATTTTTAAGCGCTCGAATGTGTTTCTCTTAATTGCGATGACTGGAAAGATTGGAAGATGATAACACACCCGAAGCTACTCCTCCTATAGGATATACTCAATCTCAAAACAAGCAAAAACATTGCAAAATAACAAATAACTGTCCACGCTCCCCGAAAACCACAATTTTTCCTTCTTTTACCGGACAGCCCTCTTGCTATCCTGGTACTAAAAATATTGCAACTTTCAATTCCCACATCATAAAATAGCAAACTAGATCATCGCTGAAATCTACACAAAATTACCCACATTTTCTTAGTTGACATGATCATCAGATTAATCCATTTAAATCCCAAAACTTAACTTGGGAAACTGATCTGTCATCCCCCGGACAACTGAATTTTAAATTTTGTATCTTTTAATCTACAAGTGCAAATACATTGAACAATGACATTTCTGAATTCTACAGGAAATTTACCATCACTTTCTAGTTATTATTAACTTTTATTTCTGCCATTTACTTGGTCAATTCATCACTTTTCCCTGGCTGGCCCAACAGTCACCCGACGCCAAACAGTAGCAATAAAAAATTTCATAACTTCTAAACAACTCATCTAAAATTTATGTTCTTAGACTCTCTGAAAACCTTAAGAAATTACCCACATTATTCATGCTGATCAAATTTTCAGTTGGGTCCATCTTCTAACTTTAATCTATTGTTTAACATTATCTGCCGAAACCCAATAGATAAAACAAACAGTAGCACGGTAAAATCATATCTCCCAAACCATTCATCAGATTGACATGAACAAATACTCTACAGAAACATACTTAAGTTCTCTTCAACTCTCTAGGATAGAATTTCTCAGATTTTTTCCCCCAAGGAACCCAAAATTGTAGATCGTAGTAGACTGCGCAGATCAAACGAATAATCAAAATCTAACCCGAATAGGAAATCACTAAGAATAAAAGGGGTAGGAAATTGTTCATCACCTTTGGAGAACACAACAAGAACCTCTAGAAACCCAGCAAAGCTCCCCTTTCTTCATTCCTTTCTCCTCTCCTTCCTCCTTCCTCCTTCCTCTTCCTCTCTGGTTTTCCCTTCTCCTCTTCTTTCTAACTCGGGGAAAAGAGGGCAACCTGGGGAGGGAGATGCAGCGGCAGCAAGGCAGGGAGCAGGGGCTGCTATAGGGGAGGAGGAGGCATAAGGGGGCTAGGGAGGGGCAACTGCAGGGGTGGAGCCGCATAGGGGGAGGCTAGGATTTTTGGTGGGGGAGGGACACCCCTAGCTTCCTTTTAGTGGCCGGCCTACCTTCCCTTGGGCCAGGCCACTGTGGGCCGGCCCACAGTGTAAACTCCTCTAAAATTCTGAATTTTTGAATTTCTTCTTTATTTCTATTGATTTTTATCTCTTTTCAATTCATTGATTCCTCTGAACATGTGTGTGTGTGTGTATTAAGATATCTATGCGTTACAACAGGATTCTAAATGAAGGTAATACATATCATCAAATGTGACCCAAATCATATAATAAACATTAACAAGAGGGAGGCATTTTATCATCAAGAGTGAGGTTGACGCGACTGGATCCACTGTTGCTGAGATCGCCGCTCCAGATCTACCCTTCCTGACCTTATCGACTTTGTGGTTGTTTCTCACTTCTAGTGGTGTAAACCTCGTCCAAGCCGGTGTACTCGTCCTCCTTGTTTTTTATTGTTAATGCCGGTGTATTCCATGTCCTGGTCATCAACCTTAGATGTGTACACTTTTGTTCCGTTGTTGTCTTTGGTGGTGTGAACCAATGCCTTGTTGTTTGCACTGGTGTGCTCCTCTTTCTTGCCACTATGTACCGCTCCACCTATCTTCTCTTCTCTGCCTTCCTAGTGTAGCAGTAGCATGGCGGCACACGAGAGGAAGGAGTAGTGGAGGGACCAAAGGAGCTGGCCGCATTACCATTTTTTCATGACCATGCTGTCAGATTGAGATCTAGTGGTTAGAATTGGCTGAGTGAGGAGGTTGATCTAGATGTAAATAAAAAGTGTCCAGCCCCTCTATTCCCACCCGATGTCGTCTCCTCCCTCCTTTGTCTCCCCTCGCCTCCCCCTGCCTACATGCCAATGCTATCGGGAGCCACCACTCTCCCCTTTGGTGGCTCCCAGTAGCGGTGCCGCATCCTCGCCTCCCCATCTCCACTCCCCTCCTCCCGGCTGGTGGCTCCACTCCACACGTCATCAGGCCTATCACCACTGGATCCACTGTTCCCTAGGTAACTGTCGTTAGATGCACCATCTTTGAGGTCACCGCCTTCGAATCTGGCTACTACACCTCTACCTCCGCCTCCCCCTCTCCCTCCTTATCTTCCTCCACCTCCACCTCCGGTACTCTGCCAGGGTCATCACACTCCTCACTAGTGTCCCCAACCCCATGACAGCCTGATGTTAGTGTCGCCATCCTCAACGCCAGCGTTCTCCACCCTTGCACGATGGATCCAATGGAGGCCCAGGTCATCGCGTCTAGATCCAACGTCCCCAAGGTCGCCACCGCTGGATATGGTCATCATCACCTCCACCACCATCAGGCCAGGCTGTCCTCGCTACAAGACAATGAGGGCAGTGGAGGATCAAGAACATGGTGCCTAGCTAGAGCCGACCAACTACGCCTGTACAAAAGGAAAAGTGGAAGGTGGCAGCACTGACATAGGAGAGTTGGAGAGAGAGGTCTCCGCTGCTGGACCCAGACATCCCCATGCCGTTGTCACCAAACTCGAGGGAGAAGCTAGAGCCTAGCGGATCTAGTGATTCCTAACCACCGCACTACTGGATCCAGCTATCTTCAACCCTGGCTGTGCCAGATATGGCTATCCTCAATCCCGGTTCAAGCTGTCATCACCTAGTTGCTCCCCGAGCCCAGCCACCGCTTGGCGATGGTCTTTCTACTTGTCATGGGCATCGGTCACCAGCGCCGCCACTTGTTGCAAATCAGGCCTGCAAAACTAGCAAGGTGCAAGTGTAGGGCATGAAAGTGGGAGAGGATTAGAAGAGGTTGATTGTAGTGAGGAGAGGGGGGCTATGCTGTTGTAAGTTCAAGCTCTATTAAGTTGGTTTTGGTGATAATGACAAATACAATTGTGAGACTAATTTATTTATTAGTTATAATATTGTCTAGTCTCATTTAGATGTAATAAATGATAAATGCAATTGTGAGACTAATATGATTGAATGATTATGATGTGGCTTAGTCCCATTTGAATGAAAAGATGAAATCATAAAGGTATGCATTCGACACTCACATTTATTTATATCTTAGTCCATTTATCGGATTTAAAATATAGATTAAACTCTACTAAAAGTTTAAGATGAATATATGCATATGTTTTCCTCTATATTCTTTTTTTCCACTATATTCTTGCATGCACATATTTAGAGGAAGTTCACTCTATGCTTTATGATTCCATTAGTATTGATCCATATTTCTCTTTCCACATATTAAGGATCTTTACTTTCAAACATATCCCTTAAGTATATATATAGCTTGTGTAGTTCATATATACTCATATCGGATTATCATCTCATTCGTCCATTATGTGTTAATGGTTGGATAATTAATGACAACCGGATGAGTAAGCTTTGCTAACAATTAATCTCAAAGATAAACACACACATTCAAATGAGTTAATTACTTAAGAAAGCTTATTCTAGAGTATACAATTGTTTTATACATAGTGTATACTCGCAAATCAATTTATATCTTATTACTTGTTAAGATTGTCATAAACTACCAAAAAGGAAGATTGTAGATGTAGTCCCATCATTATGTGTTAATGTTGAAGTTTTGGTAATTGATGGTAATTGGTTTGTGGACTAACATTTTTCATGAGTTAGGTGAATAGGTTAGGTTCCACAAAAGAAGAAGACTTGAAATGACTTCATGTGTTGAAGATTATCAAGTCAAGATGATGAAAGATGACTTTACGTGTTGAAGGCCATCAAGAAGAGAAGATGATCATGAGTTGATCATTGAGTGAAGACAAGTCCTATCATGTATTGATGGAGCTTAAGAAGATGCATCATGAGTTGATGCATGTCCAAGAGAAAGTGATCATGAATTGATCATCGAAGTCAAGTGAAGACCCTTCGTGTGTTGGTGGAGGTCAAGTGAATGATGTATCATGAGTTGATGCACATTAAGACAAGGACCTGGATTTGAAGGATGTATATCATCAAGCTTCAAAAGGATGCTTTGTATGACTATGTGTTCCTTGTCTTTTACCGGTCTTAGTGTTTAGTTGGAAGACCAGATTGCTAGCATAGATTGTCATACTATTAAGAGAGGTCATGTCTAGTAGTTTGAGTCTCATTATATGTTGATAGCTCAATATCACTTACTCTAACTCCTATGGCATACTTATTATATTTGCGAATGTGTTTTACAAATAGTTGAGGCTCATGTGTCGAATTCTTGAAACGTGGGACTATACATTACGAATGTGTTTTGCAAGTGTTTGATGTCCATATTTCCTATTCTTTGTGGTATAGGACTTATATTTGTAAATGGTTGAAGCCCACACACAATTCTTGTAGCATGCGACTTAGGTTTGCGAATGTATTTTGCAAATGTGTTAAGTCCATGTACCAATTCCTTGTGTCATGATTCCAAAGGTGTGCAAATGTGTTTTTTAACTTGTTGAGAATCATCATTGATCTTTGTGTGCTTGATATTATGACTTACAAATGTATTGCAAGATCTATTGAAATATATACACTTGTCACGATAATTAGAACTATCGGCGTGTATTTTGCGGCACTACCGAAAATCGGAAATACTAGTATGTGTTGCGTGGTGCTACCAAAGATCGAAAGTACTAACATGTATTGTGTGGTATTACCAATTGTCAAAAGTTTCAGCTCTGTGTCAGCAGTCCAAGCGGCTTGCAAAAGTACCGGCTCTAGCAGTACCACCTGTGAGCAGAAGTACTGGCTTTGTGTGAGTAGTACGGTTATTGGCATGTGTTGCGCGGTACTACCGGACCTCGGAAATTTCAAAAATTCTATGGTACGTTTTTTCTAGAAGAGACACCTGTGTCATAGTCTCTTCTCCCCCACGAAAGAAGTAGTTCCGTATATGTGGCGCGGTATTTTTGATGATTGAAAGTACCAAAAAAAGAATGACGAAACTACTGATTTTGCTAATAACAGCTAGTTTTCTGACTGTTGCAAGGAAAGCGGTAATTCTGGTTTTATAACGGTGGAACTACCAAAAATCTAATTTTTTAGGGGTTTTATTTCCAACGGCTAATTTTTGTGGTGTTGGTATATATACCACCTTGTGGCCAATTGGGATAAGACTTTTGGCACTCTATTTCACTCTCTTGAGCTAGTGTGAGATCCTCCTCTCAATTGTACATGTGTTGCACTTTGTGAACAAGGACGAATGTTCTAGGTTGCATGTGTTGCATCTAGAGGTGGATTGAGTATCCACTTGAGCTTGTGTATTCGTTACACATGATGATAGTTAAGCGATGATCTTGACTTATTACTCTTGAAATTTGCTGACTCCTAGATGGCGTTAAAGGCGTCGTACGTGGTGATCTTCTCAAAGAAGATTCTGAGAAGACCTGACGAAGTATGAAGGTTAGAGCTCACATACTCAGAGCGGGAAAAAGTTACCACTAGTGGATTTGAGGTGAATGGCTTAATTCGTGGAGCCGGTTTAATTCGTTTGGGTTTACCTCAACGTAAACTAGGGAAGACCAACAAGTCTCTAAACACTACGGTAAAAAGAAACTGTATCTTTGTAGTTTGTTTCCTTGTGCATAATTTACATTCAAGCAATTTACATTCATTGAATTGAATTGATTGCTTGTCATTCTAGGATTGCAAATCTAGACTTAGATTATTGGTGCACTTAAACATTATTTGTGCTAAACCAATTTGAGTTAAGCTTTCGCATTATATACTTTGTTTTAGCCAAATGGAGAAATAGTAATTAGCCAATAAAGTTTTTAAAAACTACCTATTTACCCCCCTTTAGCTAGTCTCCTCAATTCTACAAGTGGTATCAGAGCTTGGTCTCTCATTTTTTAGGTTTCACCACCTAGAGAGTAAAGGATGGCAACTAGTCCTATAGTGCACCTAGATGATACACCTCTATTTGATGGCACCAATTATGATAATTGAAAATTTTGCATGATTTGTTATTTTAAGGCCATAAATCTAAAAATATGATGGATTATATATGTAGGTTTTTCTCCTCCATTGGATCATATTGCTCCAATAATTGACGAAGAGAGATGCTCATATCTCGACGCTTAAGGAACTAACGTATTATTTAGTGTTTTGAGTGTATAGGTGTTTAATACCATATGCAATCTTGAGAGCACTCATGACATGTGGAAGAAAATTTAAGATGATTATAAAACGTCCACCTCAACCGATGAAAATTGCATACAAGAGTGGATGTCGGGAGAAGAATACTCAACCTCTAGCTCTGACGACGAAGAATCCACAAATCCCTCCATATCAACTCAATGCATCATGGTAAAAGGTAATAAGAAGGTAAATAATGACAATGACAATGATTCACCTTCTTATGATGAGTTGATGGTTATGTTAGAAAAGCTTCATGAATATCTTGAGAAGGAGAAAGATAAGTATAAGATTTTGAAGAATAAGCATATTTCTCTTCAAAATTATTATAATAAGTTAAAGAGAGAATATGAAATTTTCCTTCTCAAAGAATATTCCAAGACTAATGTGGATATAGGTATTGCTTGCAATTTACTAGATGACATGCCATGTGTAGCTCCTATTTCTTGTATTTCATCTAAAGTTAGTATATCCATCTCTTGTGATGATTTAATTGATATACCTTATTTCTCAAAAATAGATGCTTTCAATTCCTCTATGCTTGTTGAGACTAATCTTGCAGAGGAAAATAAAGAGCCCAAGGATCAAATCACAAGATTGAACAATGACTTGGAGAAGAGCTACAATGGGAAGGTCTCTCTTGACAAAATATTGGGAAGTCAAAGAAAGTCAAATAACAAGAGAGGTATCGACTTCATCTCCAAGAAAAAGAATAATAGCAAGACAAGACATAATGCAAGACACGCGAAGAAATATGTCAAGTACTATGGATGCAATGAAACAGGTCACTTTGGCTCTAAGTGCCCCAACAAGGTGGATGATAAGCAAAAGTTATCAAAAATGAGACAAACCGGCAATGAGTAAGACAAGAAGATTAGAAGGGGTAGCAATTGCTAAACTTGCTATAATTGCCGAGAATAGGGATATTTTAGTAAGGATTGTCTCAAATGTATCATTCCTAAGCCATCTCTTGTCAATGAACATTATTTGTTAGAAAAGATAGATATGGTAATGTGTCTACTAAAAATGTTAGTTCATAAAATTTTAATGTTAGGGTCATTTGGGAGTCCAAAACTATTGTGACTAATATTTATGGATCCAAGTAAGTTTTGGATACTAAAATGTGCTTATTCTTACAATCCTCAAAAATGAGCTTGGTTTTGAAAAATAAAACTTAATTTATTAAAAACTATATTGAAAAGAATTTTAATCTTGGCATATAGTTGAAAATAATCTACAAGTGGTTTATATTTCTTTGTGAAAAACTTTGAAGCAAGTTACAACTTTGTATCTATCCTCTCCTCTAAATCTAACTCTTGGCATACACCGGACAAATCGAAACTACCGACGGTCATTCGTGGTACTTCCGCATTCTATAACTACTGGCGGTCAAACAACGAGATTTTTCGACTTTTCTAAAAATGGTGATTTGATTCAAAACTTGTTGATTTCATTTCTCTTAGCCATTCTTTGCTCCCCTAAGTCAAGTTGATCCCTATTATCCTTGTTAGTTACCCTCAAGTATTTCTTGACTTCATATGTCATATTGGTCATATAGTGATACTTTATTACAAATGGCATTCTCTCTAAAGTGGCAGCCTTCTTGATCATCTTGACCTCGGCACGAGTTTCACTCTTATCCTTTCAAATGATATCATCTTTTTTCAAAGTGGTATCTAATCTTTTCTTTGCCAAGCAAAACCTTTTCTCAACCAAGCTCTTTCATATTTCTTTTAAGTGGTATCAAGTACCCACAATTGGAATTAGATTTGGTGTCATACTTGGTGTCATGGTATGAGTTTTATTCTTATCTTTACAAGAAATATCATTTTTTTTTCAAGTGGTATCCACTCTTATAAGTGGTATCTCTCCCAAATGGTATCCTCTCATTTGATATCACCCACTTGGTATCATTATTTTCTTTCAAGTGGTATCTTCCTACAAGGAGTATCCCCTCAACAATATCAAGTGAGATATTAGTTGATCATACTAGCGACATCAAGCTTCTACAAGTAGAATTAAGCACATTTGAGTTCTCGTTTGCTCACAAGTGATATCAAGTTTTTACAAATGGATTTAATGATACTTGATATCATTTAAGCTCATAAGTGATATCAAATTTCTACAATTGGAATTAATTATATTTGTTATCATGTATGTTTATAAGTGATATTTTCACAAATGGTATCTAATGTCATCATAAGTGGTATATACCTTTCTTGGAAAAGATAAGATAACCACCAAAAGGAGAAAATGTTCAAATAAAAAGGAAGAGATATGAAAAGAAAAGATAAATAAGATATGAAAAAAAGAAAGAAGTGTAAGGGAGAGTTTTTCCTTTGCGGAAAATATATTAAGTACTTTTGGGCTTACTTAAACAAAAAGGGTAAAATATTATTATTAGAAAAATTATTTCACCTAATTTGCCTAAAATATTTTATGGTTCTTGCGAATGAATGTGTCTCATTCTCCCTTACTTCCATTGGTATTCATGAAGTAAAATTGTCAATAATATGGAAGTTTAGCCTTTTAAAAGAGCCCTTTTGGTCAAAAAAATCAAATATCTTGTTTAAAAGACTAAAGTTTGTGGAAAAACTAGATAAATATACTCAAATATGTATTTCAAGTGTTTTCGAAATCTTTTGAGTAAAAATTTCTATATTAGAAAATAAAAGGATAATTTGGTCCCAAAATAATCTAATATGATCTTGATTTAGGATAAAATGACATATTTCTTTAAATCAAAATCTATTGAGAATTCAAAAAAGCGGTCAATACAAAACTCAAAGGGTTGTTCATTTCAAATATCTCTTTAGTTCAAAGTTTTTATAATAGATTAACCATTGAAAAGTTATGCTCATTTAAATCTCATCCAAAAAAATAAGTGTTGACCTAAAATGACCTACTCTTATATATAGTGTGTTTTGCTATTTGAGCAAGAATTCTTTGTGTATCTTGGGTTGTAATAGTATTTCTAACTCATACAAAACCATAAAAATGCAAAACCCTTCGATATCTTGGGTTGAAATTCACATTGAATTGGATTTTGAGCTCTTGATGCAAAATCATTCTATCCACATGCTTTCAAAATGCATTTTAGCACATCTTATAAGTGGAGACTCTTTTTTCAAAAATTCTTGCTTGAAAATGTTTTTGGGAGTCCAAAATTCATTTATACAAAATTTGAAAGAATTTCAAATTGATTTGAGAAAGTTGTGTACTTTTCTCATTTTGACATAATGCTGAAAATTCAGAATTTTGCATAGTTTTGAACAATTTGTGATTTTCATATCTTTTAATGTGCTTATAATTTGAGGAAGTTACAATTATGACTTTTAATCCTCAGTTATTGATCTATATTTATAAATTTTCTTGGATCTATTAGACTTTTATAAGTTTGTTTTTCAAGTAATTTTTTAAAGGTAATTGGAATGTCAAAATCTGAAACGTCAATTGGAGTGTGTTTCAAATGCAAAAGGGGAGAACTCTAAACTAAAACTTCAATTGGAATGACAAGTCTTCAAAGAGCTCTAATGAGTAAGATTATTTAGATGCGTTTCAAGTATCTTTTCCTTTAGTTCCCTCATATTCCCTCTTAGTCATATGTTTTTATATTCGTTTTTCTTATGACCACATTAAGATGAATTAATTGGTATTAAGCTTCACGTTGGCTTAACCCTATTTTCTGCTTTTTGATACTTTTTGGTGATTAATACCAAAAGGGGGAGAATTATATATAATAGCATTAATAAAGGAGAAAGGGGAGAATTGTAAAATGCCAAAAGAGGGAGAATTGAGAAAGGGGGAGAATTGTAAAATGCCCAAAGAGAGAGAATGGGGGAATAGCATTATTAAATTTAAAATTAAACTTGAACAATGTCAAAAGGGGGATTTCACAAATAGTCTTTAATTTTCTATCAGATGTTCATGTTCATCCAAATGCTATTATTTCTAATGGATTTGTCATTCATCACCAAAAGGGGGGAGATTGTAAGTTCAAACTCTATTAAGTTATTTTTTTATAATAATGACAAATACAATTATGAGACTAATTTGTTTATTAGTTATAATATTGTCTAGTCTAATTTGGATGTAATAAATGACAAATACAATTATAAGACTAATATGATTGAATGATTATAATATGGCTTAGTCTCATTTGGATGAAAATGTAAAATCATGATTTTTCAAGGATTTTGCTTTCAATGGTTAGTTTTTGTGGTGTGGGTATATATACCCCAATATGGCTGATTGGAGTAAGACTTTTGGCACTCTATTTCATTCTCTTTAGCTAGTGTGGGGTCCTCCTCTCAATTGTGCATGTGTTGCACTTTGTGGGCAAGGAGGAAGGCACTAGATTGTATGTGTTGGATCTAGAAGTAGATTGAGTATTCACTTGAGCTTGTGCATTCGTTGCACGTGGTGGGAGTCAAGAGATGAGCTTAACTTGTTACTCTTGGAGTTTGCAGACTCCTAGACGGCGTTAGAGACATCGTGCGCGGTGATCTTCTCAAAGAAGGTTGTGATAAGACCCAAGGAAGTGTGAAGGTTGGAGCTCACCTACCTGGAGCGGAAAAGAGTTACCACTAGTGGATTTCAGATGAAGGGTTTAATTCGTGGAGCCGGTTCAATTCATTTGAGCTTACCTCAACATGGACTAAGAGAGACTGGCAAGTCTCTGAACATCACAGTAAAAAGAAACCATGTCTTTATGGTTTATTTCCTTGTAGTTAATTTACATCAAGCAATTTATATTCATTGAATTAAATTAATTGCTTGTCATCATAGGATTGCAAACCTAAACTTAGATTGTTGGTGCACTTTGGTGAATACTATTGATTTAAACGTTATTTGTGCTAAACTAATTTGAATTAAGGTTCCACATTATATACTTGGTTTTAGCCAAATAAAAAAATAATAATCAGCCAAGAAACTATTCACCCCCTCTAGTTGGCCTCCTCGATCCTACAGCTGATCAAGACATGTGATTGCTAGAGTGGCTAGTGGTTGGGGCTCAGGAGTGTGGCCGTGTGGGGAAGGAAAGATCAGCGGTTGGGATATGAGACCGCGAGCAGTTCGAGGACAGATCAAGCCGACGACTCGGGCCCACATGTCATCGTGTGTTAAGAGGAGATGTGGGAGTATTATACGGCAGGGAGAAGGAAGGGGAAGGTGGCGAATGGACAAATTTTCCGTTTATATTAGTAGAGATATATGTAGGGATGGAAATGGATCAGATACAATCAAATAGTCTCAAATAAGAATACGAATCCATATTTTTAAAATGAATACAAATTCAAATATTCTCGAATACGAATATAAATCAAATGTCATAATGAA
This sequence comes from Melocanna baccifera, assembly GCA_036346265.1. Classification (NCBI taxonomy): domain Eukaryota; kingdom Viridiplantae; phylum Streptophyta; class Magnoliopsida; order Poales; family Poaceae; genus Melocanna; species Melocanna baccifera. Next base: position 32,092,389 of record CM070682.1, on the reverse strand, counting down.
TACGAATTTGAATCGAATATGTACTTAATTCGGTCAAATACTAATATCCTCCTACAACTTATTTAACAAATCTCGGTAGAACAAATTTATGTAACATGAATATATAAATACACCGTCTACACTACACATCTATGTAGTAAACGGATCGAATACGAATCGAATAGTCTCAAATATGAATACGAATATTCTCAAATACAAATGCGAATACGAACATTCTCAAATACAAATACAAATACGAACATTCTCAAATACATATATGAATATTATCAAATATGAATACGAATATTTTCGAATACAAGGTAGCCTTGTTATATGAATATTATCGAATACATATAAAAAATTATCCTGTTTATTTATTTTAAAAAATTATAAGCCTAGACTAGCCTTGTTGCCGTCCTCAAACAGGGCATTGCGAGCTTTACCGTAGATTACAGTTTAGCAACATAGAATGATGGAATGTTCTGCCCTTAGCAACCAAGCAAAATTCAGGACTGATAGCAGATGGATTAAAGGCGATCGACGTGCGACGTGCACCAACATACACTTAGGGCCTGTTCTTTCCGGTTGCGGCTGATGGTTTTTTGGCTGTTTACGACAGAGATTGCGGAAAGAGAGATACTCGCTTGCGATTTTTTATGATACAGATATTAGTTTTTTAACGTGTACTACAATTAACTTGTAGACCCCATTTTAAAAAAATACTCCGTTTAAAAGTTAGTTACTGTAGCAAAAGTCAAAAGCGGCTTTTAGAAGCCGTAAAGAACAGGCCCTAATGCGAGTCCTATCTCATTAGTCTGTTAATTATCTTAATTAGTACTAGTACATGCCCAAATGCTCATAGATTCCATTCAACTGTTCCCTCCATTTTCGAATATGGATTTAGCTTACCACATTCACGTTTTTTTGAATATAAATATCAGATAAAATAGATTATCCGTTACTATTTCCTACTCCTAGATATGTGTACGCCAAAATGCTATACCACCCAAGGTGCATAAGATATGGTCCATATGGACAAACAAATATAATGATAAGGGAAGATTAACAACCGAAGATTCCTATACCTTTCAAGATTGCCCTAGATGTATTTTATAACCCACATTACATTATATGCCTATATGTTTGTACATATGTGTGTATGCATGCCTTTGCTTGACCAGCAGATCCAAGGTCAAAAAGTCAGACAATGAGGCCGCTTAGTTGGGCTTTTTAAATTGGCTTGTGGCTGAATCTGCACTGTAACTGGCTTATTTTGTACTGTAACTGATGGTGTCTTATTTGACATAATTAAATTTTTAAATATTAAAAATAGAAAAAAGTTAGCTCATCATGAACAATGCAAACAAATACAGAAAAAAAGAATTGATAAAAAAGTCAAAAAGTCATAAAAAGATTAAATTTAGGAACAGTAAAAATAAGCTAAAGCTAAAGCTTAAGCCGAAAATTAAAAATAGAAAAAAAAGTTAGTCCATCATGGACAATGCAAATGAATACAAGAAAAAAACCGATAAAAAAGCTTAATAAAACAAAAAGTCAGAAAAAGATAAAATTTAAAAACAGTAAAAAATAAGTTGAAGCTAAAGTTTAAGCCGAAATAAGCATTTATAGTGAGGAACCTTGCACAGGAAAAGCTGATGCGGGTCTCCTTCCTGGTTAAGAAAAAAGGTCTCTCGCTCGCTCCGAACTATTTCATCAAAAGCATCCCTTGGCGGTTCAATCGAGAGGCCCGAGAGAGAAGAAAGTCCGTGTTTTTTTTGTTTGATCAATGGATATTGAAAGCTTCCACGTGACATACATCCTCAAGTTTGTTTTCTGCATCACATTGTCCCAAAAATCTTTCTTGCCTTTTTGCTTTGTGCCTAGGGGTGGAAACGAGCCGAGCCGAGCCGGCTCGAGCCAGGCTCAGCCGAGCTCGCACCGAGCCGAGCTATAGCTCGGCTCGGCTCGTTTAGAAAACGAGCTAAAGTATAGGCTTGGCTCGGCTCGACAGAGGGCTCGAGCCGGCTCGCGAGCCAAGCTTTTGGCTCGGCTACGATCTTGTTCTGGCTTGGGACACTACATCGTTGTTCCAATCATGCCACACCCCACACCCCACAATCATGCCACACCCCACTGATGGAGCAAGATGGATCCAATCAAGCAGCAAGTACACGGAGGATCTACTCACCGGCGAGGCGGCGACACCCCATTGGCCCTCCTCGGCTCTTCCGCGCGTAGGAAGGGGACGGCACGGCAACGGCGAGATTCCTTCTTCCCCGCTTTCTTGGGCGCTCCTGGTTGTCTGCCTTCCGCAGCGTCGGCGACGTGGGGGGAGGGGGAGAGGTGGCAGCACCGGCCACCAGGGGGATCGGCGGCGGGGGCGGGCAGGGAGAGGGGGAGAGGCGGCGGCATCGGGGGGATCGGCGCGGGACGGACGGGAGAGGCCCGAGAGGGCATCGGCGGGGCGCGAGAGAGAGGGGATCGGCGCGGGGCGCGAGGAGAGGGGATCGCGGCGGGGCGCGGGAGAGAGGGGGATCGGCGGCGGGGGCGCGAGAGAGAGGGGATCGCGGCGGGCGGCGGGGAGAGGGGATCGCGGCGGGCGGGTGGGGAGAGGCACGGGGCATCGGGCGAGGGGAGCGGGAGAGAGAGGAGAGGGGAGAGCGGCGGGAGAGGAGGCCGGAGAGCGGGAGAGGGGGAGAGGGGAGAGGCGGAGGCGGGAGGCGGGAGAGAGGCGGGGGGAGAGGCCGAGAGGCCGAGAGGGGGAATCGGGGAGAGGCGGTGTCGGTGTGGGGATGGAAACGAGATGCACCGCTGACCGCTCGCTCGTTAGTATGAGGTGAGTCACCGGCTCGTTTGGCTCGCGAGCCGACTCGGGCTCGGCTCGTTTTTGAGCCGAGCTGAAGTTTAGGCTTAGCTCGTTGAGAAAAATTGCGAGCTCGAGCTGAGCCGAGCCGAGCCGATCACGAGCCCGAGTAGCTCACGAGCCTCGAGCTTTTTGTCCAGCCCTATTTGTGCCCCCTAGTCGAATTGTTAAATTTACCCAGCTTGGTGTAAAGACAACTAGCTGTAAGGCGCACAACATGATAAAAGGTCAGCCAATGATGGGCCTGTTCTTTTTAATTTTTTAAAATAATTTTTGATTTTACTACAGTATCTAATTTTGAAATAGAGTATTTTTTTAAGATAGAGTCTACAAATTAATTATAGTACACATTAAAATCCCAACATCTGTACTATCTAAAATTGTAAGCGGATATTTTTCTCTATAATCTCTATTATAAACAACTAAAATAAAAAATTTCAATTAAAAATTATAAGACAGCCCAAAAAAAGTAGACCCGATGAAGCGCCGCACTTGCAACTTCATGTGTTACTAGGAAGCTACATATATGTAATCCGCGTGAGGCCATATGTACTGGTAATGACTCACTACATCTTAAAATAATCTAGGAAAGTACTTCTCTTGTAGTGAGTGACACGAGCGTCGACTGGTCAGCCGTTCGAGAACAAAGGGGTTGGAAAATGACTAGCTTTAAAAAGCAGTGGAGTTAGAGACAAGGCAAATACCCGCTTATTTTAACTTATATTTTTAGTTTATTTTTTTACTATTTTTAGATTTTATTTTTTTAATTTTTTTAAGTTTTTTTTTGCTGATTTTTTTATTCTCGTTTGCATTATATGTGATGGGCTAATCTATTTTTTTAATTTAATTATACTAAATAAACATCATCATCTACAATACAAAATAAACCAGTTAGAATACAAATTTAGCTATAAATCATTATTTTCAGTCCAACTAAGTGGGCTAAGATAGTACTAGTAGTATATCTGAGAGAGCTTTGTCTTGTTCGTCTTGATGAAGCATGCATGTGCCCTGATCCTTTGTTTGGGCAATTATGTTGTAATTAGTGATGTCACCGACAAACAATGTAATTAGAATAACAAAAAAGAATTAGTGTCCAACACATATATTACCCATTCAATACATTATTTAATTATCAAAAATATTGCAAAAATGTCATGTTAGGGTCATTGATCCAATTAATCTTTAGGATTTAGGCCCCGCTCAGCGTTTGAACGTTGGTGGTGGCAGTCGGCGATGGATTTTTTTTTATTGTTTGCATTTTTGTCTTTTTCCTTATTTTTTGAATTTTTGTGTTTTATTTTTTTCTCGTATTCCTTTGTATTGTCCGTAATATGTTAGCATGTCGCTTTTTTGCATTTTTTATTTTTAACTATGCCCAATAAGATAACTCAGTTATAGTAAAAAATAAGTCAGTTACAGTAAAATATTAGTCAGAAATCATCGCTATTTCGTGTGGCGGTGGTTGGACGTATCGAGGCATTTAGGTGGCCGATCTCTTTCTTCAGCAAGTTGCGTTGGGGATCTTCTCTTTATGTAGTCCATGCTTGTAAATTTTCAAGAATATAAGTGAAAAAGTGGCAAACTCCATCACTAAATCATCGAAATGACTCCCTACATATCCAAAAGGGCTAGCAAAGTGATACACACAACAAAACAGATAAAAAAATTTTGATTTATCATAGAATATTTGGGAAAAAAATACGGTTTAATTAAGCTAATCAATTTCTTCCCCTTTTTGAAGACACCAACTCTAATAACCAATGGCATGTGGATCAAAGATATAGAGATGCATTTTTGTTTTTGTTTTGACATGTGTCTGTGATGCGGAAATGCATATCTTGCAATTAACTTCTCCCGCATTTCGTAAAAAAGATCTCCGCTGCCTTTTTCTTTTTGAAGGGAAGCTTAGATAACAGATAAAAATAGCATGGTTTGGTTCCTAAGACTACATATATGATACACCATCGATATTCACGAGGTATGGAGGATGGCCATACGTCGAAGTTATAGCCGTCCTTTGGGAGAACCTACTCTTATTTCTAATATATCTCTTTAATAATATTGTTGTATTTTTTTATCTATTTAAACATACTCTAATAATAATTATAAGATACATCAAAGTGAGTTTCATAAAAAATTTCCATCAAATACATCTTTATATATAAATAGTATTCTGTAACAGTGCATTTCCTGATCTGGAATTTTGGGTTTGTGAGAGGGGGAGAGAGCACAAAGATGAGTGGAAAGCAGCAGGCGACCAAACGACTTTTGAAGCGATCAGGTCACGAATGCGCGTTTGTACTACTGCTACTCTTCCTGAGTTATTTTTTTTGCCACCCTACCGAACACACCGATCGATCGTATCATGCGGCAACTTAGGTCGCACTCGTGGCGCGACAAAGGTGCGCAGCATTTATGGTTAGACATCCCAATTGCCATGTTAAATTAAGGTCCCATTTATTTCAGTTTTTTTTCAGTTTCAACTTCTAATTTCAGTTTTTTTTTACTATTCAGTAATTTGTCTTTTTCTAAATTTTTTTAGATTTTTTGAGTTTTTTTGTATTTTTCTTTTTTTTTTCCCCATATTCCTTTGCATTGTCCGTGATATGCTAACATATTTTTTCTATTTTTACATTTTTTAAATTTAATTATACTTAAAAAACTAACTCAGCTATAGTAAAAAAGATTAATTATAGTAAAATTTTAGCTAAAAATCAACCATTGCTAAAACATCACCCCTAAAGCGCGATCGCCCGCCTTTGCATCCGTGCGTCCTTGTCCATCGAGTCATCAGACAGCCGCGCGCCGTAATCCATGCGCCTTCGAAAGCTCATGGCTTTTGACGCTGGATTTGAAGGCTTACACTAGTGACTAGCCTCTCGAAGTTAAAAGGTAAAAACTATTTAAAATATGTTGATTTTTTAATGTAATTTTTTTTTGCTGAAGATATAATGGTTTTTTTATTTTTTTATTTTATCATTATTTTCAATTAAATATCTTATAAAAGTTAATAGCTATTATACAGTGTCATTTCAAACTGAAAGCCATAGCTAAGATCCATAGCCGAATTGAACAGGGCCTTTAAGACGCTAGTGATTGGCTGGAGGCGGCGGCAGAGCAGTGAATTTTTCGGACCCAAGGCATGGCCATTGCTCTGTACGTCGACGAGCCAAGAACACCTACAGTCCTACACTACAGCTAAGAACACCCGCCGGCACTCAGACTGTGTACTGGACATTCCACCGAGAAGGAGGCTGGAGCGACGGGGCAAACTCGATGCTCGTCCGGAGCGGCACGAGAAGCGGCAACTGCATCGGAGGCTGGGCCGGCGTCGTCCAGGCCGAGGCGCTTACTGTACCAGCGTGGGCCGCGGCTGCGATGAGGTGTTTAGGTGATCTCGGCCGGCCTCTGGTGAGAATTCCTCACGAGCTCGATGGAGCAGCGAATCGATGGGCCGTTAGGTTTCAAGGTATACACGCTTGTGCGCTTCATCGTTTTTTTTATTAATATAAAGATCGGATTGTTTTATTATTATGCGTGCATGTGAGGAGCACACCCGAGCTTCCATGGTTTTTAGATGTGTCTAATAATTTTTTATTATACTTTTCGAGGTGATAACATAGTAAAGTTGTTATTGTAAACAATATATATATTGACAGGTTTAAAAAACTATTTAAAGAAACAGTTTCAAAAAAAATTTCACGGAGGAGCATCTCTCTAAAGAAATCGAGGTCAGAGACACCCCAAAAGCAAAACAAAACAAGTGCCTGTACATTTAGTACGTGCAGAGCACTGTACAGTAGTAAGCTCGTAAACCACTTGCGAGGAGTGGCCTATACACGTAGATGCAGATGCAGGGCTGCACTGGTACAGTGTTAGGATTAATGGTGGGGCTTTACTGACATCTCAAGTCAACTTCCAATTCGTGGGGCCAACATATTTTTCAGCCGGTACCATATGTTGTACGGCCGAATTTGGCCGAGCGGCTCCAAATCCGTACGCCAAAGCCCATAAAGGAGCATGAGCGATGCATGCACCAGCGTTGGTCTTACGACGATGTTTCTGATCCATTTGATTAGATTCTTCAGAACCACACATGTTTTGGTATAACCACCAGAGATGTTGGTGTGCGAATCTTAAAGCAAATCCAGTGGTGAGAAGATTTAGAAAAAAAACCCTTAAAAATAGCAAATCCAGACAAAATAATCTTGTTTCCTGATTCGATATATTGATATTGTTAGTCACAACTGCTACGATTTCTTCTTATTATTATTGCCTGTATGCAAAACTTTTCGCTGAATCACAACAAATTACTCCTAGCCAGTGTACGTACAAGCTATTGGACTCTGTAGAAGCACAGCAATTTGACTACAAACTTGCTTACGGTAGGTGAGTTGGCACAACAGCACCCAGACGGACGCGCTTTACTGCGGCTGTTGAGTGGGAAGCGGATTATGCAAGATTATTTATTGTGGTCCGTTCATCAGCTGTAATTTATGCTCGAGTAATTGCAGAGAATTTGTTGGGCAAATCCGGCCAAAGATGCAATCCCATAGCATTTCAGCAAGGACGAGCGATTCGGCTCCACTTGTTTCGACTTCAGTTTCTGATTTTTGACTTTTAGTTCATTATTCTTTAATTTTATTTTTTTTAACTTTTTAGGACTTTTTTTTACCTTTTTCTGTATTCGTTTGCCTTGTCCGTAATAGGCTAATCTTTTTTTCTATTTTTAAATTTTAAAAATTTAAACACGCTAAAAATTTACCAGTAACTACAGTGCAAAATAAACCAGCTACAATAAAAAATCAAATATCGATAAACCATTTTAAAATAACGATAAAAAAATTATCGTATTTATTTATTTAAAATAAATTATAAGCCTAGGACTAGAGCCTTGTTGCCATCCTCAAACAGGGCATTGCGAGCTTTACCGTAGATTACAGTTTTGCGACATAGAATGATAGAATGTTCTGCCCTTAGCAACCAAGCAAAATTCAGGGCTGACAGCAGATGGATTAAAGGCGACCGACGTGCACCGACCTAATGTTTACGAGGACGGTACGTCCGCACGCGTTGCAGCCAGGACCAACCTCTCTTGGAGAGGATGCAGGGCCAAATCAAGCCCCTGTGTTGCACACGTGTCATTCTATCAACAAGCGTGGTGCATGCGTGCGGTCATTCTATCCATAACGGAACAGCACAGAACAGAACATACACTTGTGCGAGTCCTTATCTCATCAGTCTGTTAATTATCTTAATTAGTACTAGTACGTGCCCAAATGCTCATATATACATTGGATTCCATTCAACTGTTCCCTCCATTTGAGACCTGCCTAATATGTCCCTGTCTGACACGGACATAAAAATTTTCAGAGCCTTCGATTTGTATCCTCTCTTGTCTGCCATATAAACCAACATATATACCCATAAGAATCCATGACTGCCTTTTGTAATGATCATCAAATGCGTGATCGTTCACCATCACATGGAGAGATCATTATCAGTCCATTTAATTAAGACGACATTCGTATTTGCTGCAGTTGATGGCTTTTGATTAAAAATTAATAGTAGTGGTAGAAAGAAATAGCTTTCAAAAGGAGGACACGAGCGGTGTAGAAAGTAAGAGAGAGATATATACTGAGGTGGGAACGACAGTAGTGGGTGTGTGATGCTCCCATGATGCTCTACCTTATCTTCGGAGTAAGACAAGAAGAAGAGTGAAGAAGCTGTTTCGAGAAGTCAGGTGTTCATATTGGGGTCGTTCTTTTAGACTGTGATTTATAGCTTAATTTTTTGAGTTATGGCTGTTTGCGAAAAAGAGTACGGATAGAGAGATACTCGTTATTTTGACCGATATAGCTAAAATTGGTACAATATCTACTATAATCAACTTGTAGACCCTGTCTTCAAAAGATATTCCGTTTGAAAATTAATTATTATAGCATAAGTCATAAGTTAGAAACTAAAAAGAACGGCTCCATTAGTTTTTTATTTTTCTAAGTAAAAGTTAGAAACAAAAGTCAATACAAACGGAGCTTAAAAGGTTGCAACAGCCAGAGCGCATGTCTTTTCGTGTTCATGGTTATGCTTATGCTCCATAGCTGTGCCAATTTCTGGTTCAGGTCATCTTTTCGGGCATGAGTGCAAACATGCCTGTCATTGTTCGAGCTATGGCGCAGTGATGATTAATTAGAAATAGGGAATAGAAAGGTCGATTGATTACCTTCGGAGACCTTTCATTGTAGGAGAAAGGCAGCCAATTAATTCGCTGGTAAGACAATGTAGCAAATATTAGCGATTTTATTGTAGCAGATAACCTGGTGCCTTTTTTTATTGCGAACTTCGAAGGGATGTGATAGCTCTAATGGCATGGCCAAGGTTGCTAGGACGGAGATCAATAGGACCATAACTCGAAAATCATTCGTGATTCAGAAGATCGTAAGGTACAAACCAGCCTTACATTATATGGTAGTTCCAGTTAAGATCAGGATCGAAAAGACCCTGAAAAATTGAATGGCGTGGCACTGTAGCCCTTTGCCGTTGCAAGATGCACTTCCGCTGACGGTGGAACGGGCCTTCCTATCGCTACAACCTCGATATGATTTCTGGTCAGGATGTTTTGCTTTGAGGGAAGAGCTGCTTCAACTATGTCAATCTCCTAAAAGGATAAGAACTTAATTTGCAAAGCAGATTTGACTTGAAACATAACAGAACAGTGCACCGCTTGAAGGTTAATTGATACTTCCCCTCAGCATGTTGCCCTCAAGAGCAGTTCGACAGAAGGACACCCAGCACACGGCATGAATGGAGATTTCAGAATTTGAATGGAACATCAAATGTTTGTTTGTTTGTTTAACCAGACATACGTACAGCGATCCATGCATGCATCCTGTATATGGCCAGCTGCCCTGAAGAATTGAACCCACACCAACCCCCAGGGTTTCAACATCTTGGCTGGCAGATTTGGCTGACCCGAGTGGGCCTGCTCGTCTCAATGATTAATATTGCACGGGCCATTCAACCGACGGCCGACAGTCTCAGCTGATCTCTCTGCACAGTGCTTTGGTTGTTTTGCACTAGCAAAACTAAAGTGGAAGTGTGGAAGCAAAGTTTGCCCGTGCAAAGTGCAACCTATCTGTTATTATTATAAATTATATATTAAAAACTGTTATTTTACCACATAAAAATATATAACATGTTTGTGACCTGACTATGTGCGGGTCTGAAAAGTCTCTGGCATCTGCATAGCCAATCATATTTAGGTCTTGATTCTTTCTGTAGAATAGTTCTTTGCTTCCTTGGAGGTATCGCAAAATACCCTTTATTCTCTGCCAATGCATTTTGGTAGGTTTACGGCAAATGCAATATCTGATCTAGTGTAGTTTGTTAAATACATAAGTGCTCCTACTACACTTAAATATGGGAATTCCGGTCTCAAGATTTCTTCCCTCTCTTCTTTAGGTCAGAACAGATCCTTGTCTTACTGCAAAGATCGTTTGACCATTAGTACTTTTGATGGATATGCCTTTTCAAAGTTAAATCTTTTTAACACCTTCTGAGTGTAGGCTAACTTATGCACTAATATCCCTTCTGAGACATACTCAAGCAACAAGCTTAAGTAATATTTGGTTTTACCCAAATATTTTATTTTGAATTCTGATTCTAGGTAAGAGCTCGCTTCCTTTATATATTCCAAGGTTCCGATGATATTTAGATCATCTACATACACTAAGATTATACAAAATCTATTTTTGGATTGTTGTATAAATACACAGGGATAATGTTCATTGTTTGTGTATCCTTTCTTGTATACAAAATCACTTAAGTGATTATACCACATCCTGCTTGATTGCTTAAATTTGTACATTGATTTTCTGAGTTTCACACTGCACATGTTTCTATTTGTTCTGTCTTGGTTCGAGGCAGGGATACCTTCAGGTTCCTTTATATAAATATCTGAATCTAAATTTCCATAAATGTATACCGTTACCACATCCATCAATTTCATTTCTAAATTCATATTTACTGCCATCGAGATTAAATATCTAAAGGTAATATCACATATGACTGGGGAATAGGTTTCTTTACAATCAACTCATGGGCGTTGTGTGAACCCTTGTGCAATAAGCCTTACTTTATATCTTATAACTTTATTTTTCTCATTTCTTTTCGAATAAATACCCACTTATACTCTATAGGGTGCACATGGGTAGGCGTATGGCTTATGGACCCAAACATCTCTCTTTTATTTAGAGATAATAATTAAATTTCTATTGCCTTTTTTGAATCCTCTAAATATGATCTTTTCTTGCATTCGGTGAGCGATGCAGGCACTAGATCAAGATCGATGATTATTGTAATCTTCTTTACAAAATAAATATCAACATTGGTTGTTGTCCTATTCATGGATTCTCCTCATGTGCACATAGTTTATAGCTATTTCATCATGGGTTGATTCTTCTAGTGCTTCTACTTGCTCACCGCTCCTTCTGACTACAGGGGCAAGTCTCTTTAGTTTTTCAACTGCGATGTATGTGCACATATCCATGCTGGTTTCTCCCTACATGGAAATATTCAGATCTAGTATGCTGTTTTCTAATAATGCCATACTGGTGCCAAATCTCAACTGGCTCCTCTACTGGTTCTGGAGAACTTCGGTGATTAGCTGTGTCACATTCTTATCTTTTTTTATTAGACGTCCCCGGCTACTTGGGATTCGAGGGGGCTAGAGTTCTCATCCTTTTATTCTGAGGCCTCTCCGGTGCATTACGTGCATATACATGCGACTTGATCATGCTCTTTAAATCACTAAAGTGGTCAGACAGTTAATTTGTTAATGCCTACAAATCAATGATTTTTTGGACTTCTCTATTTGCTTCACTAGTGCACAAGTGCATAGATTCCTGTGGCTTGCCACGTAATTTTCTGATATTTTTTTATCAAGGGATTGATTTCCCTCTAATGTTAGAAAACTATCTTTATCAAATATACTATCAGCGAAATGGGCGGTATATAAATCTTCTATCATAGGGTCCAAATACTAGATTATAGATGCTATCTTATAACCAATGTATATCCTAGACTTTCGGAAATGGTCTATTGCAGTACGCTATGGTGGGGGTATAGGTGTATAAACTTTACAACCAAACCTACAGAGATGAGAAATTTTTGGTGCTGACCTTTACGCTAGTTGCATAGGCAAATATATGTTATATGCCGATGATGTATCATGTACCCATTCCTCTCGCTTTTGTTTCATGCTCGTATCTCTTTCTTACTGTTTGCATCGCTCGTCTTCTCATTCTAAAAGCTACTTCTTTTAGCCACTACTATCTATTTTCATCCAAAAACCATCATCTGTAGCAAAAAAAAACAATTAGCATAAGCCTCCCAAGCTCATCCCAATCATATAACACTAAGGTGTTGCTACCAGCCGACTCTGTGTCTTCACTGTTGCACTACTCATCATGCTTGCATATATGGACTCAGTTCTTTTCAGCTAATGACTTATGACTTTTTTTGAACAAATAAATAGGATAGTTTCTCCACTGTTATTTCAAAAAGGCTTATAGGGATAAATTTTTTAAAGTAGCTTATCGGTATTTAGTTTGTTCATATATGTGCTCGCGCTAGGACCAAAAATCATAAACCACGACTATAAGCCATAAACCGCAGTAAAAAAGAACCCACACATACCAATTAGAACATTTCCTTCGTGTGTTTTGGTCATGGATTGAATCAAATTAGGTTAGGTGGTGCCATTACAAACTTCGATTTGTTAGTTCTCCCGTGTGTTTAATATGCAAGCCAAGAACATGAGGTTGTTAACCAAATCTAAGAAAAGTTTTGTTGACAACAATTCAAGAAATACGATTGTAGCCTTTGCAGTGAATAAATTTAATATGCTATTTATCTATATAGTATAGCATTAAAACGAAGTTCCACGTTAATCAAAGAAAAAAAGAAAAAGATCTACACATTAGCTTTTATGAGTCCATATTATAATGGTATGGATTGATTAGATTTAGATAGTTATAACATTGGAATACAAATGTGGTGGGTCTTAGTGCCTAATTACCCATCGAGATTGAAGCACGGAAGACTCATGCAAAGGGGAACAAGACACATGAATATAATTATATTTTGGTAACAAGTTTATTAACTTAAAATGTATATCAAATGGCACCCAAACATCTCAAGACTAATTAAATAGTCAGTTAAATCGACTTATAATTAGGGGAAGAGTGTTGCTAGCCCATGGTATATTGTTGGAATGTATTTCCAACTATATAGTAGTTTATGAAGTTTCAAAAAATGAAGCAAGTTTGGTGCAAATTTTAGAATGTTTCAAACAAAAAGTTCCACGCAAGTTTCAAAAGGTTTCAAGTAGAAGTTTCATCAGGTTACAACAAAGTTTAAGAAAAAAATTAAGGAAGAGGCTTCAAGCAAGTTTCAATAGAAGTTTCATGAAGTTTTAAAAAAATTGAGCAAGTTTCGTGCAAGTTTTGGAAGGTTTCAAGCAAAGTTCCATGCGAGTTTCATAAGGTTTCAATCAAAAGTTTTGTCAAGTTACAACAAAGTTTCAGAAGAAATGGAAGGAAGTTTCATACAATTGACGGTATAGGAGGCTCTAAGCAAGTTTTAATAGCAATTTTATGAAGTTCCATGAAGTTTCCAAAAAATCAAGCAAGCTTCATGCAAGCTTCGAAAGGACTCGAGCAAAGTTCCATGCGAGTTTCAGAAGGTTTCAAACAAAAGATTCATCAGGTTACAACAAAGTTTTAGAACAAATTTAAGGAAGTTTCATAGAGAATCCACAACTTTCATAAAAGTTCACACAAATGAAACAAATTTCACAAAGAACCAAATGGATTTCATGGTTGTTTTAGCAAAAATTCTCCCACTCTCATCATTGTCTTATTCTCCACAAGCCCCTCTCTCATATCTCTCTTACATGACAAAGAGGTGGGCGAAGGGTGGCGATGACCAACGAGACGAGCTACCGACAACCAACGTGGCAATGACGGTGTAGGGTCCCTCCTCCACTCCTATGAACTAATTATCTTGAGTGAGATAAAGATATTTCTTTTTATAAATATCCTATTTGAATTTAGCTCGGATGGCAAAATCTGATTGGAACTCATACTACTATAAAAAGGCTAATACTAAACGTCTCATTACAGACAGTTTACTAAAACCGTCAGTACTAATCACAATCATAGACAATTTTGGTTTAGCGACCGTCTGTGTTATTAGTAGCGTTAAAAATTGTATGTGAAGATATAACATCACAGACGATTCATGTTAAAAATCGTATGTGAAGTATCACAGATGGTTATTAACAAGAATCATTTGTCATATTAACTTATCATGGACGGTTTGTATTAAAAATCGTTTATGACATTTCCTCGCCTGATTTTGTCGCCCCTGTATTCAAACTTTCAAACTAAAGCGGTGTCGGCCTCTCAACCGCGGATCGATTCCGTTACCCAAATGTCGTTGTATATGCTACCCACACGCCTCCCCCAAACACTTCAAACCAAAGCGTCGTCTACTAGCTGGCTCCTCCAAACCAATCGAAGTGCCACTGCCTCCCCTCAATGTCGCCTCCCAAAGCTCCTTCGCCTCCGGTTGTGATGCCATGGTTCACTGCATAAGACACTATTGTTGCAAGAGTGTCTTAAGCAATGTCATCATCGTGACACAATGGTGATGCTGCCGCTGCCTCTCCATCGCCGATGAAATATCCCCCCATCTGATCCCCTCCCTTCTCTTTCCCCTCCCTTCTCTTTCTTAATGCTTGTATATGAAATTACAAAAATATAATTTTGATGCTTGTTTCATTTATTTGTTTGAGTAAAACCATAAGGTAAAAAGAATAGGGCCATTAATAACCTATTTGGAATGCTAGATTTTTTCCTAAATAATGCAGGAAATGAATTGCTTCAAAAATTCTTGCAAATTCTTATGAAATTCATATCGTTCTAAACTAGATCTAATTTATTGAACCACAGATCTAACCTCGGGGTTCAAAAGGTATCTAGAGATGCAAAAGTGTGTAACACGCAAAGATGCTATACTCATAGAACTGCAGTTTCTATACATTATTTCTTCCCAACAAATGAACCAGTCAAATACAAACAATAATACATTATCACTCCCAATACCTCGATGGATAACAATACCTTCTTACACATGGTATACATGGCATGTTTTTTGGGGCTGCATCTTATAGCTTTTGGCTATAGGTTATTAGTCTAGTAAATAGTGATTACCGAGAGAAGTTAAAAACCAAAAACCGCTTAAAAGCAAAAAAAAAAAAAAGAGGCACAGCCTGATTAGCATTGCCTCTAATCTTGTGCCATTGCAAAACATATTTTAATGAAACAATACCGGGTTGCCAAACAGAAAACAATAATTACTATTCCTAATACTGGTCAATACCCGATACCTTTTCACTGTTCTATATAGAGAGTAAAACTAAAAAGGGTCTATTACAAGCCTGTGCCCCTCACCATCCTCAACACCCTCAACACCCTCAACACTAATATCATCATCTTCCAAGTTGAATCAATGTCTTGCCACTAGAAAACCGTTGTGCCCCTCACCATCGCTATCATTTGGACAATAGCTATTCACTATCGTTCACCTTTACTCTCTTGTTTGACCTTGTAAGGGTATGTATAACAGATAACTGCTATATATAATATTCTCCATATCATCTATAGATGATACTAAAGACAACTTCTACAATAGGTTATCTTTTTACATGTCATTATATAAAGTTTCTCTGTGACATAATATGTCTTGTTTCTCGTGTTACAATCGACCGTTACATGAGAGATAACCTAATTCTCTATGCTCCTATTATCTCCTCCATGTTATCTTGTGTCATACGTAGCAAAGCTTATAGACCGCTGATGTCACACCATTATATATGACCTAACACTGAGCTTGTGGTTAATACTGCTATCGTGCAGCTGAAGAAAACCATGGTTTGATAAATCCCACATGATTCGGAGCACAAATCTTAAAAACTAAAAAAACAGATATTACCAGCCAATTGTAGCACTTTTGTTAACAAAAACATTAACTAGAAACAAAAAATACCCCTCCTCTCTCTGACTTCCTGTACCTCGTGGGTTTTTTTGTACTGTGACTTTTGTCTTTTGAATTCTAACTATTTTGAGCTGTATATCTGAACTCAGTGTATTGTCTATTATAATCTATAGGTTCCATCTTAAAAAGATCTATTTAAAAGTTAGTTATTGGAGTAGGAATTGATAAGCCAAAGACGCTCTCCCTACTTTTCTCTCTCATCACTTTTCCCGTCTCCCTCTCTCTAGAGCTTGAGCTTCTCCTGTTCTTTTCTCTCTCCCCTCCAAAATTCCAAATCGCTTTTCCACCTCTCCATTCACCTTTTCCTCCTCGTTGGTTATATAAATTTTGCGGGTTCAAAAGCTATCGGCAAGTTTGAACTCGCTCCCCGTAACCCCCCATTCCTTTCCCTCTCTGTATCTCTACCAACTCCCCTCTCTTTCTTTGTCTCTTGTCTGATCAAATGCGGAGAGATCTGTGCGCGTGAGGTGAGCACCCGCGAACCTTTCTTCTCCTCTATGATAATCTGTTCTCCTCCCTCTCATTGCTTGCATTGGTGGGGGTCGGGGAGCGGTTTTGCTCTCTGGGGAGGCTCCCCGAGTGGTTTTGGTGAGTTCTTGGAGTTGGCATTCGGGGTTTCCGAGCTTGGACTTTTTCCTTGCCTTTTTCTGGATTTCCATTTGCTCGCCATGCGCGGAGTGTGGGATCGCTCCAGTTCCTCGCACACAGTTTCTTGAGGTTATTGCGGATTTTCCTCTGGTGATTTTGGTATGCTCTTGTTATTCGGAGTTGGCATTTGAGTTTTTTTGGGGCTTCGAGCTGCGTGCTTTGGATTTGGAGCACAAGGAAGCTTTATCTTTTCATTGGATTCCATCTCTAGCATTTTAACGTGTTCTTTCGGTTCGCATTTGGGGTTCAGAGCTCCGTTTTTTTTCCTTCGGAGAAAAGAAGAGAAAAGTCTTCAGCCTTGTCGGCTATTTTGTGATTTTGTTGCAAAGCGCTCTGCATTCGTATCACATGGCACTATTTTCTTTCTTGTGAGCTCACATCCCCCCTCTTGGTTCGCTGCTGTCGGCAATTTTGGCACCACACCATCTACGGTGAAAATGTGTCGGCATTTGGGGTTTCAAGTTTTATTCTCTGTAAAATCTTTTTTATGCTAGTGTAGATGTTTTTTTTAGTTCCTATTATCAACCATTAGAACAAACTTTTTGATCTTTGCCCCATAAGGCTTTCCTCGTTCTTGGGTTAATTTTCCTCTTCCTTGGTCCAGCTAGAACAATGGGAGCTAACTCTGCTTTAACTTGTGATTTTTTCTTCAGGCAAACTGCAAACACCACAGCCATGGAGCAGTACGAGGTATTGGAGAAGATCGGCAAAGGAGCATTTGGTTCTGCTCTGCTAGTCTGGCACAAGGTGGAGAAGAAGAAGTGAGGCTGGCACCACATTGCTCCCATTTCTTAGGAAAAAAATGAAATAAATTCACCTTTTGGTATCAGTCAGTATCTTTCATCCATTTTGATCATCTGGAGCCTGTGAACTGTGCAGTTATGTGTTGAAAAAGATCCGGCTTGCCAGGCAGACAGACCGCACTCGCCGGTCTGCCCACCAGGAGGTAAGCAATTTCCGCAGTTCTGCTTTGTAATGCTACCTTTTCTTTTAGCATTTTGTGCCTAGTTATGATTTCACACACGGTGTCTTTTGTTCACCAAGAATGGCTTGTGCAGGTCAACTCTTGGTACACAATGATTAGTTTTGCCAGGTTTTGGTTCCCAATATAACTAGTGTGTTTACGATGATGATGTTTCTTAGCTTTTCCCCCCCAGAGATGTGAACTGATCTGAACCAAGACATCTTGTGTTCTATGATTACATTGTTTAAAAAGATGTTCTATGATTACAATGTTATTTGTTTTCTTCCAAAAAAAATTACAATGTTGTTTGTGCACTTATGTAAATTGAAATTTCAATGCAGATGAAGCTCATCGCGACAGTGAGGAATCCATTCATTGTGGAGTACAAGGATTCATGGGTGGAGAAGGTTAGTTTGAGTAAATAGGAAAAAGATTTAATGTAACAAGTAGATAATACCACGCTGTTTGGGATCATCACCTTTTATTTATGGCATCATGCTTAATGATGTGAGAATCTTGAAAAGATTAACTAGGAGTTACCAATCTTGACATAAAAACTTGCATAATAAGTCCCTCAGCCTATTAGCTTAAATTGTGGCCCAAGTTGACAGTATATAAAAAAATAGTTCACTTCTTTTTCATTTTATATTTCAATTTCAGGGCTGCTACGTTTGCATCGTCATAGGGTACTGTGAGGGAGGAGACATGTATGTATCTCTCTGAGGAGAAATGTGATGTTCGTTGATCCATTGTCAAACTTAGTGGGATTTTTTATCGCTAACACGACCTTTCTTTGTCCAGGGCTGAAGCTATTAAAAGAGCTAACGATACCCATTTCTCTGAGGAGGTATAATAATTCATGGCTTTGTTTCATTTGTACTTTTTTAGCTTGTTCCTTGGTACCAAAGTATGCACCATCAAATCTTCTCACATTTCACAGAAGCTTTGCAAGTGGCTCGTGCAGCTTCTCATGGCCCTTGACTATTTGCATGCAAATCACATTCTTCACCGTGATGTGAAGGTCAGTAATGTTGCTATGTTGGAATAGCACATCTACAAAATGGAAATCTGTTTGATGAAGTTGCTCTTTTATGTGAAACGTTTCAGTGCTCCAATATTTTTCTTACCAGGGATCAAAGTATAAGACTTGGTACGTCACTTTTCATTTACAAGTGCATGCTTCATAGCAAGTTAGATAATCTTGGATGCAGTGTAATTTCCATTCTAAACACATGCAGGTGACTTTGGTCTTGCGAAAATATTGACCCCTGATGATCTGGCATCCTCTGTTAGTACTCAAACATTTCATTTCTCTCGTACACATTCCATTATATTGGTAGTAACAACTAACAACCTTTATGCTCCTGATGCAGGTGGTAGGAACACCAAGTTATATGTGCCCAGAACTTCTTGCTGATATACCTTATGGTACAAAATCTGATATTTGGTCACTAGGTAATGCATCATTCAAATATGAGAAACCTTACGCATTCACTTGGACATATATGCCTTGGATTGTAATGCTTAAATCACTCTGTTTCAGGATGCTGTATATATGAAATGACTGCTCTCAGACCTGCATTTAAAGCTTTTGTAAGTTCTGACTTCTGAGATTACTTTTATTAGCTTCTATTGTAATCAATTATGAATTTGTGCAAGTTGATTGCTGAACTAATAAATGACTCTGTCTATGCTTTACTTTTGCTTATTGTACTAGTATTCTTTTTTGTCTAACTTAGCTTACTGAATTTGATAGTTCTGCCCCTGCAATTGTCAGTACTTAGCACTGATGTTTTGTGTTTGTCACTTGACCCATTCAAGTGCACATTTTACTCTCAAGTCAATTTGGAAGATAAATTTAGACCGCTTATCTCACCCAATGATAGGGCACCCTTCAATTGATTTGACAAATTATGATTTCATCATTTTTTCGATAGGATATGCAAGCTCTTATCAGTAAGATCACCAAGTCAATCGTATCACCGTTGCCAGCAAGATATTCTGGTGCATTGTGAGTTTCTGAGAGTTACACTTTTGTTGTTTACTTAATTTCGCTTGCAACTTGACTGGAGCATGTTTCTGAAAGCTTTATTCCCTCATGCAGTAGGGGACTTATTAAGAGCATGCTACGAAAATGTCCAGATCACAGGCCAAGTGTAATTTCTCCGTAACCCCGTTATGTAGAATCAATTACCAATTAAATATGTTCTTCCTCCTATGAGAATCATTGCATCATTGTTTTGTGCAGGCAGCTGAACTACTCAAGCATCAGCATCTCCAACCTTATGTGCTGCAGGTCCATTTGAAATCTTCTCCTGCTCGCAATATACTTCCTGCCCATCAGTCTCCGAGTGACAAGGTTAAGAAAATGACGTTTCCCACTGAGTCCATGTGCAGAAGCAAGGGCAGGAGGAACTCTTTGGGTAATGAGAGGATCGTGACCTTCAGCAAACCTTCTCCTGAAAGGAATTCTATCAGCTCCAATTGCAGTATCAAGGATTACACAACTACTCAGTGTGTCAAAGAGTTGTCTATTGATGAGAGTCAGGTTGAGGAGGTTAGTAGCAAAACCTTAACCACAAGGACCTCAAGTATCATGAAGACTCCCAAGAGTACTCCGGCCAAGACAATAACAATTCCTCAGCTAGAACCTCCGAAAGCATCTTACAACAGAACAAATCGGAGTGAGGTATAGCACATCTGTCACTCATGTTCTAAATGCTGTTATACTATTAGCAGTACTAAAAAAATCTAGCATTTTCATTTAAAACCCTATTACAGCATGTTCTGAGTTCTGTTAGATGACTTGCTCAGTGCATATAATTTATTTTAACGTCAATTTGGTCATCATCTTTCAATTGAACATTGGTCCAGTAATTACTTGTAATGGATGGTCAAAATAAATTCCATCGAAGTATTGGTTGAATGAACTGCTAGATCTATTGTTTCATCCTTTTGAGTGTGTGTTGATTTAGCATTTCAATTTTCACCCCCTGCGTGCTTCCATGACTGATTTACTTGGTTATATTGTTAAGGGAGATAGTGTCACATTTATCAGTAAATTTCTATTTTGGCTTTCTTTCAGTTGCTTTCACGAACACCGGTCAACAGAAGTGGTCGACCAGCCCGCAGAGTGTCCCTCCCTTTGCCAACCTTTGAGACGCCCAAGCGCAGCACCAGCATCCTGGACCGGCTGGAATCCCCTGACGTCTCTGTGAATTCACCTCGAATTGACAGAATTGCCGAATTCCCACTGGCTTCGTCCGAGTTCTCATTCCGCAAGCCCTCTTCCGCACCACAGTTCATCGACCGGTCAATTACCAAGGACAAGTGCACGGTCCAGACATTCCGCACCGACGGGGACAACGGGAGCGACTCTTCGGGCCGCAACGCCACCGCTGCCTCCAGCCGGGGTTCGTCGGACTCCAGGCAGCGGCGGTTCGACACGTCGTCGTACCAGCAGCGTGCGGAGGCGCTGGAAGGCCTGCTCGAGTTCAGCGCGCAGCTGCTGCAGCAGGAGAGGTACGAGGAGCTGGGGATCTTGCTGAAGCCGTTTGGCCCTGAGAAAGCGTCCCCCAGGGAGACAGCCATCTGGCTCACCAAGAGCTTCAAGGAGACAGGGTTGTAGCCTACTCACACCTTGCTTTGACATGGCCGGAACTTTCCGTTTTGCGATGTGCAATGTAGCTCAGGTAGGCTAAGAGTTATTAGCATTAGTTCAGTCTAGCTGCTGGGAGTGAACACCTTCTCAGTGTTACCCCAGCTCAAGATTTACCTTGCTACTTTTTTCTAGGCCCCCAGTGTTAACTAGGAAGTAGCTGTAGAGTTGTCAGTCTGAGCCAGCAAGTAGTAAAATCCTAAGTCCTGTAGCCATCTAGTGCTTCAAAGGTGATTTGGCCTTGCAGTTGCAGGCCTCCCTCGATCAGGGCTGGAGAGGAGAGTGTATCGGTGGATTGAGCCAATCTCCATTAAGTAACATCTTAGTTGCTTGCTTACGCATCCATACATCAAGATTACAACTTGAAGCCACCTAGAAGAGTATGAACAGAAAAGTTTATATCTTTCTGACCTAGATGCATGCGTGCATATATGCCTAGCTAAGCTAGGTTTGTACTGTATCCTGATGGGCAGAGTAAAATAAACTGTGCTGCCTTATCCCTAGTAGGCAGCGGTGGCCATGTGAACAAGGCGGCAAGGACAGGAACTTGAGAAGAGCTTGTATTATCCCGAATCCGTCCATGTGCTGCCCCACCCCTCCCTAGATTCGTGCTCTGGTATCTGCGTACCAGGGGGAATACTACAAACTGTTTGGGTTTTGGGATGCTAGAATCGTGGGCAGCGCTGCGTTTTTGAACTGTGAATATAAATGGTACACTAGTTTTTTTTTTCAATTTGGTCACTAAATATTTGTTTTTGTAAATTTAGTCTCCTTTTTACTTTGTAGATACCTGCCGAACTACAGTAGCTTGATAGCACCCCTAACTCGGCAATAGGTGCTGCCGAGCCACCTCTCTCCAGCAGCAGGTGCTGCACAGTGGTGTCATTTAATTTGATTAACGCTAATTAAAGGTCATTATTAGTGCTAATTAAAATATAATTAGTACTAATTAAATATGATTAGCGCTAATTAAATCATACAGCGATCGTTTGGTGACTTGCCGAACTACTGAGCTATTAGAGCTCGGTAGCTCCTGGCTCAGTAGATCCCTGTCGAACTAAGTAGGTCTAAAGAGGAGGTTAAATTTACAAAAACGGATGTCTATGAGCTAAATTAAAAAAAAACCCACTACAACTCCACTTTGTGTGAACAGTTCTGCGTTTTCGGCCTCTTGCATCTGTCTTCAACTGTTTGACAACGCCGTGACCGTGTACGAAAAATGCTCTAGTCCTCTGCTTTTCTCATTTCTGTGTTTATGTATGAACTCATGCTTCTGTCTCTACCATTCAACCTAGTATAGGACTTTATACGATTTTTGTGTAGAAATTGAGCGCAGATCGATATTCGCGTGCGCCGATGAAAGGGAGTGTATTGTATACCAGACTGCGAGCGATTACAGAAGTGTGGTGAGCTCTAGGCTGGAGGGGTACCGACGCCCCGATGGGTCCAGAGAGAGAGTGGACAAGGGCCGCTCAGCTCTGTACTGTACATGGTCAAAGCTGCAATGTTCTTCCACGATCTCTCAGAATCTTTGCTCCTAGTGTGTCCTTGGTCCTTCTCCCCCGTCCCCTTGCTGCAGAGGTGTGGTGAGGCGAGGTGGTCAAGTCGAGGTGTGAAGCTCTGTTTGTGAGGGTGCAGCGCAACCAAACCCAGATGTGATAGAGGCTGGAGAGCCACATTATCTGTTTGCTACTTTGGTATAGAAGTGTATACTCTCTGTATTAAGGCCAGGGATCCCTGGCCTTCCCCGCACCGAATCACTACTTTGCAAAAAAGTCATCTACTTTTCTGTAATTACAAATCAGTCCTTGCTTTTAACATATAAGTCATCGATTTTTCCACAAAAAACCTTTCTTTTCTCTGTAAATACGTATGGATCCTTACTTTCGATTTTTCACATAGAGACACCCTGTGATGCGGCAGCTCTTTAACTTCGGTTCACATAGTATCTAGTGCAACATGCCGCCGCGCTTCCGTACCTAGTTTATTTCATACCAAAACCAGCTGGCCAATATCGGAAAGCCGCTTCTGACAAATCGATGACCAAAGTAAGATGTTTTAGCTGTAGACGTTGTAAGACGACCTATGTTGGCGTGAGTACTCTTTATTTATTTATGGGAGTTGCTAGCGCCTGGACGTCGGATCCAGGCGCTAGCTCTATACAGTCGGTCGCAATAATTTTCGTCCATGTATGCAACATTTCTCACCATATATGCAACAAAAAATGATAGAATCTCAATGTTGTATATATAAAATCAAAATTTACACATATAAAATCAAAATATTGCATACATAAAATAAAAAATATTACAACAAAAATAACACCTACTCCCATGGCAGGCGGCAGTGAGGCCTCAGGTGCGGCGGTGGCGGGCGGTGTGGATCCGGTGCTGGTAGGAGAAGGTGGTAGAGCTTGTGCAACATTCACAACGCCACTATCGACGGTCGAGGTCAGAATGCCATGGAGCTCATGGAGGCTACAACTGACATTGCTGGACTCCTAGGTGGCAATCACGGCCACTGAGTCGACGCCCCCCGTGCGGGATTTGGGCCAGCGGTGGGGTAGGGCGGTGGGAGCAGGAGCTCGAATCGAGGCGTCGGGGCAGGCGGTGCGGAGGAGTTGGCGAAGCCGAGGAGGCAGGAGGTGTACTTGCAGATCCGTATAGTGGAGCGATTGGGCGGCACATGGTCACGGGGGGATGGATCTCGGGATAGGATTTGGGATTTTGGGTGGGAGGCAGGAGGTTGAGGAGAAGGCGAGCCGTAATGAAGAAGAGATAGATGGTCGTGGGGTTTGTGATGTGTGTGCGTTGATTGGAGTGAGGCATCCGATCGATTTATTCGGTCAGATGTATGAAGATAATCAATTCCGTTTATTTATTCTATTGCGGCATGGAAAGGAAAACCAGGTTAATAATAATTAACATCGTCTTGGGATTGCGGCCTAGTGAGAAACATTACGACGAAGCACGCCCATGTACCCGGGGCGGCAGCGGGCGGGTCTCTCTAGGCCAAGAGCCCAGGCGGTGTCAGCCAGAATCCTTCCTCCTTCACCTGCAAAGGTCCCTTGATTGAAGTTAGTTTCTTCTTGTGTGTGGATAGTATTCATTTATGCAAATTGCTATACAATATTAGCATATTTTTAGGGTAAAATTAGTCAGATTTTGAGGCATTGGATCTTCATCCAACAGATCCTACCATACCCCCTCAAAAAAAATAAATGCTCTGAATCTAGGGTGTTGATTTCCATCCAACGGATCTCTTCATATCCCTTTTCAAAAAAAAATGAGTGGTCTGAATATGAGACGTTAAATCTCCCATCCAATGCTCCAAAATCTGACTAATTTTGCCCTAAAAAATATGCAAATGTTGTATGGACACTCCCTTCATTTATTATGAGTTGCTTATTCTCTTTCCAGGCTGACTTTGCCGTAGATTTTATCAATAAGAAATTGACCTTTTTTTATGCTATGGTTGATGGCTTTTAACTCGGGAAGCTGTTTAGAAAATTGAATTTAAGAAATTGTTTAGAGTAGCTGTCCTGTTTATTTCGGTTTATAGTGAAATCGAAAAAAGCCACCTGAAAGCCTAATAGAATGGATCCTCGGATTTCAATGTTTTGAAACGCTGGCAGCTGGCCCAAGGGGTCACTGGGCCGGGATGAAGCTGCTGCCAGCTGGCCCAAGGGGTCACTGGGCCGGGATGAAGCTGCTGCTTCAGCTTCTGCTTCTGTCGGGGCTACGTCTACTGGTACGCAAGGAAGCCAGTCGACACACACACCCGTATTGGGACCACCATCAACGCAACAAGGCCGCCCTTTGATTGATTCAAGCTCCCATCTTCAACATCCGATTCATCTCCGCCGCCGACTCATCCGGTAATGGGTATCATTTTTCTTGTTTCTGCTTTTTTATTTTTTTAAATAATTAACTTTTAAATAAAGTATTTTTAAAGTAAAATATACAAGTGAATTATAGTAACACTGTAGCGACTTCATTTATAATTTTATATCAATCAAAATCGTATACGAGTTTTTTTTATTTTGTACTCTCTCTCATAAATTACTAAAGCTACCAGCCGTAGTAGACACTGTGGCAACTTCATTTATATCGATCAAAATCATATATACATTTTTCTTACTCTGTACTCTTTCTTACAAATAACCAAAGCCACCCGCCGTATTTCAAAAGAACGTCCTTGTACCAATTTAGAGTGGATCCATGTTTCGCAGCGCAGATATAGGTTGCCTTCTGCCTCGATCGATCCATATGTCCATGTCCAGAGCAATTGCCGAAGATCGTACCCATCGAATAGCAGGGATGGAACAACCACAGGACCTGGTGGCACTGCTACCTGACGACGTGCGTGCTGACGGACATCTTCCACCGCTGCCTTGCGCCGCGCAGCCTCGCCGCGTCCAGGTGCATCTGCAAGGCGTGGCGCGCCATCTCTGCGCACGGACCTCCCAACTCCCAAGGCTTAGGCGCAATAGAGTTCTCGGTTCAATTTGTAGGAGCTGCGACCTTGCTGAGTTCCAAAGATGCAATATTATGTAGAAGCTGTGATATAGCTAGGTTATGACTTGTGCAGGAAACATTAAGCACGCCCTGCAAAGTTAAGCGAAATGATATGTAAGGACATCTTCAATAGTATCATCTTAGCTATTTCATAACTATATTAAATAAGTAAAATTTTATGCGGAAGATAAAAGGTGAAGAGAGATAATATATTATCTTTTATGCAAAAGATGATTTGAACCTGTAAGACAGCGCAAATAGTGAGAAAATGTTAGGCAACAAGTTATGGTAAAAATAGTATAAAATAGTTAAAGAAATGATTTACTGTTAGAGAGGTTGCTTGTAGTGATGTCTTTAGATAAGGTGGAAGTCATAGACATAATCTTAAGAGACAAACCATTGTACATGTCCTAATGTTCAAAGTGAACCAGCGTTCAATATTTAATGTAACACCTCGACTGAACAAAAGTATAAGATATCACCTACGACTACTATCATTATCAATGTTTAACCAATAAATAAGCATTGCTAACAACTAGGCTTCAAGAATAAACATTTAACATAATTATGAACAAAAAATTCAGAAACATAATTAATTATAAATTTAATTTATTATGAACTAAATAATTACCTAGAGGAATCATAACAAGTCTAAACTAAAGAACACATCATATAGCAATATTACAAACCAAAAGGAACTAAGGAAAACCACAAATTATCCGATTACTACAATAAAACTTACTAAATTATTCATGACTATAAAGGATGAATAGCTAGGTGGAGTGAGGAGCTACAAAAGTGCAATTGTTCTATGTTCTACTTCTATCTAATACATGTCACCTTCAACGATCACCTAAAACAACAAATAAGCAAGAGTGAGCTTACAACTTAGCAAGTACACAATAAAATAATAGAAGCAATAACAACTTGATTCACTTATCGATTTTCAGCATTCTATTTTCTCATATCAATTTTCTTTAGTGCAATGCATTGCCCATGCTCATGTCTCCTTCTATAGGTTATATCGGTATAGCGGAAAGTACACCCGTCGATATCATCCTCTACCTTCATCTTGTGGAGGTGCCTACCGAAGTAGGTCTTCTCCCCACTCCTATAGAGATGCCTACCTCTGTAGGTCTTACTCAAAAGCACGTCAGATTAGTCAAATAGGTATACTCATAACTATTTGACTTCTCATCATCCTAACTCATAATGCATATGTCATGTTATGAATGCAAACCTTCATCATTTAGCCACATATCATAATTATCATTAACTTAATATCATACTGAACCAAAAGATGATTAAATATTGCATGACATAATTAAATCAACAACAATGAGCATTTATCAACCATCACATATCATTTTACTATGCACTTACCATTCTAGATGCGATGGTTAGTTTAATTAGAACTTGACAACACACCCAATGCTACTTCCCCTACAGTAACTACTCATTCTACACAATAATACAAAACAATACTCAATCGACAACTCTCTTACATGCTTCCCAAATCTATAACTTTTCCTCTTTACCGGACAACTTTTCCCTACTGTCCTAGTACTAAAATCATCATAATTTCTAACTCCCACATTGTATGATAGCAAGCCATACTAGTTTTGGATTCTTTACAAAAATTTCTACAAATTCTTAGATGCTCAAATGCCTATTAAATAATTTAAACACCCATTTTTAACCCAGAACATAGAAATGTCATTTTCTGGATAGCAGACTTAATAATTTCATATCTTTTAATCTACACATGCAAATATACTGCACTATGATATTTTTAGAAATTTCAAAAAATTATTTATTACTTCTTAATTATTCATAAAATTCAATTATGCCCTTAAATCTATCTAATTAATGATTTCCCACAATCAAGGCCCCAGAAGAACCCGATCTCAGTCAGTAGTCTCTCAAAATTCATAACTTCTATTCTACTTATATAAAAATCATGTTATTAGATTTTATAGAACACCTAAGAAATTACCCACATTTTTCATGTAGACCATTTTCAAATTATTCCATCTTATATTTTTAATTTACAGATTAATATGTGCTGCTAACATACGACACTTTATCACACAACAGGCTTACAAAATTCATAACTCAAAATCTACTCATCAACCGTCATGAATAAAACTTTTACAAAAAGCTATCACAATTCTCTACAAGTTCCAATTAGATGAGATTCCTAAATTATTCCCATACATTACTCATAATCATATTACAATGATACAACAGATTAAACCCATCTATTACCTGATCCCTCTAACAAACACGCACAACCTCGCTCTCTAATCTGAATTTTTTAATCTCTAATTAAAGAGGGAA
Source organism: Melocanna baccifera (assembly GCA_036346265.1). NCBI lineage: Eukaryota > Viridiplantae > Streptophyta > Magnoliopsida > Poales > Poaceae > Melocanna > Melocanna baccifera. Next base: position 32,064,298 of record CM070682.1, on the reverse strand, counting down.
AACCTTAATCATTACCCATGAGGTGAAAAACCTTGGACCACAATCTATTCCTCGCGCTACCCCTCCCTTCTCCAGCTTCTCTTTTTTTTTTCTCCCCGAGTTTCCTCCTGGTCGATGCACTGCCAACCTTTTCTTGATCCATGCACTGAGAAAGATTTAGCTTCTTCTCCACAAAACAAAGCTAATCATCCACCTCCAAAGGCTCAAATGAACTAGAATAAGCAGGTGGTCTAGTCCTCATGAATTCGTGTCGAAACCCGAATGTGCAAATCTAGACTCTTTGTGTATACCGCGCTAGTCCAGGATTACGCTAGTGCATACAATAAAAACATAGATGAAATATCGACCATATGAATGATTAATAAAGGAAAAGACTCAAATATTATTAATTATTAGAGTACAACCTTATGACCAAATTTACAACTTACTAGGCTGAAGGGCATAAGAAACTAGCAGTGAAAAATTGAAGTATGGTAGTCATTCGACATGCCCACAGGCAATCGATTGAAAAGTGAAGTCCTAATCCGTGAAGTCGTAGTATTCTCATCCAGATACCTCCTGCTGATAGGATTTTTCTTCTTAACTAAGCAACAGTAGGCATAAAGCAGTGAGTTCATTGGTACTCAGCACGTTGTTTATAACAAATATGCAATATAATATACAAGACTTACCAATTGATGGCTAAAATATTACTTTGCAGAAAGCAACAAATTAAAGTAAATACAATAAATAGATTGAAAGTGAACTTTAAAGGAAATGATAGCAACTGAATAACCAAAGGAATTAAATAAACCACTTGTGAACTAACCATTCACAAGTTGCTCCACAAGTGAACTAACCATTCACTTTTTAAATTTAACCAAACTAAATCTTTATGAAATATCTACCCTTCATGTGAAATCACTGAGCATTGTTCATAACTGGGAACATGGCTATTCGAATAGTTTTACACTCTACAGAGTTTGCACAACTGTACCCACACGATGTCATTTCCTCTACGTATCAGAAAATCACAATGAGGCCTTTACAATGCTCAACCTCAACTCAATCTCGCATGTTAAGGTTTCGCATCACACCCCCTTGCGCATGTTAGCGACCATGTTCATCACAATAGTGAGATTGAAATTGAAACATCATAAATTAATTAGCTAGGTCTACCCTATACTAGACATATGGTTTGCATGGTAAGGCTCAGATTAATGGTACACAAAGTTAAGTCCTTAGACATTATCCAGACGAGACATCATCGAAATGAATTCACACTTCCCCCTTTACTACACGATCACTTGTCCAAGTGGAAACCAATTTTGTATAACCAACACCAATGTCATAGTACTTAAATTTTATAACTGTGGCTATAACCACGATTCAACATCTCATTAAGTCAATTAATTAATTGATCACATGTGATGATGAACCCAACGTGACTATAAGTATGGCTAAGAATATCAAACGTATAACACATGTGTCAACTAGTATGACATTACTAGATAATTTTCTATTCTATGATGACAATGGAATTACGGTATTCAACTTTTCAAATGAGAGATTAATCAATTGGGACTGTAACTACCAAGTACAAGATTTATAATAAAATAGCAACACAAGATAATTTAAAATAAAGTAATAAATAAATAGATTTAAAATTAAGTTCAACATAATAAAAGGATATGACTTGCCTTGGCCTTACTCAGTTATGAATTTTTGATCTTCTGATGGTGCTCCCTCTCCTTCGAAAACACGATCTAACGAGAAAGAAAGCGAACAAGGCGTAAAATAAGTTAAAATAGAATTAAAATAAACTCTAAAAACTTCAAAACCAAAATCAAATAATAGAAATCGATTTTACATGAATTTAGAAAAAACGAACAGGGTCAATCGAAGCTAGAACGGAGGAGAACGGGCTTTTGAAAAATTTAACATAAACAAAATACTAGAAAAATAAAAAATTATATTGTACTGTGGACCTAGTGCATTAAATAGCTAGTCTACGGTGGACTCGGTGTATGGAATAGTGCACAGGCAACTGGGCTTACTAACGTGGTGGCTAACATGGCGCTGACACATCGCATGCTGACATTTCATGTTTACGTGGCACTCGGGTCGGCTCGGGAGCTGATGTGGTAGCCACGTATCAAGACACGTGGCATCTAGGGCTTACATGGATGCTTGCATGGCTGTTGACTCGGCTAGACTAGCTCACGGGTCTACAGAACAGTAGCGACTGGCAGGTGGGGCCATATGTTAGTGACTCGGTGCATGTGGACTTGGTTCACAGATAATCTGAAACATCGCCTGGCATGGGTGCAAGCCAACATCGGCGTTGATGTCGATAGGCATGAGGAACGATGGCACATGGGAACCGAGGAGCAATGTGTCGAGTGAGCGAGCGGCGGAGCGAGGTGAGATGGTAGCCGCGGCGAGGTTTACCGATGGCTAGACGATGGAGAGAACGATGGCTCGTGGACATCTACTCACCAGTGGAACGAAAACGATGACATCTGAGAGGATGCGGTGACCAATGACGCAGGAGACAAAGGCGAGCACAGTGGCGCAAGGGCAAGATGACAACGAGGCAAGGCGAGCGGCTCGGCGGTGGTTGCAGTGAAGCAGCTTGGGAACACAAAAACCGAGGGGCGGCTCCACCTTTTAAGCACAAACGTCGAGGAGGTGGGGTCAGACACGGCGATGAGTTCGAGATGGACATGGGCGAGCGATGGTGGTAGAGTCCGAGCGGAGCATGGTGGCGAAGAGTCCACGAGGGAGACGATGAATAGTGCATGCACCGTTGGATAAGTGACGTGCGGCTCGGGGATGCATCGAACAGCTGAGGTTAGATGGCATAGATAAACTGTGCTCGATAGCCTGGATAGCTGACATGTGTTCAAAGGAAAATCGGATGATCGATGGGATGCTCGGGCTGGATGGCCGACACGTGGCTATGATGAGATCCAACGGCGAAGGGTGAATGGGCCGGCATGAACAGTAAGGGGTTTGGCCCGTTACAGTTTTAGAATTTGTGGGGTTTTTTTGTTTTAGAAATTTAAATAAAATCAAATGAGCTCCAGAAAATAGCAAATAAATCCAAAAAAAATCACAGACAATTTTAAAAAATTCCTTGAGATATAGGAAACCCAAATAAAATACTTTCAACAAATATTAATATTTATTTTAATCATATTAAATTCTTTTAATTTATAAAAACTTAATTTAAGCTTGTATTAAATCTAGAAAAAATCCAAATAGTGAATTTTCTTTTAAAAGCTTGAAATAAACTCTGAAAATTAGGATGTTACATTCGGTAAATAACTAACGAGCTACCTGAGGTGCAATGACTACTTGTTGTTGCTGATTTATCATGTTGTTCATATGGTGAAGAACTTGGCTCCAATCCTTGTAGTAAAGTACAATCTTATTCTAAATCCAATGCATTAGCCCATTGCTATCTCATTCTTCATGAAATAAACTACTTGCTGATTTTATCTAAAACTTTGCAACGAAACTTTAATAAGTCTAGGCCAACCTCTACTTTGGTTATGGGAAACTCAAGACATCTATGGCATTATAAGGATAAAAAGTCAAATTAAGAACTGAAAACCAAATTTTAGAAAAATGTGAAGATCAAGAACCTTAAGAATGACAAAAGATTAGAGAATTACTAATTATCCAATTTGTTGATTTGGTTTAGAAAATATATTTGGAAAATGTTACTAACTCTACCTTTCTAACTAGAGCTTCATCCTACAATTGATATGGCTCTGATACCACCTTTCTCAAGACCCAAATAAGCAAATTTGTACTCTCTGTATATTCTGCGCTAGTCCAAAATTACACGAGTGCACACAGTAGAAACATAGATGAAATATCGACCACGATTACGATTAACTAAAAAAGAGTCAAATATTAATAATTATCAGAGTAGTGACCTTTTGGTCAAGCTTACAAAAAATAGCCTGAAGGGCTTAATAATCTAGCAAGAAAAAACAAAGATAAGCGTAATAGCCATTTGACATGCCCATAGGCTATATACTAAGAAGCGAAGTCCTACTCCAACAAGTCATTGAAGAATCCTCCTTCAGGTACCTCTATCTGATATGTCTCTTCTTCAGTAACTAAGCAAATATAGATATAGCCATGAGTACATAGAGTGCTCAGCAATTCATTTGTAACAAAATACAATATAATTATATAAGGCTTATCAAAGGGTGGCCAAGTGGTTAATTAGCAGAAACACCAATTTAGAGTAAATACAATAAATAGATTAAAAACACATTTATAAAAGTAATGTACTTCAATAAGTAAAGAGTTAAGGAATGAATAAACCACAAGTGATTTGACCATACACTTCCCGGTTCACTTAATTTCTAACAAATTCATGTTTTTAGGAAAAACCTTGCCCTCATTTAAAATTAGTGAGCATTGTCCATAACCAGGGACATGGTTATTCAAATAGTTTTACACTCTGTAGAGGTTGTACAATTTTTACTCACATGATATGACCATCTTGTGATGTCACCAGTATAACACGCTTCCTTAAGCAAGCCGACCAAGAAGATCACAACAGAACTTTTATAATGCTTAATCTCAAATTAATTTTGTCCTCTAAGGTTTCGCTGTCGAATAAGCTAACCACATAGTCAGTAAAAGCCCTCTCTTGCACTAACAATATATTTCAATGGTGAAATCAAGATTGAAACTTTACAAATTAAGTAGCCAGCTCCATCTCATTCTGGACATATGGTTGTACAATAAGAATTAGATCAATGGTGCACAAAGTTAAGTCCTTAGATATTACCAAGACGAGACATCCATATCCCAAAAGTGCTAACCACATTTTCCCTATTTACTGCATGATACTTGCCTGTGAAAAATCATCTTGTATAAGATACACAAATGACACTACCCATGTCATGGTACTGAGATTTTATAACTGTGACTGATCACTACTATTCAATATCTCATTAAATCAAAATTAATTAATCAACATATGATAATGAGTCCAACGTACTGTAAGCATGGCTAAGCATATCAAATGTACAACCCAAGTGTATATTAGTATTACATCACCAGATAATTATCCATCATATGGTGATAATATAATCATGGCATTTTAAATTTGAAAGGAGGGAATTGATCAAATTGGTTGTTAACTACCAAGTATAAATGTTTGTACTAAATTAGTAATACATGGTAATTTAAAATAAAATAATAATTAATAAATTTAAAATAATAGGTTCAATGTGATCAAAAGTCATGATTTGCCTTAGCTTTGCTTTGTTACCAACTCTTGAACTTCTGGTCCTACTTCTGCTCCTTCAAAAACGCTATTTAACGAAAGAAAAAGCAAATGAAACATAAATAAATTTAAATAAAATCAAAAAATAACCAAACTAGAGCCAAAAGATAGAGCTCAATTTTAGATAAATTTAGAAAGAAGAATCAGGTCATTCAGAGTTAGGACGGAGAAGAATGAGCTCTTGGAAGATTGTTTGGCTAAGAAAATACTAGAAATTAAAAAATCTACTGTGCTATGGACCAAGTCCATGAAACAATGATGGTCTACCGTGGACTTGGCACAAGAAACAATGGACATTGGCGGAGCTTGGCTGACATGGTACTAGGGCTAATGTGGAATGACACGTGGCTCGGTTGAGCTAAGATGGCAAGATGATATGGCTACTTATGTGGACTACTGACATGGCACGTTTTTATGGTGGCTCAAGTCTAAAACATAGCACTCTGGCATGTGGGACCTATGTGTCATTTGCTCAGCATGACGTCATCGCTGACACACGGGCTAGCGTCAACGCGGTGAGATGAATGATGCAATGCTTTGATGCTCAATCATACGCACAATAGGTGAAGTGGCAGCGTAGCACATGAGGCAACGTGGCTAGACAATGGCAAAAGTGAACGGTTGAGAGAGAAAGCGACACGGTGGATGGCTTACCAACGGTGAGAATGGACGGCGCACCCAGTTGACGGTGTGGAGGAACGGTGGATTCGACGGTGTGGAGGAACGGTGGATGACAAATATGATGAGCGACAATGATGGTGCATGGCAAAGGTGGTATAGAAAATGAAGCACAAACGACCTTAAATACCCGAACACTAAGGAGACAGTGGCAGACATGGGGAAGACTCCATGATAGAGATGGCACACCGCTGAGATGGACTCCTAGATGTACACGGTGTGACTCAGTGGGGAAGATGAACAATGCAAGACAGTGTCCTGATGGGCGACACATAGCATGGGAAAGATTGGTGGTGGTGAGTGTAGCAGGCCGCATGGCAAATTGGGCCAAGGTGGATTGGGCCAGAAGGTGGAGATGGATCGGGCCAAGTTGTGAGAAGAAGATGGGCCAGGTCTTGGGTTTCGGCCTAGAAGACCTTGGAGAACTTTCTAGCATTTTGTAATTCCAGAAAATGAGAAAAAAGAAAATTGAGCTTTAGAAAATATCAAAAAATCAAAAAAATATAAAAAAATACAAAAAATTCTTACAACACAAGGAACCCTACTAAAACTAGTTTTAAATTAATTGATGTTTACTTTACTCATATTAAATCTTTTTAATTTCTAAAAATTTAAATTAAGCTTCAATTAATTCAAGAAAATCCAAATGGTTAATTTTATTCTAAAAGCTTCAAAAAGGCACTGAAAATCAGGATATTACAGACCCCATCAAAGGATATAGAAGCTGAAGAGAAATCTCAGCAGTATCCAACTGCTGCCGAGTAATAGGTGGTCAAAAAGGAGGAAGTAGGTATGCTTCCTCCTTTTTTTGAAGGTCCTGAGGATGAGATCTCTTCCTTGTTTAGGAAGTCTCCTCACCCGTGAAACATCCCTAGTCGACTCTGAATCTTTAACAATAAAATACTCGAGGAGATCTGGTGGGGGAAACTCTTGGACTGTCAATCGAAGACCAATCCTGAGGTGCTTTACTCTTCCTATGCTGACAAAGTATCCTAGGTAAGTTCCCACAACCATTTTATGATGCATTTTTTTTGGAGTTTCTAGAAACTTTTCTAAGTTTCCTTTTTTTACTTTTTGTAGCATATGGTGGAGGGCATCGCTATGGTCAGAGAACTGACTAGGTGAGCTTCATCCTTGGAAAAGTAAATCCTTCTATTGAGGAGTAAGTACCATCTTTAAACTTCTTCTACTACTTCTTAATTTTTGCTTTTTCTTAACTTGCTTCTTGTCGTGGTTGACAGAATTAGAAAACTTTGAAAAAGAGGCTAAGGCTAAAGGGTCCGTTATTGTGAAGCTTTAGGAAATGTGCAAGGCTTTAGCTGGTCGACTAGGTTCAATGAAAATATCCTCAAGCATAAAGAAGCTATCGAAGCTTATGAGAATAAGGATCAAGATAACTGATCATTAATTCAACCAGTTTACTATACCTGTAATTGATTTTATTGAACTTTGGGCTACACATGTAGAGAAAACCCTAAAGTTAGAAGGATTAGATAAATCTCTTGGTTTTGAAGAGGATAAGGAGAAGGAGCTTGAAAAGAGTCTTCAAGAGAAGATCCTTGCCTTCAACAAGATGCTAGCCTACATGGGGGCAAAAGCATTTGAATCCTGTTTAAGGGAGCTGGCTAAGAAGGTGAACTATCTTGGTAGACAACTCAAAACCATTCAAGGCCTGCTCGCTACTTCTCAGAGCAACCACGCGTAGATAATGAGAGATGCAGTAGCTGATGGAATTAGCTTTGCCTTAGCAAAGCTTAAAGCTTTTGCCCCATCACTTAACCTATAAGTGCTCGAGATAGATTTCAACTACTCAATGGACGATGTAGCTAGGCTCTTCAAAGAGATGAAGCCCTTCGAAAGCAAGATTGCTGAGGAGATGAAGGTCAAATGTCCATCACATTGCAACTAGTCTGGTGGTTCCGATGAATAGACAAATGTTTATGTAATATAAAAAATTCCCATGTAACAAACTTATCTTTATCATCAGTAAATCTTATGTAAATTTCTCAATTCTTTGAGTACTCATATATTTTCTAGCCCTTGACTGCTTGTTTTGCAGCAATACTTACTAAGGAAGCGGTAGACTAAGAATTAAAGATTAGTTTACTCTGACCAATGGACTAAGTACATGCTGATTATGTTGTAGAAAGAATCAAGTTGTCACTAGAAAATCATATTGGACAGAGCCAACAGATGATTTTGGGTAGACTTGGATTTCATTTCCATAATTGAAATACCGTATAGTCCAATATATGGTCGAAAAATGACATAAAACTTTGTCGATGATATGAAAGATAAGGAATTATGCAAGAATGTATGTAAGAACGATAAGTGATTTTATTTATAAACTTTATCTAAAGTGGTCCTGATATCGCTGAGACTGAAGACATGAACAATACTTTTCGAAACATATTCATACTAGAGTTTCGACTAGTAGCAAAGATCATAGGAAAAAGGCTATCGCTAAGAAATTCCTTCCAGTGGGCAGGGCCACACGCAGAGAGGAGAGATTTTAATTAGGAGGTTTTTCATGTCTTGACTAGTTGTAAACAAGAGAAGAACAGAATATTAAAGTGAAAAAGAAAGCCTTCAAACCCTCAAGCATGTAAGCAACTATGTCTAGTTGTCTACGTGATGCTTCTTTTACTTATTTTTCTTTGAGAAAAGAGTGTCCAAATTATCGTAAGAACCATCTATATGAACATCACCATAGGAATCCACTTGGAGTTTGACGGATAACTCAAAGATAAAAGTAAAAGATATCCCTTAAAAGGGTTACGAAGGAAAATGGATCTCCCCGACTAGTTTAGACAACAATAGTATATGACCAAACTTGGGATATGAAATATAAATAAAAACGCTTATCAGAAAGGAAACAAATAATGTAAATGTATTGAAATAAAAAATATATTCACACATAGAACTTATGCAACTAATCAATGTTTCAAAAATTAGACAGAACATGCCTGTCTGATATGGCAAGTCGTACCAAGCCTGGTCTAGTGACTTCGACCACAGTGAATGGACCTTCCCACTTAGGATAAAGTTTGTTGTGATTTGCCTGGCTCTAAATTTTTTATAAGAACCAGGTCATCTATAGCTAGACTGTGAGGCTGCACCTTACGGCTGTGGTACCTTCGCATGGCTTGTTGGTAGACCACCGATCATATCAAGACTACATTTCATTGTTCTTCAAGGAAATTAATGTTTTTGATTCATCATTTTGCTTGATCATTATTTTTATAACGATCGGTTCAAGTAGAGTCAATCTTTAGTTTTAGAGGAAGCATGGCTTATGCACCGTAAACTAGAAAGAATGGTGTTTTGCCGATCACACAACTGGTCATGGTCCGAACAGCCCATAATACAGAGGGAAGTTCTTGAACCCAAGATCTTGACCATTGTATTAGATGGTTGAACACTCGGTGTTTAATTCCTTGTATCAGTATACCATTGGCTAACTCTATTGCCTCGTTACTCTATGGGTGCACCACTAAGGTGTAACATATCTTGATGCCTATATCTTCACAGAATTCCTAAAAATTCTCACTCGAGAACTGGATGTCGTTATCTGTAATTATATGACTGGGGAAAGTAAATCGTGTAATCACATTTTTTGTGATAAATTTCTTGGTATCTTCAGTTGTTATCTTAACAATTGGCTCAACTTCTATCTATTTTATGAATATATCAATCATGACAAAAAAATAATTCAAAACCCTCGGGTGCTCTTAGGAAAGGTCCTAGAATTTCTTGCTCTCAGGTTGCGAAAGGCCAAGAAAGAGGTATTGTTTACAAAGCTTGTGCAGGCTGATATACTTGTCGGCTATTGAAACTGACATTGCATCGTGGAGGGCAGTTGGCCAGCAGTATCCTTGTCAAAAGACTTTACTGACCAGAGTTCTGTAGGAATAAGGTGCTCCATAGACTCCTCCATGTATTAGGAAGGTTTAGCTAAATGACGTATTTTATGTTCTTTCTAGTAGGAGATACCAGGACTACCCTAGCCCCGAGCCCTTTAACATCAAGGAACCATTGAAGTATATAGTCCACTTCTTGTGGTGTTCATACTTGGCCCTTGGGTGGGTTTATGTTTGTCCACTCGGCAATGACTTCTACTAAAGCCTAGGACTTGATTGCTATTCTTAAAATGAAATGGAGATCGAGCTCCCAAAATTTGATTGCCCATTTTTTTTGATGTCCTCATAGTTCTCTATTTTAATGAACTTGACCAAGAGGGTGTCTAGTCAGTATGACCACATTGTGGGCCTGAAAATAATGCCTTAGTTTTCTTGAAGTTAAGGAGAGCATATAGCAACTTTTGTATCTCTAGATATCATTCTTTTGGTCTATATAAGACTTCACCTGTGTAATATATTGGTGGTTGGATATTTTCACGCTCCACGACCAGTGCAGCACTGACTACTTGTGGTATCACAGCCAGGTATAAGAGCAATATTTCTCCCAAGAATGGAGAGACTAAGACCATGGCACTCGAAAGGTACATTTTTAATTCCTCAAAGGCATCGTTTGCTTCCTTAGTCCATTCGAAACGACTTAGCGCTGCCATATAGTTGGTTAGTTTTTGAACTTCCTTCTTCGTGGTTGGAAGATGCCTCTGCTCGATGGCCGTTATTTTTTCTGGATTAACTTTAGTTCCTCTAGACAAAACTAGGAATCTAAGAAGCTTTCTCGAGAAAAATCTGAACACATATTTCTCCATATTTAACTTAAGGTTATGTTTTCTTAAGTTAGTGAAAAGTTCTTGTAGATCAGATATATGATCTCTGATGTTGATACTTTTCACGACCAAGTCATCAACATAGGCCTCTAAGTTATGACCAATTTGTAGACCAAAGGTTTTTGGCATCAATCTTTGAAAAGTAGCACTAGCATTTTTGAGGCCAAATGACATCTTTACATAGCAAAAGATGCCATATGGCGTGATGAAAGAAGTTTTCTCCTCATCACCTTTACTCATACTAATATGATGATACCCTGAATATGCTTCTAAAAAGCTTAATAACCCACACCCAAAAGTAGAGTCAATTAGTTGATCGATATGTGGAAAGGGAAAGTCATCATTCGAACAAACTTTATTAAGATCTATGAAATTGATATACATTTTCTCCCATTACTTTTTCTAACCATTACAAGATTAGCAAGCCAATTTGGGTGGCCGACCTCATGGATGTATCCAACCTTGAGAAGCTTGTCAATCTCTTACTGGATTGCCTCCTTCCAATTGGGTGCAAAGCATCTTAGCTTTTGATTGACCCTTTTTTATCAGGCCAAAGTACTATCCTGTGCTCGATCACCTCCCTAGGGACACAGAGCATGTCAAATGCCTACTAGGTGAATACATCCAAGAGACAAGTGACTCTTCCTAGTTGAGGTCGAGCCCTGCCCTGATTAGTATCTTCTGGAAGATGGAGCTAGCATTTTTGAGTCCAAACGATGCTTTGACATTTTTCAGAGAAGAGTCCTTACCGAATGGAACCTCCTTGGTCTTGTTAGAAGGTTTTGGAGCCACCTTTGGTCTTGAGTGCTTAGCCTGCACAGAAGTTCAATTTAAGCATTTCTGGTCGGAAGTTCATCAACTAGTTCTAGGGATTTACGATAGCATGCATATGCCATCGTTCTATCCCCTAAAACTGTTATGACCCCTTTTGGTCTTAGCATCTTAAGACTTTGATAATTGTAATGCGTGGCTATTAAGAATTTAGCCAATGCCGAATGACCAAGAATCCCATTGTATGCAGTTTCAAAGTCAACCACATCAAATGAGATTCTTTTTGTTTGGAAGTTATCTAGACTTCTGAACGTAACCAGTAGAAAAACTTGCCCTATCGGTTTAGCAATAGATCCTGGAACTATGCCATGAAAGGTATATTTTACAAGTTTTACTTTTGACTTAGGAACTTGCATTTCTTCCAAAGCTCCTGTAAACAAAATATTAAGAGAACGACCACAATCTACTAAAACTTGATTAACTTTGTAATTATTTATGGTAGGTTCTACAACAATAGGGAACCTATCTGGTTGAGTTGAGGGGATGGGGTAGTCTTTCGAGCTAAAGGAGATAGTTGACTCTGACCACTTGGATGGCTTGACAGTGATCGAAGATTCGGTAAGGTTTACTTTCCACTCCATAGTCTTCAAATGGCATCTGGACTCATAGGAGGACCCACTAAAGATTATATCGACGATGTGTTATGGATCTTGTGTAACATCTGGTTTTTCAGTTTTTTTTGAAGCATTTAAAATAAAATTCACTATTTGAATTTCTTAGGATTTAATAACGCTTAAATTGAATTTTTAATAATTAAAAAGATTTAATATGACTAAAATAAATAAACATTTATTGAAAGTATTTTATTTGGGGTTCCTTGTGTCTAAAGGATTTTTTTGTGTTTTTTCTGGATTTATCTGCTATTCAAATTTCTAAAATGAGAAAATAACCTAAAAATCTAAAAGGCCTCTGGGCCGAAGCCGACTACATCTGACTACCTCCGACCCAATTCCCCGCCAGCCCATCCCAGTCTTCCCCGCGCTTGACACGCGTCGTGCATTCAGCCACCGCCCTCCCCACTGATGGCCACCACGCATCGGCCGTTGACCATATTTTCTTCCCCACGCCCCTGCAACCCGGCCGTCCACCCATCGTCACGTGCATCATTGTCCTCACAAACTCTCTCCACCATCAGCACTACGTCCCGCTCGGACTCAGTCTGCCACTATAGCCACCTCGGACTCAATGTCCGTGCCCGAGCCACCACCGTCCCCATGCTCGCCATGGACTCCTCGGGGTCCGTGTATAAAAACCAAGCCCACGCCTTAAGTTTGACGTCCCGAGTTGCTCACCTTGCCTCGCCGTCGATCTCGCGTCGTTGCTATTTCTCTGTCGCCGTCAGTCTCTTCACCTCGCTCCATCACTATCGCATGCCGCTGGTGAGTCCTCGCTACCAGTCAGCTCTGTTGTTTTCCCCGTCGGTTAGTCGTGTTGCCTGAGCCACCGCCACTTCAATTGTTGCTCGGTAGCTCGAAGCAACGCTAACGCTTCGTTGCCGACCACCAATGCCCGAGCACCGTGTGTCAGCATCTCGCCCACCCACTTGCCATTGCCACCATTCGATCAATCGGCACCGACACACACTAATCCAACGGTTGAGATTCACCCACGCGGCCCATTGTCAACCGTTGGATTGCCGTGATGTCACCCGCACCGACGCCCGGCCGACTCTTCGGCTTCTCTTTGAACCGAGTTCATTGTGCACCATCTCAATGACACCATGGACCCACCTACCAGCCACATAGTCTTGTAGATCAGCCGAGTCAGCACCGCCACGCAAGCCCTAGAGTCCACGTGTCACCATGTGTCATGACATATGCATGCCATGTCCGCACCCGAGCCATTCAGGTGCCACATGGCAGTGCCACATCAGCTATCACTTATCATGCCACATCACTGCCATGTCAGCCCTAGTGCACACATGTCATGCCATGTCAGCCACCACATCAACCCTATAAGCCACATCATCAGCCAAGATGCCATGCACACTGTTCTATGAGCCAGGCTAACCATAGACTAGCTTTTCTATGAGCTGAGTCCACAGTATAGTAATATTTCTATTTTTCAGTATTTTCCTTTAGGATAAATTATTTAAGAGCTCGTTCTCCTCCGTCCTAGCTCCGATTGATCCCGTTCTTTTTCCTAAATTTATCTAAAATTAAGTTCTATCTTTTAGTTCTAGTTTTAAAGTTTTTAGAGTTTATTTGAATTGTATTTGAATTTATTTTATACTTTATTTTGCTTTCTCTCTTGTTAGATCGCGTCTTCGACGAAGTGAAGCAAAATTTGAAGATGAAGAGCAATTAACCATTTTTTCTCTGTCTCATCTAGGCTGGCTTGAGGAATTTTCTCTATCTAGTCGATAACCTTGTTTCATTCAATCGCCTCGCTAGCGGCTGCGTACCTATCGGCCATGTCGAACACCTCGATGATCGTTCTTGGAGGGTTAATTGCGATGTTCTCTGTAAACCATCAATTTCTCAACCCCACTTTGAATGCCTGAATAACATAGGAATCCGCAACCTCAGGAATGAAATCATGAACCTGGCTGAACCTCTTGATGTACTGCCTGAGTGATTCATTGGGTTCTTGCCGGATTCGATGGAGATCATCTTCTTTACCAGGGCGATTGTACATCCCCTGAAAATTTGTGATCAGCAAGTCACAGAGCTGCTCCCATGTGTAAATTGATTTGACTAGTTGGTTGCACAACCAAGACCGAGAAGATCCTTCAAGGACTATGGACAAGTTGTTTGCCATCATGTTATCAACACCACCAGCAGCCCTAATGGTGGTTGTGTAAATATGGAGAAATTTTAATAGGTTTTGAGTTCCATTGAATTTCTCTAGATTTACTGGTCAAAACTTGTCTGACTAGCATACTGCTTGAAAGCCTACCGAGAATGCCTGATAGCCTGTGATCGAGTCATAGCGCCTTCTTTAGAAAGAAGCCAGATTGTAGCTAGCTGGAGACCAATTCCTCCTATAATCGTATTGAAGAACTTGTGCTCTAACCTAGTTATGGACACTTACAAGGTGTCTCTGACCGACTGCTTGGTTCAGGTGATGCCACAGATCACCCGATCTAAGTATTCATTCCTCGTGACGAGAGGGAGGAGTGGCTTCATGGAAGCGTTGTCTTCCTTTGTGACTCCTTTGTTGGAATCTTTGAGGAGGTCTAGAGCCAAACGTTAGATGGTTTCTAGACCGACCATACTAGCTTCAGCTAAGGGAGGGATGCTCGAACGAAGTCAGCGTGTGAATCTACGAGTTCTTTTGTTCCTTGTACATTTCTATATGCTGCATGGTCTGCTAAAGGATCTCCGACACCTGTCCTGCAACCTGAGCATATCTTAGAGTTTTTGCCTGAGCTGGATCTGGGTTGTTTAAAATATTAAGGACTCGTTGCAAATTCTAGATTGTTACCGAAGGTCTTGAAGGATTCCTGTTGGTGAAAGGTGTACAATGACTTGAGTTTCCCTCTGATGCCCTCGCTTGTCTTGTTTGACCCATCACACATGGTGGGGTAGAAGTAGGTGGATTAGCTGATTGATGTCCACCAATTTTGTTGCCTCTGCCATCTCAGGGTGATGCATGAGCATTTGCACTATTTTGACTAGCGGGTCCCGATGGGTTCTATCGTGAAGAATCATGCACGACATCTCGATCATTATTACCGATTGCGTTAACTTTGTATCTCTAGCATGAATCTCCCGACTAGCTCCCGTCGAAACTAAGGGAAAGTCTTCCACTGCTTCGGCAAGGAGCCTCCATGATTAGGAACAGTTGAAAATTACTATCTCTAGTGGTCTTTATAGTGGACTCAGCCTAATTCGATGGATTGCTGATCGAATGCTGAGTGTTATTATCTTTACCTGGCTTTCTGTCGGTGGTAACTTCATCGACACTACAACTAGGTGTCAGTCAGCTCTCGAAATACATAGGAGCCTAACCCTCGGATTGCGGCGTTGAGTTTTTGTCACCGTTTTTACCAGTCGGAAACACCGGGCTTGTAGAGGCACTTTGACATTCTAATCTAGTCAGAACAACCGATTTCTCTGGGAGTGCCACTGATGGGGGTAGCAAATCTTCTTCTATTCGGTCGATCTCACTGGTTTCAGCGAGTGGCGTACCTAAGATGGAAGAGGATGATGACGACATATCATGTTCCATGGCATGGATACATGCGTCCATGTCAAGGTTGACATAGTCCGCTAAGTCGGACTAGTTCTTCTCATCTTATGTCCCAACCACGATCACCTGAGTGATAACAACAGTGAGAAGAGAAGGATGAGGATCACTAAACGAAGAAGAACTTCAAGGATACTCTTATGAAATAATATGAGAAAAATGACTAAATATCCTTGGTATGAAATAGGGATGCTCTTTATTGCTATGAACTAGATACAGAATGCCTTTAACAAGGCATGATACTAGCCCTATTTACACTGAATTGAAATGAGGCATGAATTGGCTTTATCGTCCAGCCTTAAATACCAGCGAAGAGATGCCAATTATCTGCTGGGGAAGACGCCTTACGAAAGCAGTGCGTTTGGTCAGAGAGACATTTATTGTCAGAGAGAACGTCTGATCATCGGTTGTTGTCAGCGAGAAACGAACATGGGCAACAACCGCATGGTTGTTGTTGTCAGAGACTCAAGGCCGAAGCATCATGCTATTTGGAGTAGTAAGACATGTGTTCCATACTCGTACGAAGGGAATATTCTGGAATCGGGTTCAAGGATCATTTCATAAATTCTCCGAGCAGTTATCTTGTTGGACAACATGTACCATGCCTCTCCGATCAGGGTATTCGGTGAGGAACCTCTAGAGATTTATGACCACGGATCCTTTGACCTTAATTATATATTAAAACTGTATTTAGAAATTTATCCCCTCGTCAGGCCGTCGAGGCCTCAGCTTTTCCTACCGTTATATAATAGTCAAAGACAGTGCTCAGTAGCAGCAAGAGACTGGAACTTCTTCTGCTTGCTTCAGTTCTGTTCTGTCTGCAACGACCAGGACTTGAAGATTGACAGAAATATCGATAACACACTACAATTACAACAGAAACAAAGTACAAAAACACGCTTATGCATGTTTCTTTGCACAATCAAACACAAAGTGTCATCAGACCCTAGAAAGATTCTCATTACAGAGACTTCATGCTCAGCTTCTTCTACTGTCAACTAGCTAGAGTACCAGAAACTTCAGTACCCCAGTACCACCAGCAACTTGTCTCCCTACTGACACTAGCATTTCTTCTGCTTGATTCGATCAGAAACCATGTGAGTTGTGGCTCATCACGCGATGCTGACATTGTCCGCGGCCACAGACCACCAGTGCGTGGTGGTGGCGGCGGTCATCACGGTGCTCGTCGACCCACACTCGCTGTCGTGGAGTGACACGCTGGACATGTCCAGCCTGACGCCCCACGGGGAGGCCGCCGGTGTGCTCGCCTGCGACGGGCACCGGTGGACGGGCACCGTGCCCTTGGGCACCACCAGCGCATGCGCGGCCGCTTGCATCGGCGCCTCCAGCGACGTCCTGCGCAGGCCGCTGGTTTGCCTCTCCCACGAGACCTCGGAGGGGGCGGACGACACCGACGGGCGCTGCCGAGGCGTGCTCTGCGACCGCGCCTTGGCGCGCGATGACTCCGTGTTGGCCATGTAGTTGGGGAAGAAGAGCGGGTGGTCCGCGCCGTGGCTCTGCTGCTGCTTGCACGACGCGTCGTAGGCGTAGTGGCACGGGCTTGTCCGCGCCGTGGCGAAGGAGAAGCCGTCGTAGCGGCCGCTGTACGCGCGCACGCTCGCGTCCGTGAGCGCCGACGGCGTCGGCGAGACTTTCTGGTACAGCTCGACCTTGGATGGCGTGCGGCAGAGCGGCGTGGCGTAGCAGCTGCTGCGCCGGGACGTCCTCGGCGTGCCGTGCACCTCGACGCCGCCGGTGTCCACCTCCACGATCTTGACGTTCTCCTCCAGTTCCTACATTTCGCATTAATGAAACTTAGTTCCAGGCTTTGATAGTTTGTCGCATTCAATAATCAACAGAGTCGGTCGCGTACCAGTTGCTGCCGGAAACGGGGGTGGTGCGGCGAGCGCCGGGTCGGCGTCATCCGCGGCGTGCGGATGGGCTTCTCGTCGTCGAGGAGCCGAAGGCGAGCCGCGCGCGCCCGGTTCTGGGCGGCGACGAGCGCCTGCATGCAGCGGAGGGTGTTGCTCGCCTGCCTCCGCACGAGGTGGCCGCGCACCAGCGCCTGCAGCTTCACGAGCCCCCTCAGCGCGCACAGGGCCTTCCTCGCCTGCGCATCGATCCCAAGAAACAAACAAGTCTCAGAACCGATCGATAACAAGTGTTCGCTTCACGCAGATCAAGAACCGATCGATGCGACTCACCAGGTAGGATCTGAAGACGGACTGGATCTTGATCGCCCCCGCCTCCTCAATGCCGATGACGGTGCGCTTCGACCCCGGCGCGGACTCCGTGAGCCGGATGACCGCGGCGGCCGCCTGCTTGGCCGCCACCGCGGCCTCGGCCGCGGCCGCAGTAGCAATGGCCACCGCAACGGCGTGCTGGTCGGGGTCCACCTGCGGATCCAAGAACGCGAGCTGGCCGTGGCCCGCATCCTTCCCTGACCCGGCCGACGCCACTGGCCTCCGGAAGCTCCACCTCCTCTTCTCCTTCGCTCCAGGCGTCGACGCCGGCGTCACCGTCGGCAACGCCGGGGCCTGCTCCGCCGTCGTCACCAACTGCGTTGTCAGCCCGCCGCCCTTGTCCTTGTCCTTCCCCTTCTTGCCCGGCAGGAAGCTTCTGAGCCACCTACCCGCCTTGCCCATCTGCAGCAAAGCTCACTCGACCACTAGCACTGCACGATGTCGCAGCACCAGCATTGCAGCTGAAGCAACTGCTGATGATCCGCTTGCCTCACGGCGGCGGCCATGTGCCAGCTACTACTGCGTGTGCCGTGTGCGAGCGATCGATCTGCCGTGTAGCTCGGACGTGCAGGGGGAGTGGAGTGGAGTGGAGCAGAGGGAAACGGGAATATATTACGAGCGCCACCATGTGCGAGTGCAACGTTGCTCTCGTCTGGCTCTGCTCACCTGTAATATGGCTCTGCTCACCTGTAATAACTGCTACTCCTACCAGCGCACAGCGCAGCATCCAGGTGCGTACATGGCGCGTTTATTGTTCGCTTTCGCATCCACGTCGCGTGTGTTTAATTTGAGCACGGCGATATCCACGAGCACAAGTCATTTCCGCGCGTAATGGGATGAAATTTTCGGCCGGGGTGTCCTGTTTGCGCTACAGTTATGCTGTTGCTATGTCCAGAAGAATTTGGAATGCGAGACTGATGTCTCAACTCCGGAGGACTCGGCCTGGTCGATGCTTGGATTGCTCAGATGTTCAGACAAACTAGCCTAGCTACGTGAAATCTTTTTGTCATAATTGCTCAAGTTCTCTTTTTCTCCTTTCCGGAAGAAATGATAGCGCCGAACCAATACATTACTCGATCTGAAAGCAAGTGCTGCAAATATCGTCAACTTCACGACTAAGCTCTTGCCTCGCTTTTATTTCTTGCTAAGTTTTGCCCCTAAAAAATGAGGGTGTAATTTTGAGGCATTGCCTTTTGCGCTTTGGCAATGGAATGGTGAATTAAACTTTTTACCAGCTTTTGCTTACGGACTTTGTATATAGGGTACTGTAGCTTTCGTTTTTTCAATTTTAGGCTATGGATATTTGTTTTTGCAAATCTATCCCCCTCCCTAAGCTCGGCAACCTGTTGCACCACTAGCACAACGCCAGCGTGGGAGCCCAAACAAGTGCGGTAGGACAGCATGGCGCGTAGGAGCCAACGGGCCCCACCGACCTGCTGAGCTCCCCTGGCTCAGCAGCGCGAGCCAGCCCCTGTCGAGCTCCCATTGCTCAGTAGGTGGCTGATCGTGACACGACACGAGCCGATGCGACGGCACTCGGTAGTTCTTCCTATGGCTTTCAGCAGGGCTTGGCACGGCCCCCCTCGCTTGCGTGCACCCACGTGGCCTTATCGGTCGCCAACGCCTCCCCACACGTATAAAATAGCTCGCATCGCTCTCTACCCTCTCATCTGAAGCTCCACAATTGAGTTTCTTCCCTACCGAGCGAGGGAGAGCCGTGCGAGAAGATAGAAAGAGGTAGTATAATAAAGTTTAAATTAGTTTTTTGTGGTGGTTTTATTGCGATTTAGGAGATTTCGTAGTTGAAAATAGTGTAGATCCAGTTAAGACCTTTAAGAAGAGGTATATTTCATTGGCATGCGAGCAATGCGCTTAATATGTCATTAGCATTTCATTAATGTGATGGTGGTTTGATAGTATGGAATGCGTTTGGTAACCATATGTAGTTGACGTATGTATTTAGTTAATGTGGATGATATTTTGTAGTTAGCCATGTTAATAACGCATTAGTGGCGATAATGATGATTCTATCTAAATAGTTGAAAAATAGGCACCATTATTTTTAGTGTTGTCAGTGCTCACAATTTAGGAAATATGTATATGAGTATGCACATATATGTATTGCTCTGATGTGATTAAAAATATTGTAGAAAATGATGATAATATTGTAGAATTGTTCACTGTTAGTTGTAGTATCTATTTGTATATATATATGTATATGTGTGTCTATCTGTATGCATGCATATGTGTAAATGGCCGTAGGCATAATCGGTTGCTCAGCTATGTACATGTGCAAGATTATAATGTATTATGTTTAGTTGTATATAGCATCATCGGAAATAAGCGGATTTTGTTTGCATTGGTGCCGGTATGTGATATTGGTTTGTGTCCTACGGGAAGGGCGTTGTGCAAGATGGGTCATACAGGGCGGACCTACAAAATTGTGAATGGATCGTGATCCGGGCTTCGGGGCTACAGGAGATGGGTCTCCCTGAACTCAAGAGTTGCATATGGAGTGCAATTGATAGGGAGACAGCCAGTGTGGTTGGAGCTTTCGGGAGTGTTTCTGGTAACCGAAGAAGGTGGTTGGTAATATTGCTTTGGGATAGTACATAGAGATCGCAAGTAATCCCGGTGCGGCGATATATGGGAGACCGATGGTGTATGTGCAGTTTGTGGAGAAGGCGAAACTGTCAAGTAGGGGTGAGGCCAGTGGGAGTAGTGGCGTGGAAGTGCCATGGTTGGTGGTGGTGGTGTGGAGCGTAATATTGGTGAGGATGGTGGTGGCGAAGTAGAACCTGCTATTGTTGTGCATGGTGGTGGTGTAGCGGAGCATGGTGCCAATCGGAATGATGGAGGGCTAACAAGGTTGGCTCATAACTTTGAGCCAACCAAAGGTACAGGGAGATGGTGGGCAACACGTATTGACTGTTATAAATATGTAGATGGCCAGTCTGATGAAAGCCATTCGACAAAACGGAGGATGCTGACACAACTTGCAGTGGAGACGAGGCTGGTGTAGGCACTATTGGGGGTGGTGCATCCAATTGTATTGTGTGCACGGATATTGAGTGTGTCTATTAGATGCTGTTACATTGGCCTCCCTAGTTTTTCCCTCCGAAGATGGGTTGGAATGGTCTTTCGACGAAGATACTCTGGTGGAAAGGCAACCTCCAATAATGGTGGTGTGCAGTAAACCATTGCAAGATATACCATGTGCATAAGCCACACATATCAGGTACATAGATCAAACCCGGATACATATATGGTGATGTGTGTGGACGGTTCTTCTCCCAAGAAGGTCTGTGCACAAAGATTCAGAGGTGTGCAATGGACTTCCGGATAACGGTAGTGAAGGGTCATACTTGTGAGCTTGTGGAGCTGCTGCACATGCACAAGAATGTGACCTCATCATTCATCGCCATCCTAATCAATCACCTCATAGTTGTAGATGTCACAGTTTTACCGAAGCTATTGATAGCCAATGCCATGAACCTAGTTGGTTTCCCAGTGAGCTACGGTAAGGTGTGGAGGGCAAGTAGGAATGTCATACATGGAATGTACGGCACATACGAGAAGACCTACAACTTTATGCCAAGAATATTGTATCAGATTGCCAAAGACAATCCTAGGACATATATAAATAAGATGGAAAGGGTGCACCATTCAAAGGGCCTAACTATTTCAACATTGACTGAGTGTTATAGGCACTTCGGTAGGCAATCGAGGGGTTCTAGTACTACCATCTAGTGATCATGATGGGCGGTGTGTTCCTCTCCAGTAGGTATAAAGACACGGTGTTGACAATGGTATCCACCGATGTAAATAATCAGCTACTCCCAGTGACCTTTGCAGTTATAGAGAATAAGAACACTGATAGCTGATTGTGGTTTCTAGCCAATGTGAACCAAGCTGTAGTCCATGATTGCCCCTAACGTTTTGTCTTATCATGAATCACAACGCTAGGCTATTGTCGGTGCTGAGCACCACGCAGCAAGGGACGCGACCACCATTCTAGTGGAATGATATAAGAACCCATGGTGCATGATGCGTCTGGCAGCGAATTTCCACACCCATTTCTGAAACAAAGAGTTGATAAAGAAGTTCAAGAAACTTTGTATGTAGAACTAGAGGCACAAGTTCAATGCAATATAGAGGGAGCTTGACGATGAGACCTCGAGGACTATTAGGGAGTCGCATGCAATGGAATCAGCCATAGCTCAGGCTGCTTTAGTAGTAGTGGGTGAGTTCATCTAATGTATCAACTTGCATTCCCTCGAGATGGAGAAATGGTCTCTGCTTCACAACATCGATAGTGCGAGGTACAGGATTATGATGACAAACATGTCTAAGGTATACAACGGTATGCTGAAGGGTGTGCGCTTTCTCCCGATCGCTGTAATTATGAATAAGAGTTGGAACCACACTGTTAGTTACTTCGTTAACAAGAAAATCATTACAAAGAAGCAGCTAAATGAAAAGAAGCAACTCTCAAAAGTGATGCAGGTGTACGTGGAACACAAAATGAGGAAGGC
Source organism: Melocanna baccifera (assembly GCA_036346265.1). Taxonomy (NCBI): domain Eukaryota; kingdom Viridiplantae; phylum Streptophyta; class Magnoliopsida; order Poales; family Poaceae; genus Melocanna; species Melocanna baccifera. The sequence continues at coordinate 32,041,783 of CM070682.1, read as the reverse complement.
TTGTTCGCAAATCGCTCGGACCATGAACAGGGTGAGGAAGAGGTTGGAGATCTATTTAAGGAAGAAGTATATCATGGGCCACACTAGAGATGATCACAAGTATGCATACACCATCGGCAAAGTGGTGACCTACACATGCAACAAACCCAAGCTCCTGCACAAGCCTCGCTCGCATGTCTATGTTGTGTGCACTGCATGGTTGCAGTCTTCTGCATAGTACATTTCAGAGTACTATGACATCCATTATTTGTTTGGGACTTGGAGCGCTGAGTTCAAATCCTATAGAGTGGATATGTATTACAGGGACCTTTGATAGGGGAAAGTGAAATGGGTGCTGAACGACGCACTAAAGTAGCCAATGTAGCCAACAGGTGAGACCACGGAAGTACAAGCTATGCAAGATAGCGGGCACTCCATGAGGAACTGTCTAAGTAGGCGTACTTCATCAGTCGCCCTGTAGACATGGTGATTTATAGCTTCTTGACCTATATACCCATTCATGCTTTGTTCTCATTTGGATACTATGATCTGGAATGTAGAGTTGTGCCTTGATATGTTCTTAGTAGTTGCTGATGAACCTACATTTATAAGGCATGCAATGTAACTCTAAATATACTAATGCTCTTGAATGCAAATTTTCATGTGTTTTAAATTAAGTTGAGTCATAATGTCACCATGTTCTTTTCCATAACTTTTAATGTAAAATTTGTATAGGCACTGGCACCTTCTTTTCTGTATTACAGGAAATGGCCGCTGATGATAGTCACACGCATGGTACGTTGATGGATCCATCTTGGTACGACCAACATCATTGTCAGGTATGGTCGAGTGGTGATAGACCACCCCCTTTGTTCTTAGGGGTTCTCGGGAGGACTGGCCTCTCGATGATGGCTACGCTTCAGTTCTACGGCTAGCTAGGTTGCTGCCCATAACAAAGATGATACACATTGGGCACTTGTTCGTATTGGACTCACTGCTTCTATTGGTGCTCGTTGACCAGTTGAGGCTGGAGACCCACACGTTTCACTTTTGGTGGGAAGAGATGACCATCACCCTATAGGATGTTGCTTACCTTACTGTCATATCACTACGGGGTCGCGTCGTGCTTCCACCCCCAGATCAGTCGATTGGAAAGCTCATCTGTTGCACAAGTTTGATCATCTCATTCCAGAAAGGATCCTAGAAGTACCACATTCATGGCTCCGATGGTATAGACACTGCGTAACAGATGTGCCTCTGGACGTTGTGAGGTCCTACCTAGTTGCTTACTTGCTCTCCATAGTCAAGTGGGTTTTATTTCCTATGACTCAGGGATATTGGATGTACCCTAATTACATCCACCTTACTGAGTTCATGGTTGACACTAAACCTGGTGAGGTCCCACTAGATAGTTTGGGTTCGGCTGTATTGTGCACGACCTACAAGGGTTTGTATAATAACTTGCAGCCTGCTACTAGCGAGCCGAACCTCACCGTCTGCTACACCTTGTTGCAGTTGTGATCACAGGAGTACTTCCCTATTAGTTAGCGGTACTTTTGGATGCAAGTTCACCTGTACTAATTGGAGGCACAATTCTACTATCATGGCAATGGCGAGGACCCAGTGGATAGACCTACCATGGATACTAGTTGGACTACGATGGTCCAGGGAGAGACACAGCGAGCGTACCTGGAGTTCCATAACGTGTTTGAAACCTTGCATGAGGACAACGTCATGTGGATGGTGTGGAACCACACAGTTCATCTTGGAGACTGCGCCTTTTGGTTTGTTAGTGCAATATGAGTAGGACCGAGACTACTAGCTTACGACTTGCCACCTCGTCTTCTCCCATATGGTGGAGCCCTACGCCCCCCAACGAGTCATGAGATAGTTCGGGTTTCACCAGCAGTTGCCATCAGCACCGGATTGACCACTACCGAGACCCTTTCACTTGTAAGTGAAATTATTTGTTAGCACATTTTGTATAGTCTGTTGCTTTTACTTGGAAGTCGCATGCAATTCGTTTCCTTTTTGTTTCCATACCTAAATAACCATTGCATACCACGTCCTTTTTTCTAAGCAACGAAGAAGAGACAGAAGAGTGATGACTGGACGTAGACACAGCTGTTGTGGACCATGGCCTAGGAGCAGTCAGCGAGGACATAGGTCGAGTAGGAGCGATGATACGTAGTAGGAGCGATGATACGTACGGTGGTACGTACCGCACACCCGTTGCATACTAATGGGGCCCCCTCTGTAGCCCCCGCCGGAGGCCATGCACATCAACAGGTTGGCACTTGGCCCAGACTAACACCATGCGGTATGACATGATGAGACGATAAAAGATTTTAAGTTCGTATTTGCACTATACTGATCATGCATACATGACTAACCTATTTCATCCTTCATTGTAGTAGAATAGGCTTCATCGTATCGTGTCCGAGGGTGGTGCCGCACTACACCATGGATGTTTGAGCACCTTGGAATGGCTCCTATCGTCCATCCACAGCTTGTACGACAATGCCAAACATGCACTGGGGGCCATCAACTACTGCCATCCTAGCGACATGTTCATCCTAGGGGTGATGAGGCACACCATTGTCTATCTGCAACTTCGTTCCATGTCCTAGCTTGTCGACGTATCACCCTAGCCTCGATCGTTCCTCATTTGCGCAGTGTACTGCTTTGGATTGCCAATTTCATATTTTCCTGCAATCAACACGATACCTTAGTTTTGTTGTTCTTCATATATGTCGTCTTCATGCAGGCCATTCACATCGGCACCACTCTATTTCTGTCTTTGTCATAGAGGCAGCCCGATGTCAGACCCCCTCGCTGGGGGGACGATGGAGCACTGCACGTCCGAACTCATCATGGAGATAGCCCAAGGCATATGCCACCCCAGGTAGCGACGTCAACTTGCTTGTTCGAGACCTGGTCATGTGCCTAGTTTCAGCACTTTGCACTGAGCATGTCAAAATATTGTTCCCTTGACCCTGCGTTTGCGCTCTACGTGTCAAACATAACTATGTACTCATTAATGGTTTGGCTTTGTTGTACTACTATGATCTAGAATTTGTTGATATGTGTCGAGTCGTTCTTACTAGTCTAGAATAAAATAATGCTTTGCAATGCAACTTTCCATGTGTTCCAAATTATGTTGAGTCATTACGTTGCGTTGACACGTTCATTTTGTAGGCTGAAGTCACAACACTATGACTAGCCTTTATCTAGAGTGAAGTGATAGCATACTATGCTAATACATATGAGCTTTTCTCAGTGAATGGACAACGACATGACCTACCATGTGCCCACAAGATTTACTCTTGTGGACGTGAGTGTACTTCCATTGGGCAAAATTTACTCACAAACACTACGCACTGACCCTCTATAAAGTTCGGCCATACTCCACGACCAACTCCAACACTCCACCCAAGATGATCTCGGAAGTAGGGGAAGAGATGCAGGAGAAGAGAGCACAAGTAAAGGATATCGATGCGCCGCTGTTAGAGATGTCAAACTACGCAGAGATACTTTGCAAGTGAAAGTGGGTTGCCAAGAAGAAGGGATCCTACCCTGATAATTCTTGCAAAGATGCACCTGTGCCACTAGAGTTTCCACACCGCAGTGTGATTGCTGTAATCTAGCATAGATCATTTAGTCCACATATCGAGCCACCCTCGTCCAGGCGCACTACACGTGTGGCGATCTCCGTGTAAGAGAATGTCACATCTTGCCATATCACATTGCATATTTTATTTCACATATCGCTAACCTTCTCCGTGCATGATGTTAGGTGATGGCGCATTGCTACTTCTTTCAAGGGATCGATAGCCTGGAAATGTACGACAGGGCATACAATGAGCAAAAAATACATGCTCAACTACCCAGTGACATTAGAGAACTTCACTCGTTGAAAACCGTACATCCCAGATGACAAGAGAAAGACTGAGATGACAGAGAAAAAAAGGAAAGGCACTGATGGTCCCTGATGCCCCTACTGGGAAACATGTTATTTTAGACTGGGACAAGCCTACACATGTTGTGGAAACTGAGTACTGAGTGGCCATCGAGAAGGCTAAAGCCTGGAGGAGAGACAAGGGAAAGGCACGATGAACCCAAATGTATATGACAAATGATTGCAAGCATCACTTCCAAAATGCGCACATGTATTTTAGCTACAGTTGGGGTTGATGGTTCGTACATGTTGCTATTTGTATCATATGAATAATGAGGCAAACATACGTACCTAACCAAATCCTACGTGCTATACAGTTCACACCTTCAGAATGATCCATTACTACAATATTTTCAATAATATATCAATACAAAAAAATGGCTAAACAAGGCAACAGGCTCCGCCGTCCTACAAAGCTCTTAGGCTTGGCAGTCCTGCTAAGCTGGGGCGCTGCGGTGCTCATCCGGGTTCCCACGTTGGCACCGTGCTGCCGAGGTACTATGGCACGACAGGAGATACATATCACTTACTGCGCCTGCCGAGCTTAGGGAGAGGGCAAGATTTGCAAAAACAGATATTTGGGAAGCCAAAATTGAAAAAAGAAATGTGCCGTACATGCAAACAGTTCGTGTTATGGTTACCTACATTTCAATCTTAATCCATAAAGTGTGTGTGTGTGTGTCTGTGTGTGTGTCAACAATTCCCCAGCTAAGATTGACTGAATTTCATGCTTCCCCTTTTTTAGAATAAGAACTGCACATTTTCTAGTTTGCTGAACATCATGACATGGATGATCTGATGATGGATAAGTTTGATTGTGGTTAATTTATTGGATGATTTGGGTGCTAGTCAGAGCTACACGTGGTGACTAATTAATCTCCACAGCAACAGCTTACTAATGCAGCACTCCGGTTTCTTATTCCAACTGTACATTTTTATTAGAAGCAGAGCAACTGGCGGTCACACATGGCACAACTCAGCTGAGTCAAATCTGTCTTTCTAACCACCCTAAGCAAAGCTTTCTAGTACAAGATCCGATGTCAGTTATGACGAGCCTTTTAGCTACTCCTTGCTTTCACTACTAGCTTGATAAAACTGCTAATGGTGCATGCTTTGTTCTACAGTTGTTGTGACAAGGACCCTGGACTTCTAGGCTTCCTTGTTTTGGTGGTTTGCCCTTTTAGCTTCTACGAAAATCAAAATAAATAAGATAGTATTTTAAAGCAGATTCTTCAAACAGTTTCTTAAGCGAAAAATCCGGCGTTCCAGAGCGATCGCTACAGTGCGCCGCTACGGTCCCGTGATTTGCTACGGTGTACGGCCTCAGGTGTAGGGCTCTGGACAGGATGGTTTAATGTGCTAGCCTGGACTGGCATTTTGTGCATGGCAGCTGGGGGGATAGTAACCTGTAGAAGAGGGGGCCAGGACCGGCGGCAGCATCCCTAATTGAATTTAGGCATTTAATTTGGGCCTTTGATTCAGTTCAAAACAGGGATTTGAACGTTGCTACAGGGAAAATGCAGGAAGAGGGATCATGAGATCTCGCACTGAACTGGGCAAATATGGGGGTTTGATTTTGAACTGGTATCCAAACTTGAAATTCTGCGTTCCTCCCTTCCGGTTGAATGTTCCTCCCGGTATGGTTTGAAACTGGCTAATTTTGTTGCGTGAGTATAGCATGGAATGGATGCTCAGCAGCTAGCAGGAAAAACTAAGGGCCCGTTCGCAGCTCAGGAATTTCAAAGGATTTTACAGAAAATAGTTTAGCTTTTGCAGGAATCGAAAAAAAAATCCCAAAGCTGATTCTGGCCCATCGCAAATGGTAAAAATGGGAGGCAATCTTAACCGTTAGGCTATAACCATAAACTTGTATCAATGTTTAAGTAGAACCTCCGTAAGGCAGTAGTCATTGGGATCCGTACCTGACTTCGCAATCATAAAATGTTATATTAGCATCAAACTGGCTGCCAACACTGTAGACCAAAAGATGTAGGCAAAATAAAGAAGGCAGGATGGGGTGGGGAGACCGTGCTGTCTGGATCTCGTGCATTACATAGCATCGCCAATTTGTTAATTAGTCTGTCCACTAGGCGAGGAATTTTGCAGAACTAAGTATCTTGTGATGTGCCTCTGGAATGAGCTGGTTAGCCATTACAGGTTTAATAAATCCCTGCAAATGTTCTCCTTTGGACCACAGACCATTGGTTTGAATTCTTGCACTGCATGACTCAGATAAAAGTTTTTCTTAATTTCTTCCTCTCCTGACAAGAAAATGCTACGAGGCTTGAGAAAAATTATAGAAAGAAAGACAGCTATCAAATCTATTTTCTTGTGATATGAGTACCCTTTTTAACCGGTTGAGCAATTGATTTACCCCATATGTGATGGATGCTTGATGCTTACCTTGCAAATTAATGTGTTTCACAGATCATTTCCAATAGCAGTGTGCTAAGATTACTTGGCCTTCTTTTTCTCCTTTTTTTTCTGGCCTTGGTGTTTGTTTACTTTACAGAAGAGAGGTCACATGGAGGATACCTTGCAGCGTTGGTCATCCCAATATGATTTTTCATTTTTGTACACTGAATTTATCCTAGTTTAAAAAGTAGCTCAAATAGACTGATTTTTGAATTTAAATTTCAAAAATAGAACAAATAGAAAAGTCAGCTAACGGAATTTTATATTTGAGTTGTACACTATCCCAATGATTCACCCAAAAAATTTTAGTATTTTTGTCTATGCCAATTTGGTCTATATTTAATTTTTATAATAGGGACAAATTTTAACTGAGGGCAAAATCGTCTTTTTTCAATGACAAATGTACCATAACTGATGGCAATAGCATATAATACAATTTTGGTACTATTCAGTAGCATATAATAGAGAGGAAGTATTTCGATGGTATTTTATAGAAGTGGACGTTATTCAGTGATATACAATGAACTCTCTCTTTTTTTTCTGGCCTTGATGTTTGTTTACTTTACAGCAGAGATCACATGGAGGATGCCTTGCAGCGTTGGTCATCCCAAGAACTTTGTAAGCAACGAGCAGCAGAGAAGAGGAAAAAGGTTGGTGCATTATTCTGTCAGGACACTTACCTGCAAACGAAGTCTCGCTAAATCTTAGGTGGTGCACTCTGCTGTACTGTTGCTGAAGCAACTAGCATTTTTTTTTCCTTCTGTCCTGGGGGAAACGCCGGTGAAATCTGGAACCTGATAGCACACATCGATGGGAGTTGCAAACCTGTCACTGAAGATCAAAGATCGTTGGGACTTTGGAAGGCCAATGGAACTCGAAACGTGCAGCAATACCATGGAATCTACACTTTGTTGTTGGAGCCTGGAGCTAGAGGCGAAAGTGACGAGGAGTTTCGCAGAGGCTGAAAGCTTGGGTCGGTCCCAATGCGCTTAGGCCGTCATGGGCCATAGCTACAGGGAACAAATGAAACTGCAAGGAAGAAGCAAAAACAGTACTGGAATTGAGGTTTTTCCCGGCCCACTCTGTCGCTCCGGCCTGTCATGGAAGCGGAGGACGGGCCGAGCTCCATTCGATTGTATGCCCTACGTTGAAAATGGAATAGTAGCTTTTCTTTTTCCGATTACAAGCAAGATGCAACGTTCAGCTGGGCCAGTGAAAAACTACGTCAGTACACACCTGCTCCGAAAGCACTCAGAGGCTGCTCCATTAAGCTAAAATTTAGTAGTTTATAACTAAAATTATACTATAGCTGTTTAAAATTACACAGTAGTTAATAGTAGCTTATTTGGTATAATTAATTTTTAAAAATTAAAAATAGAAAAACAGGTTAGTCCATCACAGGTAATGCAAATGAATACAAGAAAAAAACAGGTAAAAAATCAAAAAAACCAAAAAAAATAGAAAAACAAAATTTATAAATAGAAAAAATTAAGGTATAAATCAAAATCTTAAGTCAAAATAAGTGGGACGTTAATTCGTAGCATGACGGGGTGAAACGTCATGGGCCGGGCTAGCTGGGATGGTGGCGTTGCGACGTACCTCCTTTCGTACGTCCGGTTCACGGACAGCTAGAACCTCCGGCCGTGTCCAGTAGTCTACCATTTAGAGAGAGAGAGAGAGAGAGCTGACTGCTGTCCTCTCAAGAGAGAGAGAGAGAGAGAGAGAGAGAGACCAGGCAGCCTTCAAGGTAGGGCGACCAGGGCTGAAGGAGGCTTTGTCATCTTACCGTTGGCCGATAAGGGTAGAGAGTACGACCCCAGTGGCCCAATCACACCCTGTACGCAGCCTTGTCCCAGCCAAAATTTTCGTTCGAAGTGACGAGCAAACGATTGACTGGTCATCAGCTGCTAATTGATTAGCCTATCATTGCCTACGACTCTTCTTTTAAAATATGATTTATAATTTCTTAATTTAATAAATAGTACTTGCTGAACAAATTGAAATCAAAATTCGGACCTGTCATACTAGTTTTATTAGCGTAATCGCTGCTCCCTCCGTTCCTTTCTTCAAAGCCAGCCTAGGTTTCTCCGTACTGCTGCGTAAGCACAGTATAAGGCATGTATGTACGTACGTAGCTCACATTCTGTCTCTTTTTCACGTTTACACTCGTCTGTGGATCACATCTTGTCTCATATGTTCATGCATGCGACACTTGCGCACGAACGATTCCCTCTTATCACTTTTATGGTATTAGTGTGATCTTTTTTTTTCTTGTCTAGCTTTAATTCTCTTGGCTTTATAACCATCTTAATCCTTCCTCGTGCCCACTCAAAATATGTCAAGGAGACCGAGTACCCAGTAATATACTTCGCATGATATGATCCAGTCATCAGTAGTGACCATTTGGCTTTAGTTATTCTCATTTCTCGAGACTAGCCAAGCGACCCATACTCCTGTACAGGAGGAATTAGTTGGACTCGAGAAACCATGCAATCTGTAGGTCGGTCCATTTTTACCGCGAGCGAGCACAATCCGCATGGTTGCATGCAGCTTTACAGCTTGCGCTAACGAGCGCGTCCCGTGTGCGTCTGTTTTCGCACCAAAAAGTTATTATCGTTTATAAATAAGACTATTATTTTTATTGTATACTAACAGTAACTTTATAAATAATGTATTTTATAATATATATATATATATGAAAATAATTTCATACATATATACTGTATACATGCAAAAGACGAAAGAACAAGGAATCGTCCGATGGATCGATGGACAAGGAGGAGAAGCCGGCTGAGCAGTAAGCCGTCAAGAAAAGTATGCATGGTGCATCCATGGCCCATCGATCTGACCATCTCTAACGTCCACAGGTCGATCATGAGGTCCGTCGGTTAACCTGGGCCACAGGACATGGCTACGCATGCAGGAAACGAAATGCAACGCCAAACGAACGCATGTACACGCATGCGAGACGAGACGAGAGACGACAGGGAGGCCCAGGAGCCGTCTCCTTCGCCCTCCCCGCTTTATTGGGATCCCCTCCTCCTCCTCCTCCTCCTCCTCCTGCTGCTGCATGCGCCTCCTGCGTTCATTCCTGAAATTCCACGTACGTACAGCAGTCACGCTCTACTGAATCTCCTTTGCAGCTGCAGGCAGGCTGCAGAACTGTCTAGGAGTCGTCAGCTTTCCTTTTTCTTGGACGTCGTGCCGGCGACGTCCACGCCACGGTGGCCGCATCCGATCACCTTCCCTAACTGGGCCGTTAATTCTTCTCCTTCTCCCATGGTGATGCCCTCCTTCTACCACATATGCACGCATCTACACCCAACAGAACCGAATCGCAGGAAATTGGCCGCGTGCGTACGAGGTTTCCATCGTCTACCACTGGCACTCTATGCAGATCGGAAATCTGGTTCTGCACATTGATGCTTCAACTGACAGCTGATCGATGAGCGACCATGCACGCACGCGCGCGGTCCTCGAATCCGGCCGTGTTCATCTAATCATGTCACGTACGTTACGACCGGTAGGTGGGCACGGCTTTTTCTAACATCGTATCATCTGAATATACACCCAAAAAGAGAGAAAGCAACACCTCGAGGAAATTCAGCACTGCAGGCGTACGATCCTTGTGATGAGCAGAACATCTAAGCAGCTGCAAGCGATTAACTAGCCGCCATCGATCCACACTGGAATCTCCAACCACCAAAAGAGAAGCGAGACACACTACATATATCCGTTCCTAAGATCGATCGACAGCAGCTGGATGGATTGGTAATTGATCATATATGCCATCGAGCTAGCTAGCTAGCAAATCTGTCAGCTGTCCTCGAATTGATTTTGGTATTTTTTGGTAGGCGGCGGAGGCGCTTTCCGGTGCAAGCTACTGTAGTGCACAGGATCGTACGGAGGAGGAGGAAGCCGCTGCATGCGCGCGCGAGTGAGATGGGGATAGCCGGAGTATTCTCCAGTCAATAGTCCGGCTCTAAGTGACTATGATTTCTGAATTTTAGAAATCAAAAATAGTTTGAAATATGTTACTTTTTTATTTTTCTTTTGTATTATCTATGGAGATATAACGATATTTTTTTCTATTTTATTAAATATATCAAAAAAGTTAACAACTGCTACAGTGTTATTTTAGCTAAAAATCATATCACTTCAAAATATATATATATATCAGGTAGGCGTGCCGGGTGGTCCCACCTAGCTAGTTGTAGAGGCGCCCAGCTAGGGCATCTCCAACAATCCAGGTTGCAATGAAAAACAGAGCTAGTGCACTTATTAGCCTAATAGGTTAAACTCTTCTCACAAAGAATGCAACAACTGAGGAATCATGAAGTAGCTCTCAACATCTAAACCGCCTAATAGGTTAAACTCTTCTCACAAAGAATGCAACAACTGAGGAATCATGAAGTAGCTCTCAACATCTAAACCCAATGAATTTTGACACTTTATTGCAAATACTGGTGGCAGTCGGTATGGGGGCAGAATAATATACTTCAACAGAAAGCTTCCAGTAATTCTGCAATGACCACATTCTAGAACCAGACCAAGTTCATGTCTTTCCTAAATGAAGGTCCAGATGAGAGATGGACCTCATGTCGTCCAATTCTTTTACCTTAAGGCCCCGCGTAGTCTTCGACCGCTGCTTCCCTACCCTCCAACGTGGGCACGCTGGCGAAGTTGAGTGCCCGGCGAAATCGAGGTCGAGCAGCCCGCGGAGGCAACCACGTCTACATCGTCCTTCACCATTGGGAGACGGTTGGGTCGGCTCGGAGCGACAGGATCTGGGTGATGATGTGCGGCGGGACTAGGGTTTCACATGCTGCGGCAGTGGCGGCGAGAGGAGGAGGAGGCGGTGGAGGTGATGGGAGGAGCTGATGGCAGTGAAGGGGGAGGCAGGGTTTAAACTTTCGGTACCAAAAAATTTTCAGTGGCCTACGAATGGAGCGAAATCCGAAATTGCGGAAATTTTGGACAAAAATTTTAAATTTTTTTGATGAAATTTAATCAAAATTTGAATGAAATTTGGACAAAATTTAAATAAGGGTAAATTCGGCCAAAATTTGACCGAATTAGTGTTGTTTTGGGGGCCAATGAAAGGAATGAAATTTCGCTATTTTGACGAAATTTTGTCCTAAATTTTAAACGGGGGAGGGGGGAGGCGATAGAGGTGACGAGAGGAGTAGGCAGAGGTGGAGGTGGGAGGAGTCATTGGCAAGGAGAGGAAGGAGGCAGCGCATGATGAGGGGACGAGATTTGGGTGAAGTTGAGTGGGAAATCTTGTCATGTGCATTAGATAAAAATAGAGAGTAGTATAACAGCCCTAAGATGATAGTAGTGGAGATGCCACCACTATGGACGAGTGGAAACAATGGTGATGGAGACCAGGGGCGGATCTACAGTAATTCAAGGGTATTCAGCTGAATACCTATTTTTTTTGAATAAAAAATCAATATATATAGGATATAATACATATGTATATATGCAGTTGGGCTAAAATCACTATTTTCAGTGCACATTCGGCCTCATCGGCTCATCCCCAGGCTGATCCCTATTCGGCCATTCGCCTCATCCCCATTCGGCCCACGACGCTTCCACCCCATTCCGCCTCATCCCCAAAGCCGCTTCCGCCGTTCCGTGTCTCCCCCAAATCCCCATTCCCCGACTCCCCGAGCGGCCAAACGGCGAGCGGCCCGAGCCCTACGCGGCCACGCCCCCACTGCCCCAGACGCGGACGCCCCTCGGCCCCCGGTCGGCCGGTCCGGACTCCAGAGGAGAGACTCCGGCCTCCACCGCCGCACCGCTGATCTTCTCCTCCGGCTCCGACCACCGGCCCTCCGCCCTCCCTTCTTCAATCGGCCGCGGCGGCCCGTCGCCATCAGCCTCCGCCGCGGATCTACGCATGTGCGCCAGCGCCCTCCCTTTGTCAGATCTGCGCCAGCGCCATCAACTCGCCTCGCCGGCCGCCGCGGTTGAGTGTTCTTCATCTACCCTCCGCCGACCGCCGGCCTCAAGCCAGGTAATCGCTTACCTTCAAGCTTCAAAAAATCAATAGCAGCAGCAGATGGATTAGGTCCCTGCCCTTTTTGCTTCTGGGCAATAACCTGTACAAAGAAAAATTTTAACTTCAATGTACAATGAAAAATGATATGGCACGCAAGGAAAGGTATGCACATGTGCAGATAGATTGCGGAAGACAAATTGGTTCTACATTTCTTGTGGAAAAATTTTGCATTGCATTTATTAGAAATGTACAAGAATCTTGGGATAAAAAGAGCAGCAGCTGAGAATAGGAAATTTATCTGTTCCTGGTATGCTTTATTGAGTTAAGCTAACTTCATTGGCATTTATCTGTTCCTGGTTTCTCAAGGGAGGATAAGAACCCACAAAAAAATCCTGTAAGATTAAGAGATACCTTGTGTTTACTTTTATTTATTCTGTATGAATTCGCCACAATGTTGTGGTTCCTTTATCTTCAGTACTTATGCATTTGTGCTATGCAATAAGCCCAATGAACCCAACTTACGGTGGCATTGCCCTCACTATTGTAGTGAATTTATTGGGTTTATTTTGTGGGCCTTCTAACTTCGGAAGTTCTGTGTAATCGCTCAAAGTATAAACATTTAGTGCTTTATCAAAGTTTTAACTTCACAAAAGAGCATTTTATTCTAACAATTGACTCACGTTATCTGCTTATTTTGTGACCATGGCTGAAACTGAATGCTCAATGCTGTCTATTTGAATCTCAAAAGTAGAAGCAACTGATGAGAAGAGGTCTAGTAAAGAAGTTGAATGTTCTAGTAAAGTAGTAGGAAAAGATTTATAATTTGGTATTCTCGTCTCTTTACTGTTAAATCGTGACAATCAATTATTTGATTTTGTAGATCTTTGAGCTTTAAAAAAAATGAAGGAGTCTGTAAATTTGAAATCTATGGAGAGAGCTGAAAAGAGCAAAAAAAAGTAGGATAAGCAAGGTATGTAACTGCCATTAATCTTTATAGTTTGCTATTTAATTCATGTCATTGTGTTAGCATTATGTCACCCATTTTTATAAGAAATCATTAATTTCTATATTTTTATTATATCTATATACACGTATCGTTATATCGGTATTTTAGAGGAAACGTGTGTCGCGGTATCGATGTATCGGTAACGATCTAACTCTAAAATTTGAATACCCATTCTAAAAATCTTGGATCCACCACTGATGGAGACGACCAGGTGGTACCGAAGACCTAGTGATGGGGTGCGGAGGACAGAGGTCATCTGAGTAGGACATGCGAGGTGAGCATACAATTACTAGGGTGTAAGTGTTAAGAGAGGGGTTGTAGATGACGGGGAAGATTTTAGAGTTTAGTGTCTTCTTAGAAAGCACGAATTTTACAGTAAATAATTCAATTCTAGCACGAATCACAAAAAAAGTACCGTGTTCTAAATGGGGCTTCAGAGACAAGATAAACGGTGGAAAGATGTCCTCAAGTTGACTGTAATGGACCACGCATTGAAGATTTGGGCGGATCACCAGCATAAATCATGTGACTCAGTGGAGTACAAGTAAATAAGGAGGTATTTAGAATGATGTTAGTTTATAATTTTTTTTACTGTAACTAGTTTATTTTTTACTGTAGTTGAATTAGTTTATTTTGATAACTCATCACAGACAATGTAAAAGAATACAAGAAAAAAAGTCCTAAAAATCTAAAGAAATAAAAAAAGGACGAAATTATTGAATAGTGAGAAAAAACAGAAATCAAAAATAAAAACTGAGTTTAAGTTAAAATAAACGGAGCCTAGTGAGGAAGCATCGCATCATCATGGTCGTGCTTTTACGCCGCATTGAAATCCAAGGGGACGGACCGGCTCCTCCAACTCCGCCGCCGGCCGGATCGGTGCACCAAAAATCACAAACCTAGCCAATTCTGTCTTACTCCGATCCATCCAGGATACTAGCTCCTGGTGATATCTTGGATGTGCTCAAGATCATATCCTAGTCGTTTCCATCTCATTTTGGTAATCTAGATATCTTTTGACTACTGTTTACTAATCAAAGTTAGGAAGCTTAACGGTATGCATACCTGCTATCTAAAATACTAATCCTGTAATTATAAGCGGAGCGAGTACTAATTAATTAAGCAGGTAGCTTGCACAGGGTAAAAAAAGAAACTAGAGCATGCATCCAGCTCTCTTGTCTCTCGGACACTCAATCAAGGGATGAGACGTTGGAAGAACTGCACACGAGCTGTTTAGTTTCTATAGAGCTATAGCGGATTCGATTCGTGCCACAGTATGCACGTCAAATTAGCAATTGACGAGGCACCTATCAGCAATACTAGACTACTATTGGTGCACCACCGGTACAACACGTAGGGGAGTACTAGGTAGAAACTAAGCGTGTAATATAAATCATGGGTGGGTTTTTTTATGTTATAGTTTTTGACTTAAATTTTTTAATTTTATCTGTACATAAGAGAGGGTGCAGAGAGAGACATCCGCGTGTGATTTTGGTCGATATAGATGAATTCGGTGCAGTGTCTACTACAATCGACTTGTAGAGCCCGTCTTGAAAAGACACACCGTTTAAAATCTAGTTATCGTAGAATAAGCCAAAACCCAAGCACGAAAGAACCTAGTCCATATCTTAAGAATCTAAGATAATTAAGTCTTTGACGAAGTGAATCATATACCAAAGTAAACAGTTGAGGCTCTGTTCTTTTAAGCTACGACTGATAGCTTCTAGCTGCGCTTTTTCGAAACGATGGAGATATCGACGCGGACAGCGCACATGGTTTTAGGCTCGAAAAGCCGTCCTATTTGTTTCGATTTCCAGATAAGCCAAAGATAAAAACAAAGAAAGAACAGAGCCTGGATTATTTATTAGCCATGGCGCCATTCGATTTGGTTCTAGCTAGCTAAGCAGTAGCCTGTATTATTTATAAGAATGGCCTTAGTCACACAAAATTTGCAGAAATATCACTTCTACCACACGGTGGCCATGCGGCAGCCTTGCCGGGGCAACATGTGGCTTTTGTTGCGGCAGGGCCCTTAGCCACACGGCCACCATGCAGGACCTGATTAGCAGGGTAATTAGCATTAATCTAATTCTAATATGGATTTTGTATAGATGCGCTGCTTGTTTGATTTTTAGATATAGTAAACGAACTCCAAAAATTACAAAATTTTGTGTAGAGCCTTCTAACATAGCATACATGATTGTGTATTTTTTTTTTGTAATTTTATCGATCTTGAATTTCACTTAATAATTCATTTAATTAGACTATTCCTAGGAATTTTTTCATGTAGCAAATGAGCTCCGAAAATTATGAATTTTTTAAAAGTTCTTGCATAGTTAATTTAATTGTGTAATTTTACTAGAGTTTTACATGTTAGAAATTATCTCAAAAATCAATGGTTTATGTCTTAAAAAAAATCAGATTTTCATTTTTGAAAATTAGGGTTTCATGATTGTGTGACTTGGAATGTGTGAAGTTTAGTACGACATGACTACTTTATGTCGCCTCGTCGCTTCAGGCAGCCATTTGAGTTAGGGTTTTAGGGTTCATTTTTATGGTATTATGCAAGGTATAGACAACCTTAAAACTGTTACTTTGTGCATTACAAAACTCTTTCGTAGATGAATCTTTCAAGTTTTGCCAATCTCGCTACTACTACGGTACAGAACGACATAAGCATTTGGACCATGTACGAACAAAAACCTTTAGGAGGTACGAAAAATATGACGAGTAGGACTAAGAGCTACTACGGAGTTGCCTGATCTACTGTGTGGAACGGGGCCATTTGCCCATGCTGTCGAGTTTAACGTTGTAGTCTTTGTCGGCCATCTTGGCCTTAGTTGTCATTTCGCGCTTTCTCTCATGATGTGCCTCGTGAGCCTCGTGCTCGCTGCGGCTGCATACCTCCAGATGAGCTTGCGTCTCCTGATGGATACGCTTGCTATGCTCTTCGTTGCGCCACTTCTCCTCCCACCTCTGGTGAACCGTCTCGGCATCCTACTCCTCGTAAGTGAGATCATGTAGATGGATCTCTCGGTCAATCCATTTGCGGATTGCACATTACAGATCCGGAGACTACAGGTAGATTAGAGAGGTAGTACGTGTTTTTGAACAGAAATGCAAGGGGAATATACTGTAACCGGTCATTACCGACTGGTGGTACCGCGCCATATCCCAATGCCGGTCTGGATAGTCCTAGGCGTACTTATGGCAATCCTAGTAACGTATGTCCAGGCTCAGCCATTGTATCGACTTCAAGAATTTGCACATGTCCCCGCACCAGTAGAGAGGCTCAGCAAAATCCGCAATATCACCTGTCACGTGTAGGGCCAACATCAACATGACATCATAAATCACGATTTCTTTTAGAAATTGAATTCGGCCAAAAAAATAATTTTTTTGTTGATGTCATAATTCTAATTTTTCTTTAGAAAAATAATTCCATTAATTCCGCATTGACGTCATAAATATCTTTTTCTTCAGAAAAATAAAAACAATTTTTTCTTTTTATTTAGAATTTAAATTTTCAAATGCTTATTCTTCTTCATCCTAACTCTGATTGGGCCCGTTCAAATTTCTAAATTAATCTAAAATCAAGATCTATCCAAATATGCAATGATTTTAAATTTTAGAGTTTATTTGAATTTAGATAGTTATTTTCACATGTAGCCTATGATGATTCCAGAGATTTTTATGACAACGATTCTCGTCAAAGCAAGGCAAGTCACACATCTTTGATCATGTTGATTCAAATTTATAAATAAATTTATGTTATTTTTAAATTATATTGTATGCTTAATTTTTATTCCCTGTATTTTAAATTTAGTTTTTTATTTCAGTTAATACCCAATTGTTATGACTCCATTGACTTTACAAATTTTTGTACCTTGTTACCTTAGATTAAAACTCTAGTTAGTACATTAGTATGAATAGAGAATTTTTATAGCAAAAGCTTAGACCTGCATAGATAGAACCTAAGGTTGGGAAAACTTTTTCACATAAAATGATAAGTTTTTAAAATATATTCTTGACTTCGGTGAGTCAAGAAGGTCTATAAAATATTTAAAAATAAAATATAAAAATTAATTTAGACTTAGGTTATGGATAAGGTGATGGGTGCTTGTTAGTATACATGGTAACTCGGTGGCTCAACGTTGATACTAGGCATAAGGGGGATGTGGATAGAGCCTAAGTCAAATAAGGACCGATCTGTGAGGTACTGCTATAAAGCCCAATCATACTACAATTTTGGCTAACTAATTAGTAGGTCTCAATCTAAGTCTCGCTACAGGTTGAATGTGAGCATGGCATAGACTATAGGAAGTCTCACATGACACAAGAGGGGGCCTGATTTGGTGGATTTCTTATTGAGGTAAAACTTTAGTGGAGACATGGCTAGGTTGAAGGCTTAACTTTACAAAGGCCTTTTTATGGTTACTCAATCGCATGCCCAAGGAAGCGTGTAATGGCCGACGCAATGAGCTAATCATATCTTGTAGGTAAAGCTGTAAAACCTCTGTAGAGTGTATAAACTATTCTGGATAGCTGTGCCCACGGTCATTGGCATGCTGAGTAAAATTTTTCATGGATTAAATTTTATTTTTCAAAAAATGGTTTTAGCTGGGAAATGTGGTATCTTTTTGGAGAAAGATAGTTCGGGTGGGATACCCGTGGTTAGGTTAGTGCTAGGTCGATGCTGACACTAATGTTATTATTTGGAATTACAATATTTACTTTACAGTATTAAATTTAGCAATTTTGATCTATTTATTATATTTCATTAAATGTTGTTTATGCTCAAATAACCATATAAGCCTTCGTTTGTTGTCTTTATCATTAATTGCATTTTCGGTGTGACTTGCAGAGTACAAGTTGTATTCACTATTGCTATCACTATCTCAGAGGAGGACGACTTCGACTACGGTGAGGACCACGTCGAGTAGGCCGCGTCTTACTATCGTCTGTCTATGGGCAGGCATGGACTTTGCTTTCTTTAGTTGCTTCCGCAGTTATTTTCTTTTGCTATTGTTGCCAATAATTATTGATGTACACTTTGGTCATAAGACCGTACTCTTTTATTTAATAAAGTTTGTTACTTGTGCTTAATATTTATCTCTGTTACCGATGTGTGCGCTAGCTGATTCTAGACTAGTGCGATTTACACAGAGGATCTGGAGTCACCACTCCAGGGTCTGACAAGGAAGGAGGTCAGCATTGCGAAAGATAGCCATTACATGGTGGCCATGCGACCTATGAATAAAAAGATGAATTAAATGAGTACTGTATGTCGCTAATTATGATTAAATTAATATAAATTAACATGGTAAATTTGGAGTGCATAAAATTTCTAAAAAAATTACAAAATTAGGTCGACTATGTCGAGAGGGTCCACAAAAAATTCGTAATTTTTGGAGCTTGTTTACTATATATAATAATTCCTATATATAACATAATTCAATAAATTTTGGAGTGAAATTCAGGATAGATAAAATTACACAATCAACTACGCTGTGTTGGGAAACTTCACACAAATTTTTTTAATTTTTGAAGCTCATTTGGTACATGTAAAAAAATCAAACAAGCAGTGTACCTAAACAAAATCCCTAATTACAATTACATTAGTGCTAACTAGCCTACTTAATCGGTTGTTGCAATGTGGCTGTGCGGTAAAGGAGCCTGCCGCACGGTGGTCGTGCGTCAGGCCTCTGCCGCATGGTGCATTGCGCTGTCGTACGGTGGTCATGTGGCAAAGGCCTTGTGTTGCCCCGACAGGGTTGTCGTACGGTCACCGTGTGGTAGAAGTGACATTTCTGCAAGTTTTCATGTGACTACGGCTATTCTTGTAAATACTGGTTCAAAAGATACCAAAAGTGCAAAAAGTCACATTGACTCTGAGGATCTATGGGTTGCTTTAACCAACTCCAGGTCTTGTTCTTTTTAGCTCTTGGCTTTTTTTTTCTATGATACCTAGCTTTTAAATTGAGTATTTTTTTAAGACAGTGTTTACAAGTTGATTATAATAGACACTGTAGCGAATTCATCTAGATCGGCCAAAATTGCGTGCAAGTGTCTTTCTCCATACTCTCTCGTGAATAGTTAAAAGTCAAAAATTTTAGTTAAAAACAAAAAAACTGTAGCCCAAAAGAATAGGCCTTGAAGTTGATAGTTTTTAGTTAGAGCTTTTAGCTCTGGGCTAAAATGGAACCGTAACAACAGGTTGTTAGATGCACGCACCCGCACAAAGAAAGGGATGTTTTATTTTTAGCGGCAGCATCATCACCAATAATATCAGGAATCCTCCCATGACGATTTGATTATTACATATACTAATTAATTACCTGTCAGGTGGAGCATGTCCCCCAATACTAATTTAAGATCAAATCAAGGAAATGCATCTAATAAGATAAGAATATTATGTTCTTGTCATCCATAAAGTACGCCACACACATATATATCTCCACCGATCCACGGCTAAATTCCACTGACGCATAATGGAGCGGTCGAGCAAGTGCTGTCCGGCTTGATGGCGATAAGGAGGTGGACGAGCAACCGAGCCAAGGCTGGACGCCATGATTTGAGAGGTGCCACCCCTCTGTGAGGCCCCCGGCCCCAGCGCGCGCACTCTGACCCCTCGTCTAACCATCTCGTTGCTGTCTTCTCGCAGCTTCAGTTCATATCCCTGCAAGGCTATTGCCAGCTTTTCACGAGCCGAAGAGGACAACCCCACCATGCGTGTTCCAATTTCTAGCTAGTGGAAAGAGCACATCAAATGGGGACATGGGTAGCAGATATATGCTGCATCGATCTCGAAAGCAACACTAACATTTTTTCCCAGTATTATATAGTGGGGTGAATTGCCAGTTTACTATTGGATTAGCAGTTGAAGCCTTTGTAATGTTGACAACGGGAGTCGTCGCCATGATTGATTCTACTATATGTAAAGCAGAAATCAGATACGTACCATCCAAAGAGGGGAGCTGAAGGCGGCTAAGCGGCTAAGCCCTTGCAAACAAGACGTTCCAAGTAGCAGTGGGCAGTGGCCATTCTAATCTGAAATTTGTATGGGCATCTACTCCAAAAGATAGAAACGGACACGCATGGAGCATCTATACAGCATCTGCACCATCCATTTTCCTGTTCTCCGTAACTACCAACACGTACATATGCACGTCCTACTTATTGTTGTAATAACTACGGTTTTCGGTAAATATTTTAATAAATTTTCAGAATTATAAATAAGAAAAAAAATATTTTCAACATAGGTTAAATGACCAGAGCAAAAATAAAATAATTGCATGATAGTAAATCTTTTCTAAGTTATTTAAATAAAACAGTTAATACTCAAATTGTTATTTGTTATTTGTGCTATTAGATGTTGGGCTACCCTTATTTTAAACAAGGTCTCATTGCTATGGTGGTCTAAATCTATTCAATGATTCAATGATGATCTCTAGATATTCTGCTAGTTTTGAGCTAATTGACTTACCACAATAACCAATTGCAATTCAATATAATTAAACAAGTAATAAACTAAACTTCCAAATGCTTTGTTACAATAAATCAACAACAAAATAGCAAGCATATAAATAACAATGGCTCAACTGAAGGTAACATGTCACTAACAGTAAGCAAGTATTGATGGACAGAATGATCAAGGCTACGGCAAGTATGAAACAACACCAACAACTCCTACCAAATACTCAATTTGCTAGCAAATATCCTAAAAAACCATCTTAATCTCATATAGACTGTTAATCTTTATCGAGCAATCAATTATCCCATAAATTATCATACAATTGTCTCCCAGAACTAGTGAATAATATTGCCAAATACCATGGTACGCTAGAATGGCTCACAATTGTACAAGAACAACAAGTACCGAAGGCAACTCACGAGGAGATGACACTCCAAGCTGTGCAGAAGGCAGTAAGGCTAGGCACGCTGAAGTCGGAGCTATCTCAGAAAATGTATTGCCGTCATTTGCATTATGGCGTGGTTCTTGGAGATATAAAACCACCCACACAGGCGGGCTGACACCACGGTCATGAGGTCGAAGGTTAGATAATACCGCACAAGACAAAAAAAAACTAGCATCAGCCAAGTGCTAGACAAGTCAGACACCACACAACCGAAACCACAAAGGTCATGATCAAACCACAAGCACCATCGCGACGAGTGCTTACCACGCCACACCACCAAAGACTACCATAGGCAGCCGGGGCTACCGCTAGGACGTCACTGGCAGTCGGAGTCGCCATTGCCGCCTTGACCTAATACAAGGTCAAATAACCACCATCGCCAGAAACCCGGTCCCTTGGTTTCACCCTCACCGAAGCATGGCCTCGGGTTGCTGGAGCAGGGGTACCAAACTAGGTCGTCGCCGCTAGAGCTAAAAACCCTAGATGTTGCTCTCGGTGAATGATCGGAGAAAGAAGAGTGGGAAACTCAATTGAATCTGCTCAGGTTAAGAGAGAAGAGCCCTAAACCGGTATATGAAAAGGTAAGGAGACAAGGTGCCGCCACCAGTAGTCCGAGATTGTTGAGGAAGTGGGGATAAGGACAACCCCATGATTCCACCCCTGAGCGCCGTGGAAGACCCAGCCGAAGGCCACCTCCCTCTCATTATCTTCTTTCTGATGCCAATGACAAGTAGGCTCCACTCTCTCTCTCATTTTTAATTTCTTTAAAACCAAAAATAAATTAGAAAATATCCAAAATACCCTCACAGACGACACTTACCCACCTGATGCCCATCTGGAGCTACGGCGGCCTGACAGCTAAGCTCTGGCATATCCCGGCCTCTTTTTTCCTCTCTCAACCTTGGATCGAATGCCAGCTCCTGACCATGACCGTGATGATGATGAAGGGATTCAAAATGTCAAGAAACTACACTGGGGCGAATAATTGTGCCCTCCCGGTGGACGGCGACGTGATACTGTCGTGCTGCGACCTTTGCGCTCGATTGGTGGACGCCTACCGCGCGTCTCGACTCGAGAGGTGTGCACTGTACAACGCCTGTTTACTGCTGTCAGGCTCCTCTACGTCGCTGTCGGAAACAGGGCGCGCGTGCTACGCGTACGAACAACCAAGCCGTTCGACCCCACCGACGAGTCGCTGGCAGTCGTCGGTGACTGCCTAACCTGAAATTTTACTCCGTTTCTCAGAGGCTTCTTTCTATCTACGGAGTCATGCGCTGCGCTGTAAGACCATGGAACTTCATCCTATAGTATGTTATGAGTAGTTAATTTTAATGTATAAGTTTTGTTAAAGTTGGTTCTGAAGTTTTTTAGTTTTCATATTTGCTGTCAGTTTTTAATCGGTTTGATCAGCCTGACAACGCGATCAGACTAGCAGCTATGGAGCAGTTAGACCAGTCATATGCCTTTTAAAAAATGGATACCAAACACTTGTGTTTAGGTATGTTTGAGGATGTGCTTGCATTAGATGTCACTCAATTTGAAGTTCTGAATTGAAGCTAGATAGAGTTGAACCAAATTTCGAGAAATGGTGATTTCTAGTGGTCTTAAGAGGTCAGATCGGCTTGTGCTCAGCGGTTAAACCGCTAGTCATCTGACCGGTGTTGGGCAAGCGGTCAGATCGGTCCCCTGTTATTGAGGTGAGTTTGAGTGGTGTTGGGTAGTCTAACCGGCCTATGGTTAGCGGTCGGACTGGCCCTATAAGTTCAGAGCATGGTGTGAGTTGAGTTGAGTTAGTTTGAGTGTGTGCACGATATAGGAGCCGTTGGATAGTTGTGTTGTATTGCATGATACATGATTTGACTAACATGAGTCAAGCGTCTGGAATTTATGCTCAAAATCAAATTGCTTGATCTTTGGATGTGTTGCTTGAAGAGCGGCGGTTGTCAATGGCAATGAACCAGAATTAGGCAGGGGAGCTGAGGTCCATGTGGTTGGGTAAAGCCGGGTGAGGTTATGTGTCTCAAACGTGAAGCAAATAAGCGACGAGGATTACGATGATGTAAGTTGGTGCATCTGGTGTACCAAGTAATGAGGCCGATACACGTAGAGACTGTTCGGGGGAGTCCAAATGTGTGAAGATGTAACGGATAGTCATTAGGTACTACGACTTGTGTGTCAAAGTTTATGGAGATGCTTTTATGAATTAGATTGGTGTTTCAGGCTATCGGCGCCCTTTGGATGAGCTGCTTTAAAAAGCATGCATGTGTGTGTAAAATCTAATGTGGTATTGGGTTAATGGGTTAGTCTATGTAAGTGATTGAAACCCAACTAGAGGTGATGGACTGGGTTTCTTATGAGCATCCATATATAAGGTGAGAGAGGAGGTGTCTTAGGGGCTAAGCTTTAAGAGTCTTGGCTAAGCCTTTGAGAGTTAGGTATAGGATTTCTAAGAGGAAAACTTTGTGTGTGTGCTCCATAGAAAGTGAGCTCTATTCTCCAAGAGTAGAGTGGGTTTAAATATCCATCTTTAAGTTAAATAAATATCTAAATTTCGTCTAAATAAGTTTTGCCATGAATTTCTCATTGTGCTTTTGATTTGCTTTGTTTTCTCGTTTAAATTTCCTTTGTTCTTAATCTTGTTGGTTCCCAAGAATGTGTGAATGATGAATGAACCTCACAGATGCTAGATTCCATCCATCTAGGCAATGCTATAGCAAGTTCTTAGTGTTTGATTTGGTTTTTCCAGTATTGATGTAAGCTGCTTTGTTTTGGGCAAAGGTCGAAATTTTGTTGAGTAGCTTATCGATCTATAGATGGAATAGATTCATATGATCTTGAAGAAGCTATGTTTCAACTCATTTGGCTGAGTATATTAGAAGTTAGGCCATTTGGAATAGATCCATAGATGATTTTTAACTACAAACCGTATGTGATAATCACTATCACAGACGGTTTTAATTACAAACCATCTGTGATATTTGATTATGACAGACAATTCGTAGTTAAAACCGTCTGTGATATTTAACTATCACAGACGATTTTTCAACTATCACAGATGGTTTGTAGTTAAAAACTGTCTGTGATATTTACATCATAGACGGTTCGAAAGCTGTCTATGATGATCTTATATCATTACTGATCCATCAATTCAGATGACTAATTGTTTGTGATAATATTTTCTATAGTAGTACATAGATATGTCTTCCTAGATTTAGCCTGGGTCGATTAACTAACTCAAACAATAGCCGCTGAAGGTCGAAAACTTGAAATCGCTATACTGCTCGTATCAAAGATTATGCCCTTTCCAACCCACTGCAGGCAAAAGAGAGAGAGAGAGAGAAATGTTCAGGGAAACATTCTTCCGATCGAGCAATTAAAGGCAGTAAATTAGGATAGATGATCTGTGCGTGGAAATTTCACGGCCCACGCATTAGGACATCTCCAATGGTCTGAGTCAGCTGGCTATTTGCATGTACACATCAACATAAATCCTACGTGGAGGAAAGAGAGTATGCAAAAAAAATCGAGCCGGCTCTTCCTTAAGCACTAGGCTATAACAGAAAACGAGGCAGTCTCTATAAATGACTGTGTGTGCATGTAAGTATCAAATAGCTATCCTTATAGACAGTCCTTTGTATGCTAGCTATTTGGTTGATGATGTGGAAGTCTCCTAGTTAGTTGCTAGTTAGGATCATTGGAGATGCCCTTATGGGCACGAGATTCTTCTGTCTCCTTCTGTCCCCGCACCATTTATGGCTTCTCGCCGTACGCGCGAATAGTATGGCAATATATTCATGCGTTTCCCGCCAAGTAGTCGTTATACGATAGTAGCAGTAGTACTTCGACGTGTTAACGTGGTAATAAACAGCTTTGTTCATGTATTAGTAAGAGTGAGTAGGAGTAACATTCGGATCTCGGTCAATACTCTTTGCAGCACATGCATGCATGTTTCTTCTTCGATCTAATCTGGTCCCTAGCTAGCTTGCTCTTCTGGTTGAGACACATACATACATATATACATACATATATACATACATACACACACATACACACACGGACCAGACTAACCTTAACCACACCACCTCATGCACACAATGCAGTTACTCAAGTATTTCCGATGCTAGTAGTGGCGGAACCATTGTGGGGGCAAGCCAGGGCAGCTGCCCCGAGTCTCTCGGGTGGAAGACCTTTCTGACCTTCTTGCTAGTCAGCAACTGGACGGTCTAGGGCTTCGTCTTTGCCTTGGCACGAAGGACTTCTTGGGTCTGGTGACCACCTTGTTCTTTTTCTCCGGAGCCTTGCGCTTGGTGCCCATGGCCACCATCTTCTTGGGCTTGGTGGCATCCTTCTTCGGCTTCGTCGCGTCTTTGGCTGGCTTCACCGTGGGCTTAGCCTTGGCCTTGGGCGAGTCCTTGGCGGCATTGGAGAGCTTGTAGGAGGCCTTGACCTTGACGAGCTTGCCCTTAGCGGCGAACCCACGAAACTAGGCGAAGAGCATCTTCTTATACACGACGAGGGGGCTACAGCACACGGGAACGATTACGAGGGGGTTGCGGCGCAAGGCAGTGATGGCGAGGGGGCGCGGCGCAGGTAAGCTAGTTCGCCCCAGGTTGATGTAATTTCTAGTTCCGCCACTGGATGCCGGCAAGCATGAAGTTACCCGTGTTTGCTCTATTCTTTCTATCATCATAATAGTATATACATGCATGGAACATATACATACGAGAAAATTGACTCCATGTCACTGAATAAGTTGTACCTTCACTATTTGTCATCGAATAAGGTCATATTCCCTCTATGCCACCGAGTTTCGTTTTTCTTCCCTTTGTGCCATCACCTCTATCACCTATCGTTGGACACAGCTGTATTTCTTCGGAAATGCCCGAAATGCTCTGACCCATCTGATCTTCTCTCTCTCCCTTATCTCTTGTCCTCCCCTCACTTGCCCTACTCATGCGAAGGCATGACAGATTGACACTACATCGCAACTAATTTAATCCCAACAAAAAGAAAGAGGCAAGATTTTACTGGGACAGAGATATTCATATCTTTGCACGGGCAAACATCCAACAACCAAACAGAGAGCAATGCAATGGAAGAGCAATGAAATGAACTGTGGAGTGCTAGATAGAGCAAATTACCCTGTCTGATGCAAGGATGAAGAACTAGTCCTTCTCCATGAGAGACCAATGGAAGAAATCCGGCACGGAGATGACGCTGTAATCCTTTAGGCAGAAGTCACCGAACGGCCACGACATTGCCAGGCCCGACGCTTCATCGAACGATAGCCAGACCCTTGGCACCTCTGGTTCGTCTTGCAGCATGAACACCCTGCCCCTGTACCCCTTGATCCGCTCCGCCTCCCTGCCATCACATCCAGTATCATTAACACATGGGCTCCTAAAACCAATCCACCCAAGAAAGCTGAATTGACGGTGGGTAGCAGCAGAGTGGCATATTGGGGACATCGGTTTGAGGTCAACGGTGAGCTAAATGGCCACCATGCCACTGCCGCCATCTCTGGAGCCGAGCATGGTGCACGAGTCCCTAAAGTTGGCCATGTAAAGATTTTGAGCCTTGCATGCAGAAATCACTCATGAGTGGAGGCGCACACACACGCAACAAAGAGGAGGAAGTGATTTGACATTTGTGCGAGGTCGGATTGATAGACGAGACATAGGAAAGAGATGTATGTTTTGACGCGTTTGGCACGTTTTGACGCGAACGGATTGTTGAAAGCATTCCCGAACAGGCGGGGACGCGCAGTGCCATTTGCAGCCATGACATGGTGTCGGGCGCAAATAGTTGTGGATAGTTCTTGGACAAACGGAGGGAAGCACAGTGTAGAACGCGTCGAGACGAACTCAACGCCGCAGACGGCTCAGCCAACGGACTAGCGGAACACGGTGGACAAGACTTTATATAGCCTAAAGGCTGACATCGGCGTTCCGGCAAATGGAGAGAAATTAACATACGAGAGTTGCGGCGAATCGAAGAGTAGAGCGTGGGGATCGTGATGCTCACCTTGGTTTTGGTTGGGCATGCACGGTCAGCCGGTGGCGACGCGAGGAACGCGGACCCGATTTGGCCCACGGTGCCGACGATGCTCCGGCGAAGTTCCGGCGAAGGCGAGGTGAGCACCGCGTAGAACGCGACGAGGCGAAGCCAACGGTGTGGTCAAACGTGGCGGGGCTTTACTGGACGAGGCGCAAAAGGCCAAAGAACGCCGGTCGAACTACAAAAGTAAAACTCCGATTGCAGCCAAACGAGTGGGAGAGGGGACTTGAGATTTTCGGGGTTGAGTGAGGATGAGGAGGGGCTCACGGTGCTCCCTTTTATAGGGGCTCAGGAGATTTGAGGAGGGAGATCAACCATCCATATCTTTGAATGGCATGAGTTAAATCCCGCAAAAATGGTCATCAATAAGAGGGGAAACAGTAGGGAAATGAAGAGGCTTGATGAGAGGAATTGATTGCAATTTATTTCGTGGAAAACGGTTGAGAAAATCAAAAGATATGGGGGATTAAAGAAAGCTTCATAACGCGCGTCCATGGCTGCTCGTTCTGGTCTGTACGCGCATGCACACGGGAGGAAGAAGGAATTAGAGAGGAGAGAGAAAAGAGAAAAAGAAAAAAAGAAAAAGAAAAAGAAAATTTGAAAAACTTCTAAAAAAAAGTTTTTAGAATCCTTGGAACCTAAAAAGATTTTTAAAAATAATTTTGGAATTTTTTGATGTTTATTTTAATTTTTAAAAATATTTTTCTTTTCTAGCTTTAAAATAATACAATAAATAACAAATAAAGCTTAAAAATATTAGAAAAATTTATAAAAATTTCTAAAGCTATTTGGAACTTACAAAAAAAATTCCAACTAAAATTTGCATATTTTGCTTTTTATAATATTTTTTTGTTTAACAGAAATGCTCTTTTCTTTAAAGCTGAAAATCAGGTCAACTAAAATTTTAAAAATTCAAGCGACCAAATAACTTTAATTTTTATTTTAAACTAAATTAATTATTATTTTATTTTATTTATTATTATTTTCTTTTTTAAAAAATGAGCTGTTACACCATCGTTGGAGGAGATCCAGCTCGGGACCATCCCCAGCTGGTCCTCCCATGGAACCTTCCACCTCCTCCGTTGCCTCTTCCCATCCTCCCCTCCCCTCCACCCCAACCCCCACCAGCTGATGTCAGTGTCATGTCGCTGCTTGGCACATAGTTCCCCATCGGTCAACACCAAGAATCCGCCACCACCAATGCCGCACATGCCAAAAGAACAAGAACACCGCAAGCAAAGCAAAGATTGCCACTCAAAAGAGGATTCTCTATTATTCTCTTAGGGGGAGAGGGAGGAGTTGCAGATGCAGCACTCAACAGATGCAAAAAAAAGTCAAGCCGGACCCATGGATGAGGCGAGGAGGTGAGGAAAGAGGTGGGAGCAGAGGTGGAGAGAAGATTAGATGGTGCGGGGCATTTGGGCATTTATGAAGAAATGTATCTATCCAATGGCAGGTGACAGACGGTGATGGCATCGAGGGAAGAAAAAACAAAGACCGGTGGCATAGAGGGAATATGGCCTTATTCGATGGTAAATAGTGGAAACATGACTTATTCAATAGCATGGAGTGGATTTTCTCTGTACATATATACCACTTCCTTTTGCAAAATACTTGACACTATTGTCCTTTCACAGTCTCTTGTGTTAAACTTTGACTATTAATTTTACACTAATACATTTATAAAATGTCACAAAAATATAATGCCGTGAAAGTATTTCTTATGACAAATCTAAAGATATCATTTTAATATGATCAACCTAAATATTTAGAAAATAATTATAGGATGAAGTTAAGAAAGTTTGACCGGTCCAAGTCAACAGTGGCAAGTAAACAAAAACAGAGGGAGTAGCAAACATTAGACGTACATGGAGCAATGATCCAACCATAGATATTAGAGGTATATATAAATGTATCTGTGTTTATTTTCAAATATAAACATATGTATTATAGTACATACCAAAGAAATTACACAGGTAATTCCATTAGCCATAGAATATATGGGGAAAACGTTTACACGAGCCTATTGAAAGGGGGAGATTTAATAGCAAGAGTGAGTATGAAGTACTCAGCAAGTTTCTAAATAAGGATGCACTTTTGTTCTCATTTTTCTCGCGTTCTTACTTGGTCTTTCCTTCAAAAATCCATTTTTATCATTTTTGAAGAGTTTGTAAGTATTTAATATTTGATTTTTTTTCTAACAATCATTCTAGAGAAGAGAAATCCCCTAGTTGATTCCCATAGACTCTTATCCAAGAGACTTGCATGAATTTATGATTTATTAAGTACTGCGCAGACTTGTATCACTTTACCCATAGCTTTTCTCAATTATTATGGACACTGGGTCTTTCACATTTCCTTTGATGTGATCCCAAATTTAAAATGTAGAATATTTTCTCAACTATCATCGCCATATCTCCATTCGACTATAGAACAGCTGTTGGCCGAGAGTGTCTGAATAATCGACACTCTATCACACTAATATATGCACCTTTGATCCCTCAATTCTGAGCTCTATACATGTTCTAAGTTCCTCCCCTAGTCTTATACTACTTACCAATTATGGAGATAATAGCAACAAAAGAGAGTAACTTGTTCTGCCCGTTTGAGATGGAAATATTGTTGATACTGTTTTACAGCTCATTCCGGAATTGAGATTGTTTTTAATCTTTATATTATATTCATATGTAGAGGGTTTTACCTACCCTTGAATCCCTGCCAGTGCACCCTCTATGTACCCTCTTTCAGTGGTTCTGCTCTCTTTCTTATTGTTTTTTTTTCTTTCAATCATTTCTCTTTTCTTTTAGAAATTAATTTGGTGCAAGGTGATCATAGAAAATAACTGTATCAAAATAATTCATGACCACAACATGCTTAAAAAGCCTTCTCTACTTGCCTAAATGTAGGGTAGCAATCTTAGTGGTGGTATAACTGGTCCTTTCCCCTTGGACCAGTTCTTCCCCTACATTATTTGATGCCAAAATAACTATTTAGGACTTTTTATTATATTCCAGATGAAGCAACAATTCTTGTTGAATATTTTTACACTTTTTTAACCTTTTCTATTATTTGGAAAGTTATGTTTTACTGCTTTTCTTTAGTAGATTTATCGTGGTTATTTTATTCAGGTTTTGGGTATTTATTATTTATGTGAGGGTATATATTTATTTATACCTTCTTAATATTATCTTTTATTTATTGTTTGGTCCATTGATCCATTTTTTGTATTCATAAATATATTTCTATTTGTTGGCTAGCCTTAGGAAATGCTAGTCATCCCTCTGAAATAAGCAGAAACACAACAATACATGTATATATCCAATTCATATTCATTTCAGAAATAAGAACATCAATTTCACAAATTAATTAACTCAAATGAAATAAATTAGCCATATTCAGGAATAAATACACAAATATACAATTAAGTTCAATCTTGTCCCAATCAAGTTCATTCTATATTGTGGAACTCCCCATCTTTCTTATAACCTGAGATATCAGGAAGTACACACATTGTTCTCGAATTTTTTGTAGTTCGGCCTGTTCCAACGCAGTTATAGCGATGGTCACAACCTGTCGATACGAAGAACAATGTTGTGCATACATATAAATTGATAAGCGTAAAATAATTATTTCAAGATTAATAAACCTAAGGATGATTGGTCTTCATGGAACCAAGGAGTAGTTCCATGTGGTGGCAAATATAGTATCCATAGGTGTTGCCCAGCGGTTGCTGGTAACACTACAAAAATAGGATTTTGTTAGTTTGAGAGGCATTACTACGAAGTGTTATATATGATTAATGTGTATTAGTGAATACTAGAAAATCTAGATTGTGTCACAAGGCGTTGATTCCTTCCTTGGATTTTTGTACAGTAGCAACGTACTAGGCGAACGACCTACATGATTTCAAAAGTTAGCCTTAGTCATTGCGAAGGAAGAAAAGACTACAATAGAGTTATCTATGGAGAAAATATGTTTACCTGTCGATTAATTGTTGGACAATTGTGAAGTCAGTTTTGGTCTTTTTTTAGGGAATCAAAGTATATTTTCTTGTTCCATTTTGATATAATTATAATTAGAATCTTGTGAAACCTACACAGGTATGTCATCATGGTCATTAAACATAAGTTTGTATTGGTTATAAAGTAAAAATCAACAAGTATAGCTACTAGTGCAGCACTTACCCCTGGTTGTAGAGCATAAGTATGAATTCCTTGTTGCGGTGAGCCACCAATTCTGTCGTCATGTAATTCTCAATGAAGGATGCATTTTTCTTGATGATATTCACGGAGACCAAGTGTGGGTCGAGAAAACCTACCGGTGATTTTATTAATCTGACTTTGGTCGCCATATATGACATTTATCGGTATTACATGAATATAGACTAAGATTGTACATACTTACAATGTCCAGCATCGAATGAGTGAGGCGTCGAGGGTATCGAGGTTGAAGAGAAAGAACAAGTCCTTGAAGGTCATTGTGAAGACACAGTCATGAATCTCATACTGAAGATAATGTGGCCTAAACTTGACGTTGACACCCGAGCGTTGTTGTTCATCTAGTTTGTTGATATGTTCCATGTACCATGCATGCAATCTCTGCCAAACTAGTCTTAGGGTTTTGAGATGCTCTATCGGGATGACCAACAGCTCACCTAACATGAATTTTTGAGCCAACAGTAAGTTGGGGATATCATCGGTCTTCTTCAATTTTCCCTTGCCGCCTCGCTGTTTAGAGGTTGAATTCACGGTAGTTGATTGGGCATGAGATGTAGATGCATGTGATTCAGCATGCCCTTGCTGCATTGGTATATGTAACTCTGGTGTAGGTAGCTCCAGTGCAGATAGCTCTCATGGACTTAGCACCGGTGCAGGACTTTTCTATGAAGTTGACACTTGTGCAGGAGCCTCTAGACAGATGTCTCTTTTGGGCCACTAGATGAATGTTTCAATGGCTTGCCCTAGAGTCACGACCTCGTCGTTTGGAGGCATCTACAGTGGGATGACCTCGAAATTGGCATGAACACCATCCACATTCACTTTTGTGAAACTTGACGCTAGAGTTACACCATGCACCAAGACCCCGGCACTAGATGCACCAAGGCATATCTCACTTGGAGCTTGCACTTCGTAGCCACCTACACAACGATACAAAATTAGGTACCCCAACAGGCCTATCAATAGATTGAGCATTCTAGAGATAATAATTATTACCATAATGTCATCGATAGGAAATCTATGGTTGCTTTCTAAGATATGGTTAGACGTGAGCTACTCCAATGTTTGGAGGGCTAGCTAGCACAAGAGCAGCGGAGGCTTCCAACTGATTTCTCCTAAACCTTTTTTGTATGCTTTCCATTTGCCATTGCATCTTATCTCTGATGGCATCAACGATCTCCTCTCTAAGAGATACCTTAATCTGCTCTCGTAGTCGTGCCTCACGCTTAGCTTTGGCTCTCTTCCAACTCCGGTACGCTTCGAAGTCCTCTGAAAAATCATGTTTCTATGGAACATAAAGACCAAAGCCTCTCATGTGACCCGGGTGCTCCTTGTTTCTTAGGGTCATGGAGAGTATATCTCTCTCCCTGACTACCTGGAATAAGTCTAGAAAGATTTTACACTCAGCGCTTACTGTCAGAGCCCAACATGTCATTTCACTTCCTTTGAAGTTATAGAGTAATTACAAACTAGGAGGTTTGATATCTTATCAGATGGTGGGACACATCCTTGTCTACGGGGTTTGGAAAGGAGATGGCCCCCAATGACACAGTGGATGATCTCGCTCTTATGCAATTTCAAACGCGCTTATCAAGAATCCTGGTAAATGATGGGGTGGCCTTCCGCAGGATTGCCTGCTCATTCTTCTTTCTCTATTACAGGATTTTTCTCGCATACCTAGTAGTGTCGAGTATATGGGGTGCGTGTTTTTTGTCTGGAGGGCCCTGTGCATTGCACTTTCACTCCTAAAATTATTCATCATCTTCTTCACCACAAACTCTTGCTAGCACGGTTCCACGAACAGATACTTCTGGAAGGGCATCAGATCCTTCTCTACGTATTGCTTGATAAGCATTCTCTTAAAGTTCTTTCATGCTTTGCACACTGCTAGCAATGCATGTCATCACACGAAGGCCTAGTGTTCTTCTGGGATCTCGAACGATCAAAAAATTTCCGTCACCAGCTCATTTCTTTGATCTTTGCTAAAGTCCTTCCACAAATTGTACGTGATCTCAACCCATTCCCATGTAACTATTCCGACCATTCTTTGTGACGAAGAATGATGATGACAAAGAATGAGGCGATGATGCTTGTGATGCAGAGAATGATGCATCATATGCATGCTTATCGTGGCAGTAGAGGCAATGCTCGAATTGATTCTTCGATTGTTCGAGAGAATAAGCGATGATCCAGAGAATGATGCATCACACGCATGAGGCGATGATGACGAAGAATTGCTTGGATTTTTCAGAAAACGATGCATCACATGCATGAGGCAAAGGGGATGAAGAATGAGTAGATGACATCTTCACAAGATAATAAAAGTGGCGAAGAAATAGAGAGTATTGGTGAACTAGCTACCAGTAACAAATGATCATAAGAATCAATTTGAGCATTGCCTCTACTGCCTTCTTGGTGGCTTGGATTGTTGGAAATTAGGCAGTTTTAGGACTAATTTCATGTTAATTCCAAATCCAATCATTAACAGGAAAGCATATATCCAGCATTATGTAATTGACATGAAGATAAACCTATTATCTCCCAAAATAAATAAAAACATTCATATCATTAACACATGATAATATGCTAAACTGTACAGGAAAGTGGGCACTTAATTATAAACTGCATATTGCACAGATTAAAATTGTGAATTTGATCTCAGTTGAGGTGTTGCACAAGATTAAATCTTGGCCTTCTTCTACTCTTGTCAATATATCAATAATCAAAGTAACTATCTCTTTAATATTTGTCTAGTCTGACAATGTATAAATTACCTCAGATAAGAAACAAAGTCAATTGCATACTATAAGCACAAATAGAAACAGAGAACTGCTACTACAGTGCCAACAGAGTTTCGGTAATAACTAGAAGTATATAATAGATATATGCTACTGCGGTATCAGTTGAATTCAGCAATAATCAGGACAGCGATAAATTATACCAAAACATAAGTATCTGTCTTAGCAATGAACACAATCAAAAGCTAGCAGAATACTTCAATTGATAGTCACAATGATCTCTAATATGATAAGTTTCCTCATTGAGCAATCTCAAAAAGCACATAATCTATTATGCAAAAGTCCTCCCAGTATTAGTACTATTCATAGATTTTTAAAGATAATGAACTAAACTACAAGCACGACAAACTTTACACAGGATAGAAATTTTATAGAGTAAAAGCTCACTAGGCAGTGGCAATCCAAGCCACCGAGAAGATGGTAGGGGCAAGGCTCATCGCAAGAACGATGTACCCCCATGAGGCCATGAGCCATGAGGACAACGCAGAACACTGAGATCACGACCACGGTAACTACCTTGCTCGGGAGGAGGCGCACTATGGAGGAGAACGACGTGCTCGGGGAGAAGGCGGTGCGCTCGGGGGAGGAGGCGGCGTATGTCCTCGTGAAGGAGGTGTGCTCAAGGAGGAGGTGCACAGGTGAGGAGGCGGCGGGCTCGGGGGAGGAGGCAGTGGCTCATGCTTGGGGAGGAGGCAGTAGACTCGGGGGAGGAGGCGGTGTGCTCGGGGAGGAGGCATGCCGGGGAGGAGGCGACGGCTCGTGCTCGGGGGAGTCTGTGTGCAAGGGAGTGTGAGCAAACCCTAGAGTCCGAATATAAATAGGTTGGATATCATAGACGGTTCTAAATTATAACTGTATGTGATAATACACATCATGGATGGTTCTAATTTAGAATCATTTGTGATAAATTCACATCGCAAATTATTCTACTTTAGAACCGTCTGTGATAATACACAACACAGACGGATATACTTTAGAACCTTCTATGATAAATACACATCACAGATGATTCTAAAGTAGAACCATCTGTGAATCACTTTTCAGTTATGTACATAAATGAAAATTCACATATATATGACTCATTCTCTTATACATAAATGCAAATTCACATATATATTACATATTCTCATATACATAAATACAAATTCACACACACACACACATATCACACATTCTCATATACATAAATACAAATTCATATATATATATATATATATATATATATCACATATTCTCTTATATATAAATACAAATTCACATATATATATCACATATTCTCATATACATAAATACAAATTCACACACACATATATATACATATCACACATTCTCATATACATAAATGGAAATATATAACATATGACATATAAATATTTCATTCATCATTCCACTTGCTTATTTCCTTTAAAATTTAGCCTTTTATGATGATCAATGCGTATGTAGCTAGTTTCGTCATGATAACTGAAATAAGAAAACTCGTGAAATTGATTGTATTATCTCTTGTCCGCTATATTCTCAACTCTGACAATCCACCTTTTTCCATGAAGAACTGCGTAGCGCTTCTTA
This sequence comes from Melocanna baccifera, assembly GCA_036346265.1. Taxonomy (NCBI): domain Eukaryota; kingdom Viridiplantae; phylum Streptophyta; class Magnoliopsida; order Poales; family Poaceae; genus Melocanna; species Melocanna baccifera. Next base: position 32,005,861 of record CM070682.1, on the reverse strand, counting down.
TTTACCAGGTCAGTTATATAGAAAATTTGAACAACTTGGTTAGCAAGTACGAATAGTTTATTTTTGTATCCGACACGTTTGAGATCCACGGTAGTGACACAGTTCTTGTCGATCTTCATCTGTGGGAGATAGACCCAACGACAAGGAAACAGGGGGATCTTGAAAAGCACGTAGTCGAGCTCCCAAATCTTCTCTATGAACCCATTGTAGGAGCTTTTCATCCTATTGGTACTAAACACATATATGCAGACACCGCTGTTCTGGTTAGTACTGTTTATATCCTAAGACTACGTATAGAATGTGTACCTATTTATATCATATCCTTGTCATGTCATAACTATAAATGTTCACCTTTTTGCTAACCATATCAGCATATCACTTCATGTGCTCCTAGTGAGTCACTCCTTCAACCATTAGTTGAACTGACTATTGTATTATCTCGTGATCCAAACATCTGGCCGCTCCAGATTCTATTGCCAAAGCACATCCTTGTGCTGGTTAGAATAGGGCACAGCTATTGGTTCGACCTAAGCTATCCAATTGACACAAAACTTAATGACCTCTTTGGTTGCATAACCTTCAATGATACTACCCTCTGACCGAGATCGATTCTGTACATAGGATTTGAGAATCCCTATGAACCTCTCAAACAGGTACATCCCACACAGAAACACGGGCCTGGACATCTTTATCTCCCACACAATATGATCAATGAGATGGACCATGATATCGAAAAACAACAGGGAAAAATATCTCAAGACGACGTAGAATCACCACCACCTTGTCTTGCAAAGTATCTAGTTCTTCAGGATTGATAACCTTCTATGCAATTGTGTTAAAGAAATAACACAACATCATGATTGTCTGTCAGATCTTGATCGGTAAAATACTTTCAATTGCAATAAGGAGCATATATGTCATCAGCACATGACAATCATGAGACTTCATGCTAATTAACTTCAAATCTTCTATCGAAACAAGTTTCTTCATGGTGGCGGAGTAACTAGACAAAACTTTCACACCATGCAATCACTGACACAGTTTAGTTCTCTCGGCCTTGGATAGAGTATAACAAACAGGGGGGTATACTCGTCCTTTATCGGTCTTTGTCGATGCTAACTCAGGTATTAGATATTGTTCTTACAGGTCCTCGATTTACATCCCTTTCTAAGCACAATATCTAAATTCTTAACTATATCATAGACCACTTTTTCTCTTAAATGACTTGGAGTTGAACTATCCTCCTTGTCTCCGTCGAATTATTTCTTCATCCTGTGTTATGGGTGAGCCCTCCGAAGAAACCTACGGTGATGCAATTACACAGTTTTGTGTGAGTGCTTCAGCAACACACTCTCGGTATCAACTAAGGAGTAAGTACAAGTTTTGGCCCCCTTTTCTACTCTGGCCCGATAGGTTGATAATGGCAGGATAATCATTTATAGTGCAGAACAACAAGTAGTGTAAAGTGAAGTTCTCTCATTTGTACGCATCCTATATGTCGATATTTTAATATCGATTTTATGTATGATTTCTTAGATTCGGATGAAAGTTCTCAAGGCTATCGTATGATCATGCAGAGTAAGACACAAAAAATTTTATACAGGTTCAAACCTTCTCCTGTGAGAATAATAACTCTATGTCCTATGTTATTGTTACTGAGGAAGGGCTTACAAGCGTGGACAGTGCGAGAAATTATGCACTACTTATAGAATTGATTGCTTCCTACTTGGACTTGTCTCCCTTTCCAGACTTTTTCCTCTAATCTCAAGATTTGTCCCTTATGTTGGCGACGAATCGGTGGCGGTTGCTTCTTGCCAGAAGACGTCTTAACACTTTAGGAGTTAACCGCTGGATGACGGTTATAGTCAGAGAGACGTTGGTACAGTTCACCATAGGACGGTTGTTATTAGAGAGACGTGGGTAAGATTGTGTGTGGTTATGGGGTATAAAACGTACGTTCTAACTGCCTTATCAGGCTAACCCACTGTAGGAGTAAATTAGTTGTATATAGGAGAATGATTAGACCATTGTAATAGAACTTACGGCTAACTAGTCATAGCATAATTTACGACTAAGTAGTTGTAGCAAGAGTTGTGACAAGGTAGTCGTAACATACCTTACGACTAGGTTATCGTAGCAGAACTTACGACTAGATAGTCGTAGCAGATCTTAAGACTATATTTTCATAGCAAAACTTACGACTAGATAATCATAGAATATCTTACGACTATTCTATAAAATTTCTCCCTTATTATTAAGGGATATATTTGAAGAATATAATGACGCAATAAATAGAGGATTACTATATCCTCGTCACCATACTTGTATCCTTTCGATCCACAGTATTTTTATATCTTCCACCGACGGTGTTAGGTACACATCAATATCATTCCTAGGTTGCTTCGGTCTTTGGATAAGTATCAACAGTAAAATATAATTTCCCTTCATACACAACCAAAGAAGAAGGTTGTAGATACAGAGAGTCACAGGCCAAGTACTATGTTGGCTACCCATGTTACTGAAAGTATTCATTCCATCTGTACTCAATCCAAACTTTATATTTCTCGGTTCTGCATCAAGGTCTGCAAATCTCCTATCGATGTTTCTCCACTAGGTAGAATTAGTAAGGTGTCTTAGTCTTTCATCCTTCTTACACTCCTCCAAGTGCCAACGTAGTAGCTTTGCCTCCTTTGGGTTCGCAAAAAACTGTTTCAAACGAAAAATTATAGGAAAATATCATGCCATCTTAGCAGGAGATTCTTTCTTCAAACTCCCTCGCCATTATCTAATTAATTCTTACGCTTGTATAAGGATGCATTGCACACTAGACATACATACATGTTTGAATACTCGTTATGGTAGAGGGTACAGCCGTTTAGACATATTTATATTCTTTCTACTTCCATTCAAATTGGACAAATAATCTTTATGGCTCTGTAGGTGGTTTTAGGCAACTCGTTTCCCTCCACAAGTATATCTGCTAAGAGACCTAACAGCATCGTGAGATTCTTGTCAGAGCAATTGTTGCTTACCTTCAATTTCAGCAGTTCAAACACGGCTGACAACCTTGTATACTTTGACTTGCAGCATGTGAACAAAGGTTTCTTCGAGTTCTCCATCAATACCCAGAATTTAACATACTCTTTCTCATCATAGTTCCCTTCTGTATCACGAAGCATCTGATCTAGATTGTCATTATGCAGCCTATATGAATCGAAACCATAATCAATATCATCCGGTGGCATATTGTTGACTCCGTCGGTGATGTCATTATTACTACTCTCTTGTGTAATCTGCTCTTCACTATGATTGGTCCAATGTGCATACCCCTTTTTGAAACCCCTTCAAATTAAGTGTGCTTCGATCTGCGTTCGGTTCTTAAGTGTGAGAGATCCACGAGGCTGCCATGCTGACTTTTCTGTTTCGCTACTATCCATCCCTCTGGGAAGGAAGACGCAATAGGAAGATATTCGTCACTGCCTCCAAGGACGATCTGCTCCTGACCCACTAGGTCCAACTCACCCGAGTTTTGGGAGCCACCTACACTAAGGCTCTAGAGGAGATCTCGAAGCTCCGCCAGCTATAGCCAAGCCGAGACTCTCCATGCTTAGCTCGCCAAGTGTGAAAAGGCCCTGGCTGCAGTAGAGCGTGAGAGGGATGCTGCAGTCGTCGAGCTTGAGTAGACTACAGTACCAGCAATGGTTCACGCTCCAACACCCGTCGGACCGCCATCATCCCCACCAACCCCGCTCTTACTCAACCACTCACCAAAGGACTACACCTAAGGAGCACCACACGTAAGAGCGTGCGGCGCCCCAACCCGCCGATCGTAGTCAACATTCGAAATACCAGCCGAAACTGCAGTCGCTCCTGCTCTCGCTCTAGTTCACTTGGTGACTGTACCACTTGCTGCATGGAGGAGTAGCCCGACCTACGAATTAGGTTAGCTCGTAGTGCTTGCTAGGAGTAGTTTTTTGTTTACAAGCACCAACCTATGTACTAAACAGTAGACGTGTAATGTATTGTATTCACATGGCTGAGCACCAACATGCACGCACGAACAAAACATAATAGAATTTCTTAATGCGTATCAAAGTACGCGTATTCAATTAGTTTGCACAAGTATTCAACTAGTTTTCGTCTTATCGAGCTTTCCTGAAACTGGCACGGTTTTATTTAATATTATTTTACGTATAGTTTAGAAGTATTTTTAGAAACGAGCAAACCAGCTGCCTCCTACCGAGCTACCCTGATATGGCATATGACACGTATCATCTACCATACCTTTCAAGCTCAAATAGGGGATCGGTTTTGTAAAAACAGATGATTAGTTACTAAAATTAAAAAAATAGACTTCATTACTAAATATATGAACAATTCAGCAAGCCAAACCAAACCAAGCCAAGTCAAGCACATGTGGCAAGGTTGACGATTGATCGATCGAGAGAACAAGCTAGGGACCCGGACCCGATGACACGATCGATTAGCTAATGCTCTTGCCAACTCTCGCTCTCTCTCTAGCTACCTACCGGCCAGCCTATCTGTCCGTGTCTACGGTGTGTTTGCACCTACTGTCTACGTCCACGGGTGTGCACTGTAGTGTCTACTGGACACTGCGGATTGAGGTCCTCTTAACTTGCCTGTTGGCACGTTAGAGAAGCTCTGCTAAGGTAGAGGATCGGGTCCGGGTCCGGCCGGGGCATCTGGGCGTGGAGGAAGAAAGGGCAAGACTGAAAGGCGCTGTCATATCTGGAGCTTTGAGTGTACGCTGTGTTGTTGCGTGCGTACGTCGATGCAGGGCGAACCTTGCACCAGTAGTCCGCCGCATTCATTACTCCCGTTCTCAGCGGTCGTTGCTTCCGTCAGCTGTACTAATTGGTGGTGCTTATTTATACTTTTAAGTGTGTACTTGTGATTTATTTTTATACAGTAACGATTTTTTTACATAAATTTTTTCTTATAATTAATAAAAAAAATTATATCACGCTAGACAATACAAAACAATAATAAAATATAAAAAACCCTAAAAAGCTAAAAATAGACAAAATTAAGAAATCAGAAGCTGAAGCTCTAATGAGCGAGACCAAATTATCAGATCTATCGATCATAATTAAAAGACATTAGCTGTAGCCTAAAAGAATTACAAGACCATGTAAAATCACCCTATGTTTTGTGATGAACTATTGCCAAATTTATGGAGTTAGATTTTGAATTTTACTTAATTTGTAGTTTTTCATAACCTCTTTCAGACATGGTGGTCTAACCAACCTGTGAGGGGATCGACCGGCTAGGCTCAACGATTTGACCAGTAGCCGTCAGCGGTCAGACCAGCTGGTGTCAAACCGACCAGATGTTGGTTTTTGGCTGGAATTTTGTAATTTAGGAAATTTAGCCATGGTTTGGTTTGTTTAGACCTAGTTTAGTGTTTTTATATTGCATAAAATATGTTTTGACGAACATAAATCAAGTTATCAAGAACTTGTGTTCGAAAAAGATTTCTTGATCTTTGGATGTGTAGGGAGGCTTGAAGTCAACCATGATCAATAGTGAGATCAGGGTTACGCTCAAGGACAAGCCGAGGTCTAGAACAATCAAGGATTTTGGATAAGATGATTGAACTCAAGCACGACACAAGGAATGCGGAAAATATTGAAGAAAAAGGTTCAAGCGATGGGTTGTACCAAGTGACTTGGTCGGTGTAAGTGAGGCGTGATCTGGTAGAACCAGAACGGGAGAGACATATCAACATATAGCAACCGAGTGATGCACCTACACGTGACAAATATAGCGATTGCTTGCAACAAAAGATGAAGTCCAGGTCAAGGAAGGGTATTTTGGTAAGAATGTCAAATACTAAAAATTACGTTGATCAAAACCGCACTTGAGCGGTGCTTGGGAAAGCGGTTTAGGTCAAGAAGATGCTGAGAAGATCAAAGGATGATAACTTAGCGAATTCGTGCTCATGTGCTTTGAAAATTGTGCATGTGTTAAGTGTAAGAGTAAAATTTGTGTTGTATGAGGTTAACAGATTTTTCCAAAATGTGCTAGTAAATAGTATCCATAAGGGTTAGATGTGAGCTGGTCGTTTTATCTATTTAACGTGTCGGTGATGGAAGCTTGCAAGCCAACCATGAACCAGTGGCGAAGCCAGAAAGAAAATGGAGGGTGGGCTCAAAGCATACTGGTGGTGAGAAGCATCAACAAAGTCATACACGGAAACATCGTAGTCTACACGTGAAAAGCGGCCCAAACAAAATAAAATCAAATGAAATAAAAAAAGTATAAAATAGGTACTCGGAAGTATATTATGAATTTAAATGAATTTATAATTTTGAACCACTTAATTCAGAGTTTGGATGGCAGAGAATGGGTCATTGGAAAGTTTGCCGAAGGAGACAATATAGAATAAAATCAAGGAAACAATGTGCAGTGGTACTGTTTTTGTAGATGATACCTATTGATATGGCTGGACAGTACAATTTTTGAAACAAGTTTATCATGATTTTGATTTGATTCTGGCAAACTGGAAAGGAATCGTGCTGTGGAAAGCAGCAGTAACTTTTACTCTCGAGCAACAGAAACATTTAGAGTGGAGAGAAAGGCAAGAAGTAAGCAAGCAACAAGTAAAATGGCAAGCATTACTAAAAGTGGGTTGTTAGTTGTTAGCAATGATATAAGGTTTTTTTATTTGCTTTGCTTTGCTCAAGTAAAATAGCAAGCAGCAAGTAATGCGAGGGCAACAAACAAAATGACTTCTGCTTTGCTTATTGGTTGCCAGCGGGGGAGATGAGGCTCAAGCCTCACTAAGCTCCCGCGCTGGCTATGCCCCTGCATCCAACCATCTAGCCAACTACATCCAACCTTATGTTCTAGGGTTAGGGTTAGAAGAGTGAGTGATGTGGCGTGCTCGCTTATCATTCACGTGGAGTTATTGTAAAACCTTTATTCTCAAGTAGTAATAGATAAACTTTGTTCATTACTCATGGTATCTTACTGATTTGGTCATTTACTTTGGTTTTTATTGGTTTTTAATCTCTTCTCGCCCTTTCTTGATTTTGTTGTGTGCCAAATATAGGGATAGCAACAGTATGGGGCTCATGAGGAAGCCTCCATGGCCCCGCCGCCTCGTGAGCCGCCCCCGCTCGCCCTCGTAAGCCAGCGGGCAGAAGGCCCATCTGTCCTCATGGGATAAAAAGATTAAATTTATTTTTTTAAATATTAATTTGATTTTATTTATTAATTTATATTTAGTTAAGCATATTTTTTAAAAAAATATAGTTTCAAAATATATATCCTAACATATAAATTCAAATTTTAGTCTAAATATACAAGAAAAGAATATAATATCTTATATTAAAAAACTATAATATATTATTACATATATTTATTTTATTTTTATCTGTCCTCGTAGGACCTTGTAGGCAGGATGACTCCGCCCCCGCTCGCTAGCATAGTGGGGCCCCGCCCCATTCCCCACGCGGGGGGATATTAGACCCTGCCCCCGCCCCCCATGGGGATATTCCCCGCGGGGCCCCGCTCCTGCGGGGGGAATTGCCATCCCTAGCCAAATACATATAAGTGATGGAGATAACTTATGGAGATTAACTCCCATCAATCTAGGCACTAGGTCTTACAAGAATTTGAAGTTGCCCGGTTTTGCTTAGATTTAATCTTATCTTGAGAGTTTTTTATTCTAGGGTTTCTGCTTCAAATTTTTAGGATGAAAACTTGATATAACATGTAGAAACTCATCTAGAGCTATCTTGTCCATCCTTTATCTACAAGCAAGTCATATCTCAAGACTTTAAAGTTTACTCGGTTTTGGTACAATCCTATTTATCTTTAGGAAAGGTTGAAATTTTGACCAAGATTCATATGATCTTTGAATGAAATAGATTCCTAAGACCCTTAGCAAGGTGTATGAAAAGTTCCATCTCTACTAACTGAGGATTTTGAGAGTTGCACCATTTTTGGTCTTGACTTGGATTGATTTTTTGTTATGAGAACAGGGAAGCTGTCATACCACCACTAGGCCTGGTCCAACTGACCACCGGTCAGACTGCCACTGCAACATGCAAGACTCCTAGAGACACTTTATTTGCTGCATAGAGACTCTTTTAGGTGTCACCAAATTTCTTTGTGACCCTTTCTAAAGAGTCACCAAGAGGGTCATAAGATGAAAAGTCAAGAAAATTTTGGCAACCCTTTGTAATGTGTCATCATGTGGTGACACTTGCTTGGTGACTTATATAAGTGCTACCATTTGTAATATCTATTTACCATGATATATTACTCCAATTTCTTAAATAACACTCTTTTTTAAAGTTTTTGGCATAATTTTTAAATCCTAGCATGGATATTCGATTTCATTTACTTTTTTGGTAAAATATTTCTATAAAATTGAGCTCTTATTTCTGATATCATCAAAGACATAATCAACACAATAGTTTAGATCAAACTATTGAAACAATCCAAATGTATATTATGAAGCCAAAAGTAACAATATCAATTATTTTCGATTACACTATGATATAGACCACAAAATTGAAAAAAGAGGGAATAAAGATGACATCTCTAACTTCGGATGTCCATTGTGCTCTCTATGTATGAACATATTTCTAATTTGCCGAATTCTTCAAACCATCAGCTGAATGACTAAATGCACATCTAACTCTTATTTTTGACTTCCTAGTAATTTGCCAAATAAAATCCAGTCAGAAGAATTGAAGAGGCATTCAATTCAACATAATTTGATGTAATAGAAAACGAAACATTAGTTGTATACTTTGGATCCACCTGTCATTTTACATTTGACAATGTGTTGGGAAATCCACCTGATTTCCAAGCTCTACACAACCTGCAAAGGCAGACTCTATTGTCGATCTGATGAGCAGTGACCAAAAACAGAGGATATGTGGAATTGTAGTTGGAAGGAAATCAACAATAGTGGAAATGTAGGTGTGGTGTTTTCATTAACTGAGGAAAAAAAAAGCTTAAATACCAAATGCATAATAGTTTGACGCTGCCTGCGCTCCTCCACTTGCTCAACTAACATCTGAATAATATTTCTACACTAAAAACCTGATAATTAGTAGAAACTCGAATGCATGTAATTTGAAAGAAAATATGCAAAACCAAATAAATAATAACAAGATTTATTTCTGACATAATGCACCAATACTTCTGTGTCACCAACAATTCTCCATGATCTTCCTAAAGCACAACCATTACTGATATGAGGCAACGCAATCAACATAATAGAGCAAAATTTGTTAATTTCTTCTAGACTAGAAGAACAATGGCACATGTTTTAGGCATTCAAGCATTCTATCAAACTCATTTAAGCAATAGAAAACAAATATCTGCTCAACTAGGGATGAACAGCGGTAGATGATCAGACAACTTAATACAATCATCGAGTTTCAATTCTGCAGACTGAATTAATATACACGTGTTAGTTAGCCTTTTAACAAGTCCATTGATATGAATCATTTTATGTTTTAGTTAGGCTTTTTACATTCCTTTTCTAAGACCTGAGCAATGCATGGTTAACTGTGTAACAGATTTATGGTACGTTAGGCAAACTAACAGAGTAATGAATTGGGCTAGTAATATTCTTGGCGCAAACTGCCCATCAAATCGAAACTTTCTCCATAGACGTAAAAACTAAAGAGACTGACATGTGGGGCCTCGGCACTGTGCACAGTGAAGTGGGGCCTACCTGTTAGTAGTTCTGATTTTAAATCCATATTAAAAGATTTTTAATCGAGGTGAGGCCCGCCTGTTAGCCTAACATTAGCGTTAAACCGGCACAGGCCCACCGGTCAGCAGTTCATTTACCTAAACTAAACATAATCATTAACTATTAAAGAGAGATCAACGCTAATGACAGTGGAACAGTGTGTTGTCTTTGGCCGATTGGCGGCACGGCTCACTGGCAGCGAAGGAAGGCTTGGTGTTACGAGAGCATTCAAAAAACGGTTCTACGGGACTCGCGCACACTCAAGGGTGAGGTGATGCAGCCGCATTTAGCCTAGGCGGCCACCAACGGCGAACCGGGCGGTGGCGGAAATAGAGCAGGGTACGCGACGGAAGCTCAATTAAATGGGAGGCGAGCGTCTAGGGGGTGACAAGAACTCACCGGAAAAGGAGGAAAGGTTCGAGGGTGCCTGAGTTGGGCTGGTGATGGTGAGCTTGAGCGTCGAAGAAGGGTGATCGGTGCGGGAGGAGAGATGTCGGCGAACCTCTAAATTTATGCCGAAACTATCTTCTCCTAGCAGGGAGGAAGCTGCAGGTGAACAAAATTGGTCGGTGGTTGTTGGAGTCGTCGGTGAGGTAGGGCTACCAGAGTTGGGGGAGAAACGGTGCTGGCGAGCTGCGAGGAAAAAGGAAGCCGATTAGGCTTCACAGAAGCACTAGAGGAGTGTGAGGGACTCAAGGAGAGGTTCTACGCTACTTGCAATGCTCCAGGAATGGCTAGCGACGGTGCTGGCCGGAGAACTACTGGGCGGCAGCGAATTCGTTTTTCTAAAGTGTTGAACGAGGGAGTAAGTGTGTTGGGATGGGGATTAACCGCAATTTTATACTGTAGAATCGAAGTAGGGAGCGTTGGGCGTGATTAAGGCGGGTGACGAAGTGGGCGGCGCGCACTTGATTAGCTCTACCGCAAGCTAGGGCAAGGGGAGGGGGTGGTGCGTGCGCGACTGTCTTCGGAGGCTTCAATGCTCTACAGGGGTGGGGGTGGCTCTAAGACGATAGAATGTGGGTACGGTGGGGCGGCGAGGATGCCACGGGGCGGAACTACGAACGGGGCAGGGCGAGGCCGATGCAGGCGGAGCAATTACGGAGGGGAGTCAATACTCTACGTCGGCTACGATGGCTCGGATGCGACAGCGAGTCCTCAGGGAGCTACACTGTGACCGCGACGGGTATACGACGGAAAATGATGAGCGGTAGGGCTAGGAGGAGGCGGGGATTTAGCCCTGGGGAAGAAGTACGGGGTGATCACGGCAATACCATGGGGAGATTCGGTGCTAGGCATAGAGAGGGGAGGCCGGGGCGGTGACACGAGGTGGCGTTAGCAGTGTGTGCGGCGGAGCAGAGGAGTGAGAGGGCAAGCGACGAAGAAGAGAGGGGGAGCAGGGCTACTGGGCCGTCGGGGGAGGGGGGTTTCTTCTCCTTTTGTTGAATACTAAAAAGAGAGGGAAAATTTTAGTAAATTATAAAACAAAGATTTGAGAATCAACTGCCAGCTTCCAAAGCCTAAAAAGTAAATTTTCATTCAAGTTTTTGCAATACAAATAACGACAACATGCTCTAAAAATTGAGATGTTACAACCATGTGCCGAGCAAACGAGCTCCACTAGAACGCGCGCAACAGCTTAAGGGCGCGCTCACGATAGCTTCTCAGCTGGCTTCAGAAGCTAGCGTTTGCTTTTTTTTACTATTTTATTTTTTTATTTTTTCTGTTTATTTTTTTATTTTTTGGCTTTTCGTTTTTTCTTGTATTTCTTTGCATTATTTGTGATAGGCTAATATATTTTTTCTATTTTTAAATTTTTTAAATTTAATTATTTCAAATAAATCAACTCAGTTACAGTAAAAAAATAAGTCAGTTACAGTTAAAAAAATTATAAACCACCGTTATTCTAAATGCTCGTCTTTTCTGAGGTCAATGCTGAATGCGGCGTGCACTGTGAGGCAGATCCCGTGAGGTCGCGCGCGCACACCAGGGCCCCGCGCACGCGTAGGGAGAGTGACGACCCAGGCACCGTCAAGGAGGCAAGCGCCTGCTGCGGGCGTCGAATCGGAAGACCTAGCCACTGGCCAGAACGACAGCCAAGCGAAGCGGCAAATTAAAACGTTGCTACGCTGCGTGCTTCCTGTTGTCACGCCGCCGCCGTGCACACCAACGAGCTCGCATTGAAAACGCTGCGCTCAGCATGCATGCACGTACGTTCTTCTTCGCGACAGCAACGCCTGCACTGGCTAGGTCAGCCCTTCTTAGCTTAATTTTCTCCCTTCGTTGTTCCTGTACTGTGCTCTGTTCTTTTACACGTACGCAGGTGCATAAACATCGATCGGTGGTAAATACACGCGAGTTGTGAATCGTAATCAGCTGGTAAGTCCTGCAATGCTGCTGGTACGTACAAATTGAACCGTAACAAAGTGGAATTTTATGAGATTACGGATTTATTTTTCTATACGTGCGTTAGAAGGATATACTCACGTGTGGTATCCGTGCGTATACATCTTCTTTGTAATCGAGAAAACAAAATATTACCGATAAACTAACAGTGAGAAAAAAACTCTGTACTTATATAGTCCTATCTAATCTTTTTTTGAGCATACCCCACGTGTATATTGATGAAGCGTTATCAACAAAGCAGATCATTTGGAATTTCCTGGAGAAAAGGCGTCTCGAGTAGTATTACCTGCTTTCGTCACTGAAAAATAAATGAGTTGTCCAGATTGGAAAATCCAAACACATCTATTTATATGAAGCTAGTTATCCTAAAATTCATCAACAAAGGAATAAAAAAACCGGTTGTCTGGGTTTTTCTAATTTCACATTTTTCAAGAGTCAGCCACAATCATATAAAGTCGGGAGGTCAACTATATATTTGAAACAACAAATAGACCTGGTTTGCCTCGTGTAAAATTATCAACAAAGACAAAAAAAGAAAATACACCGTGTATTTTTAACACTATAATCGGCACGCAATCCTATAAATTTGGAAGGTCAAGTATATTTGAAACCACCGGAACAACGGGATTCGACTGATCGACAACAAAAAAAAAAGACTCTTTTGGCATGACCCGTTTGAAAAGATTAAGCCGGACGGTGACATTCATGCATACGTCCGAGTGTTACGTACTTGGTTCGATCCTCGGCCTTGTATTTTGTAAAAGACATCAGAGATGCACTGATGAGGGCGGCCCGATTTTTTTTGGTGAAAAGAATAATTTTGATTTGATATGATATTGATGAAGAGACTATTTGACTGAGACGATCAAGTCCGTCCTACAATCGCTACACCACACTCTAGTCGATATTAACCGTGCCAAGAACGCGGTTGACTGAACACGAGGTTCAATTCCTACAAACAATCAAAGAACAAGCAATAATAAGATAAAGAGCAATCTGAATATTGCAAATATGAATGAGGTACACAAAGGGTTGAAGCATGCAATCGTAATTGCTGTTCTAGTCGACACAAGAACACACGACGAAGTTTCACATGAGAAAACTAATCTACACAAACCTGAGTTACATGACGAATTGAGCCTCTATTTATAGGGGTACGCAGACCCTTACTTATAGAAAGCTTTTAATACATGAAAAGTCATCAAATCATATCTAATTCTATCTCTGTTTCTAAAATCGAAAGATTGTTTTGATGATTATAACGCGCATAGAAGGGATTTTTGGATGTGGCCATATCCATTTGAAACAGGGCGAAATAAGCTTTCCATGCTGTACTCACACATTTCAAATAGATTCTTGATGCGAAATCTATGAGTATTTAAAGTTGACCCTATCAGGCTAAATCAGCGTCGGATTGTTTTGATAATTGCGGTACACACAGAAGGAATTTGGAGGTGAAGCTAAATCCATTGGAAAATGGACGAGCTCTTCTTTCTATGTTGTACTTGCACACCTCAAACAAAATTTGTATGCAAAAGTTATGCTCGTTTGAAATTAGACCTATCAGGCTGAACCCGAATTGATCTGGAGGCCAAATTGGATTCTAAAATATGGCTCACTTGAATTCTTGATTGAATTGATCCAAAAGTAACGTAGTGACCTTAAGCAAGAGTTGAGAAAGGCGTTGACTTGATCTTGAGATATTGGTCGGGTTCCTTTTAAGTGGACCCCAACCACGAGCGTGTAATGTTGATGCAATCCTTCTTGTATAGCTAGATAAATATATATTTTTATCTTTAGATAGTATCATATTCTCATTTAAAACAAATTGAAACCCAAGAAACGAATTCATCTTTTGTTTATTTTTGAAAACTTTAGTCATATGCGTATGTGGCGTGATCACATCATCCTCCCCTTCTTGACAGAAAATCATCTTTCGGTTTTAATAGATGTGTGGGCTTACGTACTACATGATCTTGATCATAAATCTCGGTATCTCGGTACATGATAAAAAAACACAACAAACTCGTATTATGTAATATCATAAATTCTTTATCAAACAAAGTAAAACCTCTTAGAAACGATTGTACCTAATTGGTAGTATTATCATTAGATGGTGTCTGTGCTTCATCTTGTTCCTATTCTTTAGAAAAGGTGGTATTAGATTGTGACCTGATATTGATAATTTCAATGAGAAGCAAATTCTTTTTCAGCGCAAATAGAGAATTGGTTGTAGTGTATGGAAGCAACCCACAACACTCCTCTTCTTGAAAGGTTTCCTGTAGCTCACAAACAACACTAGATAAATTAGAAATAATAAGGTTAGTGCAATTAGTTGTTTCCTCTACGTGACAGTTGTTTCCTGTAACGTTGATGCAATTCTCCTTGTATAGTTAGACAAAAATACATTTTCATTTTTAGATAGTATCATATTCTTATTTAAAACAAATTCAACTTTTGATTATTTTTGAAAACTTTGATCGTATGCGTATATGGCGTGGTCACATTATACACCCTTAGAGTATGTTTATAGTATCTCTATTTTTTTATTTCTATTTAAAAAAGTTAAAGATTAATATGAACATTCGATTCTTTTAAAATAAATTTTTACTTCTCTCATTTTAAAGATAAAACAGAAGATTAGATTACGAACGCAGTACTGCTCTCGCACCTCACTTCGTCGCTCAGCTTGAACCGCTTTTTCCGGCTATTACTATTTATTGTAAACTAAGGACCTGTTTGCTTTTGATTTTTAAAAGCCGCTTTTGGCTTCTGGTACAGTACCTGACTTTCAATCAGATTATTTTTTTAAGACAGGGATACAAGTTAATTGTAGTACACGTTAAAAGACTAATATCCATACCATAAAAAATCGTAAACGATAATCTCTCTTTTTGTAATCTCTATTACAAATAATTAAAAAATCATCAACTACAGTGAAAAATTATCAGCTACATCTAAAAAGAACAGGTCCTAAAAACCATTAGTCGCTGGCAGCCAAAAGACACAGGTGGGAATGGCGTCTCGCGCACGGAACGGAAGGCACGCACAAGAAACAAGTAAGCGAGAGTTGGCGAGGGACGCGGTCGGCATCTATAAAACCACCCAAAACCCCCACCAGTCCACCACCGCTTCCGCCTTCCCCCACTCCCTCCTACTGGTAGCCACGCATCCGGCTCGCTCCCTCTCACTCCCACTCTACCGCTTCCCTGGGCCACCGCCGCCGCCGCCGCGGCGCCTGCATGGGTGACCCCCGGGCCCGCGAGCTCCGGCCGCCGGAGCCACCGCTCGAGTTCCTCTCCCGCTCCTGGACCGCCTCCGGCGCCGACGTCCCCCGCGCCGTGTGGGGGCTCCCCCCACCGCCGCCGGCCACCGCTCTCGTCGGCCCCATCACCGAGGACGCCGCCTGCGAGCTCGACAACGGGGGCGGATTCGCTTCCGCCTCCACCGCTGCCGCGGGGAGCTCCTTCTCCTTCGCCTCCGCGGCCACCTCGCAGCTCATCATGGAGCGGATCCTCGCGCAGTCGGTGAGCCCCCGTTTCATCTCGTTTCTTCCCCCTGTTTTTTCGTTCTTTAAATGGTTCGGTTGAAAATCTCGATTCATTTAAAGGAAAAAAGTTAGTCCTTTCCATTCGTAACCGGAGATTTCTGTTTATGGCAACATCTGAACTTTTTTTTGTTCAACAAAAAGGCGTGTGCTTTGGTCGTTTTTTATTTGGGATTTCGACTCTCTTTTTTTTTTCTCCCGGGCTGCATTCTACTGCGAATTTGACTCTACTCTGTACGTTTCTGTGATGAGTTCGTGATTTCTTTCTCTCTCGTAAACTCTGAGGCTCGCTTCCTAGCGTACGTTCCGGTTCAAAGCTGTACAAAATCCAGCTTTTTATGTGAGTAAATGGATCTTTACCCCCCCCCCCCAACCAGCCAGTTTCATTCCCTGATCGAATTCCAACTTTCTTCCGTTAATTTATTTCTTTTCGCATGGGTTTCCTTTAATCTGTTTTCCCTCTTGATGCCATGTTGGGACAAGAAGAAACAACCAAACCAGAGATTTTCCTCCTGATAAGACCTATAGAACAAGTGCTGTGTAATCCTCACCTTTTGTGTTTTAATTACACAGCAGGGCAACCATTTATCACAAATTCCTCTGTTCTTCTGAGAACTAAATTCCAGTTATCACCAGCTCGATGCTTTTTCTGTTGTTCTTTCCCAATTAGCAGAACTAAAAAAAAAAGAAGCTATCTTGTTTGTATACTTTCAGTTGATCTGTAGAAGCGAAACTTGATGTCTGAAGCATACTTATTGTGTTGCAATTGGCAGCAGGAAGTGGCGCCACTCACCTCCGGCAGGCTCTCGCATAGCAGCGGCCCTCTCAACGGCGGCGGCTCCCTCTCCGACAGCCCGCCGGTCTCGCCGGAGATTGATGACTCAAAGGTCACTTCTTGCCACCTTTGTACCAGTAGTTTCTACCACTTTCTTGTTCTTCAACCGTTCATATAAATGGCGTTGTACTAATTTTTTCTAAATTTAACCTCTAAACACTCTTTTTTATGTATAAATCGAGCTAGGCACATATCTACTGAGTCACAGTAGCTTGATAGCACCGAGGTCGCTGCCAAGCCCCTCTATGCAGCAGAAATACTTTTAATTAAGCATATTATTAGTGCTAATTAATTACAATTGTTACT
Source organism: Melocanna baccifera (assembly GCA_036346265.1). Taxonomy (NCBI): domain Eukaryota; kingdom Viridiplantae; phylum Streptophyta; class Magnoliopsida; order Poales; family Poaceae; genus Melocanna; species Melocanna baccifera. The sequence goes on along the minus strand of CM070682.1, from coordinate 31,989,025 downwards.
AATTAGATATTAATTACCATTAATTAAACTACTAAGTAAACATACATGGGCGCCTACCGCACACCGGTGGCTCGTCGGGTCGGCGGCCACCAAGCTTCCAAGCTTAGCAAAGTATGTGTCGGAGAAGATTATACTTATAAAAATAGATGTTTAAAGTTAAATTTTTAAAAAACTGATAAAATAATATTTGTGGGAACAGTTCGTTGTTCTTGTGATGTACTACCGTCAGTTGCAGTACTTAGCTGCACTTTTTTATACGTAACCTGCAGGCTTGTGGTTCACTGCAGTGTTCTTAAGTGTTACAAGTACTCCTCCTAGATGCTTTTTAGTGTTTCAATAATCAGGGAAAAGATACGAGAACCAAACCACTGCTTGTACTGTCTGACTAGGGGACGCGTGACACTCTTTACACCTTCAAAAAAACCAAAAAGAAATGGTAGTCGTGTGCCTGACTAAAGATCATGTTAATGGTAGCTGTGTGCGGCTGCTCGGCTAGACTGAAATTTAATAATTTATAATTAAAATTATATTATAACTAATTAAAATTATACTATAGCTGATAGCAATTTATTTGATGTAATTAATTTTTTTAAAAAAACTAAAAATAAAAAATAGGTTAACTCATCACGTATAATGCAAATGAATACGGAAAAAAGAACCGGTAAAAAAGCTCAAAAAAAAGCTAAAAATCCAGAAAAAAGATAAAAATTATGAATAGTAAAAAATAAACTAGAAGTTTAAATCTAAATGAGTGAGACCTAAAGATCATGTTTTTGTTTTGTGGGAAATCTTCTTTGATGTGCTCCACACCTTAAAACCAAAAAAATGAAGCTTTTGTGTAACTTTTTACTAGTTCAATTGTCCCTGCTACGCTATACTATTTTTTCTAGGAAAATATGCTCTGTTTTCCTAATTTTTCCACACGAATTGTAGCTATGCTCTTGTAGTTTTTTACATGACAAGCCTGTGCTTTTCTTTCACTTCCTCGTTTGGAATTACTCATAAGTGCTAAGCAAGGTATACAGTAAGTACAACTCTGTGTTGAAGTAAATACTTCTGCACAGATGTATGTGCTGAAGGAGTGATATCACAAATTTTATCAACTGAATATCACAAACCTTTCTAAAGATTAATATGCTAGACGTGGCAGATTTGGGTTATTGTCCTTAGGATGAGGGCAGTTTACTCTATCCGTAGAGCAATAGGTGGTGTCAACGAACTACGTTGTGGTAAAAGAACAGCCGAGGTCACAATTATCATTTGTCCAAGAAAACTACTATTGGAAGCTGTGGGACTGCCTGGACAAAAGAGACCAGCCTTGCGGCCTTCTTTGCACAAAATTTGAGAAAGAACAATATAGAAGGGGTGTTCAGAATGACAGTGGTTTATGTCTTTTTTACTTAGCGGAGTTGGCATATTTGATATAATTAATTTTTTAAAAAAATAAAAATAGAAAAAATATATTAGCCCATCACAGACAATGCAAAGGAATATGAAGAAAAAAGAAAAGGAAAAAAGGAAAAAAAATAAAACAATTAAAAGAAAACCATCGCAGCAGCAAAAACCGGAAGCAGACGCAGAAATGAGCGTGGCCACAAAGCTAGACAAAGAACCCCCATTGAGGAAAGGATTTTCTACGGGGAGAACCTCAGTTTTGACAAACGATGCATGAGGGGGCCTCACTCTGAGGCCCTCCCCAATAAAACACCTGACTTCTAACCCTTTTCTTTTTTCCCCACATCTTTTGTTTTGCTCAGTCCCTTTTGCTTTCTCTCTTAAGAGTTCGTGATCTCGGAGCCTATTGTGTACTTGTTTGTCACAGCCATGTCTTTTTCCATCACCCCTGCCGACAACTCCTGTATTGCAAATTGAAGTCTACATCCATTCACATCCAGAATATGTAGATCTTTCTCTTGGATGAAACTGCACAAGATTACTGTTTTACCTGTTTGCGTGATTTGTTCATTTGCTATGCCTGTGAACGCTCATATTTTGAGCCATTTGAACACCATATTTCCAAATTTGCACTGATTGTAAGTATGTGATATACTTCTGTGTTATTCACATCCATATCATTGAATAATTGAATAGTGTGATGGCATGTCTATAACTTTTGTAGGTTTGAGACAGGCATGCTAGAGAAATATGCTTGACCTCTTCTTGGTTTGAGGAAGGAATCCTCTTTTCCTAGAGAAATCTGCTTGACCTCTTCTTGGTTTGAGGAAAGAATCCTCTTTTCCTAGATATAGGATCGTGTTGCCAATCTGTCAATAAAAGTGACTCCTTCCCTTTTACTTCCTTGCTCTTGTTTTTCATGCCTTGTTTTCATCTTTCTTGTACCTTGTTCTCTTTTTCACTGTAGTAGTTGTTAAGCGTCACTTCTCGTTGCATGCTACCTTCACAATGTTAACTGGGCAAGTTTGCAAACCAACACAGTATGGTGCCAGTCTGCTAGAATAATATGTTTGGATATCTTGAGACAGAGAAATCTTTCATACAGATAGACCAGCTTATAAATTGGTCCATCTCACCTGACAAATTCTTAATTTGGAATTTGAAAAGATTCTTTCTTAAAATACTCATTCAACAATTTATTTAATACTCATTAAACTGTTCCATGGTTCCTAGTTTTGTTTCGTAAGGAAAAAAAAGGGCCCAAGAATGCCCCCGCACTGCTGTTCCACATGCCCCCAACCCCAAGAGAGACAAGTCTTATGAGAGGTCAAGGTCAAAATTTTGATTAGGATAGGCAAGCCATACAGGCACTCTGGTCATTCCAGCTAAGCTAATCACAGTTGTACAGCCCCCCTAACCTCTCCCTTGCAGTGCTAGTTAATCCTAATTCTGTATGGTGTGACCTGCTGTCATCTAGCTCTCCGAGCAGTAGAGTTGTGATACGATGCATTTTGTTTTTTTGCTTGGTGTGTGGCAAAGAAGCTTTGATTCCCGCTACTATCTCTGTGCTTGTCTCTGGCCTCTGGTCTCCTTGCTTGTGCAAGCAAACACTGCGTAACACATGTCCAGTCTGCCCATGTCACTCTCCATCTACCCATCTCTCTCTCTGGGTAAAAAGTAGCAGGCTTGCAGGCATGAAGTCTTTGCCTTTAGGTTGCTCCCTTTTCTGCATGCCCTTGCCTAGTTGTGCCTTTCTGGTCCCTGATCAAGTGTTATTCCTTAAGCTCTCTAATTTAATGTAATGATGCATTCTTTTATCTGATCTAGGACTAATATTGTCCTCTTGGAAAAGCTGCTTCTTAGGTTCTCTCCTCCACTGCTTCATGATCGTGTCCTGTCTTCTGTGATTACACGTTGTTTACTGGTGTATGCACTAGTATATGACACGCTTAGCTCAACATTTCGACTTACTCGAGACTTAGGTTAACATCGTGCAAACACAGTGGTTTGTACTGGCCAATGAAATGCACTGTCTTGAATAATTGTCAGTACTATGAGTGAAGGACCTACCAGAGAAATTTTGATTCGTTCTGTCACTTCAAGGTCTGGGCCTAGTTGCAATTCATTTATCACCTTATGTCATGAATTTATAACTTGCAACACACATTTTCGTACCAATTTTATGCGTGAATCAAAATGGAATTTTTGCAGAATCTCTTTTGTTTCTTCTACAATATTGTTCAAGGGACTATGAACCAATTATTGGAAAATCATAGCAATACCCTTCTGAGTGGACCGAGTGATCTGTGCTAATTGTGTGCTATTTCCAAAATATGCAGTACTGCAGAGCAGTGAGCACGCCGAAGCCACAGGCATACCGGGGCGGCAATAAGACAGTTGGTCGGTGGCTCAAGGATAGGAAGGAGAAGAAGAAAGAGGAGACGCGAGCACACAATGCACAGGTCCATGCCGCTGTTTCAGTTGCAGCCGTGGCCGCGGCGGTTGCAGCTGTGGCTGCTGCGACTGCTTCAGCATCAGGATCTGGCAAGGATGATTGTGCAGCCCGCACCGACATGGCTGTGGCGTCTGCAGCAACACTTGTGGCTGCACAATGTGTAGAGGCTGCAGAGTCCATGGGAGCTGAGCGTGAGCATTTGGAGGCAGTTGTTGGCTCAGCAGTGAACGTCAGGACGCCTGGGGACATTGTCACCGTCACAGCTGCTGCTGCTACTGGTTTGTCATTTCCACCAGATGTAATAACCATTTATTAATCCAGAGTTAGATAATCATGTAATGGTTTGTTGATTGCAGCATTGAGAGGTGCAGCCACATTGAAAGCAAGGGCTTTGAAGGAGGTGTGGAACATAGCGGCAGTGATCCCAGTAGAGAAGGGTACAATGGGAGGAGGGCACCATCACAAGCAGTGTGTGCACAAGCAGCATCACAAGTTGGAGAGCAACGGTAGTAGTGTTAGTGATGACTTTTCGCTCGAGGAGGAGAACAACTTCCTGGGCCTGTGCAGCCAAGAACTGCTTGCTCGCGGCACTGAACTCCTCAAGCGCACACGGCAAGGTGCTGTTTGCTGATCTTTCTGATTCATGATGTGTTAAAAAGCCATGTACATTTACTGATGTTGCTGTTTCATGATCATCTTACCAACAGGTGCACTGCACTGGAAGATTGTATCAGTGTACATCAACCGAATGGGCCTGGTAAATGCTTGTGCTCTTGAATTGTAGTAAACTTTTGTGGTAATTGTGAACTTTTGCTTAGTTATGATGGCATGTTTGCAGGTCATGCTCAAAATGAAGAGCCGGCATGTTGCAGGACAATCACCAAGAAGAAGAAAAGTAAGTGGCAAACAAGCATGGCAGTGAAAAGATCCCACTGGTTGTCCATGGCATTTAGGTTTGATCCATGTCTACTGTGCAGGTGTGGTGATAGATGTGTGCAAGGACGTTGTGGCATGGCCTGGCCGGCACCTGCTGGAGGATGGCGAGCAGCGCCGTTACTTCGGCCTTAGGACGGCCGAGCACCGGGTAATCGAGTTCGAGTGCACCAGCCAGAGGGAGTACGAAATGTGGACGAAGGGCGTGGCGCGCCTCCTCAGCATTGCCAGTGGGCGGAAGCGCTCCGTGTGACTAGCCCGCCCGCACAACCTGCCAACGCCGGGGTCTGCCATGCCATCTGTTTGCTAGGCTGTAGATGTGAGATGAAGGCAACAGAACAGCACGGGCAATGGGGTGCACCTTCTGTCCCACAGGAATTATGTAGCTAGGGCTCCTGCTTCTGCTGCTGCTGCTGCTGCTGTTAGGGCAGTAATTAAATTGAAGGCCGTGTGTTTGTGTGCATGTGTGGAATGCAATGCATGGGGTTCCATCCCTCATAGCAGTCTCCTGTAAGAAAGGGGAGTAGTGAGCCGAAGGGGAGTACTTTCTGTGCTTCTTTCCATTCTGGTTTCTTATCCTTTTGTTCAGTCTCCTGTAAGTATTGCTTCTTTTTCTCTCATTTGGGGTGTGGCTATACAGACGTCTATCTGGAGCAGTGGTTGGAGAAAGATAAATGCCGTAAAGCATCTGTTTATTCCATTCCTGAATGTTTTGTGTATGCGTCTTTTCTGTTTGGTGAAGCATTATTCCAACTCTGTCTCTCTCTTTTAAATGGTGTTCTGTGAGCTTGTGCTGTATGAGTTATGGTTTTCGTTGATCTAGCTAACTACCTGTACAGGAGAGAGGAGCTGAGGCATGTTATCTTCTGGTACCTCTTTGATTTGTCCTTAGCCACTCCTAGTTCTGAAAAAAGAGTCCACTGAGCTGCTCACGGTGGTACTGTTGCGGTTTAGAATCTTTGACTGAAAGCAAAAGCTGCTTCTGTTCCTTCAACATCGTCTGCCCCGCTTGTCTAGCTGAGATCAGGGCCCAGTAAAGCTGTTGCCTCATGAATTCCCTGGGGTCCTCCTCTGCTCTGGATGCAGACGATTTGCTGGTGAAGATTGTACTCCATTGTTTTGTTCTGTTTTCTCTGGTGTTAGGATCACATTCCCTTCAACTGTAGGAAGACGCAGCATGCAAATTGCAATGCAAGTGATTCAGGACCACCTTGATGTTGGGCGGTTTTGGTTCAGAGGACCGCATAATTTGAGCCATAAAAGTACTTGCAAAATATTCGTTATTTTTCGTTTGTAGGTGTTTCATTTTCAAATGATTTTTCTTCTTCAACAATCAACATGCAATGCAGTTTTTTTTTTTTTTACGAAACATGTGATGCAGTTTTTTTTAGAGCAAAAAAAAAAAAAAAAACGTGTGATGCAGCATGAAGGGAGTTCTTTGTTCATTAAAAAAAAGCTGGGAACATTCTGACCTAGACTCTGCATCCCAAGCCCATTTTTACTGCAGAGTTTAAACTCCTCAGTGCACGAAGCTTATGAGCTTAATCATCAGGGACATGTGACAATGGAACAATGTGATGTTCTTTTCCATTCTCGAGATTGGTGAGCTAAAGATCTTTCTTTTTTTTTTTGTTTCAGCTTTGCAAGCCACCGGGACTGCCGTATCCGATGCAATTGCGAGTTTTATGGAACCTGGATGGATTGAATTGATCCAACGCAAAAGGAAGCGCATCTCCTCTCTTTGACAAGGAAAAAGAACAGCTCAATGATCACGAACACAACTCGAAACCTTGGTTGCCGAAACGAGAATCTTGTCACTTTTGCTCGGGAGAAGTAAACTGTTACGAAGAAAGAAGAGCCTGTGCTGAGGCTCTTGTGAGATGCGTGGGCAAGACTGCAGCAAAAGGAGATGGGAGAGAAGAGCGACGAGGTCCTTTCAGGCCGCCATTCAGAAGAGATGAGGTGCTGCCATCGCATTCTACTCTTCTGGCAAAATCTGACTCATTGGATGCGGAGGTCCTGCAAAGCAAAGCCTTTTGTGTAACCTCTGATGTGGTAGTTAGCAATGCCAAATTAGGGCCATAAAAAATAGCTCAGAGTTAGACGGGCTAGTCCAGCTCGACTCAAGCTCAAATCGAGTTTGAGTTCAAATCAAGCCAAGCTCAACCTATCTAAGTTCGCTCAAGCTCAACTCGATTATGTTCGATTATGCGCATACTTACCATAATACACTGACACTGATATACTGCTGCACTATTATTGAGCCTATTCGAATACTGATACATGTGTGTCTACTAGTCATGTGTCCGTGCGTTGCAACGAAAAAACTTTAGCAGTTAGATCGCGAGAGAGAGAGAGGGAGAGAGAGAGGGGGGAGAGGAAAGGGGCGGTTAAGATTTTATTGTTCAGATCAAATGGCTGAGAAGAGATATGGGAGAGGACTCATCAACCACCAACTTCTTCTTTTAAAGTAGTAAAGATAAAGATATATGGGTTGCCATGTGCATCATCGAGGCAAGCTCGAGCTCGAGCGACGTTGATACCCCTATGGGTAATTCCAAGTGACTGCTCACACACGAAATTCCTCAGTTGTTTGCTCCAAGTCCAAATCTATACAGTACGATACAGTAACTGAATATTACCGATGTGAAGTAAAGCAGTGAGAAAACAGTGTGTACTATTGCCATACATATCCGTTAGTTGTGATGATGCAGGCATGAAGAAATGGGCTCGGTACTTGAGCATCGTTGTGCTGTGCTCGAGAGAGAGAGAGAGAGAGCAGACAGACCGTACGATGGCCGGCCGGGACGGCTAAACGGCGACGACTTTTCGTACAGTTTGGAAACTCCATTTCTTTCGTACGCTGGCCGCCGTTGAGATGTCCTAAGACAGAACATTTTAATGTCGATGCCAAGTGTTACAACTGATAGCGACATACTCTAGAGGTAATTATGAAGATGATTATATCACTTTTATACTTATAATTTTTTAAATAATATATTATTTTATTTCTTGAATAAATATCTTTCGTATTAATCAACAAGCATGTGACTTGTTCGTGAAACTCTTTATTTATATTTTTGATATTATTCTAAATTATCTCTAATCTTATATCATTATGTAGGACAATTATGATTTACAGATCAGCATATGTATTGATTAATGATCATGTTTCATAGATCATAGAAATAGAATATTAAATCAATAATGTGGACACATGTTAGAGAACATGATGTTGAATTGACTTACCATGAGACATTGCGAAAATTGTTATATTCTTAAGTCTCATCAGTTGGTTTCATATATAGTGTATGTAGGATTCTTAGATCTGAGATCGTCATTATTTCCTACATGTGTAATAGTTTACTTAAGGGTTACCAAACACTACTCCGTAACTGGGTAGTCATTAAGATAGCTTTCAGGTTTACTATGAAATATGCAGAGAAATATGAGCGATCAAGATATAATATGCCCCTCTTATATAACAGGAGAGATATCTTTAAACCCTTTCGATGTGGTTGGATTAAGAAAATGTATGGCCATGACGAATGTGGTTGAAGAATCAATCACAACTGAGTAATCCATCACAGGTTCGAGTGAAGGATCAGCTATCATATGATGGTACGTTTCTCACCTTGAGTTTGATCTAATATCGTGAGGCAAAGGGATCGGTACATAAGCATTATATAGGTTCGTCCAATATGATCTTTATGTACTTGCTAGGGACCACTACCAACCTATGGACCGAAAAGGAGTTTTTGGCCTATGGCCAAATGTACATAAACCTACAGAGTCACACACTTAATGGGCTGAAACGATAAGGGTCCGGATGATAGTTTTCGAGTGGGATTCGATCTCCACTCATATCGAATAAGGATCCGATTGGAAACTATATAATGAGAGGTGCAGGGGTTGAGGGCGATATCCCAAAAACCCTAGCCGCCATCTCTCATAACCTCTGCCGTGCGCGCTGGTGCTAGCACACCGACGTACGGTATTCCCTCCCTGGACGTGTGGACCTCAGTAAAGACGCTGCTACGACTATGGTGTTGATCGGGACGATCGTAAGGAGGAAACGGTTGGCCGGAGGATGATCAACTACTTTCGCCTACACCGACGTGCTCTTCGTTGAATCGGCTGCTTCAACTCTACTTCCGCTGCACTGCGCGTTTAGTGGTAACGATCTATGATCTCTTACTCACATGATTTTCTGATTTACACAGTAGAAATTTTAATTTACGCTAATATAGCCTATTCGTATCCCAACAACAACAACACACTTTCAGTAAAGGCGATCGAGCAAGTTGTGCCCTGCTTGGATTTCTGTTTCGAGCCAGGAAAACAACCAAACACACGAAGCCATAAAAGAACCAACGTGCATCGGCTTGCAACACCACTCTCGTCACAACACACCGAAAGTTGCTTCAACTGCTGATGCAAAACACCGAAAGTTGCGTACGTGCAAGTACCAACGTGCATCGGCTTGCAACAAAGCCATAAAAGAGCCACCGATCTGCCTCGAGATTCACACACACACAAAAAGCTTTACACAAGGACATATCATATCCTAGATCAAAGCATAGTCGATCCATCTCAACCAAAACAAGATTACGGGCCATTTTCACTCCTGAGAGCCGAGCTAATGACGGCCCAGCCGAAATTCAGACCCGTATTCTTATGTTTAGCATCAGCAGAATAATTCTGCTCAGCCAACCAGCCCAGTCGATTTGTGAAGGGCCAGCCCGGTACGGTAAGATTGGCCCAAAAAGTTTAGGTTTATCCATGCTTGGCCTTTTATTTTTTTTCTCTACTAATATAATATGAGTGTTTGTCCGTTCACCTTCCTCCACACGCGCAGCTAGAGGTGGCCAATACGTCAGGCCTTGGTGTGCCGGGCCACGGCCTAGTACTGTTGGCCTGGCCCAAGCATGACATGGCTTGTTTAGGGTGTGGCACGGCACGACACAGCTATATTTTTCTATAATTTTCTACAATTTTCTACAATTTTTCAGTAATTTTCTAGTCATGTAACAATCTATAATCTATAATTCCATATTGATATTCTATAAGTTAATAAAGCTCATTATGTGACATTACCAATATTTTATATTGATGATTAATAATGTCTAAGATTTTCTGTAATTTTTTTACAACTTTCTATAATTTTCCTGGAATTTTCTATAGTTTTTTAAATTTGCCCCTTTTCCCGGCTTGATGGGCCAATCATGCCAGCACGGCCCGTTAAGCCTTACCTGTGTCCGTGCCGACATGGCCCGGTCGTGGGCTAGCACGACACGACCCATTTATTTCCTGTGCCTAAATGGGTCATGCCTAAACAGGTCATGCCTACACCGCGCCTGTGCCGTGCCAGCCCACTGGACAGGTCTGCACGTAGCCTCTCCTCCTCTTATCCAATCATCACACCTAATACAATTATAGTCCTCGGGAAAACAAATTTTGGCTGATAGGTGGGCCTCCTTATATCCGGGCCCATGTGTCATTGTATGTGCGCGCACTTGTGACCGCTCCCATCTTTCTCCCACACCTACCTCACGCGTGTAGCCCATCTCTCCCAACTCCACCTCCTCCACATAGCTCCCTCCACTGCCCACCTCACCACAAAAGCTGCAGCTCCCGCGTCGACTCCCATTGACAACCCTGCTTCCCCTCCCATCTTTCTACCGAATCCACCTTGCCCTCCCATCAAATCCCCTCCCTTTTAGATCTGGCATCGGCTGGCTGGCCCCCTCAGCCTATGCTCTTGTCGTTCCCCGGTGAGCCGTTGTGTTCCCTTGCTATTTTAAGTCAAGCCAACATGTTGAGATAGCTTAGACAGCACCAAGTTCACCGTAGCTCTTCCTCATCACTGCCCATGTTGTGCCATGTCCAGCCACCATAAAGGGCATCGCTTGCCGCCGCCCTTGTAGCAGCAATACGTCCCCTAGCACTACACTTCCATCCTGAAGCTAAATAAAGCCTTTAATTGAAGTTCACACTCACTCACGTTGTTACATACTCACCGTCACAACTACCGCTGCCTCAAGCCATCTTTGACCTCGCTATCGCGTTAGTAGAACCATAGTAGTCCTTGCAACCCATTTTGTCCATCACACAAGCCTGCCACCACCTTCACCGCACAGCGCCAAACTCGGCCATGGCCGAGCAAAGGTAGAAGACAAAGGAAGTCATTGACTAGTGGGCCCTGAGTGATAGAAAGATTAGTGTAACTAGTAGATTAGTAGGTTAATGAAGCAATTTAATATTAGTATGACATGTAAGCCCCAGAAACTTAGAATCTCTAATTAACCCTAGATTTAAGCTTTGACCCACTGACATGCAGACCCCATGTCCCTTAACATGTCACATGGACCAACCTTATAGACCATGGTCACTAACCATTAAGCCCCACCTCTAGGTTGATGACCACGTAGATATAGTCTACATGAGCCATGACCCCACCTGTCAGCCTCTCAAGAATTTTCTTCAGAAAAATAATTAGAAAAAAACGAAAACCCATATTTGACCCCACCTGTTGGCCACAGAAGCTTTTCCCTCAGAAAATAATTCCAAAATAAAAAGAAAATCCAAATGGACCCCACCTATCAGAATTTTAGGAATTTCCTTACGGTTTAAACTTTGAATAGCTATAATTTCTTCATTTCAAATCCAAATCTAGTGATTTTTATTTCTAAATTCATATAAATTCAAAATATTTTCAAAAGTAATAAAGTCATAACTCTTAGTGTTCATTTGAATTTTATTTGAATGTTTGATTGAGTGTGTGGATGATTTTGCTTGTATAAACTTCGATGCTTTGGATGCCCCCACACTGACGAATAAGATCCCACCTTAGCCATATTTGACCAAGGGAAGTTCTTATAATTGATTATGTTGAACCTATTTTTTAAATGCAATATTTTATTTTCAAACCAACATGCAAGCTTATTATAGTAATTGCTAAAATGCTATGTGGTTGAATACCTAATTATACCATGCAATTATTACCAGTATTCTCCCTCTTGATTATTGGTGTTTTCTTGCCATGTCACCCTAGGATATTTACAAGTAATAATAACTCCACCATTGATTGAACTTTAGTAGGCTATGGTTTTGCTTAGAATCACCATAGTGGCAAAGAGAAATACAACACAAATATTGCTGGCTGAACTTAAAAATATTACCACTGAAAATAGGAAAATGTTTTCTAAAAATTGTGGAGACTCGGTCGAGTGGTTGGTTGAAGACTGGTGCAAGGATTGCACATATCATTGTTGGATTAGCCGTGTGGGGATTACATGTGTCATTTTTGGATTGGCAGTACAGAAATTGCATGTGTCATTTTTGGATGGGCCGTGTAGTGATTCCACGTGTCCTTTCTTAAATAGCTGTGTAGGGATTGCACTACCTCTGGGGTTGTGGTTGGTTTCACTTGAGTCGTTTAAGGACTAAATTTTTGTACTCATCTTTTTTACACACAAATCATGCAATGACAAGTCTAGTTATGGAGCAGACCTAGCCTACTAATTTACTTAGCTTCGATGTAAATCCTACACAAATATTGGTTCATGGAATTATGAATTTTTGGGATTAGTGGGAGTGGCCTAGGATGGGCACTGCCCTTATTGATTTTGTCAAAAAGGGCCTAGACTCCCTAACAACTTGGTTTCTCATTGAAAATATAGCATGCGATGGAAATGTTTTGGGTGTGAGGCGTAACCGAGAAGGAGCAGTCACTGTCGCTAGCGTTTAGGACTCTACCCTAGAGTAGGAGTAAGTATTGTAAAAACCTTGTTATGATTTTCTCAGTCGTATGCCTACGGAAGCGTATAGTGCTCGACATTATAAGTTAATCATATTTTATGGGTAAAGCTGTACAATCTCTATAGAGTATTAAAGATATATTCAAATAGTCATGCCTTTGGACATGGGTAAAGGTGTAGAAACGTTACACTTGCATAGTTTTCAAAAATAAATAATAAACTGATAAGGGTTACAATAACTAACTTAAAATGAAAGTGAAAGCGGAGGGATTTCGCTATCATCTTAATGGAAGTGAAAGCGGAGGCATTTCGCTCTCACCTTCATGAAAGTGGAAGCGGAGGGATTTCGCTTTCACCTTAATGCATATGAATGTGGAGAGATTCTGCTCTTACGATAAAATTTGATTCAAAAATGGATATTGATTTTAATGTCAAAATGACTAAGTTGTAGATTTGGAATCTAACTAAAGTAGTATATTTAAAGAATTAGCTTTGTGCTAAAAGAAACATAAGACCTTCATTTGAATAAGCCTTGTATATAGTTATACACAGTTGCATTCTGCTATGGAGACCTGCTGAATATTTTTGTACTTATTGTTGTTTAATATATAGTTGTAGATAACGAAAGTGATGATCTAGTATATAAGTTCATCTAAGCCTCCGGCTTTGACATGGAAGATGAGGACCAGGATTAGATTAAACCCTAGTTGATTGTCTATGGCAAGATATAGAGATCCTTTTTGGTTTACGTATTATTCTGCTGCTTTACTCTAAACAATGATATTTGGTCGGTCAGCCTGTTATATAAAAACATAATCGTAAATAGGTCTTACGATTGTTTATGTAATATAAAGTAATATTTTATTTACTTGTATGTATAGATATGATATCTATGATGTTATAGTGCAAACTACCTATTGGTCCAATGATTAGTTCGGAATACAGAGATTCCGATAGTCAAATCCATACCCCCACAAAATGGAAATCACTGTTTTTCAGAGGCCCGTAAAACTAGAAGTGGACGCCGGTGCAACGACGGCGGTGAATTGACGCGGCCATCGGAGGTTCAGCCGCCTTGCTCCCAGGCCAGTCGCTCGGTCCCTATGTGGCGACTGCCATGTTCGCTGGTGGATGTTCATAACAACTTGTACGACTTCAATAGACTCGGCGCTAATTTCGACCATGAACTTGGTTAAGTCCCGTAAGATCTCTAGTCTTTCAACTTATCCCGATACCGCGGGGCCAGGGCCAAGGCCAGGCGTGAAAGAGGAGGATGCGCGGCGAGGAGAAACGGAACTGCGTTGTCCCAAGAAGGTGTTGGCGACGCCAGAAGCCATGGTAGGAGGTGGAGGAGGCGGTGAGAGGAGAAAGAAAGCAAAATAAACTAGTGAAGAAAAGAAATCAGCGAGAGAATGGGAGGGGAGAAGGGGATCCAGTTGCCACCGTCACTGGTCACCCCCTCCCTCCCTCTGTCCATCGCCACGACGAACCTTTCCCAAAACAAGAAACCTTTTCGCCATCCACACTCCGTGCCAGTTCTTCCTTCCTCGTCTCTGCTTGCTCCGCGCAACTGTCCGTCCGCGCCACCGGTCACCGGATCGCACCCGTCCCCTCCTCTCCGCCGTCCTCGGAGAGCGCGGACGCGAGGCCCCCCTGCGTGCGGGCGCCACTCGCCGGACGGCGATGCAGGTTGGTGATGGCGGCGGCGGAGGAGGGGATGCCGGCGGCGCGCGGGGCCGGCACCGGATCCAGGCCGAGCTCAAGAAGCTCGACCAAGAAGCGCGCTTCCTCGAGGTCTGCCTACCTCCTCCTTGTTCTTTTAGTTATCCTCCCGAATTTCTTTGTCCTCGGAAGAAGAAAAACAAAAAAGAGAGGCTTCTTTAGGCCTTTTAGGACTTCTTTTATTAGAGGATTCTTGGTGTAAGAACCGGCGAAATGGAGAAGAATAGGGCAATTCTCTGTCCGAAATGCAGCGGAGGGCAGCATCCGCCCACCCCCCAAATTGATGAAAACTTGTAGCTTTTTAGCCCAATGTTCCAAGTATATTATAAATTAGTTGACATGTTGATGATTCGCAAGGTTCCCATCCCTTATCATCTACCAGGGAACCTTTGTCATGGCTGTCGTCCCAGGTTCTTCCTCATGTGTTTGTCCATCTTTGCATCACATGGGGTGGCGGGATGGGGATGGGTGGGTGGGGGAAAGCGGTCAAGAGCATGTACATGTTCGGTGTGCTTTCTTTGCCGCCTGGTCCTGCACTCCTGCTACACATTTTCTTGCGGCAAAGATTCAATTCCCGTACCCTTTTGTGGGCCTTTTTCTGACGGGGACAAAAAAACACAGCTCTTTTCTGTCCGACTATTTGTAGTTTATGGGGTTTTGCAGTTTCTATGCTTGAAAATAACACAAGCAAAATTCTGCTGCCTCAAATGATTGGGCACAGATAATGTACTGAAGACTGAACTACTGATGCCCCTTCCTGGGGGACC
Organism: Melocanna baccifera; assembly: GCA_036346265.1. Taxonomy (NCBI): domain Eukaryota; kingdom Viridiplantae; phylum Streptophyta; class Magnoliopsida; order Poales; family Poaceae; genus Melocanna; species Melocanna baccifera. Next base: position 31,973,993 of record CM070682.1, on the reverse strand, counting down.
TGTACATATGGGAAACCATGTTTTCTAATTTGTGTGATCCAATCTTGTAGTAGTAATTGGATGGACAAATTAGAGTTGGATCAAAGTGATTACTGAAACATAATAATTCTCTAAAGCACTATATCTTTATTAGAACTAGTAGGGTGACCCACATATTTGTACGGCTAGATTTGTCTTAAAGTTTATATTATCAAATGATATAACTTAGATGTTTGAGAATATTTTGTGTATTTAGTAGAATATTTAGATTTTTAGGACATCGTAAACATTCTAAAAGACAATAGAAGTTTGAAGGAAACTACAACTTATGGAATATAATTGAAGTATGAGTTTTGATGGAAAAAAATCATTGAGCATAATAAGTTTTTGGAGGTTCTTAAAAACATAACCACTCCCTATCATGAATGGATCATATAGCTGTATATCTCTATTTTTCCTCCATTAGTTACTTTTCTTCTAAAATGTATGCATGCATATGTAGCTCCATTTAATCTCAAACAATATGGTAATTATATATGTAAATTATATTAATTAGTTTGCATGATATTAGAGTACCTTACGATACACTGATGTACTATGATATTTTTTGGAGAGTTTGTTTAGTATTTACAAAGTATACGTATGGGAGTAGAGAAACGAAATAGAAATCCAAGTAGGATTATGAGTCAGAGTACTAGGGTTAGGCTTGAAATTAGCCTTTATAAGGCACAATAGTCATGTAATTGAGACAAGAGAAAATGAGAGGAGAGGAAGAGAAATAAGAAGAAAGAGGGAGCGGTTGGTGCTCCGAAAAAGTATATCATCATATGCAAGAGATGAGTGGGAGTTAAAATTGCAACAGAGAGTTTATCACCTAGTAACTACAATTAATAATACTATCGGATTCACTTGTTAGAATCCCAAGAGTGTTAATCATATAGTACTGCCTTTTTTATTGCTAAATCATGATAATTTGTCAGTTCTATTAAACCAATACACAATTTGTTTTTTAGGTTTGTCATGATCCCGGGTAGAAGGGAGAGAGAGAGACTAGACGAGGGAGACTATAATATTTCTCTTCATTGATGATTGATACCAATAGCATGCGGTAGCCTCTTTATATAGATGGCTCCCCCTAACAGATAGATTCTAATCTCAATTATATCTCTAACAAATATAGCAACTCATATCATATCTCTAATTATATCTCTAACTCAAATAGAAATCAATCTCTAATTATCATCCGACTGGACCTTGGGCCCAAGGTCCACTCCCCTAACAAGGTTGCTGCCATTGCCTTTTGAATTAGATTGGATTACAGTGGAAGTGTGGAACATGGCCCGACTTTAGCCATCTTTGTGTACAAATAAAAAAAGGATGCTTCACTTGTGACAAATACAAATTTATTTCTAACAGGCCAGCTTATCCATTAGCTGCACATTGCAGATATGCAAACAAAGAAAGCTACTTGCATAGCAGAATAAAGAACAAGTTGCCAAATGAAATTATATTAAATTTCTCAATAGTGGTGCTATAAACAGACTAGATTTCTTCACCTTCCGTTCTGGACATCATTATCTGTAGATCTGTCAGAGATTCCTTTTTTCTTAAAATCTAGAATTATGTACAACCGGCAAGTATACCTTTTTTCCTTTTTAAAACTGGGAAAATTCAGGATTTTCCACTCCAAAGAGGTGTACTTCAGGATTTTGCCACCCCATTCTCACTTACATGTGGCCTTAGGATCCACATGTCAGTAACACAACGAGTGGCAAATAATTGACACTCCCTTGAAAATTCTGGACCTCTATCCCTTTCCCAAAGCAGTAATGTTTTCAATATGACTGCATGCAGGAGGAACTTGAAGAGCTTGAGAAAACGGATGAGGTATCAGCAGCATTGCAAGAGTACGTGTCAGAAGAAAATTCTAAATCCCATTGTTAGTTTATTACGCCATGGTGTTACTGCTTAAAAAGCATAGGTAGTGTGGTTTATTGTTGGGGAATGGAGACTGACTGCATTATTAACTTTACCAGTTTTCTTGTAACAATTGCAAGCAAAGGAGACCCTCTACTTCCAGTGTAACCACAGAAACATCCTTCTATCGTTTTTATCCAAATATCTCTACCTCATAGTCTTACGCCTTCTTTTTTTTTTTCTGTTAATGCAGAACTACTGGCCCTGCTTACCAGTCTTGGGATAGGTGGTTTGAAGGCCCGCAAGATCTGCGGAGATGCAAATGCTGGTTTCTGTGATCCTTGGCAAGAAACTCAGAGAAACACCAAAGAACAAGGGGCAATGGTTGCTGTGAAATGTATCTTGTTTTTTTGTCACCCCAGCATGAAGGATATTCATTTGAGGCGAGGAGGGGATTCATTTCCTTGATTGAGGCTGTTAACAAGCTCTGTTGACGGAGTGGTATGAGAAGGGAACTGTGGAATACAGAAGCAACATGGAGAACTGACCACATCTTTGTTCTTCAACAAGTTCGTTGTATTGAATTCCTGTGCATTGCGATTTGATTACCCGTGTTTCTGTTGTTGGGGAAGTTTGAGATCTTAACTGGAATGTCTAGTCTGAGAAATTATATCTAGTTTGCCTGTGAGGCTAGTTAGTTCTATTCATTTTCATCTAGTTATCTTGTTGTTGATTCTTGTGAAAATCATTGTTGAACAATGACAACTGACTTTCGTTATTTTAGACACTTGTGATCAAGAAGACATGGATGTAAAAGAAGAGCTCTTTTAAGGTACACCACGTACCACTTACCCTCTTCGTTATTAGGCATTGATTACCAGGGTCATTTTAGTTAAAGGATATTAACTTGCTATAGCTGGTCACATAGAATAAAAGGAATGTCTTAAATTGTTGCTCCAGAATAATAGTGCATGCACATTCTTCTTTTAACATTAGTATTGTATCCGTATGTATACATTTCACTCCTATATGCTAGTATCTGGTATTTAGTGTTTTCTCTAATCTGAAGTAAAATAATCAATTCTGACTTTGTATTTAAATTTGACATAAAGTTCCAGTAGTCTGAAAATCACAATTTTGATGTAAAATTCGGAATACTTTGTAGGATTTGATGTTTTATTACATTTTGAATTTAAAATGCGAGGATATAGGCAAGTATGTAGTATCATAGTGCGATGTTGGAATTTACAAAATATAGTAAGTGAGATTGTCATTATATTCCTTGAAAAAAAGATTATTATCATTAAATATCTACCTTTTTGACAGCCTTATTTTTAATGATATATACCGTAAGATCACCTATTTCCTTGTTTAGTTTGTAGTAATTGACCATACTAGCCTTTGAATAGTAATAGATGGCCTATTACCTCCTATGAGGTAATATGAATATCAACCCTTGGATCATGCCAAATGGATGGTCCATAAGAATCTGGGTGTACCATAAAAAAATCCGTAAAAAATTGCTATTTTTGTGTGTCTGGTTGGAACATGAGCTAGAACTTTTTAGTTTTTTGCCCAATCCAATATTCCTTTTCCTAGTTTATTGGGCTTCGCGCACCAGGCGATTGATATTGACCAACCTACTAGGCCGAAAAAGCTCAGCTCAGCCCAGCATATTAATGGAAAGCAGCAGATCTCCTCTCCCTGCTAGGCCACGAGTGAGGTGGCCTTGTCCAAAAGAAAACCATGGCACCAAAACCACAGTCGAAAACCCAAGCAGAGCAACTCCCAAGAACACAGGATGGCCATGGCGCCGTTGCACACGTGCGCTTGCTCCTTTTCCTCCTTCACCCCTCTCGTCCCCCTCCCCTCCTCGCCTCCATCTTCGCCTTCCTCGTCACCCACTCGGACCTCACCCTCCTCCGCTCCACATGCAATGTGCAAACAGGGCCCACCTCTGCCAGCTCCAGGCTTCACGTGTCAAGTCCAGCCTCGCTAGGGACCCATCGCCGCCAATCGCACTGTTGCCTTCTGCGTCGGAGAAGGCCGCGACGTCGCCTACACCGCGCGCCTCGTCAGGCACCACCCGAGGCTCAATGCCTTCATGTGGAACACCGTCATAAGGGCACTGTCGGACTGGCCCAGCTCGGACGTGGCCGTGGTGCTGTTCCTTGACATGCTCTGGTTGGATGACGGCGCAGTGCTCTATGGAATTGTTGGGATACGAATATATTACGCTAGTGTAAATTAAAATTTTCTACCAAGTAAACTATGAATCCATACGAGTAAGAGATCTTAGATCGCTACTACTAGATACGCAGTGTAGCGAAAGTAGAGTTGAAACAGCCGATTTAACGAAGAGCGCGTCAATATAGTGGAAGCAAGTCGATCGTCCTAATCAGCGTCGCAGTTGTAGCAGTGCCTCTATCGAGATCCACACGTCCAGGATAGAACACCGTAAGTCGGCGTGTTTGCACCGGCGCGCATAGTAGGGATTATGAGAGATGACGGCTAGGATTTTGATGTGCGTATTTCGAGATGCCTCCCTTAGCCCCTGCGCCTCTCCTTATATAGCCTCCAATCGGATTCTAATCTGATACGAGTAGAGATCATATCTCACTCGGAGACTATTATCCAAACCCCTTATCGTTCCAGCCTATTAAGTGTGTGACCCTGTAGGTTTATGTATATTTGGGTATAGGCCGAAAACTCTTTTCCAGTCTATAAGTTGGTAGCGGTCCCTAACAAAACATAACGACTCCCAAATATACATAAAGATCATATCGGATGAGCATATATAGTGTTTTTTGTATCGATCTCTTTGCCTTATGATACCAAATTGAACTCAAGGCGAGAAGTGTGTCGTCCTATGATAGATCGATTATTCACTCGAATCTGTAGTAAATTACTCAGTTGTGATTGACTTCTCAACCATATTCGGCATGGCCATGCACTTTCTTAATCCAACCACATTAAGAGACTCAGAGATATCTCTCCTGTTATATAGGAGGGGCAAATTCTATCTTGATTGCTCATATTCCTCCATATGTTTTATAGTAAACCTGAAAGCTACATTTATGACTACCTAGTCACAGAGTAGTGTTTGGTTATCTCTAAGTAAAATATTGCATATGTAAAAAAATAATGACGATCTCAGGTCTAAGGATCTTACATATACTATGTATAAGACCAACTGATGACACTTAAGAATATAATAATTTTCGTAATGTCTCATGGTGGGTCTATTTAACATCATATTCTCTAACATATGTCTACATTATTGATTTGATATCCTATATCCATGATTCGTAAAACATGATCATCAGTTAATACATGTGCTTATCTGTAAATCATAATTGTTTCATATAATAATATAAGATCAGGGATAATTTAGAATAATATTAAAACATAAATAAAAAGCTGCACAACAAGTCACATACTTGTTGATTAATATGAAAGATATTTATTCAAAAGATAAAATAATATATTATTTAAAAAATCATAAATATAAAAATGATATAATTATCTTCATAATTATCTCTAGAGTATATCACTGTCAGGAATGGTGCTCAAGCTCGGCCTCCGCGGGGGCGCGTACATGCGCAACTCCATGATCACCATGTACGCGTCCTGCGACCACGCGGACGAGGCGTTGACACTCTTCTGCCAGTGCCAAGCGTTCGACGTGGTGGCGTGCAACAGCGTGATCGCGGCACTCGTGAGGGCAGGGCGCGTCAACGAGGCGCGGGCGGTGTTCGACGGCATGCCGGCCCAGACCGTGGCAATGTGGAGCGCCATGGTGAGCGCGTACTCCCGCGCTACGAGGTGTCACGACGCCGTCGATCTCTTCTCGGTGATGCAAGCAGACAAGCGTGGAGCCGAACGCAAACATGCCCATCAGCGTCCAGCCTCGGCATGCTAGAGCTAGAGCAGGGCGTGGTCACCGCCCTCGTCGACATGTACTACAAGTGTGGCTCCATACACAAGACTCGCCAGGTGTTCGGCACGTCAAGATCACGAGGCCTGGTCAGGGATCTGTAGGGATCGGGCCTAGTATCTGTAGGATTAAGCAATCAAATAAAGAAGGTATTTTTGCAAGATGAACAGTAGATTTCAAAGGTACTCAAACGAGCGCATTCAAAGACCGAGTTTTGGGGCAAGTTTTGGGATGTTATTTCTCCTCTACCATAACTGTAAATCATAAACTACTTTTACATCAACTAGAAATACACACTGTGATCCGGTTTTTTTAGCCACGACTCCCTGTGACTCACGCACACCGTGTACCACTCAAAAGACTCGGTCCAACTGAGATCAGGTCTGGACTCTTACGACCGCTCTCAGTACTCAGACGCTTCAACTGCCCTTCGTACTCGGAGGCTTCTACTACCCTTCATACTCGGACGCTTCTACTACCCTTGGTACTCGGAGCTATAGTACTCGGAGGCTCTAATTACCTTAGTTTATGACCATAGTCACATTCGACCATAACTTACAGCTTCTGACTACTTCCGACTGCTTTCGACTTTCGACTAATGACCCAACTCGGTGAACCAACCTCACCAAGTCTGAATTATTGATAACATTCTTCCCCTTAATTCTGACTTGAGTTCTCGAGATTCTTGACTCCCAAAAGCTCACGTATTTCTGCAAATTTCATTCTTAGAAGTGCTTTTGTCAGAATATCCGCAGACTGTTCTTCACCGCTAACATGTTTGACAATCACCATGTCTCTCTCAACACATTCTCTGATGAAATGAAATTGGGTATTGATATATTTGCTTCTTCCGTGAAAAACAGGGTTCTTCATGAGAGCAATGGCTGACTTGTTGTCCACTCACAATACCACTTCTTTTAGAGTATTTCCCATGAGATCGCTCAGCTGGTTCCTCATCCAGATAGCCTGACATGCTGCTTCAGTTGTGGCCATGAACTCTGCCTCACGCAGAGTAGCCATGTGGAAGAAAACTAAATTTTGCTAATACAATTTATGTGTACCTTTCTCACAAAGGAAAACTCTTGGTACAATTTTAGTGTGCACTTAGCAATTTCTATGGAGGAAAATAACACAAAAAATTAGTTTTCAAAAAAGAGACGACATCACCTGATTCTTTCTTTGGGCTTCGTGCTTTTTTTTACTTGATCTCCTGCCAATTTCTTTTTGCATAGCTTGTTGCTTGCCTTTTATTTGGCCTTGGGCCGTGTGCCACTTTTCCCTTCTTTTCTTGACTGCTGACTTTTATGTGTTGAACTGTAGGTGTGCAGGACGCCTACTGTGAGACGTGCGGCTGCTCGGGCCTAGTTGATGTCATACGCGTTGATGAAGCGATCACATGAGGACGAAAACGCGCTGCGCGCCATGCAGGAGAAAAAATAAATGCCTGCTGCTCCCGCGAATCTTGGCTGACAAAGAAACATGCTGGTTGCTGTGGACAAAGCACGAGATGAAGACGTGTGATGCGCTCGGTTCGCCTGCTCTCTGCGACCCATCGGGCCTTTTATCGCATGTTGCTCACGGACGAGGACGTATGGAGACACGCTATGCAACTTGGCTTCGAAGACGGCGATGTCTGATGCGACTCAGATTCGATGAATTTTTCTCTCTCTCAAACTCTAATATCTTGTGTTCTGATACTATTTGTTGCAAATAACACATAGAAAAATAGAGACGAGATATATGAATTTTTATGTGAAAAACTCTTGCGGGAAAAACCGCAGGCGCTCAAAGGCAAATCACTATAATAAAAAAATACTACAATGAAATACTTGCTCTTCCTATAAACTACTGGGGTACATATATAGAGTAAGGGAACCGAGTTCCATACAAAGATGAAACTAAATCAGAGTCGGTTACTACAGATTGATATCACATCTGATATAACTTATACATGTACCTATCATATCATATCTGATATATAATAATAAAATATTTAACATAAATACGATACGAATTCGAATAACCTTTTCATCAACCGATTGAAAAGCTAGCCAACTAACTATATAATCGCGCCCAAGAGTACCTTCGAAAGTCATACGAAAACGAGTGGTCATTAATTGATCTTAGTTTGCTTTCCCTAAGAGTCCCTTACACATTTGTCCTTGTTTAACAAAATTGAGGGGCTGTAGGCCCAAATGCAGAGGCTGACGAGACACATATCAACATGAACGTTCTGCAAGAAACAAATAATGCGATTGACCCTACTGCATGCCCCAGTCTTTCCGGTGTGGAGATCTTTGTGCTTTAAGCACAAGCTAATTAAGTGTTCTCAGTACCAAACAAATGGTGATGGGCTCCATTAATGGCATGGTTCCTCAAACGAAGCACACCACAAAATGGCATGATTCTTGCAACGCAGTGAGATATATAGTGACTGCATGCCGCCATCTAGCTAGATTTGCTTTTGGGATTTTTGTTTCTGACCTTGAAATTTCCATTACTAATTTAAGACTTGTTGCTTTGTCCATTTGGTTGTGTTTGATCGATGGATCACCTGTCATCAGTATAGATAAATACTAGATCTCCTACGTGCTACTAGTTTCTTGGATACGAATGTTTTGTTGGAAATATATACAATATTTTAATTCTAAGTTTTACTAGAAAATAAATATAATAAAAAATTAATAATGCAAAATTCACAACTAACAGCAGACTACACATTATACTTCAAAAAATATGCAAGAAAAAATAGTATCAAAGTTGATCAAATACGTGAACGACTTACTATTGGGCTTGATGAAGAATAGGAAGCAGTGCAGGATTGATGCAGTGCAGAACATAGATGACGTAGTGAAGCGAGCGGTTGTGCAGGTGTGAGCTTCCCAGAAACCTTATTACCACCCATGTGCAAGTCTTCATGGTAGCAACGGTTCGGAAATACCGCTCCTCTTCTTCATGGTGCATACCAGGAAGAAGAATAGACGATGTTCAGACGGTGTAGAACAACAGCACATTTGAACATCGTTTCCAGGCACAAGTTCGACGATGTTCAGACGGTGCTCCTCTTCTGTTTCTTCCTGGACGTTTCCAGGCCCTTTTAAGAATGCTGCAGTTATTTACTAGTAACTGCTGCATTTAAATAGAATTATTCACTGATAACTGCCTCATCAAATTACAGATTAAGGTGGACTTGATCTATTAAATGGCGCGCCAACTTATAAGGTGAATCGAGACAAGTCACAAATCATGCGATTTTCACACGAAAATACGTGAAAATATACGAATACACGCGCTCGTGAGTGCGTGTGTGATTAGCTAAAGCCCTACTTATGCAATTCCCATATATAATTCAAGAAGTGATATAGACTCCACCTTGTAAATTGATCTCTCCCACCTTACCTTAACAATATAGTATTAAACCATACATACTTTAAAATTAAGAAAATAGATCTCACTTATGAGCCTATTTTTAACATATTTGATGTTCTCAAATGTCCCTCTTTTGATCCATCTTCCATACGTATATCTCCTGAAAGGGTCCAAAGAACCGGCTGTTTGTTTTGTTCCATGAAAGGAGATTCGGGTACAAATATGTAGCTCATTTTAATGGCGCTAGTATTGCTTACTTTCAGTCTATACATCTACCAACCACTGTATATGTTGTCAGTAAGGGGATGTGTTATGGCCCGCTTAGCGTCGCTAGAAGCGGTGGTGTTTTTTTACTGTTGATTTTTTTTATTTTTTTTCTGTTTTGGTTTTTTGTGTTTTCTTTTTTTCGTATTTCTTTATATTGTTTGTGATGGGTTAACATGTTTTTTCTATTTTTAAAATTTTTAAATTTAATTATGTAAAATAAGTCAACTCAGCTATAGTAAAAAATAAACTAATTACAGTAAAAAAATCATAAACTACCGTTATTCTGAACACCACCGTAGATTATTTGGCCGCTTTAGTTAGCATACACACACCATTTCCCGGCCGGCGCTCTTGCTAACCTTCAAATTACTGAGTAATTTGACTTTCCTAAATCCCAGTGCATCAACTCAATCGGCAATATTAATGAGTATACTTAAAGCTAAATTACAAACTTGACCTGCAGTATTTGGAACAAACAAGAACAGCTCAACAAAACAAGACAAAACTAACTTGTCCAGTACAAACTTATACAGAACAGCACAGCTACCGGAATGCATCACCCTTCAACAACCCTGAAATAGTTAATCCCGGTGTAGTATTAATTACTACCTGGTGGAGATTAGTTAACATCTGAAATCAATTAATACTACACACATATACCTAGGCACCTATATCAATACCTGTTGATATGCTTTGAGATTTACGATATTTGACATGGGTATCTTCATATACTCATAAAAACTTATATTTGAGATATCAAACTCTGAAAAAAATAAAATTTAACTTTAATTTAACTAGTATTATGGTATTTACTCACTATAGTCACGTTAAAATCAAAAGTAGTTCAAACTAGTTTGAAATGAGTTCAAAACTCACTTATCATAAATATATCAGGGGTATAAAATATTTTCATACCCAAACTCCAATAAACTTATCAGTCATACACGTGTATATGACAGTTCTAGATGTGAGTGCCTAGGCACCTAGGTGCCTTAAGTAATTTTTCTATATACTAGAACATCTGGCGCGCTTCGCGCGCCTTGTTATGACCTCAATTGCAGAAATTAATTCACACTTCAATATAAACACTTCAAGTAGATAACAAATAGATCATAATCACATATTAAATTTCACCGAACCCTAAAGAATCAAAACTCATCGACTCTACGCGTGAATTGCAAAAAAATCTTTTCGTTGCGCACTTGAAGTCCCCATTTGAAATATGAGAATTTTTTCCCGTTTCTTTTGGGTTGAAGTCTTTTATCTGAAATTGCTACACCTATAAAATTCCTACTTTTTTTAATCAAAATACCTATATTCTAAATAGAACCCAAACCGTGCACTTACATATGTTATATTTTTTAATCGAATGCACTTACATAACCAAACCATGCAGGCGAGTACAAAATTATAGAACTCAGCCTGTGGTCGCACGCGCTATCGTCTCCATGCGTTAGCCTCTGCTGACATCCACACCGCCCAATATGTCATACACTACATACTTTAGGGGGAAAACAGTGATTAATCCTAGTGCTGTAAGTATCTAAATATATAAATTGACGACTAAAACTATTCACACAAAGGCTGCTGCTTTTGAGATGAGAACATATGCTGGATCTACATTTTTAAACGGGAATATATTTTTGACATAATTTTTAGTCAGCACAAATTTGCAGCACCTAAAGTAATGTAACCACAATCTATAAGGTTATAACAATAAGTTGACATTGATGTGGACCTACGTATATTAAGTCAAATGAGAGGCAAAATTAGGTTACAATAGAAAATCAATATCGAAAGAGCAACATTTCCCCCTTTTGCATTGATTTCTATATGGCAAGCATCACACCTGGTTCGTAGGGGCAAGAATTAGAAATAAGAAATGTGCGACAATATTTTTCCGGTAACTCAATTAGCCACATTCACAATTCAACATCTCTTTGCAATTTCAATAAGCCTATACCAGGGAAAATTGGTGTTAAAAGCGCATGCATGCAATGAGTAGATGAAAAAGCCTTTTTGAAATATCTACGGTACGCAAAATCTGTTCGTAAGAAACATCTTTTAGAATTATATCATGGTGTAGATGACATGAGGTAAGACTTATCAGTGTAGAAGTGCCGTTGTGCCTTGAGTGAAATATGGTTGTATGCATCATCAGCAGTAAGGATAATCGCAAAGGCCCACACAATAGCGATACAAAGAAGCAACGTATACCTTCCAAAGAAGAATGTTATTCCTCATCGCAATGCCTGAAGCAATGCGGCACGTATTGCATACAACATATTAAATAGTTGGTCTCTTAACCAGCCTCATGACATAGCATTCATGGGAGGGCAGTCAGTCGACATTTGACTCAAAATATACCAGCATTGATTAGGTTGTTACCTGTTGCACAACAAACGGCAAACTTAGCATCGGCAACGCAATCTCCGCTCATTTCCCAACCTATAATAACCAATCATCATTTGTTTCAACCTAATGCAGCTATCATCATTTGTTTTCTTCTTTTCTTTCTCATGCTTTTTGATGTTCTGGGATATCCTATGAAGCTTTTCATTGATTGGTTCCACTGCATGGCTGACAGTGAACTTCAAGTCATTCACAATCTGCAAGATTCGGTCAAATATGATGTTTCAATTTTGCTACAACAGGTACAAAAAGAATTCAAGTAAAATTGATGAAGGGGGTAACAAGGGAATAAATAGCATCTAGTTCTTACATATTCACCTCCTCTAAGTACAACATCACGAACGCTTTCTTTTATGGCAGTGGAGCATCTGAAACGATCATCTGGCTGGGGAAGCCAAATCTTGGTTGGGCGCTCGCTATCCTTAACTTCATATGGATCTAGAGGGCGATCAATCAAGCATAGTCTCCAAGAACCAAACCCTCCAATAAAACAATCATCCATTAGCTCATATGGCTTGGCAGTGAAGACATACAGATGGACAATAGAAGCAACACCCATCTGTATTGGAAGACAAAAGACTTCATTGGGCTTCATTTCAAATGAACACTAAAAATGCAAACATGCATTAACAAGAATTCTTTAGTGTTACTGAATTGAAATGGTAAACAGAATTTTTACCACCTCTATGCAGATAATGAAGTCTCGAATCATCGGACTTGAACTGCAACTCTTGAGCTATAGGGCCTCTCAACAAGCCCCAATTGTAGAGCAATGCAATCGCCACACCTTGCCACCATGTTAAGAAGACAATAGACTTGAATGTCAGAAACTTTGAAAGAGGATTTGTATCGGCTAGCTCATCCTTTATTGCAGCATAAAACTGAACAAGACAGTATAAGGCCCATGACTGACTAAAATTGAGAACCACAGCTGTGTAAGAGTACCTATTAAATAAGTCATTAGTTCATTGTAGCAAGCCAATGTGTTTTAACTAATACATCATCAGATGCATGAACAAGTTCACCAATGCTAACACATGTCTACGCAACAAATTATATGTATGAGGCACTGCAGGGCGTGCATGACGAACCATAGGCGGAGTGGCGTGACTGGGCTCTCCACCGTGGAGGCCGCGAGCACGGCAGCGGCGGCAGAGGTGAAGGCGACGTTCCAGGTGATGTCGAGCGCGACGACGGGGCGGGAGTGGGCCCAGTCGGCTCGCCTCCTCTCCAGCCGCATGCGCCGCGCGCCACGCAAAGATCCCACGCCGACCGGATCCGGCCTCCCCCTCCGGCCTCCACGGCTCCCCCTCCGTCTCCACGCCAATCGGATCCGGCCTCCCCCTTCGGCCTCTAGGCTCTGACCTCCCTCTCCGGCCTTTGGGCTCTGGCCTCCCCCTCCGGCCTCCGAGGGGGGAAGGGGGAGGCGACGGGGGAGGCGGCGGGGGAGCGGGGGAGGAGGGGGTGGCGGGGGAGGTGGGAGGAGGGGGAGGAGGGGGGAGGCGAGAGCAGGTGAGGACTGGCGAAGGGAGGAAGGGGGCACGTTGGGGGAGCTGCGGCATGGGGCGCGCACGGACCGCACGGGGGGAGTGCTGCCTCGCCACGCGTCGACGCGTGAAGCCCTCGCGTGGGCGTGGAGCTCTCTTGTCGCAGCAGAACGGAGTGGCTTTTAATAACTCCGATTAGAAATGGAAGTTTGTACTCTCGGGAGTACGGAATAGACTTCCTATATATACCACTTAAACGAATATTTTATATCTCTTTATCATTTCCAGTATACTTAAATACTAATTCTAAGATACTCCAATATAACTTAGTTGAAAATTTTTTATTCTAACCATTTATTTTTGTAATATATCCTTTTCCATACATAAAAGGAATATATACACAAGTTATGCTATAAAAAAGTGAATTTTTATGAAATTTTTGATGGAATTCACCTTAGAGTATATTATAATCATTATTAGAGTATATTTAAATAGATAAAGAGGATAACAACACCATTAAAGCAGTATATGAGAAGTGCTAGTATGCACTCTTAAGAGTATGGAACCATTTTCTGATATATATATATATATATATATATATATATATATATAGACAAAAAATACTAATTACTTCTGGGTGTAGTCACACCCTACCCATCCACCGTTACTAACTATTTGAGATTCGTGCTTTAGTTAGATACAAACGAAGCTGAATGACATGGGTGAGAGGAAGACCTAATCTAATTAGTATTTTTAATGCCAACCAATGAGTATCTTGCAGGAGTTTCATTATCCATCGAGAGATTTATGAGTTTTTTTTGTATTTCTAGAGCTGTCCAATGGGCCATGCCGAGCCGGCACGGCACAGGCTTGGGCGCGGCACGACCCGTTTAGGCACGGCTAATAAACGGGCCATGCCGTGCTGGCCCACGTGCCAAGGGCCGGGCTTGGGCACGGCACGGCCCGTTTAGCCCTGGAAAATTCAAAAAATGTAGAAAAACTGTAAAAAATTATAAAAAATTGTAGAAAATTATAAAAAAATACAAAAAATTGTAAAAAATACAAAAAATATAAAAAATTATAGACATTGTTAATCATCAAGATAATAATTATTAATGATATAATGAGCTTTATTAACTTGTTAAATGACATTATATGGCTATCTCGTTAAAAACTTTACCAAGTAAAAACTCAATTTGAGAAAATCTTGGTAAAGAAAAAAGAGTACAACCTATAAAGCTCACTAGTGAGTATATCTGAAGAAAAATATTGAAAATCCTATTCATTAGTATGTAAATACAAATTATCGAAAGATTCTTCTAAGTCTATATTTTGGGCAGTGTGTTGGAGTCTTGCTTCAGTTTGTTCCTAGTTCTTAATGGTTAGAAGGACTTCGACCATCTCGTTGAAGAGACTTGTTCGTCGCTCCTCGATTATTCTTCCAGATAGATTGAAGGCTGACTCCGAGGAGAACATAGAGACCGGAACAGTCAACACATCCTATGCTAATATGGATAGCACTGGATATGTTACTTTCTGGTTTTGCTACCAGGAGAGGATGTTCAACTCTTGCTCAAAGCTGACGCTGTCAGTGTTGAGATAGCTTGATAGATCTTCGGTGCTTTGTCGTCTTGCTTCTCCAGACCGATGTGTACCTGCATGAGAACTACGAGAAGAAGAACCAAATATCGTGCCCCATTGCATAGTCCCCGCAGAGGTGCTAGGGATTACTTAGGGTCTTTTCAAACGCACAGACCTAAATTTTTTTTATTTATTATATACCTCTTGTAATTTATCGTTAACTACTCTATAGTATGTATAGTAATCTAAACTAGTAGCCTCACTTAAAAGTTGTAGTACATTTGAAAATCCTTGGAGTTTAGCCCTAGGATCCAAAATAAAGGCAAATGAATATAAAATAGAAATTTTCCTTCAATATTTTAAAAACTTAATTTTCATGTCAACTACGGCTTCTCGAAGTACATGATCATTTTTAAAAGCTTTTAGATGAGGGGCAATTTCAAGAATATTATGAATAGTTAGAGGAGATGTTGGATAGTATACTCCAGAAAGATAAAGTGTAGCCTTATGAAAAAGTTCTAAAAAAGAAAATATTTTTTCATCAACAATCCAATCGTTCTTAGTAAGTTCGGGGTCTCTAACTTGAGTTCTACTGGAGGAGCTACGAGATTGATGAATTTGGGTGTGAAGGAAACCAGATAATGTACTCTTATATGGCAATATATGTTTAAGCATAAGGTAAGTGGAGTTCCACCTAACAGGCATGTCTAAGCCAAATTTTCTAGGGCGGACATTCATTGCTATGCAAAAACTCTTATATGCAGCTATTCTGTGGTTAGAACAATTAATAAATAAAATTGCATCTCTAAAAGAATCAATACAATCATTTAATCTTTTTAAACCATATTTATAGAACAATTTTTATATTTTTTCTGAATTGTTTGCTATTTTTTTGGATTTTGTTTACACCCCAACGGTCGAAAAACGGTCAAAAGCAGCTATATTCCCAGTCGGGCCGGCACACCGCTTACACCCCTTGCCACGCCGTGCCGTGCCAGGCCGTGGCGTGCTGTGCTGGCACAGCCCACGAGCTAAACGGGCCGTGCCGTGCCTGGGCCGGGCCTACAGTAGTGTGCCACAGCCCGGCCCGCGTGGGCACGGCCCAGGTGGCCACCTCTAGTATTTTCTGTTGAATTCAACTGACCAACGCCCCCTCCCTCCTTCCCCTCCCCGGACCTCGGTGCCAATCCCTACCGCCCTAGAGCTCCTTCCTCCTCCCCGGCCTCCTCGGTGCTAGATCCAAGTTCCTCCCTCCTCTCCGACGGCCTCGGCACTAGATCCGATCTTCCCGTCGTCCCTGAGCTCCTCCTGCCCCTGAGCTACTCCTTCCTCCCTGATCCCCTCGGCGTAGGATCTGGCCTCCCCCTGCCCCGAGCTCCTCCCTCCTACTCCCGAGTTCCTCCCTCCTCTCCACCCCCTTGGCGCCAGATCTGACCTCCCCGCTGCCCTCGAGCTTCTCTCTCCTCCCCTGTCCACTCGGTGTAGGATCCGACCACCCTGTTGCCTCTGAGCTCCTCCCTCCTCCCCACTTTGCTCGGCTCCAGATCCGGCCACCCTCAACGCCACGACGCCAGATCCACCACCCTCGAGCTCCTCACTGGTCCCCTCGGTGCTAGATTTGGCCACACTCGACACCACTAGTGCTAGATCCACTGTAGCTAGAGGAGAATCTCCACAGTGATGGGTGGCCATGGCAAGACAAGAGTAGCATAAGCAAAGCCACGATTGGAGGAGTATTTCTGTGGCGATGTGCAGCCGTGGCTGGTTTGGGTCGAGGCTGTGGCTGCATGTTTGGTGCTTGAGCAAATTCCACCGTGTGTAGCCCTTTTATTTTGTAACTATTTTCACAAATCACTCATTATTTGAGTTCAATGTAGTATAGAACAACTATGTAGTAATCCATATGTGATGGAGTGGTTTCCATTTGTTCTTTCTCGAGATCAATGGTTGCCATTGTTGAGGAGCTATGCATACTGTCATGACAAATAGAAATTTGATTAATCCAAATTCAGCACTATACCGGTCATAGATTATTAGTATCGGCATTCTCTCAAAATTCAACATGAAGAGGTATATCTCGAGCTAAGATGAGTTATATAATTTTGTTTTCTCTAGTTAGGTGTTTGTTAATATCCTATTTTCTGATTTTTCTTGTACAAGGGAGATCAATCAAGTACTTGTGGATCTGTTTGAAAAGCAGAACAATGTTGCTTGTGAATTTGCGTAGGGATTTGTATCTTTATACAAGGATCCACTAGTTAATGTACTTGCAATTTTCCTAAAATTGCTAACTTTCCTATGATTACATACTACCTTTTTTTAATACTCCATACCACTTTCCAAGTATTCATACTACTTTTTTTCAAGATACTCCATACCACTTTTCAAGTTTATATACTACACTCCATTCTACTTTTCAAGTCTATATACCTTGTTTAGTATGTCCTCTTTGTTTGTCATGGTTGCTTGGCGAGCCTATATACACCACAAAGAGATGGATGTCTCATATGCCGAAATACACAATTATAACAACTGAACAGGGGTCATCGGTCCCATTCTGTATATATAGTTCATACACAGAGAGGGTCGAATCCGATGCTACTACTTAGGACGGAAGAATTGCTATGTTGTATATGGGAGACATGGAGAGATAGATGGACGGTAGATATCTAGAGAGTAGCTACACTTAGGAGTAGAAAAAATGCTTCATATGTGTGTGTGTATATAGGGAGCATATATAGTGTTAAAGGTCTATTCAGTGCTAAAATGCTAAAACTTCTATAGAGCTATCTGATCTGAGCTGTATGACATAGATTATATATATATATATCTCAAGTGTTAACACAACATCGCCCATCGCATCGCGATTAAACTAACTTCTTGACAGAGAATGGCGAGTCTAAAGCTAGATTTTCCTTTCACAGGCGATCACTATCTGGTAAATCAGGAAGGATTTCTTACTGATTATTGTCACTGTCTAATATTATATATTAGAGGTAGCTGCATTGTCGCCCGTTGGTTCGATTCTATTTTAGCAAATTTTTGAGTAGTGTTTGTTTCTAAACACACTAAAAGAATATGGGATTAAGACGTACGTGTAACTATGCACCAACTTGTTGATGGCTACTTGATACTCACGATTGGTGAAACTGTACGTTTGTATATGCGTCCTAATCTTTAATAATGAGGGCGACCCTACCTCTAGCTATATGACACGTACTAATTATGTCTGCGATCACTTAGATGTTTCGTAACTTTTCCTTTTAGAGTACGTATTTAGAAGTATCTTAACTGGAATATCAATGAACCATGCATACTAATTACGCCCGCAAGCTCTAGCCGCAAAGTTCAATGTCAACAAGTGAGTCAATTGGGTTTCGTTTTCTTTTAAAAAAAATCTGATACACTCACTACTGTAGAAATCATTATCACAGATGGTTCAAAAATATCATCACAAACGGTTTTCCGAACCATTTGAATTTATGGGTAAGTGATAATCAAAGGTTATCACAGACGGTTTGTGAGTCGTCTGTGATAAATACAATATAGATGGTTTGTATAACTAGAACCGTCTGTGAAAAACTCTATCACAGATGATTCTATATGTAGAACCGTCTGTGATGGCAAAATATCACAGACGGTTTTTAGTTAAAAATCATATGTGATATTCTTTTCTACTTCCAAAACTATTTCTGTTTATTGGCCAGCATCAGAAAATGCTAGCCATGCCCTCTGAAACAAACAGATCAACATGTAAATGTATACATCCAATTCACATCTCAATTCATTTAACAAACATAAAACATCTAATTCACATCTCAATTCATTTCACAAACATAAAATATCCATTTCATAAATCAATTAATTGAAATGAAATAAAATATCTATTAACAAATACACAATTACAAAAGATGTACATTGCATTTGCATTTAGAAGGTAACATTGTATTTTTTTTATTATTTTATCACTCCGGAATCGAGGTCTCACAAAAAGAACAGATCTATAATCAACGAACTTGTTAGGCTGCACAAGCAATACTTGGATAGTGATTGCCATCTAAATATTGCTTGTGCAGCCTGACAAGTTCGTTGATTATGGATCTGTTCTTTTTGCGAGACCTCGATTCTGGAGTGATAGAGCAATAAAAATCATTCTACATTATGGAACTCTCCATCTGATTTTATGACTCTAAACACTAAAAAGTATACACACTCTCCTTGAATGCGTGAAAGGTCGGGCTGTTGCGACGTAGTTGTAAGGATGGGTGTAGCCTGTCGATAGAAATGTCAATGTGCGTACATATATAACTTGATAAGTATGAAATAATTATGGGAAGATTGACAAACTTTAGGATTGGTGATCTTCGAGGAATCGAGTAGTAATCTCATATGGTGGCAACCGTAGAATCCACACGTGTTGCCCGACGGCTGCTGGTAGCACTGCAAAAAATAGAATGTGTTAATTCAAGACGCATTACTACCAACTGTTGCATAAGATTAATTAATATGTACTAGTGAATACCGTAAATTTTCGAACATGTTTCATGCCGTTGGCCCCTTCCGTCGAGCCACATGCCATTGCAACGTATCTGGCGAACAACCTACGTGATACAAAAAAGTTAACCTTAGTCATTCGAAAGGAAAGAAAGATCAACAAATTATATATGATATTTATCGGTATGATATGAACGAAGACTGTGATTGTACACACTCACAGCGTCCAGCATCGAATGAGTGGGGGCATCGAGAGCGTTGAACATGAAAAGATTGAATAAATTCTCAAATGTCACCGCGAAGACACAATCATGAATGTTGTGTTGTAAATGATCCGGTCTGAATTTGACAGTGATACCTAAGCGTCGTTCTCCTTGTGGCTTATTGGCCTGTACCATATACCAAGAGTGTAATTTCTGAACAACTAAGTCCTAAGGTTAGGATGCGCTCTGCCGAACTAAGTCCTAAGGTTAGGATGCGCTCTGCCGGGACGATCGGCGGCTCGCCTAGCACGAATTTGCGGGCCAATGGTAGGTACGGAATATCATCATCGGATTTCTTTGATTTGCCCCTACTGCCTCTGCTGTAGATCGACTTTATGGTGGTTGACTGTAAAGGTAGTACCTGTGCAAGTTGCTGCACCGGGAATAGCACCCGTGGACATGACACCGGTGCAGGTAGCGGTGGTGGAGATAGGCCTTGTGGAGATGGCACCAGTGCATGTAGCTCTGGTTTGAATTGTCCTTGTAAACCTGCCACCGTGAAGAAGCCTCCAGGCAGATGTCGCTTTTGGACCACTAGATGAATGTTCCAATGGCTTACCCTAGAGTCACAAGCTCGTCGTTGTGGGGCTTCAGTAGCGGGATGACCTCAAAATTGGTATGCACATCATCCACATGAACGTTTCCGAAGCCTGGTACTAAAGGTACATGGTGCACCACGACCCCGTGAGCAGACAGATATGCTTGGCCCCAAGCCCAAGGTAATAGGTACATGCTACGTAGGAATACGGGCCCGCACATTTTTATTTTCCGCATAACGTGAACTGAGATGGACCATGATATCTAAAAACGAAGGAGGAAAATACATCTCAAGATGACATAGAGTCATCTCCACCTCGTCCTGTAGAGCATCTAGTCCTTCGGGATCGATGACTTTCTGAGCAATTGTGTTAAAGAAATAACATAGTCTCATAATTATCTCTTGGACTTTGATTGGAAAAATATTTCTAATTACAATAGGGAGCATCTGTGTCATCAGCACATGACAATCATGAGACTTCATGCCATTTAACTTCAAATCTTCCATCGAAACAAATTTCTTCATGTTGCCGGAGTAACCAGACAGAACTTTGACACCATGCAAGCACAGGCACAGTTCTGTTTTCTCAGCCTTAGACAGAGTATAACATGCAGGGGAAAGGTATGTTCGTTCATTATCTGTTTCTGTCGGTGCTAACTCAGGACTAATGTCCATATCAGCCAAGCTAAGCCGTGCTTTGACGTCGTCCTTTGTTTTATCACGAATGTTCAATAAGAGACCAATCAAACTGTGACATATATTTTTTCTACGTGCATGACGTCGATACAGTGTCGAACATCTAGGTACTCCCAATAAGGTAAGTCCTAAAATATTGATCTCTTCTTTCAGATGTTCTTCGTATGAGCCCTCAATTTACGTCCCTTTTCGAGGACAACATCTAAATTCTTAACCATATTATAAATATTTTTCTGCTTAAATGCCTTGGAGCTGAACCATCCTCCTTCTCTCTGTCAAATTATTTTTTTATCTTGCGGTATGGGTAAGCCCTCCAAACGAACCGGCGATGATGCATGCACACGATTTTGCGTAAGTATTTCAGCCATACACTCTCAGCACCATCTAAGCAGTGAGTACAAGCTTTGACACCTTTTGTATTCTGGCCCGACAGGTTAGCAAGGGTAGGATAATCATTTATGGTGCAGAAAAATAAGGAGCACAAAATAAAGTTCTCTCATTTGTATGCATCCCATACCTGTACCCCTTCGTTCCACAGTACTTTTAGATCTTTCTCATGTATATATTCTTTCCACTTCCATTCGAATGGACAAAGAATCTTATTAGCTTTATACGTGGTTTTAGGCAACTCATTTCCCTCCGGAAGTATGTCCGCTAAAAGACCTAGCAGCGCCGTGAAACTCTTGTCGGATAAACCGTTGTATGCCTTCAATTTCAACAGTTTAAGCACAGCTCACAACTTCGTGTACTTTGACCTGCAGCACGTGAACAAATATTTCTCCGAGTCCTCCATCAAGCCCTGAAATTTAACATACTCTCTCTCATTATAGTTCTCTTCTACATCATGAAACATCTAATCTAGATTGTCATCGTGCAACATATCCGAACCCGAACCACAATCGACATCATCCGGCGGCATATCATTGACTTCACTGACAATGTCATCCGGCAGCATATCACTGACTTCACCGGCGATGTCATTCGGCGACATATCATTGACTTCGCCATGACTGGTCCAACACGTATACCCCTTTTTGAAATCCCTCCGAATCAAATGCGCTCCAATCTGCTCTCGATTCTTAAACATCTTTATATTCTCGCAGTCAGTGCATGGACAATACATATATTCTACCCCCTTATTTAACATATCCTCCTCGGCAGCTCTTGTAAAAGCAGACACATCATTAATGTACTCTTCACTCACACAGTATGTGGTATACATCCAGCTTCGGTCCTATATTATGCACATATATAACAACTTAGTACTAAAAATTAAATTAATTAATTATTACTACATATATACCACATGCATTGAGGCTAGTTAAATCTAAATTAGCTAGATCTTCATAGTATATATATAACAGTCATCAAAAATTAGCTAGATCTAAATTTTGATGCAACGAAAAACAAATTTCATTACTAATCATATCTAAGGTAACCAAGAACTTGATGAATCTTTAAAACTCTCCTGCCAAATAAATCTCCTTCCACCAAATTAAATAGCTTGAAAGCCTTGCCGCCTCCAACTGCAGCACCGGCTAGATCTGGATTGAAATGAAGACAGATGCGGTTCTGAGCAGTGTAATAAATACATAATCGGATTATCACATACAATTCTTAACAAAAACCGTCTGTGGTACTGGAATATCACATACGGTTTTTTATTAAAAACCGTCTGTGATAATTTCGGATTATCATATACAGTTTTTAATAAAAAACCATCTGTGATAATTCTAGATTATCACAGACGGTTTTTAATTAAAAACCGTCTGTGATAGTCCACTATCACAGACGGTTCATCGGTAAGAACCATCTATGATTCTCCTTTTTCCCGCCACCAACAACACAGACGGTCTACAAATTAAAACTGTCTGTGGTAGTGTACATCACAGACAGTTTCACAAAATCATCTGTGATTTGGCGTCTACTATTAGTGTTTCTGTAGTAGTGACTGCTCTACATGCATGCTGATTGAGTTGCCATGTGCGTAGAAAAACATTTTCTATTAACACTCCATCAATCATTTGACTGGCTCGTAAATTAGTTTTGCAGAGTTTATACTGCTATGACATGTGCATTTCATGCACACTGTAATTAAGCAGTAAGCATGCGAGATCACGTCAGCATCGTGATCATGGCATTTTTTGTTGATTTCAAGAAAGGGGGAAATTAAAGGTAGAGATATTGTGGTTTCAATATCATGTATCACCTGCTTTCACCGCAGGAGATGTTATTTTAGGTTGAAAAGATCTAATTAAATCATATATATTGCAATATAGATATATCTCACTACTACAAAAAAGTCATCCTAGACGTCTCATTACGGACGACTAAACACAAACCGTTAGTGATAAAGTTACCACAGATGGTTTTACAAGATGGACCATCTAAGTTCACCGTGATGGAGAGAACTGTCTGTGATGACCAACTTATCACAGATGGATTTTATTTCGAACCGTCTATGATACATCATAGATGGTTCAGAATAAAAATCGTCTGTGATATCTATACTTATCATAGATAGTTTTTGTTTCGAACTATTTGTGATACATCACACGGAACAAAAATCATCTGTGATGACCTATGTTGTAGGGGTGAACCCCACCTAAACCCAGCTAGCATGTTGAGAACTATGTAATAAGGAAGGCTTCGGTGCGAAGCCACGGTGGTAAGGACACTCCCTACGAGGGTACATGTATATATATGATATCGAGTCTTGGGAAAGGCCCAAGAGGTCATTTGTTTACCTAACTCTCCACCACCATACTCTCTTTGTTTGGTCCAGAGCCACAGATTAGCGCTGGTCCGTGGGGACGCATGTATAAGCTTCAAGACTGCAAGAAGGAGGATGGCACCAAAAAGCTTCGCCATCGGCGGCGAGGAAGAAGGAAGCGCGCCGCGAGGCCTCGCACAAGACTAGGGCGCTGCATCGCGCGTCTGGGGAAGAAAATGACGACGCCATTGTAACATCCCAAAATTTTGTCCCTTTATTGAAAATTTAACTGAGTTTACTTGGATTTTCTCGAGTTATGTTAAAATCCTGATTTGAGAAAAATTTTAAACTTTATTGTGTAAAAGTCAAAATTAAATTTATTGCATTCCTAAAAGCTTAAACCAATGTATTTCAGCTTCCTTAAGTCAAATATGAGATTATATTAATTTTTCTGGATTTTTGAAGGAATTAAAACCCTCCTACAAAATCAAATTGTGCCTTTGCAAATAATACTTGTTAAAATGAGTGGGGCATATTTTTATTAAGTCTATAATAGCTCCAGATAGTTCCTGAATTTTTCTCGATTTTTCAAAATTTATTTGGTATTTTTCTGAGTTTTCTAAAGCTTAATAGCATTTCTGGAAAATCAAAAGAAAGAAAATCCCAAAATCCTCCCGCCGCCAGTGTCAACCATCGGCGCCCTCCGCCCGCCGAATCCCCTCACCGTCCGATCTAACTTAAACCTCTCCCGCGCTTCCTCTCTCGCGGCGACGCACGCGTGTCGCGACGGACCGCTCCACTCCCGCGCCGGATTTAATCCTCGCCGCCCGCACCAACTTACCGCTTCACCGCTCCTCTCTCGCTCCTGCCGCCACGTGGTATTATCCGAGCCGTCCCCTATTGCCGCATACCTCATCTCGGCCGCCTCCCACTTAAGCACCGATCGCCCCGATCTAACCTTCGTTGTCGGATCAAATCTCACCGCCCCCTTCACTTACTTCCTTCGCTATGCGCCGTCCCGATCTCTCCCCGTGCACCCGTCAAGCATCCGACCGCCCCTCGCTCCTTCCTTTCTTTTCTCTCCGACGTGCGGGCCCCACTCGCCGGGCCTGCTCCCGCCCCTTTCCTTTCTTCCTCGCGCGATCTCCGCCCACGCCGCTATTGCCGCCGCAAACCGGCTTTTAAAGCCGGCTTCTTCCAATTGATGCCTCGCGCTAACGGCCGATCGCACTGCACCTCCACCGCGCCCATTGCGGGCATAATCACGCATAATCGCACTCGTTATCACCGCCGCAATAAACCTCCCGCCCGCTGCACTCGGCGAACCTCGCGCGGCCGCTACCCTCCTCCCACCTATAAAAGAGGTGCCCCGAGGTCCTCTACCCACACCGCCACCCCGAGCCTCCAGAGCGCTTAATCCAGCCCGAAGGTCCTCGCGCCCGATTTCTCGCTGCTTCAAGCGACTCCGCGAGCATCGCCACGCCGAGCCCTCGCGCCCGCCGACACCTCCCGCCTTGCTGGTGCCCAGCGACCTCGCGACCACCTCCCGGCACGCACCACCGGAGCTACTCCGCCGCGT
The DNA here is from genome assembly GCA_036346265.1 of Melocanna baccifera. Classification (NCBI taxonomy): domain Eukaryota; kingdom Viridiplantae; phylum Streptophyta; class Magnoliopsida; order Poales; family Poaceae; genus Melocanna; species Melocanna baccifera. The sequence goes on along the minus strand of CM070682.1, from coordinate 31,948,761 downwards.
GAAGGCTTCTCCGACCGCCGCCTCTCCGCGGCTTCTCTCCGCCATCTCGGCTCGCGCAAGGTACCGACGCACTCGCGTTCTCCTCGCTGCTTTGGTACTCGGCGGCGCCGCCACTCACCGGAGCTCCGCGACCATCGCCCGAGCGCGCCGCCGGCCAAGCACGCCACCGTCGGCCGAAGTTGGCGCTGGCGTGGCAGCCGTGTGGCGCGACGGCGCCACGCCGGGCGCCACCCGCGACGCCGCCACTCGCTGCCGCCACGCGTCGGCATAAAGCCGTGACGCGGCAGCCACGCGGCGACCACGCGGCAGCCCACGTGGCGCCACGCCGCCACCCCGCCTCCCGCGCGCCCGCCACCTCACCCTTCCTCAGTCCATGGACCCGGCCCATGACACCCGGCCCCACCGTCACCTCGCTCAATATATTAATCCTAGGGCTGACGTCATAATCTATAATTTCTTTAGAAAATAATTCGTGCTGACGTCATAAATCCTTTTCGGTTTAAAAATAAATCCAGAAATAACCTTTTTCTTTTATTTTGAATTCAAACTTTGAAGGCTATAACTTTTGCATTTTAACTCTAAATTGACCCATTCAAATTTCTAAATTTTTCTAAAATCATGATCTATCCATTTCTGGAATAATTTTGAAATTTTGAAACTTATTTAAATTTGATTTGAATATATTTTGTAATTCCAAGGTTCAAATTTAAATTAAAACTTCCAACTTCTTTTAAAAGCCTCAATTCCTTTTAAAAATTGTTGACCCACATCCAAAATTCAGAATTCTGTCTCCCAATTTATTTGATAATTTTGGAAGTTATTTGGATTCCATTTGAATTTTTGTTTTGAATTTGCTTTGAATTGATTTCTCGTTAGATATTGACGATTCCGAGAGTTTGAATTGATTAATCGCAGCAGACTTCGATCAAGGCAAGTTACACCTTTGACCATGTTGAACCTAATATTTTAAATTATTTATATTGTTTTACTCAGATATGCATGCGTATCTTTATTCAAATGTAATTCAAATTTGATTTGAATTTTAGATATACCCATGATCCTTTGTATATGGCCAATTTGAATCTTGAATTCATATACCTTGTCACCCTAGCTGAAAACTAGTTAGTACTATAGTATTAGCTAGAAATTTTTGTAGCAATGCTTAGCCTGGCTTAGTATAATTTTAGGTGGGATCGATCTTTCACATGAAATGACGGACTTTGAAAATCGATATCTTGACTTCGGTGAGTCAAGGGTGGTTTTACGGAAATTATTTAAAAATGAAAATAGAAAACATGTTTTGGACTTAGGCTAATGGTTAGGTGGTGGGTGCCAGATGCCTCGTGTTTGGTGACACTGTTGATTATCGCACGGGGTATGTGGTTGAGCCTAAATCAACTTAAGGACCGCTTCGTGAATTATTTTACGGTCACTTCAGACTACCACAAGTCCGGTATGGGACGGACTCGCTAAGTAATTTGTGAAGTTCCAACTATAGTCTCGCTATAGGTCAATGTGAGCGCGCGAGGTCGTGGGAAGTCTCACATGGCACCAGAGGGGCTCCAACTCGTGGATTCGAGTTGTGGTGAAACCTTAGTGGCGGCGTGATTATGTTGGCTATGAATCATCTAATGCCTTGTCATGAACTCTCCGCCGCACACCTAAGGCAAGGTGTTGATCGCGTGGCTCAAGTGAGAGGAATGTCTTGTGGGTAAAGTTGTACACCTCTGCAGAGTAACAAACTATCTCGATAGCCGTGTCCACGGTCATGGACATGTTGAGTAGAGTCTTCACAGATTAGACTTGAATTTTCATAAAACTTGGTTTTGCAAACAAACGTTGGATTTGGTAATGGTCCGTGGATTCTCGTGGATAGGTTAGTGTGGGTTGAGCCACACTAACGATATTACTTGTTAAAAACAATGTTTCATATAATCGATTTAATTTCAGCTTTTCATACTTACGTTATTGTATTTAAATTCAAGTATTGCTTTCCGCACACTACCCTATTAAGCTTCCTTTGAAATCCCTTATGCATGCATCAACTCGTTATATTTCGGTGTAACTTGCGTAAGCATTTACTTGCTTACCTTGGGAGTACTTCTGCACTCACCTTGCTAAACTGTTGCCGGACTTCGAGGGCGACTCACGACGGTGAGGACTACTTCAATGAGTAGGATGCGCCTTACGCCATTCGCCCGTGGAAGGCTGGATGGGTCGTGCCGCCACCTTTATTTTCTTCCGCTGTTTTGTTTACTTTGTTGGCCTGGTGCCTTATTGTAAGACTTGGCCTTAAGGCCGTATTTCGCTTAATAATATCTCGTGGTTATTTTTGCATGATATACATTGTCATTAAACCTGTGTGCACTAGCTTTTCCCGGGATAGTGCGATTTACACGAGGGGCTCTGAGTTGTTGTTCCGGTCCCGACAGTAAATGGTATCGAGCAACAATGACTCTAAGACGTGACCTTAGCAAGAGACCAGCTTTAAGGATATATTTTAATAAGAAATGCGCTTAAATTATCTCTCCTTTCTCAAGTCTCTTTACCAAACCGACACTAACTCCTCTCCTTCCAAATTTTAGATGGAGCAACCCACCCGCTGCCTCCCACGGAACCCTTGCCTGACTCTTCGCGACGATCTGCATAACCTCATGCAAGAGCTCAACTTCCGCCATACCCCTCTACGTGGATACGTTGGCATGTATGGAGACGAGGAACGCTGGAGGGTGGAAGTGAAGATCTTCAAGGATTTCGAGCACACGAGCCATTTACGTGTTCGACGCACTCTACCTCGAGCCACCTTCTTCGATGGAGTTCGTGATGCAGCCCGAGAGGCCATTCGCCACCGGAACATCTACGCCGAGACTTCATCGCGACCGACTTCCGCTACTTCCCATGAAGACTCTTGTGGGCCGCGACTTCTCCACACAGTATGAGAGCAACCCCGCCATACGATCGGGTGGAGTACACCAAGTCCATGGATCACATGTACGCATCACCCCGACGAGCCGCACACCGCACGACAGAAGCTCCGCGACGCCGAAGAGGAACTTGCCGAGCCCGCGCGTAAGATGCAGTTCCACGATTCCGACCTTTCCGAGGAGACTCGAGCGCAACGCTAGTGTGTAGACAACCCGAGTCTTAGAACGCTATCCGTGAGTCTGTAGAACTTTGTAAACAGCCACGAGACTATTATAATAAAATAAAAGTTTATTTGGCTCTTATCTGTTTTCCTTGCTCTTGTGTGTTGTTTTGGTGGGATTGTTACTAGAACCTTTCCTTTAGTTCTCTCTAAATCTGAAAGTCTCAATAGATGGTGAACACAAGAAGAAACTCCAACATGGACAACGCCAACCCCGAGCACAAGGAAGCCACACCGATTCCACCACCTCGCGTGGGCAGACAGATTGGGCACAGTTGATGGCCAATCAAACCCAGTTGATCCAGCTCTTGGCTCAGACGATCAACAACCCTCAGGCTCATCATCAACCTGCCCAAATGCCTCCAAATCGTCTCTCTGAGTTCCTAAGGATCAAGCCACCCACCTTCGCCGGCAGTGCTGAACCGATGGACGCCGACGACTGGCTCAGATCGATTGGCAAGAAACTGGACATTCTGCAGTGCACCGACGGAGCGAGTCCTGCTCGCCCCATCACCGAATGGGCCCGCATCTCAATGGTGGGACACTTTCACGCGCCGCACGCCAAACCGCAGACGGTGACGGATCGAGTTCGAGCAAAGCTGCAAAGCTCATATCCCCACCGCACCATGGCATTGAAGAAGAAGGAGTTCGATCTTCGCGCCAAGGAAGTCGTATCACAATGAGTACGCATGAAGTTTAACCAACCGCCCGCTATGCGCCAGAGGATGTGGCTTCCGGCGAAGCCAAGCAAGAAAGGTTCATGGAGGGCTCGATGACAACATATCAAGACAACCGATATCGGTGACTATACCGACTTCCACCGGCTAGTCAAGAAGGCCATCCGCCGAGGGCAAGCACATGGAAATGGAGACCCTAAGAAAAGGATGGCGACTCGCAGGAACAACTCGAAGTTCTTTCAAGAATCGCAGATTCTCCTCACTCAAACAAGTTCGCACTCTGTGGCAAGAATCTCAAGAACCATCCAAGAGTTCAAGTCTCAACCACCACGCCTGCTTTCGCATCAACCGCCAGCAGCTTCCAAGCAACCGCGACTCAAAGAATCGGAAGGCCGTATTACGAAGAGCAGTCCGCCCGACGGATTGACTCGCTACATCGTAGAAGGAACTGTGGCACTTTGCCAAGGCATGCCCTAAGAAGATTCAAGCGCAAAGAACTTCAGAGCCTCGAAGTCGTAACTGTGGCCGCAGGCCGCAGACCTTCATCAAAGGGCGAGTGAACCACGTGATGTGGAAGAGGCCCAGCCGCACTGTATGTCGTGGCCGGGTATGTTCCTTGTCAATTCAGCACCAAGATCGCTTCTTTCGATTCCGAGCATCGATTCCTTTGTGTCAAAAACTTTGTGGATAAGCATGGGTTGGGCAGGTAACCCTTAGCAACCCTATGATAGTTCACTCCCCGCGTAAATGAGAGCAGGACCTTGTGCCCCAAAGTGGAATTGCTCATAGATGGGACCCGATTCTCGCCGATCTTTTGGTTTTGGAATCGCAAGGATTAGATGTCATTCTGGATGAACTGTTAGCCAAGAATCGAGGTCTGATCGACAGCTACCAGATCCATCACCTCACCAATGACCTAGGCATGGAAGTAATCTTCTCTCCCGCATTCCGGCGTAAGAATGTGCCTCTTCCACCTCCAAGTCTTGGAGGAAGTGCCAATCGCACGGAATACCTGCATATTTTTCCCGAGGAACCGCCAGGATGCCACCAGATAGGAGATCGAATTTGTGATTGACCTAGT